>CAUJRU010000134.1:0-1255274 GCA_963277665.1 Viscum album | reverse complement strand
CAAATGTGCCAACATGCCCATTTTTTCCCGAAAAACATCATTTTTTCATGCAATAGGGCCACTATGCCCAATTTTGCATGCACCAGTGATGCCCCTGTCCAATTGCGCACACACCTTCCCTCTTGGGTACAAATATTTTCTATTGCATGAAAATTTCCCCTATTGCATGAAAATATCCCCTATTGCATGTAATTCCTTCTTTATTGTGTGCACAACTCCCCTATTGTTCACACATCACCCTTTTTGCGTGCATGCCTGTCCTATTGCATGAAGACCATCCCTATTGCGTGCAATCCTTTCTTCTTAAACGCAACCTATCATATGCATAAAGAATCTTACGTGCTATGCCCATCCACCTTCCACCTATGAAATAGTGCGATTTGAGATACTCCTCCACAACCCCATGAAACACCATAATTTGACATATTCTTCTTGGTTTTTTCCCATGTCATGATTTGAGTTTCTCGTCATCAATTCCTCGAGTACCTTGAGTTGAACCATTCCTCAAGAAACTCATCCGTACCCCATCACCTAACTTCTATAACAGGTTAAACTAGAAAGGTCAACTCTTTTTTAAGTCCCAAAACCATCCATTGATAGGCGCCTTATGCCTAAGAGTTCTCTCTACATTACTATAAATTGTAGTTCACCCTATACTACTAATATGGGATACCACTTTCTCCAAACAATAGATGCCTTATATACCAAGAATAAGATGTCAACAGTCCTATCTATATGACTTTAATCTGTAGTACAACCTATATGATAAATATAGGATGCCACTTTCTCCATACAAGACATTCATTAGGTTCCAAGCATAAGATTCCAACAGTCCTCTTAACATGTCTTTATACTGTACTACACTCTACATGATAAATATAGGAAGCCTCTTTCTCTATACAATAGATTGCTTATGCTCCAAGCATAATATATAAATAATCCTCTCTACATGACATTAAACTATACAACAACCTATGTGGAAAACATATGATGCCTCTTTTTATGAATAAGAGATGCATTATGTGCCAAGAATAAGATGCCAATACTCCTTCATGCATTATTATCAACTGCAGTACACCCTATACTAAAAAAACATGATGCCTCTTGTTCCAAACAAAAGATGCATTATGCGCCAAGCATAGGATGCCAATAGTCCTTTTTACATGACTTTAAACTATATCATACCCTATTATTCAATAATAGGATGCCTCTTGTTCTAAATAAGAGATGGATTATGTGACAAGCATAAGATTCCTCATGCCATGTTTACATTGGAATAATTTCAAGATCATTGGAATCCGTTCAAACACTCCATCACTCCACCTTATGCTTTTCATGTCCTTTATTCAAATCTTCATCCTATTTCATGTCTGAAGGGACCCCCTAATGGCCTGGCCCCATTCCACCTTGGTTCACCTACCGTGCTGGGAAAATTCTCTGGAAGACTTTGGACGACACTTTGAGTCAGGTCCTGTGTTTCAAAAAAGGTCAACAGTCGACCCCCATTTGTTTGTCCCCATTTTAGGCTAACGTGATATGGATGCAGTGTTTCAAACATGATCAAAATTTATCCTCCATCGTCATGACATCCTCACTGTGTTCCAAATGTTGGGCATGCGATTCACACTTTTCATCTCCCTTTGTCCATACTGATTCCAACACCCATGGAATTATCCCACTTGTGCACTAGCACATAGGTGTATGCCTCAATTATATGCCTCAACCCACCAGTGAGTTGGGATTCCCTCATGGACAGACATGAGGAATATATCACAGGCTGCTTCCATGCATAATCCCCTCTCACCATTGCCTCTCCTTAGTGGAACACAGGCTGCCTCCATGCGTAATCCCCTTTCACCATTGCTGCTCCTTAGCGGCACCAGGGAAGCTTACATCCGTAAGCCCCATACACCATTGTTGATCCATAGAGGCAAACTAATGGATACTGGTTCTTGGAATTGCCACACTAAAATGTACCCCTCAATGGATCACTCCACAATACCCCCTCTATATGACATTGCTAGTGCCTTCCCTTCACCAAGGGTTAAAGTGTTCTGGTTATGGAAGTCCTAGGGGTGCGGAGTGAACCTGCCTCATCTGACCTGTATGACGTTAAACTTTCAAGCACCGTCATCCTCAGCACATGACATTAAAATTTTACCTCACCCTGTGCAATATACGCAGGGTTCCCTGGCTCAGAAATTCTTTATGCCCGCTCGTCTCCATGAGAGTGGGATCTTCCCTACATGGAATGATATCATCATTATTGGAGTGGTGCCTATCTGTGGGCAGGGGAGACTATCTTGGTGTAATCCCTTATCCATTCTTACAGGAGGCAGCATCCATACTCCTCCTCTCTTCTTCCATGCCAAATAATAGGAGGTGAGAGGGGCACATGGACCTTCATTACCCCGTCCCTCTCCCTTTGGGGTTTGTTGCCATCGAGCCTCTATCTTGGAGTAATTCCCAATCTCTATCTCCTTGGGCCGCTAACCATGCGTAAGCCCCTGTTTTTTCTTTGGGCCACTAACCACATGTAAGCCCTGCTTGATTCCCCACGTACGCACCTTTCACAATGTGGTCTTCAGGTCTTTACTACCTCTTATTTCTCACACCGAGCATGACTCATGTGAGCTTAGAGTTAGCATTGACCATGAAATCATTCCCGAGCTACCTTAGTGCATAATACCTAAGCCCCACTCCCAAACTACATGGAATTTGATCATTTCCCTTTCTAAGGATGGTATGTATGAAGCCTCACTGAGGTTCAAGCCCAACACCTCCATTGGTTATGACAACTTCACATCAGTTAACCTTTGTCCCGCATGAAGTTAAACTGTATTCACCATCCTGAACTACATGGACTTTGATCCCTTTCTCCTAGACATGGTATGTAGGAAGCCTCCCTGAGGTTCAAGCCCAATACATACTTGGTCCCGACCACTTCACTTCGGTTCACCTTCATCCCGCATGACGTTAAAATTTATTCACCATCCTGAACTCTTGGACATTGATCATTCCCCCAACTGAGCAAGGTATACGAATCATCCATGAGGTTCAATCCCAACACCTCCCTTGGTTATGACCCCCTTCAAGCCAGTTCGCTCTCGTCCCACATGAAGTTAAACTGTATGCCCCTTTACATCCTGCATGATGCTAAACTATAACCATCCGAACTACATTGGCTTTGGTCCCTATTTCCTAGGTAGGGTACATAAGAAACCTCCATGAGGTTCAAACCCAATCTAGGGATAATATTTTGTGACCCTAATCCAGTGGTAATCCATTGTAACCCCAATCTAGTGGTAAGTCGTTGTGACCCCAACCAATGGTAAGCAGTTGTAGTCCGCAATAGACATTAATTCGTTGTAGTACTCTATGTTGGTACCCACATCTCTAGTCTATCCCAGTGGCGTCAGACCAACTATCGGGCTACTAACCACACATAAGCCCCCATACATCATCGGGTTGTTGTCCGATGTGTACACCCTGATTCTATTCTCATCCTGAACTATGTGTACATCGATTCCCCACCATGGGGATATGTAGGAAGCCTCTCTGAGGTTCAATCCCATCACTCATGTCCCATTGAGGCCTCTCTCCCTAGAGCCTATGTGTTTCGGGTAGGTCATTCCCCAACCCGGAGGTTCCACTTCCTCTAGGTCCCATCCATGCGTCTATTCTCACAGGCCTCCTCCTCAGGCATCCCATCGCCCCACCTAACAATGTGGACTTTGATTCCCTACCATGGGTATATGTAGGAAGTATCTTTGAGGCTCAAGACCAACATCACCATCATCCTCAAAATGGTTCTATCTCATGCTCTATCCAATTCTCTCAACCATCCATATCTATCATAATTCTAACCTAGCCCCCCACATCCCATTGAAATCATGTCACCACATTTCTCACTACTCCTAACAACGATCGGGTAACAAAACACGCATTAAACCCAACATAATTATTCCCTATGGGGTTTTCACCCATATAATTCTCTCTTATTGGTCTTCCGATCAATCTGATCTGTCTCTTCTAGATGTTAAACTCGCGGCATACCCTGTGTTAGACATGGGAAGCCAAGGAAAACCTCATAGACATGCCTATTAAATATAATTCCCCGCACTCGTTGTGGGATGGCTCAGGCTTCCACACCCTCAAGAAGCCCTATTATATGGGAAATAAACCCAGACACACCAATGTTATAGTGTCTAGACATTCCATCAATGTCCAACGTGACTACTCCCCCAACCGAAGGTTGCTACCATGACATGACCCCTTGGAATGTCCTGACATAAGCAGTGTAATTAATTAGCATCTATGAATACATGGAACTGGGAATAGTTTCTTGAACAATGTCTTATGTATATGAGGGAGACCCGGACTAGGTAACGAGTTTCAAGGAGGATTCCACAGAAGGAGATACCGACATCCCATCTTCCCATTTCGATCAAGGAGAAACGTCCCTGAATAAGATATGGATGTCTCCCACCTTTGGAAAGCGCGAATGTAAGGAAACATATCAGCGCATCCTCAACAGACGGATGCATGCCTTAGTGAATGCGTCAGAAATAGATATATATATATATGAATATAAATATATTTCTGTATTAAATCTGATTTTAATAATATATAATTTTTTCTAATATCACCTTTTATAAGCATTAAAACACACACTAATAAAGGTCATTATTATTAGTTATAGATAAAATTACTGATAAATATAACCCTTATCAATGATAAAAAAAGAACTAATAAATGTGTAAATTTAATTAGTGTTTTTAATCATTGATAAAGATACCCTTTGTCATCATTTTAATCTATCATTGATAAAAACAAAATTTATCAGTGCTTTTTTTAGCGATAATAAAGGGTACCACTCAGTGTTAATTATACTATAGTACTGTGGCTTCACAAAGGATGACCTTAAATGAAACATGGGAAAACCTCAATGTTAGATTTTTTTAGAGTGAATCAATATAATAATTCATGACTAAAAACTATCAAAAGCGACTTCGACATGCTGCACATGAAGGAGGGGAAGTCTGTCACACCCCCCAAGTATAACTTATTAATATATTTGATATGATTTAATATTATTTTATATATTTGGAAATTTCTATAATTTTGGGCATGAATTGTTTAAAACTTGTTAGTTCTAAAGGGGCACATAGTCTAACAAACCATGTGAAAACTATTTTATAGGTTTTTTTCTCTATGAAATACCATTTGTCATGGTTTATTAAACTATGTGGGCTTTTAGGAGTAATCATGTGAGGTGTTTTTTAGTACATAGTATAGGCATAAAAATTTCCCCACAGTTTATTAAACTCTGTGGTTAAACTGTGCATCACACCTAATTTTTTTAAAAAAAATATATTTTTCTTCTTTTTCTTATTTACTTTTTTCAACTTTTTCTCTCCCTTTTCTTCCTCTCCCTCTCTATCTCAACAACATGAACCCTCCCCTTGGATATCCCTCCTCATGTTCTCTCTTAGAAAAACTTATACCTCAAGAATCCTCCTTCACCATTGGAACCCCTCTCCCTCTACGATCCCTCCAGTCAAACCCCCAAAGAAAGAACTCCCACCCTCTCCCTTGATTATGTGTGACACCCATCAATATGAACCCCATTTTACCCACCCCTCTTTTATCTGCATCTTCCTTAAGTGATTTTCCAAAAAAAATAATAGTTTTTGGTCGATATCTCCTAGGAATGGACTCATTTTCTCTCCATACTCTGTATTCTTGTGATTTTCCCTTTCCTAATCATGATTTGGTAGGCCAATTTTTTATTATCTCTTTGTTTTAGGGTTTTTATGGGTATTTTCTACCCCTTTTGGGTGTCCATCATCTAAGGTGACATGTTCCAGCTCTCTAAAGATTGGTTCCACTTGATTTAATGTGTGTTTCCCCTTATTTAAGAATTTAATTTAAGAACCTTTTATTCCTTAATGTTTTGAATTTATTTATTTATTTATTTAATATTACATATAATTGTTAAATTTGATTTGATAATGGTTTCATGGTGTTATTATTTGACCCAATTCCTTTACTTGAAATTTTAAGTGAAAAGTGAAATTAAAAGTATTCTAAATGTATTGAAATAAATGTTTTAATTAAATTGAGATATTTAAATGGGTTTACCTCATTTGGGTCTGGAAATAAAATGAATATCTTTGTTTGATCCTTTTCGGTCTTAAGTGCTATTTAAATTGATTGTTCAAATGTATTTTCCAATATATGTTTTAAAATTTTGTTTATATATATATTAATTCACAATTGTCTCTTAAAATACCAAGTATCAGGAAAGTATTTCAAAATAAGGGTTTGAAGAAAATACAAGTTTTATGAAATGTATCTTAATAAATGCACATGCATTCTCGCATAATGGTTCTACATATATACGTGGGTATATATATATTTTCGTGTACAAATTAATATGGAAATATGTGAAATTTTTCAATGTGATAAATATTTATATATATGTGTGTAATTGTATAGGAGTACAACTATATATGGGGTTTTCTATTTGGGTTTCACAAAAGTATTTTAACAGCATGTTTAGATCCTTTAAGAGATTTTGAAAATGTTCGTGTGTGTGAAAGATTCTCTCACACCCTATTTGGTCTTTATTGTCATAGATTTTGGCCCTCAAAGAATTATTGTTACTTCATATTGTTTGTTGGTTATACAATTAGGGTCATTTCATGAGAGGGAGTTATTGGTAATGGTGAGTAATTAGATATTCTATATGAAACTTGTATTACTCCTTATTTACTTTTTATGTTTATTATTAGTTGTACTTGTTTCTAGTTTACTGAACCTTGATTTACTTTGGTATTGGGAACTCAGGTAGCTAAGTGTGATTCTAGACTTATTATACACTACATAGTTTTACACTGCTAGTTTCCCCTATAATTAGTGACAAAGCTAGATGGGTTCTTCCATTCTGATGAGGCTAGGTGAAAACTAGTCGGACGGTTTGTGATATGATGCAACATAGGTTGGCAGGTTGGTCATTTGAGTAAATTCTACGATTTTATCACTTTCTGACCTAGGGTAAATCCCAAGATGTTTATTCCTTTGTTTTTTTGATTCACTTAGGTGGAATCCATAGTATTTTTTGTTGTCCCTAGACTATTTTATAGGTGTGACACCTTGGCTGGTTCTCCTTTACTACATGTATTTTTTCCTTTGATGATATAGTGACCTATGATAATTCCCTTTATTCTATTTGTGTTAGTGGTGTTTACTATAGATTTTTTGTAACTAAAAAAATGATTATTTTACCCAGTATGTTTTTATTATAAATAAATGTTTCCAAATTACTGATTTCATTTAAATTAAATAAATGGAATTTTTATAAAAACATTTTGGAAAGGTACTAATTTATAGGATTTAAATTAATACCCTATCTTTAAATAATTTAGTTCAAACTAGAACTAAATAGATGACTAATTTAAATTCTATTCATGGTTATTATTTCTCTCTATCATGTCTATGGTGATTTTTCTCATGCCTATCTATCATTTAAATTTTAGGTTTCCATCGAGCTTTTGGATGCTCTCAAGTGCATTTATTTATCTTATGTGGATTATTTATTTTATTTCCTAAATCTTTTTATTCCTTTTAAATTATTTCTTATGAACTTATTTTACCTTTATAGAATGTACAATATGTTCCCCTTTGCACTATTTAACTTTTACAATTATGCTTTTATTTCTTTTCAGGGAAGGAGGGTAGCTATATAGGCGGGGGGATAAGAGGGAACACGAGGACTTTTTAGTTTTCGTTTCTGGGGAGGGAGATTGGTGGTGAGGGGAGGGATTGTTTTTTTACTTTTATTAATCAGTTTATAGTTCATTTATTCATATCTTATTTGGAAAGGATGCCCGATATATACCATCTTTTCGTTATTTTTTCTACTACTGATTTTACTCTAACCTAAGGGAAAATCATTCCCGTTGTATATATATGATGCCTTGGTGATTGTTTCTATCCATTGAGGATTTTGAATTACCCTCAGGCCCTATCACATGCTTTCTCAGACATACGGAAGATAGACATCCTGGGTTAGTTCATGAAGAAATGGTATCAGAGAAGCTGGGTTCTTTTCTCCATAGGAACCTTGGCACTTTCTTGAGTATCCCTTGTGTTATTTTTGGTGTCATTGTAATATTGAGTTATAATTGGTTTTCATGAATCGGGATGTTGGTCGTGGATTGTTTCCTAATTACAACCTACCACAATGATGCTTGAGTCACCATAGGTAGTTGGGATTTTAATTTTGATTTAGAAATTGTATTTTATTATTGTTGACAGTTTATTGATCCAAATCAGTATAATTTAGTTCCCTTCGGGGTAAAATTAAATTTTGAGATGGGGATAGAAAATGGATTGAGGCGTGATGTTTTCTAGCATGTCTGGATGAACCATGCAGTAATTTAGTGCTTTATTTTAGACCCATTTTAGAAACTTTTTCATGATTGGAACTTTCCACATCATCAATGATTCCATGTCAATCATTGTTTCAAATCCCATTTGGTTTTGATATTTATATTACCTTCAGTGATACCCAATTATGGGGTAAACCCAAGGTAGTCTTATTATTAGTTGACATGTGCTTTTTAATTTTTATGCTCTTTTGTATTTTGTGCATTTTGTGAAAAATGATTTTGAAATGGAAATTGTTTTGTTTGAAATTAAAAAAAAGTGTTTAAATCTTTAATGGTTTTATAAAAAATAGATCTATTTATTAAAGTGGTTTTAAATGGTGATTTGGGAATAATGTGTGGGAAATGATTGATTTTATTTGATAACCTTGAAATTGTTTTAACTTTGAAATTATATGTATAAATTCTGTGAAAAGTGAATGATTTAGAAATGTTTTCAAAAGTTGATGATTTTAAAATGGGGATTTGAAATGTTAAGAAAATAAAAGGTAATTTTTTATTTCAAAATGAGTATTTAATGTTTTTTGGATAAATATTTTTTTATCAAATAAAGAATTTTGAAATGAGGTTTTTCGAAGTGATGTTTTTTATTTTATCATTTGTATTTATCCCTTGGTTTGGTGTTCCATTTTGATTGAGAATTTGAGACATGAACTAGTTTATTTCGTGTTTTCTTTATTTGTATTCTACCTCTCAATGAAATAATTAAAAAAATGGATAGGTTGTTTTCAAGGAATAACCTTAGGGTTATTCTCTATATCTATTAAGTTTTCTTCCTCTAGTCAGTGGCCCTACCTAGAATTGGAATCAATTGTTAAGGCTATATTCTTTATTTCTCTAGGTTTTGGATCTAGTTATCTAGAATCATTCCCTTCTTTTTTCCATGGATACCTATGTTTTCCATTGTAATTTTTTCATATTTTATTCTTGGGATGATTCTTGGTTTTTTCATTTTAGTGGTTTCTTTTTAAATGGTTCATAATTGGGGAGATATTTTGAGGTATCCTTGATTTATTTTTTATTGGTGTGATTCGGTGAGAGTGAGTTTTGGAGGTTGGATGTTATTTTGGTTCTTATGCCTCAATGATAATAATGTACTTGTGTTTTTTATTTGAAGGTGATGCAATGTGACTGGTATTTTGGGGTTAGTTTATTGGGAGTTTTGGTTTTGATGGGTCGATAATGGGTGATTTTGATTTGGTTCGTTGGTAACTTGAATGGACGACCATTGGGAAGTTGAGCACTTGGGAGTGCTGATTCTTTTGTGTCTTCCATAAGATGGTGTTCTAGATCTAAGGTCCATGTTTACCCGTTTCAGCACTATTACCTGATTATAAGTCCTGTGCTAGTTTTTAAAAGAATATTTCTTTGACTTTCTCCTCCTTTGGGTTGATATGATTGATAGAGGTATTACGATTTTTTGGGTATATGGTGGAAGTATTCTTTTTTTGGTATTGAATTCCATAGATAATGAGTTTTCTTACCCACCATCTAAGATAAAGTCTAAATGGTGGGGAAACATGTGTAGATCTTGGTGTCTATTAGACCTTGTATTCATGTTAGTGTTTGGTTTCCTCTTGGAGATGTGAGGCGTTACTTGAGGATGTAATTTTTTTTATCTTTAGGAGTCATTCTAGTTGGTGTTTTTTAGTCATATTACATTCTTTGGAAATGGATTTATGGGGGAATAAGCATTATAGTGGGGAGAATTGTCACAACACAAGCTTTATTTATTAATTTAGTTAATATTATTTAATATTTTTTATGACTTCATGATAATTAGAGAATATCAATAGGAAATTTTAAATTTTTAGAAGTTTTAAAGTGGCACATAGTTTTAAAACCCATGTGGAAACCATGTGGTGGGTACTATATTGGGGTAGTTCCTTTGTAATGATTTATTTGACCAAGTAGACTTATAAGAGTAACTATGTGATGTGTTTTTTGGTTCCTAGAATATACAGCATGATTTTGGAATAGTTTATTAAACCAAAAAAGAAAATTGTGCACCATACCCAAATTGTAAAAATTTAATTTAATTTAATTTTTTTTATTTTTATTTTTTATTTATATCTTTTCTCTCCCCCCTCTATCTCATCTGTGTGACCCCCACCCCTTGTATAACCCTCCTCACATACCCCCATGTGTGATCATCTCCCTCACACATCCTCCCTCACCATTGGCTCCCCCTCTCCCTATCATACCCCCCACATCGTTCCCCCTACATAGTTGTCTTATAACGACCCATACTTTACATAAATTGTCATTACTTCATAATTGAAGTACACTTATTACAACATATAACAAAACCATGAAAGGACCGTATAGGTATAGTGTCTTTAGAAATTGGTTAACATAAACAACTGGTTCATAAATCATCTACGTTGTCTCCTATTTATTTCATTATATCTAGAGTCCCTTTTGGAATATTATACTTAATACCCTTCATCCAGACCTGGGAAAAAAACATAAAAAAGGGAGAGCTCAAATGCTCAGTAAGGGTAAACAAAAGAAATATTATTCATATCATATTCATAAGAACATAACATTTTGAATATCTTAACCTGCAAAAGATATCATAATATCATAACATGTGATAGATCATAGTGGTGAAATGTAATCCCAAATAATCATAACTTAAAACATGAAACTTTTTGTAATACACACATAATCATAGAAAATCATTTCATATTAGTCAAGGCTCATTTCCAAGACCATCATAGCAGACAAAGTCCATTACTGAACCGAGTTCACTCCTCGTTCTAGTCCTGTATCACTGAACCAGATTAACTTTCCGTTCCATCCATGTCTATCTCATGAGATATAAATCTTTACCCAATGCATTGGAGGGAGATATAGGTCCCACCCATCTCATAATGAAACCATTCTTATGTGTGCCACAAAATCATAAATCATACAACATAGCATAACCCATGTAATAAAAATGGGATTCTTAAACATCATGTCATCAAAACATAATCCATAAAAGGATATCATAACAATAATTCCTTCATAGAATAATCAAATAATTGTAAAAATAGGGATATAAACATACCCCTATATTATCTTATATGGATTTTTTTTTGATAAAACACTTGAACTCCATTCTTGAGGAAAATATCCTTTCTACTTCAAAAACATTTTCCTTTACAAACATGTCATACAATTTTAATATAAAAGAAGTTGATTAAAAATAAAATTGAAAACTTTTAAATGAATACTCATGGAAATAATGTTCTATGAAATCATAAAAATCCATTCATGCCGTATAAGTTAAAAAAATATTCTTCTCGTACTTTGGCCGGAAAAGTCAAAAAGTACCTCGTACTAAAAACGACAAAAGATTCCTTTCATGTCTTTTTCTAAAAACTCACTAATGGATAGAATTGTATTTAAAAAATTGTAGGTGTATAGAAATAATATTACATATTGAGGAAACATGGATGTGGATGATAAAATACACCCCAGTAAATACCAAAGTATAAACAATCTCGGATAAAAATGAGATTGTGAGATTTTCCCTTACCTTAGGTCCAATTTTCATCGTAAGTGTCTGAAACTCCTGTATAATGATTTAAATAATGTTATTGACTTATTCCAGAATCGTACTCATTGTTATGATATCATATATGGTCATATTCTTAGCTTCTTATTAGTAAGATTTCATTGCTACTTGTTATTCGGTTGTTTATTGCTTTTTGTTCTTATGCATGTTTTGTCGAACAAATTCTTATTTTTATTTTTAGTTTATAGATACACCATTTCATAATGGTATTAGTGTAATATATATATCATATTTACTCATTCAATTCATTTATATAATCATTATTCAATGAAGATCATGTAGAACGAGTCACATCACATCGTGGAGACGGTAGGCCGTACGTACGCACGAGTGATGATATCGTTCCCATGATCGTGGAATTGTATTGAAGTGTATGTATACTATTTAAGAATAAATTTCACTTTACAATAATCATATATAGTTATTATTTACAAAATTATATCCATCCAAGTAAGTTGGTGGTGGAAAACATATTACACCACGGCGTGGAGACGGTATTCCGTACGTACACATGCGCGGTGATTTCATTTTTCATAGGATCGATAGAAGGTAAATTATGGTTGTTTCATATTTATAATAACATATCAATATATAAGTGATAATTATTTTATTACTTCATGATGAAACAACTAAAGTAGAATAAGTAGAAGAAGAAATAAATTTGAAAGAATCGGTAACAGATATTACCTCTTCTTTGACACGCCTCTTTGAAACCTCCTCTTAGGGTACTATGATTGGTCTTTGAAGAAGACCAGGACCTATAGGATGTTTCTAGGGAAGTGGAGAAGAGAAATTGTTGGGGTTTGGCCGAGCATGAAGGCTCAAAGTGGTGCGAGGAGGAGAGGGAGGAGGTGCCCTTTTATAAGGGAGGAGAGGAGAACCTTTGGAATTATAAGAAATATTAATTTATAATAAATTCAAACCCCACTTAAAAAACTCCAAAAATGACTCAAATCCAAATATTAGATTATATAGGGTTGTAATCGCATCATCCGATAAAATTTAGACTTGTTGGGAATTTATTTTAAACTTTATCAACATGATTTATCCTCATAAAATCTATTTAATTTTATTTGTGGTAATAATATTCTAAATTTTAAATCATTATAAATATTTACTTATATGTTGTGAATTGTCTATAATTTTATACGTTATTACAGGTTAGACCATATAAATTTTAATTTACAATTTTTAAATATTTTTGTAATTTTTAAACAGTTTTATAATATGTAATTTCTATAAATTAACAATAGTGTCAATTTTGACACTATTTATTTATTTGAGTTTAAATAAAATATATACAAAAGATATGTTCGAACTAAAATATTTAATAGATTCATAACATGTCATTTATATCTATAAAATTAGTGGATCACATTAAATAGTTCATATAATATTTATTTTAATACGTTTAAAATCATTTATTTGATATTTCAATCAATAAAATAATTTCAACATCACTATTGTGTCATAATTAATGATTATTATTTAATCCCAAAAATTTATAAATAAATTCATCTTATGTAGATAATTATATTATATTTATAGGGACTATTTATATTTGAAGTTTTATGATGTTTATCACTAAATTAAAATTATTACACTTATAAGATTTAAGAGAGTGACATGTTGTCACTTTCTTTGGTTTTAATAATAATTATATTATTTAATTTTAAAAAGTCCATGAAATGAATCTAGTCCATCCCTTAGGTGATATGGGTCGACTTTTATTCATCAAATAGGATTTTTGAAATTGTTAGGGTAATTTTATAATCTTATTTTTACCCTTAATTACCAGATTTACCCTTAAATGTAGTAAATAAAAATTACCGTAGTTACTATTTATAATATCAAAAAAATATAAGTAACCTATTAACATAATTTGGACCCAATTAATCCAAATATAGAATCCATTTTTCAAAATTCAAAACACAGAAGTTGCAGTAATTAATTTTAAATTAATCCTGTTGTTAAGCAAACAGGTTTTAAAAGTTAACACATTGCCAAAGATTGAAATGTTTTTACCTATGAATTCAATGTAAAATTAATTCTAATGACATAAATTATATTAAATGGTAAAAATATATTCTATTTATACTTTTAAACCATTAAATATTATAATTTAACCATATAAATTATTGCAATGAAAAAAATTGTTTTTAATTAAAATATAGTGTGTTTTTATTATTCATTAAAATATGAAAGTTATCAGAATAAAATGAAAAATTTATCCAAAGAAAATTTTTATATCCTGATTCCAAATAAGAATTTTATTTTGTCAAATTAAACTTATAAACTTGTCAAAAACTAGATTTAAAGTTGGTGAGCCATCAAAAGGCGGCAAAACTGCATTTTTTGAAAAATACTTATTTTACATGAAAAATTATTTTGTTCTCATACCATGTTCTAGAAAATATGTAAGATGAATAATAATGTTATAAAATTAAAAATTCAGTTAATACTTTTCATAACGGCAAGTTTATATTATTATAATAATATATTGTTGTTTAGTGAAACTCGGTATTGCATACTACACACGCTATCGAGGAAGGTCGTGATTGCATGTAACGCAAGCCAAGATACTGTTGTGTGCAGTGAAAGATTCCTTTGATGTTGCGTATAACATAATACAAAAAATACACTTCTCATAAAATATCAGGGTGTTACATTCTACCCCCCTTAAAATTAATTTCTCCCTTGAAATTCGTCACTTCGTAACAAACAGATGATGATACCTCTCCCTCATCATATCCTCAAGCTCCCATGTAGCTTATTCTAATTGGTGGTTCCTCCATAACACTTTCCCCAAGCGAGTGGTCTTGTTCCGTAGAACTTTTTCAATACGATCCATAATCTCTATCAGCTATTCTATCAGGTATGTACTTTCTCAGGAGAGATACATGGAACACATCGTGAACTTGAGATAGATTTGGTGGAAGCTTCAATCGGTAAGCTACCTTCCCAACACGATCCATTATTTCGAAAGGACCGATATACCTAGGGATCAACTTTCCCTTCTTTCTAAATCTCATTTCTCTCTTCCAAGGAGATATTTGTAAGAACACTTTATCACCCACTTCAAACTCTAAGTCTTTTCTTCGGTTATCGGCATAAATTTTTTGTCGACTCTTAGCTGATCTTATATGTTGTTGAATAGATTGGACCTTTTCTTCCATATCATCAACAAGATCAGGTCCTAATAGATTTCTTTCCCCAACTTCATCCCATCAAGTTGGAGTTTGAAATTTCTTTCCATAGAGATCTTCATAAGGAGCCATCTGAATACTGGAGTGAAATATATTATTAAAAGAAAATTCCACCAAAGGTAGGTGTTGATCCCAACCACATTTTAAATCCATAGAGAAAGCTCTCAACATGTATTCTAGAGTTTGAATTTTTCTCTCAGACTGACCATATGTTTGAGGATGACAAGCAGTGCTGAAACTCAACTCTGTATCTAGAGTATGCTGAAGAATTCTCCAGAACTTTGAGGTAAACCTCAGATCCCGATCAAATATAATAGAAAGTGTTACTCTATGCAATCTTACCACTTCCTTTACATATATCTTGGCAAGATGGTCCAGAGAGAAATCTTCTATAATAGCAATGAAGTGTGCTGACTTCGTAAGACGATCAACCATGACCCAAATAGCATTATTTCCTTTGGATGTTTTAGGAAGTCCAGTGACAAAGTCCATGGTGATGTTTTCCCATTTCTATTATGGTATGGGTAATGGTTGTAACATCCCCTTAGACTTCTGTCTCTCAGCTTTAACTCTCTGACAAGCCAAGCATCGAGAGATATATTCAGCAACATCTCTTTTCATCCCATCCCAAAAGAAGTACTCTTTTAGGTCCCTATACATCTTCGTGCTTCCAGGATGAATAGAGAATGAAGAACTATGAGCCTCATCCAATAGCTCCTTCTTTAATTCTAGGATGGGAGGAACACAAACCCGATTCCTGAACCTTATTATCTCATCACAATCAAGGTTGAATTCAAGAACATTTCTCACTTTCTTTAGTAACTCTACATCTTCTTTTTGTACCTGTTTAATCTTCACATGCATTGATGGTTGAACATTCATTTGAGAAAGATAAGATTTTCCCCCTTCCATTATAATTCCAAGATCCATCCTTTGTAAATTCATCAATATTGGATCTTTTGAGATCCTCATCATGGATAAGCTAGCATGGTCTTGTCGACTGAATACATCTTCCACCTTTATTGCTTTCCCAGGATGGTAATGAATTGAGCAGTCGTAATCCTTGATCAGCTCCAACCATCTTATTTGGCGCATATTCAACTCCTTTTGTGTGAAAATATACTTTAAACTTTTATGATCAGTATAAATATCACAACTTTCACCATAAATATAATGCCTCCAAATCTTTAATGCAAAGATTACCACAACTAACACCAAATCATGAGTTGGGTAATTTTGCTCATGGATTTTCAACTGTCGTGAGGCATAAGCTATCACCATATAATTTTGCATGAGAACACACCCCAATCCCTTCTTGGATGCATCACTGTAGATCACAAGCCTTTCTCCACTATAAGGTAGTGTGAGCACAGGTGCAATGAATAACCTTCCTTTCAACTCCTTGAAATTCTATTCATACTCCTCTATCCACATGAACTTAACTCCTTTTCAAGTCAACCTGGTGAGTGGATTAGATAATCGTGAAAAATCTTTCACAAAACGTCGATAATATCCATCCAAACCAAGAAAACTTCGGATCTTAGTTACTATTGTTGGTCTTGACCATCTTTTGATAACCTCTATCTTTGTTGGATCCACAGATATCCCCTATTTTGAGATTATGTGACCCAAAAATGCAACTTTTTGAAGCCAAAATTCAGACTTGATAAATTTGGCATAAAGATTCTCCTTTCTCAGGGTCTTTAATACAATTCTCAAGTGATCTTCATGTTCTTAATTGATCTTTGAATAGAAAAGAGTATCGTCTATAAAGACTACCACAAACTGATCAATATAGTCTCTAAAGACTCTATTCATTAGATCCATGAAGATAGTAGGGGCATTAGTAAGACCAAATGGCACCACTATAAATTCATAGTTTCCATACCTTGTACGGAAATCCATCTTTGGTATATCCTCTTTTATAACCCTTAATTGATGATACCCTGACCGAAGATCAATCTTGGAAAAGTATTGAGCTCCGCAAAGTTGGTCAAATAAGTCTTCAATGCACGGGAGAGTATATTTTTTCTTGATATTGATCTTGTTGAGTTCTCGATAATCAATGTAGAGTCTCATTGATCCATTTTATTCTTAAAAAATATAACAAGTGCTCCCCATGGTGACGCACTAGGGCGTATGAATCCTTTATCAAGATTCACTTGGAGTTGCTTCTTCAATTCCTGCAACTCAATTGGGAACATTCTATAAGGTGTCTTTGAAATGGGCATAGCACTCGGTATGAGTTCTGTTGAAAACTCAACTTCATGATTTGGTGGAAGACCTGGAAATTCCTCCGGAAAGACATCATCAAACTCCTGTACAATGGGTGTATTCTTAATCATGAGTTTCTCTCCAACCATTTGAGATAAATAACCTTCATTTATTAGAATCAAGACCCATAAGATGGAAGAAATTTCCACTGGAAGGTTATATTTATCCTTGCATCGATAGATGATAGTAGATTGATCGGGAATATTAAATGTGATTTACCTTCTTTGGAAATTGATATGATCTCCGTATAAAGAAAGCCAATCTATGGAAAGAATCACATGAAATTCCACTATAGGAAGGATCACAAGATTTGCAGGAAGCACTTTCCCACAAACTTCAATCAGAGAAGAATTATAAACTTTTGATGCGACCGTTGTGCCATTAAGAGTTGTCACAGCTAACTCAACATCTAATTGATGAGGTAATACGACGATACCCTTAGAAAATTCTTCAGAAATAAAAGAGTGGGTGGATCCAGAATCAAATAAAACATTTTTTACTTTAGAGTGGATGGTATTGTACCTTTCACCACTTAGTTATCGTGCTCCACATCGCCAATAGTAATTGCATGTGACTTTCCTTTGTCTTTGGCCTTAAGAGTTTGTTGACGTCGATCATCATCAAAAACCATTGGATTTGGGAATTGATTGGCATAATGACCCATCTCCTTGCACTTGAAACATTGAAGTGTAGGAGGTGCATTCGGTGTATCCCTTTCTTTGTTCTCATCATTAGACATCTTCTTCCCATTATTTAAACTTTCAACTGGCCGATGATCTTCTTTTCCACACTTAAAACATTTGCTTGTCTTTTTAAGACAATTCCCTCCATGTTTCTTTCCACAATTTGAGCATAAAGAAAAAATCATCTTTTTTTCAGTGTGGTCTTTAGATTTTCCTTTGAATTCCATTTTCCTCTTCTTATCAAACCCATATGACTGATGGGTTACTCCAATATCCATCTCAACCTTGAGAGCACATCGAAAAATTTCCTCGTATCTATTGAAGTCCTTTATTGCTAACTCCCATCAAAGACTTGGTTTTAAGCCACTAAAGAATCGATCGATTTTACTCTCAGGTTGGATAATAATTCCAGAAGCATACCTTGTAAGTCTTGTAAAATTTTCTTCGTAGGTACCAAAAGATTCATCATCCTTTTACTTTAGTTCAAGAAACTCCTTCTCCATCTTTGTTAGAAGAATATGAGGGAAGTACTTATTGAAAAATAAGTTCTTCAACTTGTCCCATTCCATGGACTCAATTTCATCTCTTTTCCTCGTATTCTTGATAATATTCCACCATTGATCAGCATCACCTTCCAAATGATATACTGCTAAGATGACTTTATCATGTTTCGAACATTGAAGAACTGAAAATATCTTTTCAGTGGTACTAATCCATTGGTCAGCCACTAAAGGATTAGAAGACCCGCTAAATGAAGGTGGAAGCTGCCTTATGAAGGATTCAACAGAATGTTGCACCTTCCTTTGCACGTTTGGAAGTCCTGCATGGTTCATAGCTTCATAAAGTTGTGTGAGCATGGATACAAGATTTAGCATTCTATCTCCCATAACGTTTGGTTTCTCAGGGGGACAATCATTTCATTGCCCGTCGCATTCCACATTAACACTGTTCCTTCGGGTTCCAGCCATTGACTAAAACCAAGAAGAATAATGTGGGAAAAACTAATTATAATAGGAAAACCACATAATCAAGAATAAAATTTCACACTTAAGGTCTTATCATAGGTTATTCATGGCCATTTCTAAAACACTAAGATTGTGTTCTATGCTTAGACATATCCTTAGGGTTCTTACTAGGGCTTTCACATCCTAGTTTCCAAAGGTTGACTATACTGTTCCTCTGATACCAACTATAAAGACCCATACTTTACATACATTGTTATTAATTCAGAATTGAAGTACACTTATTACAACATATAACAAAACCATGAAATTACCATATATGTATAGTGTCTTTAGAAACTGGGAAACATAAACAACTAGTTCATAAATCATCTACGTTGTCTCAAATTTATTTCATCATATCTAGAGTCCCTTTTGGAATATTCTACTTAATACCCTTCATCGAGACCTGTGGAAAAGAAAACATACAAAAGGGTGAGCTCAAATGCTCAGTAAGGGTAAACAAAAGAAATATCAGTCATATAATATTCATAAGAACATTACATTTTTAATATATTAACCTGAAAAAGATATCATAATATCATAACATGGGATAAATCAGAGTGGTAAAATGTAATCCCAAATAATCATAACTTAAAACATGAAACTTTGTGGAATACACACATAATCATAGAAAATCATTTCATATTATTCAAGGCTCATTTCCAAGACCATCATAGCAGACAAAGTCCATTACTGAATTGAGTTCACTCCTCGTTCCAGTCCTGTATCACTGAACCGGAATAACTTGTCGTTTCATCCATGTCTATCTCATGAGATATAAATCTTTACCCAATGAATTGGAGGGAGATATAGGTCCCACCCATCTAATAATTAAACCATTCTTATGTGTTCCACAAAATCATAAATCATACAACATAGCATAACCCATGTAATAAAAATGGGATTCTTAAACATCATGTCATCATAACATAATCCATAAAAGGACATAATAAAAATAATTCTGTCATAACATAATCAAATAAATTTAAAAATAGGGATATAAACATAACCCTATATTATCTTATATGGAAAATAATTTTGATAAAACACTTGAACTCCATTCTTTAGGAAAATATCCTTTCTACTTCAATTTTTTTTCCTTTCTTAACATGTCATAAAATTTTAATCTAAAAAAAGGTGATTAAAAATAAACCTGAAAAATATTAAAGGAAGAATCATATAAATAATGTTCTATGATATCATAAAAATACATTCATGCCATATAAGATAAAAAAACATTCTTCTCGTACTTTGGCCGGAAAAGTCAAAAAGTACCTCGTACTAAAAACAACAAAAGATTCCTTTCATATCTTTTACTAAAAACTCACCAATGGGTAGAATTAGATTTAAAAAATTTTAGGAGGATATAAATAATATTACATATTGAGAAAACATGGATGTGGATGATAAAATACACCCCAATAAATACCAAAGTATAAACAATCTCGGATAAAAATGAGATTGTGAGATTTTCCCATACCTTAGGTCCGATTTTCTTCATACGTGTCTGAAACTCCTGTATAATGATTTAAATAATGTTATTGACTTATTCCATAATCTTACTCATTGTTATTATATCATATATAGTAATATTATTAGCTTCGTATTAGTAAAATTTCATTGCTACTTGTTATTCGGGTGTTTACTGCTTTTTGTTCTTATGCGTGTTTTGTCGAATAAATTCATATTATTCTTTTTAGGTTATCAATAACTCATTTACAGAATTGTATTAGCGTAATATATATATATATATATATATATATATATATATTATATTTACTCATTAAATTAATTTATATAATCATTATTCAATGAAGATCACGTAGAATGAGTCGCATCACATCGTGGAGACGGTAGGCCGTACGTACGCACGAGCGATGATATCATTCCCATGATCGTGGAATTGTATTGAAGTGTATGTATACTAATTCAGAATAAATATCACTTTAAAATAATCATATATAGTTATAATTTACACAATTATATCCATCCAAGTAAGGTGGTGGTGGAAAACATATTACACCACGGCGTGGAGACGGTATTCTGTACGTACGCACGCGCGGTGATTTCATTTTCCGTAGGATGGATAGAATGTGAATTAGGTTTGTTTCATATTTATAATAACATATCAGTATATAAGTGATACTTATGTTATTATTTCATAATGAAACAACTACATAAGTATAAGTAGAATAAGAAATAAATTTTCAAGAATCGGTAACGGATATTACCTCTTCTTTGACACGCCTCTTTGAAACCTCATCTTAGGGCACTAATATAGGTGTTTGAAGAAGAACATGACCTCTAGGATGTTTCTAGGGAAGTGTAGAAGAGAAATTGGAATGGATTTGCCGAGATTGAAGGCTCAATGTGGTGTGAGGAGGAGAGGGAAAAGGTGCCCTTTTATAAGGGATGAGAGGGGCACCTTTAGAATTATAAGAAATATTAATTAATAATAAATTCCAAACCCACTTAAAAACCTTAAAAAATGAATCAAATACAAATATTAGATGATATATGTTTTTAATATCATCATCAAATAAAATTTATACAAGTTTGGAATTTATTTTAAACATTATCAACATGATTTATCCTTATATAATCTTTTTAATTTTATTTGTGGTAATAATATTCTAAAATTTAAATCATTATAAATATTTACTTATATGTTGTGAATTTTCCATAATTGTATAATGTATTACATTTTAGACCATATAAATTTTAATTTAAAATTTTTAAATATTTTTGTTATTTTTAAACAATTTTATAATATGTAATTTCTATAAATTAACAATATTGTCAATTTTGACACTATTCATTTATTTGAGTTTAAATAAAATATATACAAAAGATATGTTTGAAATAAAATATTTAATAGATTCATAAAATGTCATTTATATCTATAAAATTAGTGGATCACATTAAATATTTCATATAATATTTATTTTAATACATTTAAAATCATTTATTTGATATTTCAATCAATAAAATAATTTCAACATCACTATTGTGTCATAATTAATAATAATTATATAATTCCTAAAAATTATAAATAAATTTATATGATGTAGATAATTTTATTATATTTATAGGGACTATTTATATTCTAAGTTTTATGATGGTTATTACTAAATTAAAATTATTACACTTATAAGATTTAAGAGAGTGACATGTTGTCACTTTCATTGGTTTTAATAATAATTATATTATTTCATTGTCAAAAGTCCATGAAATGAATCTTTTCAGACACTTAGGTGATATGGGTCAACGTATATTCATCCAATAGGATTTTGGAAAGTGTTAGGGTAATTTTATAATCTTATTTTTACCCTTAATTACCAGATTTACCTTTAACTGTAGTAAATAAAAATTAGTGTAGTTACTATTCATAATATCAAAAAAATAAAAGTAAACTATTAACAGAATTTGGACCCAATGAATCCAAATATGGAATCCATTTTTCGAAATTCAAAACACAGAATTTGCAGTAATTAATTTAAAATTAATCCTGTTGTTAAGCAAATGGGTTTTAAAAGTTAAAACATTGCCAAAGATTGAAATGTTTTTACCTATGAATTCAACGTAAAATTAATGCTAATGACATAAATTATATTAAATGGAAAAAATATATTATATTTATACTTTCAAACCATTCAATATTATAATTTAACTATATAAATTATTGTGATGGAAAAAGTTTTTTTTAATTAAAATATAGTATGTTTTTACTATTCATTAAAATATGAAAGTTATAAAATAATATGAAAAATTTATCCAAAGTAAATTTTTATATCCTGATTCCAAATAAGAATTTTATTTTTTCAAATTGAACTTATAAACTTTTCAAAAACTATATTTAACGTTGGTGTGCCATCAAAAGGTGACAAAACTGCATTTTTTGAAAAATACTTATTTTACCCAAAAAATTTATTTTGTTCTCATACCATGTTCTAGAAAATATGTAAGATGAATAATAATGTTATAAAATTAAAAATTAAGTTAATACTATTCATAACGGCTAGTTTATAATATTATAATAATATATTGTTGTTTAGTGAAACTCGGTATTGCGTACTACAAACGCTATCGAGGAAAGTCGTGATTGCATGTAACGCAAACTAAGATACTGTTGTGTGAAGTGAAAGATTCCTTTAATTTTGTGTATGTCATAATACAAAAAAAATATACTTCTCATAAAATATCATGGTGTCACATGTCTCCCCACTCCCTTTCTTGCACACGACACCTCATGGGATGAACCCCATGGAATGCACACCCCACTCACCCTAATACATATTCCTCTGGTGTTTTTTCTATATTCTTTGTGGTTCATGGATTATTCTCTAAGGTATTGAAACCTCTACCCTACTTCCTTATTACTCTTGAAATATCCCCATTTCCCTAAATGTTTTTTGTTTTTCCAAACCCTAGGTGTTTGTGGTTGTCCTATTTTTTATTTTACATATTTTTGGGGTTGTGAAGGTTTATTCTACCCCATTTGGGTTCCTGTCATCAAAGGCGACACGTTTCAGCTCTTCACAGCTTAGTTTTTCTTGATTTGAGGTTCGTTTACCCATTTTTAGCCTTTAAATTTAGGACATTTTTATTGATTAATGTTTCTAATGTTTTAAATTAATAAATTAATCCTATGTATAATTGATAAATTTTATTTGGCAAGGATTTCATAGTGTTCTTCATTTTTTATAAGGAATTTAATTTTAAATTCCAAGTATTCAATTTTTTTTGAAATATTTATTATTAATTAAACTGAGATATTTAATGTGGTTTGACCTTGTTTAGGTTCAGAAATAAAATTAAGAGATTTTTTGTCTCTTTTTGTCCTTGTGTATGATTTAAATTTATTTTTCAAAGGGGGTTTTAAAAAAACATAATCTATTTTAATATATATATATATATTTGGAAATGGATTTTTTAAATGGGTCTTGAAATTCCAAGTATCAAAAAACTATTTCAAAATTTTATTTTTAGGAAAATGTGAGTTTTATAAAAATTCACATGATACAAAACACACACACACAATGGTTCTACATATATACATGAGTACACACACACACCCACACACACACATATATATAATTATTTTACTATATTTATAAATTCACATGAGAACATGTGAATTTGTGCAATGTGATTAATAGGTATATATGTGTATTTAATTGTATATGAGTATAACTAGAAAATGGTATTTTTACATTGGGTTTATAAAATGTATTTGAATGAAATTTTGGTACCTTTAATAGATTTTCTAAATCTCTATACCCATGAAATATCTTATCAAACCTTGTATGGTTTTTATTGACATGGATTGTAGCCATTGTGGCATGATTTTTAGTTTATATTGTGTGATGTTTATACAATCAAGGTTGTCTCTTAAGTGGGATCTAGATATGGGGGTGGTTTATTTGATACACTTTAAGATTTTTATATTACTCTATATTTATTATTTATACTTATCATCAATTATACCCATTGTTTTTAAATCATCCTTTCTTTAATTTCTTCATGGGAAACTAGGTAGCTTAGTGGGATTCTTGAATTATGAAACACTATAAATATGGACACTACTAGGGTCCCTTCTAGTTAGTAACAAGGCTATGTTGGGTGTTCCATTTCGATGAGGTTGGGGGCCGGCTAGTTCGGTGGTTTATGATAGGGTGAAATATCGGCCGTCAAGTTTCTCCATTGAGTAACTTCTAGGACTGTTTCAATTTAGTACCTAGGGTAAAGCCCATGAAATCTATTCCTTTGGTTGGTGGATCCATTTATGGGGACTTCCTTTGATTTTATTATTTCTATTTATTGCTTGATATATGTGGTACCTTGGTTGATTCTCCTCTACTCCTTATATTTATTTCCTTGATAATATAGTGCCCTCTAAATTTTCCATTATTTTCTTTATGGAAGTGAGACTTATAATATATTGGCAGTATATTTTTTAATGATTATTTTACTCAGTATGGATTTTTTCTAAATAAATTTTTTCAAATGACTGATTTCATTTAAAAAAATAAAAATAAATGTTTATAAAATGGGTTTGGAAATGTCTTGGTTTTAGAAGTTATAAACTAAAACCCTTTCATTAAATAATGTATTTCAAAGTAGAAGTAAATGGATTTTCAATTTAAATTTTATGTAGGGGGTGCAGTTTCTATTTTACATGCCTATTGATATTTTTCTCACACTTATCTATCATTTTGGTTTCTTGTTGTCATCCATCTTTTGTATGCTCTTGAGAGCATTGATTTTTTAAGGAGAGTTACTTATTATATTGCATTCATCCTATGGTTCATTTTAACTTATTTCTTAGGGACTACTTTTACCCTTGTATAATGTTTTAAATGTGTCCCTTTAAATGATTTACCTATCCTAATTATGATTTTATAGCTTTCTATGGATGGAGGGTAGTTAAATCTGTGACAGTCTATGAGGGAACTGGAGGCATTTTTGGTTTTCTTTGAAAGGGAGGGAGACTATGGGTCATTAGAGGTATTTTTTGTTTATATTTATTTACTTCTATATAGTTTGTTTATTCATATCTTATTTGGTAGGTATTTTTGATTTATATACGGGGCATTCCATTGTTTCATTAGTTTTATACTACTACTTTTACTCTGATTCAAAAGTGAAATCATTTGTATTGTATGTATATGATTATTTGGAACTTATCTCTAGCCCGTGGATATCAATAACACCACTTGGGCCCTGTCATGGGCTATCTGAAGTGTTCGATGGATGGAAAACCTAGGCTAGTTCATGACAGAGTCTCTTTATGAGTTTATAAGAATGATATATTGAATGGAAAGGAAGTATAATAGACTTGGTCCCAAACCGAATGACGCCATATTGATCATGAAATTTCATAATTCCATGAATATAAAATACTACCATGTCTTGGTAGGAATAGAGAAATTTTTTAATGTGGACCACATTTAATTTGAGTTGGAAATTAATCAACTAAAGGCTTATGGGGAGTTTCATTAGTTCAAGAGAAGCATTAGTAATGAAGATATCCAACTCTTACTTATTCATGCTAATTGAAAAATTTGAATAAATGAAAATAAAGGTGAGTAATGTCACGACCCGACCCTACCTGGGCTCGAGCCGCAACTACCCCAAGACCGCCTCCATAGGCCAGGGGCCGACGACAAGTGCTGAAGGCTAAATAAATCAGGGAGGCCTTTGCCTGAGTACTTGTACACACACACACAACTCATTCAATGAAGAAGTGTAGAGTAAAAAAAAGTAAAGTGATAACTGCTATAAACAACCACAAATGTGTATCAGCCTGTAAACAGTACAAAGTAAGTGCTGAAGGTAAACTAAAAAGAAAAGGGCAAAACATGCGCCAAACCAGGAAAGTGTCGCAACTTGGCAATAGGTAAACAAAAGTAAACATCTAGGAGAGTCCCACACTTGGAATCTGACTAAGACCACCACACGCGGTCCAAGCTCCTGAACTCCTAAGCTCTTCTGTAGTCGCAAGAAACCTGTCCTTCATCTGCAAGGGCACACCAAGTGAAGGCAAATCCCAAGAAGGGGTGAGTATAAAAATACTCAGTAGGATACCCTGAAGGCTCGAGAGAGAAACAAAGGAGGTACCAAAGGGTGAGCAGTATATTGAACATGGAGTAGTAATGGAGTACAATAAAGAGTGTAGTAAATATTACAACTCAACCTAACAAGAGGAAGGAAGTAGACTCATCTAAACACAAGAAGCTATAAGCGGTGAGAAGATTAACTCCTCATCGAGTCTTCACTACTCATAGTAGGAGAGTAGACTCTTCCAACCACGAGAATCTAGACACGGAAAGCACGTGGCATACCCCGTGCGTCTTCGCCTCAACTAGAAGGAGAGTAACCAAAACCCAAGGAGTGGGTACTGGAACAAGGTATATACACATCCATATTTTCAATCAAGAAGGCCAGACAAGATCATAAGGGGATCTATATCTCATAGATCAGACCAAGAAAATGATTCGCCCATAGTCCCAGAAGTAAACACCATCGATGCCCAACATCTCACATGTCTGCCCTAAACTTCAAGTCAAAGGGCTCAAATCACTTCACCTTGATACTATCCGCTTTGGGCGGCACTGAATCTCCCTCACGGTTTTAGGTCACGTCACAAGGACGCGTCTCGGTGGGGAAAAGTGCCCCTCATCCTTGAGAGTTAAAGGATAAGTCAAACCACACCACGTCACTACAAAAGATGTCACATCACTGACCCGTACAACCAAGGGTCCCTCTCTAGAAGTCACGGAGAAAAACCACAGACTAGCCTAGTAGAAAGGACTTAGTCTAAAAGAGTTCATCAGGTAACCCACTACCCAGCCCCCTGGAGGGTAAACCTTAAGAGGTCATCGGGTAACCCACTGCCCAATCTCTGCTGGAGGGTAAACCCTAAGAGGTCATCGGGTAACCCACTTCCCAGAGTCTACTGGAGGGTAAACCCTAAGAGTTCGTCGGGTAACCCACTACCCAGTCTTTGCTGGAGGGTAAACCCTAAGAGGTATTCGGGTAACCCACTGCACAGTCTCTACTGGAGGGTAAACCCTAAGAGGTGGATGGGAAACCCAATGCCCATCCCCGCTGGAGGGTAAACCTGGAACTTCTCCGGCCATCCCAACTGAATGATACAACACTAGCAAACGGAACATAGAGTGCATGGGAAACACGTCACGATAGACCACGAAAAGAAGATATGATCTCGATACTCTGCTAGGGAGTCATGGCTCATTGGGGCTCCATACCCTACTGTAAACAACCTCCTGGGTAGAGGATCGGTTCCCACATAATGTGTTGGTCCCATCAATAACCAAAAACCTACCAGGGAACATGAAGGGACGTGTGGATCGTGTCGGGGCGATACATGCTCCAAACTGCTGAGTCTACTGCTGAAGCGGGCTGGGAAACCTCGCTTCCGAAAGTGGGAACTCCCCCACATTGTACAAACGTACGTAGCTGTAAATGATGTTGCAGTCCAGTGAATGGGACATAATACTGAAACTCCTCATAGCTGAGGAAACAGGGGAAACCAAACAACCCTGTCAGTCAAAACCATTGAGAATAGGACCCTCTATGTCATGAGAGGTCAAAGGTATGTAAAGTAGAACACGGTGCACATATAGGGACCACACGGCGTGTGGCCCCAACTCATCTCCAAAACAAGCACAAACATCCTTGGGTACAAACCACAACATGCACCTCCGGGAATTCCTATATACTCCCAGAGTATACCACATTTCCCACCCAAAGACTATCATGCACACGACTCTCAATGTCAATGAAAAAAGGCGTAAACGTAACTTCACCAACCTACATCCTCCATGGCCCTAGCATGACCAACCAAATCTCTTTAAGCCTTTACTTCACTCTCCCAAGAGTGAATGCGATCACCCGCCAAGGGTTCTCTACAAACACCGCAGGAATAACTACCACCAGATCACCTTTCATGCTTCCACATTTAATGAGATCTCGAATGAGTCTCCGCACATCCAAATGGATCAAACCTTTCTAATCCTCCCGAAAAAACATGCGAGATAGAATATATACTCACCTCCAATGGATATCTTACCTTAAAGTTGTCTAACACCGCTTTACACCCAAACGGCGTCCCGTGGTCCCGCGCCCCGGTCCTGAAAACAGTTGGGTGCATCGCACCATTGATATCCCCTCGTAAAAACACACTGAATTGACTGCTTACTCATGTGTAATGGATATACGGAGAAAAAGATACATTTCTCCATACCGCACACGAGCGGTGCTACGTGGGACCCACATCACGATCCTGAAGTGCTGCAAATGGATCACTCCATTGAGATCCTCTCGAAAAAGCACACAATATCGACTATTCGCTTGTCCTAAATGGACACCCGGTGAAGTAGCTGAAATTCACCATCAACGCCCAATACGACTCTCATGGGGCCCACACCATAATCCTGGTTTAAGCGATCAAAATCTGTCTTGAAAAGTCCACCCCAACTCCAAGGTCGCAAAGCCGCTGATGGTATGTTGATCATACATCATACACAGGCGTACGGTCCGACACAAGTTTCCCGAACAATAATATTATTTTTAAATACTTGGTGTTTCATTTACCCAAGATAGGAGTCTGAAAAAAAATTATTCAATATCGGATTTAAAATGACCACCTCGAAAACAGGGTTACATTGCCACTGACGGTGGGTAAATCGGACGTCGCACGAAGGAGTTATGACTGAAAAATAATATTTGATAACAAAATAATAATAATAATATTTTATATTATTATTATTTATTAATATTATTATTTTAAAATTCAATCAATCATCCCCCTTAATATTTTCCATGCCCAAGAAAATCCTTTCCTATCCTTTCAACGCATCACCTTCCTTTCCCCTTTTATTTTAAATTCCCTTTTCTTTTTATTTCCCTTCTCTCATCTCTCCCTCTCTCCCTCTCTCCAATCAAGGAGATCCCCTTCTCACAGGTTTCTTTATTTTTATATTAATTAATATTTTTTTGTGGCAGAGACCAGGTTGTCTCCTCCGCGCGTCAACTGGAGACCCGTAGGAGGCGGGTCTTGGCTTCCTGCTGCCGCCTCGAGACATCCAGCGCATCTACCCTTTCGGGCGACCCAGTCTGCTCCGTGACCGGCCTGATGCCGCCCTAGAAAACTGATGTGGGCCTCTTTCGTCAAGGTCCTAGCGCCACTATCGGTGAACCCGCTATCCAAACAGACCTCGCCGCACGATGACCCTGCTCTGCTGGACCGCCCTCCTGCCCGTCATCTCAGACTGCCACCGCAAGTTTGTTCCCTCATGACCTACTGCCCCATCAGCCTCGCCTGTATGCTATCATGAGTCGCCGCCTTTCCGGCCTTTCTTGACCTCCACGGCGTCGCTAACCCTGCTTGCACTGGCATAACTGCTCATCCTCACCCTTTGATCCACACAGAACTACCACACCCTCCGGTTCCACTCGTCGCTGCAGGTCCAGTCCAAGTTGAAACAAAGAGACGATCACACATCAGGAATCTCTGGACCCGGATCTACACCATCTCAAGCCCTGCTTGACGATCCATAGATGTTTCATGGTATCAAAAAAATAGACGTCGAAGAATGCATGAAGAATCCATGAAGAAAGAAAGCAAATAGGAATTCAAAATATGGATCGGTCGATGGCCGTGTTCGTAGGGACATCAATCTTGATGTTCAAAGTGGCGATAACGAAAAGGAATTAAAAATATAATTTAAGAAATTCAATCGGGGATGCGGAAACCAAAAATATCCTACTTTGTTGGGTGTAGCCCGTAGCTCCGGGTGCAATCCGCCAGAAGTCACAACACCTTGGAGAGGAGGTGGAGATGGGGAGATTGATGAGAGAGATCCTTGGTTGAGCTTCTTCCGCCAGAGAATGAACAAAGTGGAGAGAGGGGGGTTGTGTCTTATGTAGGAAAACCACTCAATTAAAAAGTTTAATTATGTTAAACCCCCAAATTGACCTGCATCCGAAACTCCCAACGGGGTCGAGGTTAAGCCTCCCATAGAGTAAACACCACCTCTCGAGCAAAACGTCGGTCTTAGAATTTTAATCCAAGACTCCATTTGAAAGTTATAAAATTTAACGCTCAAGGCTGCTAAATTACGAAAATGCCCCTAGTGGCATTTTTCATAGAAGGCCCATGCCTGCAAAAATTGCACCCCTATTAGGGTAAACAACATGTTTCAGACTCAACGGTGCCCTTGGTTTTCCAATCCAAGCTACCGTTTAAGAGTTATTCCATTTATTTGGCGTGACCACTGTGAACGCACTGAAAATTTAATTCCAGCCACACTGGGGCTCAGAATCGCACACCGTCTGAAGGAACTGCACTGCAATAACATAAAGAATATTCCAAAGTATTTTATAGAAAAAACCAGGTTCTAAAATCATTCCCTTATTCAATCTTTTCATCCTCGAAAAGTAAAACTAGGGAAACAACTCAGGGTACTAAGCCCACACCTGGCTCTCCCGTACCCAGAAGAACTCTTTCACAGTTCTGCGTCACCGAACATAGACCAAAGGATTTGGTCCATTCGTGTGGGGTCTACCCTCGCAAATGACGTGCATAGGTTCACGCACACTTCTTCTCAGGTGAGTCACGTGGGAGACGTTATGCACCCAAACCAGCATTTGGCTTTAGGGCAAGGTGGAGGGGACCTCATCATCCCTTCGCACGGTCTCAAACGACCTGAAGGACCTCGGGGGTAGCTCAACTACCTGGTCGCACCTCTATGTGGAACAATGCAACCGGAATCACTATTTGGTCCTGTGACAAAGCCCAGTGATTCTCTCCTTCAGAATATCCATATGGTGAAACAACCAAGGATATCTGGTCACGCAAGATTTCACAGTCGATTCCCCACGACCAAGACTCTCTTACATGCTCAAAAGGTGAAGGAGTCGCCGCCATCTACTAAAGAGAAAGGTTCCATTCCTTCTATTCCACTAACACATGGTTACACCGATGCCCCACGTCACCCTAGTAACAAATCAAGAAAGGAGCAGGGAGAAAAAAATTTCACACACAAATTCTAAAAATTCTACTGCAAAAAGTAGAAGATCCATAAAGTGTACCTCTAATCACCTCATGCTCTGTAGGATCGTAGACATACAAAGCTTGTGGCTGTCCGTGGTCCCAACTGTTAGCTTCCGGGGCCTAATGTGGACTGCCTGGTGGTGATGGAAAGACCTCGTAATGTCATCCCCCTCTACCAGATCCCCCTGCTCCTCCACAAACACCACCTCTCTGGGCGCTACTCCGATCACAGCACTGCCTCTGTCGCAGTGGTGCACCTGCTGCCTGCCCGATATTCTCAGCATGCCCAGTCAGGAAGTCCCGTTCCAAGTGACCTAACTCATTTCAAGCATAACAACAACTCTCTCTGGGCTTAAATGATTCCCTCTGGCGCCATTGTGGTGTACGACCATGCCCTATAGTCCAGTTATCGGAAAGCCACTTGCATCGAGGTTTTGTCAGCCGACGCCTGCTAGCTGTGGCAGACGTCTCGGCTCTGTCGAGCCTACTGCCACCACAATCTGTAGAATGTGATAGGAATCTCTATATCACCAACACCTTCTCTAGCACCCTGACATAAGTGGGGATGCCCAAGGGTACTATGACAGCATGAATCTCTCTGTGGAGATCCTGCTCGAACTTCTGTGCTCGGAAGTTTTCGTCGTGGACTAAGTCCGGGTAAAAATGTGCACGGTCTGCGAAACTAGTCGCATACTCAGTCACAGTCATCCCTCCCTACTGAAACTGCAGGAGATCCTGGATCTAAACAGATCATAAGAAGGAGGGGTAAAACTCATCATGAAACAGAAGCTGAAAGTCATCCCACGAATGTGACGACTCATCGAGTAACTGAGTCACCAGACTCCACCAACGCCTAGTTGCTCCATGGAAAAGGCTGGTGTCCAAAGCCACCATCAGATCTGCTGGTGTCTGCGCAAGCCTGAAGAGGTGAACCACTATCTCTAGACAAACCTCTGCTGCTTGAGGGTCTGGCTCACCACTAAACCTCAACGGTCTCTGTCGATGGAACTCACGGTGCGCGCTCAACCAGTGCTCAAGCTCCGTCTGCTCTGCAAGAGCTGTCGTCTACTCACCAGGTGGTGGTGCTACTATCGGCCCACCCAGAGAAATGGGCTCGCAAGACGGGTTATAGACTGAGCCCTTGTAGGTCACAGGGTCGTAGTTATGAACCAAAGTTGGTATCCTGGATGGCTGTCTTTGCGGAGACATCTTGAATGTTATCAAGGAGTGTCGCGGTCAGATGAGCATATATGTATATAACAGTTACAACAATGGGGAGATGACTAAAGAAGGATAGTCAAAGACTCAATCCTATGTGATGCACAAACAAATTTTCCCTACAACAAGTGTCTCATCATGACGAGTCAACAAGCTTGTTTTCAGGGTCCTAGTGAAGGGATACGTCGGCCGCCACACCATCACTGGACTCCCTGGCCTAAGAGCCGCTCTTGAGACACATCGACACTATTTCCCTAGATCCCAACCAATTCCTTTTTAGGGATATCTGAACAACATCCCAAGGAATGAACCACCTCTGATACCACTTTTTGACGACCCGACCCTTCCCGGGATTGTGCCGAAACTACCCCAAGCCTGCCTCCATAGGCCAGGGGCTGGCGACAAGTGCCAAAGGCTAAACAACTTGGGGAGGCCTTTTCCTGAGTACCTGTACACACACACATAGCTCAATCAATGCCGAAGTGTAGAGTAAAAAGAAAAGTAAAGTGCTAACTGCTATAAAAAACCACAAAAGTGCATCGACCTCTAAACAATACAAAGCAAGTGCTGAAGGTAAACTGAAAAGAAAAGGGCAAAACACGCGCCCAACCAGAAAAGTGCCACAACCTGGAAACAGGTAAACAAAAGTAAACAGTTGGGAGAGTCCCACACCTAGAATCCGACTATGACCATCATACGTGGTCCAAGCTACCAAACTCCTAAGCTCCTCTATAGTCACGAGAAACCTGTCCTTCATTTGAAAGGGCACACCAAGTGCGGGAAAAGCCCAATCAGGGGTGAGTATAAAAATTATAACGGCCCATACTTTACATACATGGTTATTAATTCAAAATTTAAGCATAATTATTATAACATATAACCAAACCATGGAAGGACCATATAGGTATAGTGTCTTTAGAAACTGGGAAACATAAACAACTGGTTAATAAATCATCTACGTTGTCTCCCATTTATTACATCATATCTAGAGTCCCTTTTTGGAATATACTACTTAATATCCTTCTTCCTGAGCTGGGGAAAAGAAAAAATACAAAAGGGTGAGATCAAATGCTCATCAAGGGTAAACAAAAGAAATATCAAACATATCATATTCATAATAACATAACATTTTGAAAATCTTATCCTGCAAAAGAGATCATAACATGGGATAAACCATAGAAGTGAAATGTAATCCCAATAATCATAACTTAAAACATGAAACTTTGTTTCATACACACATAATCATAGAGAATCATTTCTTAGTAGTCAAGACTCATAGCCAAGAATATCTTATCGGACAAAGTCCATTTCTGAACTGAGTTCACTCCTCGTTTCAGTCCTATTTCACTGAACCAGATTAACCTTCCATTCTAGCCATGTCTATCTCATGATATATAAATCTTTACCCAATGAATTGGAGGGATATATAGGTCCCACCCATCTCATAATGATACCATTCTTATGTGTGCCACAAAATCATAAATCATACATCATAGCATAACACATGTAATAAAAATGGGATTCTTAAACATCATGCCATCATAACATAATATATATAAGATAAAAGGACATCATAAAATTAATTCCATCATAACATAATCAAATCAATGTAAAAATAGGGATATAAAAAGAACCCTATATTATCTTATATGGAAAATAATTTTGATAAAACTCTTGAACTCCATTCTTGAGGAAAATATCCTTTCTACTTCAAAAACATTTTTCTTTCTTAAAATGTCATATAATTTTAAACTAAAAGAAGTTGATTAAAAATAAACTTGAAAACTTGTAAAGGAATCTTCATGGAAATAATGTTCTCTGAAATCATAAAAATCCATTCATGTAGTAAAAGTTAAAAAAAAACATTCTTCTCGTACTTTGGCTAGAAAAGTCAAAAAGTACCTCGTACGAAAAACAACAAAAGATTCCTTTCATATCTTTTACTAAAAACTGATCGAAGGGTAAAATTGGATTTAAATAATTTTATGAGGATAGAAATAATATTACATATTGAAGAAACATGGATGTGGATGATAAATATTCCCCAGTAAATTCTGAAGTATTAACAATCTCGGATAACAATGAGATTGTGATATTTTCCCTTACCTTAGGTCCGATTTGCTTCATAAGTGTCCGAAACTCCTGTATAATGATTTAAATAATGTCATTGACCTATTAAAGAATCATAATTATTTTTATGATATCATATATGGTCATATTATTAGCTTCTTATTAGTAATATTTCATTGCTACTTGTTATTCGGGTGTTTATTACTTTTTGTTCTTATGAGTTTTTTGTCGAATAAATTCTTATTATTCTTTTTATGTTATAGATACCTCATTTACAGAATTTTATTAGTGAATTATATATCATATTAATTCATTAAATTCTTTTATATAATCATTATTCAGTGAAGATCATGTAGAACGAGTCACATCACATCGTGGAGACGGTATTCCGTACGTACGCACGAGCGATGATATCGTTCCGATGATTGTGGAATTGTATTGTAGTGTATGTATAATATTTCAGAATCAATATCACTTTAAAATAATCATATATTGTTATTCTTTACACCATTATACCCATCCAAGTAAGGTGGTGGTGGAAAATAGATTACACCACGGAGTGGAGATGGTATTACGTACGTACGCACGCGCGGTGATTTCGTTTTCCGTAGGATGGATAGATTGTGAAATAGGGTTGTTTCATACTTATAATAACATATCATTATATGAGTGATACTTATTTTGTTACTTCATAATGAAACAACTAAAGAAGAAGAAGTAGAAGAAGAAATAAAGTTGAAAGAATCGGTAACAGATATTACCTCTTCTTTGAAGCGCCTCTTCTTAACCTCCTCTTAGGGCACTAAAGATGGTCTTTGAAGAAGACCAGGACCTCTAGGATGTTTCTAGGGATGTTTAGAGGAGAAATTGGCAGGGGTTGGCCGAGCTTGAATTCTCAAGGTGGTGTGAGGAAGAGAGGGAGGAGGTGCCCTTTTATAAGGGAGGAGAGGGGTACCTTAGGAAAAACAAAAAATATTATTTTATTATAAAGTCATATTCGGTTTTAGTAGCTCCAAATTGATTTATTTCAAAGATAAGGTGGGGATGGGTCGAAATAATCTTATCCAATAGAATTTATACAAGTTTAGGTGTCTATTTTAACCTTATCATTCAGATTTAACTTTAAGTTAGATAATTTAACTTTTACCGTGTCTTCTTGTTTTCTTACACTATAAGGTTAATAAACATACTATAACAAGACAAAAGAACCCCAAGTTGTTTATTATTAATATCTATAACCTTACCTAAGTCATTTGGACGAACCTTAAATTTTTAAGAATAAAATAACAATTAATAATATAATATTTGTTTTAAAACCTATTTTATGTCAATTTTGACACTATTTGGTAATTGATTTTTTTGAAAAGCATAACTGAAAGATTAGTTAGAAAAAAGTTACCTAAATCAATAATAACATGTCATATTAACCTATAAAATTGTTGGAATTCATAAAAAGTCTCAAATTACATTTATTTGGGTATTTATAACATCAATTATGTCAATATTTTATTAATAAGATAATTACTACATCATCATTGTGTCATAATTAAATTAAATTATTTAATGTCTAAACAATTAAAAATAAAATACAATTATTTAGGAAAGCTTTTTATATTTATAAAGAATATTTATAGATGAATTTATCTTATGTATAACCCTATATTAAAAATGATTTAGTTATTAAACTTTGATTTTAACTATTTTAACCCTTCTTTAACTAAATTAAAAATAAATGTCCTAATCTAATCCAAGTGGGACTAAATGGTCATATTTTATTCATAAGTTTTTTTGGTCTACTTACACTTATCCAATAGAATTAGGACATGTGTTAGGGTAATAATAATATCATTTTTACCCTTAATTACCCTATTTACTTTTAACCGTGGTAAAAAAAAGTAAAACGTTACTATTCACCAAAAATTATTTTCATCTCATTGAACCAAATTTTAGTCCTTGATATTAACCGTATCTCTTGGAGTTTCAAAATTCTACTCCCTGAAGTGGTAAAATTAAGTTTTATGTAAATTTGCAAATTCTCCTAGGAGGTTGGTAAAAGAGGGTGAAAAGTTCAATAAAATTTTTATATATCTAAAATTATTATAGAATGACTCCAATGAATTACTTTGACCTTATATAGGTATTATGTATCAATTTTGACCTAAAATAAATTTAAATAAAATAATGAATTATTTAAATAAAAAGTCGGTTTTTAAATAGTAACCCAGTGTTTTCACTATTCATAAAAAATTGAACGTTTTCAGAAAAATACCAAAATTTCACCCTAGGCTAATTTCGTTATTCTAAATCCAAAAATGAAGTCCATTTTGAAAGATGAAATTTAAAAATTTCCAAAAAAAGCGGGTATTACTATTCATAACAGCTAGTATAAATAATATTTTAATAGCATATCGTTGTTTAGTGAAACTCGGTATTACGTATGACGCAAGCTATCAAGGAAGGTCACGATTGCGAGAAAAGAAAGACAAGATAGTGTTTAGTGTAGTGAAAGATTCCTTTGATGATTTATATAACATAAAAACAAAATATTTCTCATAAAAATCTCGGATGTTACATTCTACTTCCCTTAAAATGAATTTCTCCCTCGAAATTCGTCACTTTGTAACAAACAGATGAGGATACCTCTCCCTCATCATATCCTCAAGCTCCCATGTAGCTTATCCTAATTGGTGGTTCCTCCATAAAACTTTCACCAAGTGAGTGGTCTTGTTCCGTAGGACTTTTTCGCTATGATCCAGAATCTCTATCGGCTGTTCTTCATAAGAAAGATCTTGCTCCAACGGTACAACTTTTGAGCTAAGTACATGTGAAGGATTAGGTATGTACTTTCTTAGGAGAGATACATGGAACACATCGTGAACTTGAGAGAGATTCGGTGGAAGTTCCAATCAGTAAGCTACCTTCCCAACACAATCCAGTATTTCAAAAGGACCGATATACCTAGGGCTCAGCTTTCCCTTCTTTCCAAATCTCATTACTCTCTTCCAAGGAGATATTCATAAGAACACTTTATCACCCACTTCAAACTCTAGGTCTTTTCTTCGGTTGTCGGCATAATTTTTTTGTTGAATCTAAGCTGCTCTTATGTGTTGTTGAATATATTGGACCTTTTATTCCATCTCATCAACAAGATCAGGTCCAAATAGATTTCTTTCCCCAACTTCATCCCAGCAAGTTGGAGTTTGACTTTGTTTTTCCATAGAGAGCTTCATAAGGAGCCATCTGAATACTGGAGTGAAAGATATTATTATTATAAAACTCCACCAAAGGTAGGTGTTGATCCCAACAACCTTTGAAATCCATAGAGCAAGCTCTCAACATGTCTTCTAGAGTTTGAATTGTCCTCTCAGACTGACCGTCTGTCTGAGGATGGTAAGAAGTGCTGAAACTCAACTCTATATCTAGAGAATGCAGAAGACTTCACCAGAATTTTGAGGTAAACCTCGGATCCCGATCAGATATAATGGAAAGTGGTACTATATACAATATTACCACTTCCTTCACATATATACTGGAAAGCTGATCCAGAGAGAAATACTCTCTAATAGCAATGAAGTGTGCAGACTTTGTAAGACGATCAACTATGACCCATATAACATTATTGCCTTTGGATGTTTTAGGAAGTTCGGTGACAAAGTCCATAGTGATGTTTTCCCATTTCCATTTGGGTATGGGTAATGGTTGTAACATCCCCTTAGACTTATGTCTCTCAGCTTTAACTTGCTAGAAAACCAAGCATCGAGAGACATATTCAGCAACATCTCTTTTCATGCCATCCCACCAGAAGTACTCTTTCAGGTCCCTATACATCTTCGTGCTTCCAGGATGAATAGAGAATGAAGGACTATGAGCCTCATCCAGCAGCTCCTTATTTAATTCTGGGATGGGAGGAACACAAACCCGATTCCTGAACTTTATTATCCCATCACAATCAAGGTTTAATTCAGGAACATTTCTCACCTTCTTTTGTAACTCTACATCTTCTTTCCGTGCCTCTTTAATCTTCACATGTGTAGATGGTTGAACATTCATTTGAGAAAGATAAGATTTCTCCCCTTCCATTATAATTCCAAGATCCATCCTTTGTAAATCCATAAATATTGGATCTTTTGTGATCCTCATCATGGATAAGCTAGCATGGTCTTGTCGACTTAATGCATCTGCCACCTCGTTTGCTTTCCCAGGGTGGTAATGAATTGAGTATTCGTAATCCTTAATCAGCTCCAACCATCTTCTTTGGCGCGTATTCATCTCCTTTTGTGTGAAAATACACTTTAAACTTTTATGATCATTATAAATATCACACCTTTCTCCATAAAGATAATTCCTCCAAATCTTTAATGCAAAGATCACCGCAGCTAATTCCAAATCATGAGTTGGGTAATTTTGCTCATGTATTTTCAACTGTCGTGAGGCATAAGCTATCACCATATCATTTTGCATAAGAACACACCACAACCCCTTCTTGGATGCATCACTGTAGATCACAAACCTTTCTCCACTATAAGGCAGTGTGAGCACAGGTGCAATGGATAACCTTCTTTTTAACTCCTTGAAATTCTCTTCACATTCCTCTATCCAAACAAACTTAACTCCTTTCCGAGTCAACCTGGTGAGTGGATTAGATAATCGTGAAAAATATTTCACAAAACGTCGATAATATCCAGCCAAACCAAGAAAACTTTGGATCTCAGTTACTGTTGTTGGTCTCGACTTTCTTTCGATAACCACTGTTTTTGTTGGATCCACAGATATCCCCTCTTTTGAGATTATGTGACCCAAAAATGCAAATTTTTGAAGCCAAAATTCACACTTTGTAAATTTGACCTAAAGATTCTCGTTTATCAGGGTCTTCAATAAAATTATCAAGTGATATTCATGTTCTTCCTTGCTATTTGAATAGACAAGAATATTGTCTATAAAGACTACCACAAACTGATCAAGATAGTCTCTAAAGACTCTATTAATCAGATCCATGAAGATAACAAGGGAATTAGTAAGACCAAATGGCATCACTATAAATTCATAGTGTCCATACCTTGTACGGAAAGCCGTCTTTGCTATATCCTCCCTTTTGAACCTTAATTGATGATACCCTGAACGAAGATGAATCTTGGAAAAGTATTGAGCTCCGTGTAGTTGGTCAAAAAAGTCATCAATTCACGGGAGATGATACTTGTTCTTGATAGTGATCTTGTTAAGTTCTCAATAAATAATACAGAGTCTCATTGATCCATCTTTCTTCTTAACAAACAGAATAGTTTCTCCCCAAGGTGATGCACTAGAGCATATTAATCCTTTATCAAGATTCACTTGGAGTTGCTTCTTCAATTCTTACAACTCAATTGGGGCCATTCTATAAGGTGTCTTTGAAATAGGCAAATCACCCAGTACGAGTTCTATTGAAAACTGAACTTCACGATTTGGTGGAAGACCCAACAATTCCTCCAGAAAGACATCATCAAACTCCCGTACAATGGGAATATTCTTAATCGTGAGTTTCTCACCAATAATTTGAGATAAATAACCTCTATTTAGTGGAATCAAGACCCATAAGATGGAATAAATTTACACTGGAAGGTTATGTTCATCTTTGCATCAATAGACGATCATAGATTGATCTGGAATATCAAATATGACTTCCCTTATTTGGAAATTGATATGAGATCCATATAAAGAAAGCCAATCCATGCCAAGAATCACATCAAATTCCCCTATAGGAAGGATCACAAGATTTGCAAGAATCACTTTCCCATAAACTTCAATCGGAGAAGAATTATAAACTTTTGATGCGACTGTTGTGCCATTAGGAGTTGTCACAGCTAACTCAACATCTAATTGTTGAGGTAATATGGTGATACCCTTAGAAAATTCTTCAGAAATAAAAGAGTGGGTGGATCCAGAATCAAATAATACATTTGCTACTTTAGAGTGGATGGTAAGTGTACCTTTCACCACATCATTATCGTACTTCACATCACTGATAGAAATTTCATGTGACTTTCCTTTTTATTTAGCCTTAAGAGTTTGTTGATGTCGATCATCATAAAAAACCCTTGGATTAGGTCATTGATAGCATAATACCCCATTTCCTTGAACTTGTAACATTGAAGTGTAGGAGGTGCACTCTATGTAGCCTTTTCTTTGTTCGCATCACTAGACATCTTCTTCCCATAATTGCGGCATTCAAATGCCCGATGACCGTCATTTCCACATTTGAAACATTTACTTTCCCCTTTAAGAGAACTCCCTCCATGTTTCTTTCCACACTTTGAGCATAATGGAAAACTCATCTTCTTTTTAGTGTGCACATTAGATTTCCATTTGAATTCCATTTTCCTCTTTTTATCAAACCCATATGACTGATGGGTTACTCTAATATCCATCTCAACATTGAGATCACATCAGATGATTTCCTCATAGCTATTGAAGTCCCTTATGGCTAACACCCTTCAAAGACTTGGTTTTAAGACACTAAAGAATCAATCGATCTTACTCTCAGGTTGGTTAATAATACCAGAATCGTACCTTGAAAGTCTTGTAAAATTAGCTTCGTAGGTACCAACAGATTCATCATCCATTTTCTTTAGTTCAAGAAACTCCTTCTCCATCTTTGTTCGAGGAATACGAGGGAAGTACTTATTGAAAAATAAGTTCTTGAACTCGTTCCATTCCATGGATTCAATTTCATCCCTTTGCCTCGTATTCTTGATAAGATTCCATCATTGATCATCTTCACCTTCCAAGCGATAAACTACTAAGATGACTTTATCATGTTCAAAACATTGAAGAACTAAAAATATCTTTTCATTGGTACTGATCCATTGTTCATCCACTAATGGATTAGTAGACCCACTGAATGAGGTTGGACGCTGCCTCATGAAGGATTCAACAGAATGTTGCTCCTTACTTTGATCTTTTGGAAGTCATACATGATTCATAGTTTGAGAAAGTTGTGTGAGCATGGCTACAAGATTTTTCATTCCAGCTCCCATAATGTTTGGTTGCTCAGGGGGACAATCATTGCATTGCTCGTCGCATTCCGCATTAACACGGTTCCATCGGGTTCCAGCCATTGACTAAAACCAAGAAGAATAGTGTGAGCAACACTAATTATAATAGGAAAACCACATAATCAAGAAGAAAATTTTACACTTAAGGACTTATCATAGGTTATTCATGGCCATTTATAAAACACTAATATTGGGTTCTATGCTTAGACTTATCCTTAGGGTTCTTACTAAGGATTTCACATCCTAGTTTCCAAAGGTTGACTATAACTTTCCTCTGATACCAACTATAACGACCCATACTTTACATACATGGTTATTACATCAAAATTGAAGCATAATTATTACAACATATAACAAAACCATGAAAGGACCGTATAGGTATAGTGTCTTTAGAAACTGGGAAACATAAACAACTGGTTCATAAATCATCTACGTTGTCTCCCATTTATTACATCATATATAGAGTCCCTTTTTGGAATATCCTACAAATATCCTTCTTCCTGACCTGGGGAAAAGAAAACATACAAAAGGGTGAGCTCAAATGCTCCACAAGGGTAAACAGAAGAAATATTAAACATATCATATTCATAAGAACATAACATTTTGAAAATCTTAATCTACAAAAGAGATCATAACATGGGATAAATCATAGAAGTGAAATGTAATACCAATAATCATAACTTAAAACATGAAACTTTGTGTCATACACACATAATCATAGATAATCATTTCTTAGTAGTAAAGACTCATAGACAAGACTATCTTAGCGGACAAAGTCCATTTCTTAACTAAGTTCACTCCTCGTTTCAGTCCTGTTTCACTGAACCAGATTAACCTGCCGTTCTAGCCATGTCTATCTCATGAGATATAAATCTTTACCCAATGCATTGGAGGGAGATATAGGTCCCACCCATCTCATAATGATACCATTCTTATGTGTGCCACAAAATCATAAATCATACATCATAACATAACCCATGTAATAAAAATGGGATTCTTAAACATCATTCCATCATAACATAATCCATATAAGATAAAAGGACATCATAAAATTAATTCCATCATAACATAATCAAATCAATGTAAAAATAGGGATAGAAACAGAACCCTATATTATCTTATATGGAAAATAATTTTTATAAAACTCTTGAACTCCATTCTTGAGGAAAATATCCTTTCTACTTCAAAACATTTTCCTTTCTTAAAATGTCTTATAATTTTAAACTAAAATAAGTTGATTAAAAAATACTTTAAAACTTGTAAAGTAAGCTTCATGCAAATAATGTTCTCTAAAATCATAAAAATCCATTCATTCCATATAAGTTAAAAAAGACATTCTTCTTGTACTTTGGCCAGAAAAGTCAAAAAGTACCTCGTACGAAAAATGACAAAAGATTCCTTCAATAACTTTTACTAAAAACAGAATGAAGGGTAAAATTGGATTTAAACAATTTTAGGAGGATAGAAATAATATTACATATTTTATAAACATGGATGTGGATGATAAATATGCCCTAGCAAATTCCGAAGTATAAATAATCTCGGATAAAAATGAGATTGTGATATTTTCCCTTACCTTAGGCTTCGTAAGTGTCCAAAACACTTGTATAATGATTTAAATAATGTCATTTACTTATTCCAGAATCATACTTATTTTTATGATATCATATATGGTCATATTCTTTGCTACTTATTAGTAATATTTCATTGCTACTTGTTATTCAGGTGTTTCTTAATTTTTGTTCTTATACGTGTTTTGTCGAATAAATTCATCTTATTATTTTTTGGTTATAGATACCTCATTTACAGAATGGTATTAGTGTAATATATATCATATTAATTCATTAAATTCATTTATATAATCATTATGCAATGAAGATCATGTAGAACGAGTCACATCACATCGTGGAGATGGTATTCTGTACGTACGCACGAGTGATGATATCGTTCCCATGATCGTGGAATTGTATTGGAGTGTATGTATACTATTTCAGAATCAATATAACTTTACAATAATCATATATAGTTATTCTTTACACCATTATACCCATCCAAGTAAGGTGGTGGTGGAAAATAGATTACACCACAGCGTGAAGACGGTATTCCGTACGTACGCACGCGCAGCGATTTCGTTTTTCGTAGGATGGATAGATGGTGAAATAGGGTTGTTTAATACATATAATAACATATCATTATATTATTTATACTGATGTTATTACTTCATAATGAAACAACTAAATAAGAATAAGTATAAGAAGAAATAAAGTTGAAAGAATCGGTAATGGATATTATCTCTTCTTTGCAGCGCCTCTTCTTAACCTCCTCTTAGAGAACTAAATATGGTCTTTGAAGAATACCAAGACCTCTAGGATGTTTCTAGGGATGTGGAGAGGATAAATTGGCAGGGTTTTTCCGATCTTGAAGGCTCAAAGTGGTGTGAGGAAGAGAGGGAGGAGGTTTCCTTTTATAAGGGAGGAGAGGGGCACCTTAGGAAAAACTAAAAATATTATTTTATTATAAAGTCATATTCGGTTTTTAGTAGCTCCAAAATTGATATATTTCGAAGATAATGTGGGGATGTGTCAAAATAATCTCATCAAATAGAATTTAGACAAGTTTAGCTTTCTATTTTAACCTTATCATTTAGATTTAACTTTAAGTTAGATAATTTAACGTTTACCGTGTCTTCTTGTTTTCTTACACTATAAGGTTAATAAACATACTATAACAAGCCAAAAGAACCCCACTTTGTTTATTATTAATATATATAACCTTATATAAGTCATTTGGCCGAACCCATATATTTTTAGGAATAAAATAAAAATTAATAATATAATATTTTTTTAAAAAACTATTTTATGTCAATTTTGACACTATTTGGTAATTGATTTTTGTGAAAATTATAACAGATATATTAGTTAGAAAAAATGTACATAAATAAATAATTACATGTAATATTAACCTATAAAATTATTTTAATTCATAAAAAGTTTCAAATTACATTTATTTGGTATTTATAACATCAATTATGTCAATATTTCATTAATAAGATAATTACTGCATCATTATTGTGTCATGAATAAATTAAATTATTTAGTGTCTAACAATTTACAAATAAAATACCATTATGTATGAAATATTTTTATCTTTCTAATTAATCTTTATATTCTAATTTATCTTATGCATAACCCTATATTAAAAATGATTTAGTTATTAAACTTTGATTTTAACTATTTTAACCCTTCTTTAAATATATTAATAATAAATGTCCTAATCTAATCCAAGTGGGCCTAAATGGTCATATTATATTCCTAAGGTTGTTTTTGTTCGACTTACACTTATCCAATAGAATTAGGACATGTGTTAGGGTAATAATAATATCATTTTTACACTTAATTGCCCTATTTACTTTTAACTGTGGTAAAAAAAGTAAAACGTTACTATTCAACAAAAATTATTTTCATCTCATTGAACCACATTTTAGTCCTTGATATTAACCATTTCTCTCATATTTTCAAAATTCCACTCACAGAAGAGATAAAATTATGTTTTATGTAAATTTTCAAATTCTCCTAATAGGTGGGTAAAAGAGGGTGAAAAGTTCAATAAAATTTTTATATATCTAAAATTATTATAAAATGACTCCAATGAATTACTTTGAACTTATATAGGTATAATGTATCAATTTTGACCTAAAATAAATTTAAATAAATCAAATAATTTTTTAAATAAAAAGTCGGTTTTTAAATAGTAACCCAGTGTTTTCACTATTCATCAAAAATTGAAAGTTTTTAGAAAAATACCAAAATTTCACCCTAGGAAAATTTCATTATTCCGAATGCAAAAATGAAGTCCATTTTGAAAGTCGAAATTTAAAAAATTACAAAAAGTGGGTATTACTATTCATAATGGCTAGTTTTAATAATATTTTAATAGCATATCGTTGTTTAATGAAACTCAATATTTCATATGATGCAAGCTATCAAGGAAGGTCACAATTGCGTGTAAAGCAAGCCAAGCTAGTGTTGAGTGCCGTGAAATATTCCTTTGATGATTTATATAATATAAAAACAAAATATTTCTCATAAAAATCTTGGATGTTACAAAAATACTCAGTAGGATACCCTGAAGGCTCGAGGGAGCAAAAAAGGAGGTACCGAAGGGTGAGCAGTAGATAGAACAGGGTGTAGTAAAGGAGTACAGTAGAGAGTGCAGTAAAGATTACAGCTCAAACCAACAAGAGGAATAAAGTAGACTCGTCCAAACACAAGGAGCTAGAAGCGGTGAGAGGATGAACTTCTGGTCGAGTGTTCTCTACCCATAGCAGGAGAGTAGACTCTTCCAACCAAAAGAAGCTAGACATGGAAATTACGTGGCATACCCCATGCGTCTTCACCTCACTTGGAAGGAGAGTAACCAAAAACCAAGGAGTGGGTACTGGAACAAGGTATATACACATCCATATGCTCAATCAAGAAGCCTGAACAAGATCGTAAGGGGATCTCCATCTCATAGCTCAACCCAAGAAAGTGATTCGCCAACAGTCCTAGAAGAAAACACCATCGATGCCCAGCATCCCACATGTCTTCCCTGAACTACAAGTTAAGGGGATCGAATCACCGCACCTTGATACTCTCCGCTTTGGGCGACACTGACTCGCCCTCACGATTTTAGGTTGGGTCACAAGGACATGTCTTAGTGCGGAAAAGTGCCCCTCATCCTTGAGAGTTAAAGGGTAAGTCAAACCACACCATGTCACTTCCAAAGCTGTCATATCACTAACCTGTACAACAAAGGGTCCTGCTTTGGAATTCATGGAGAAAAACCATAGAATAGCCTAGTATAAAGGATTGAGTTTGAAAGAAGTCATCGGGTAACCGACTGCCCAGCCCCGCTGGAGGTTAAACCCTAAGATGTCTTCGAGTAACTCACTGTCCAGTACCTACTGGAGAGTAAACCTTAAGAGGTTATCGGGTAACCCACTGCACAGTATCGGCTGGAGGGTAAACCCAAAGAGGTAATTGGGTAACCCACTACCTAGTATCTGCTAGAGGGTAAAACCTAATATGTCATTGGGTAACCCACTACCCAATCTCTGCTAGAGGGAAAACCCTAAGAGGTCGATGGGCAACCCACTGCCTAGCCCCACTGGAGGGTAAACCTGGAACTACTCCGACCATCCCTACTAAATGATACAACACTAGAAAACGGAACATGAAGCGCATGGGAAACATGTCACAGTAGACCACAGAAGGAAGATATGATATCGATACTCTGCTAGGGAGTCAGGGCTCACTGGGGCTCCGTACCCTGCTAGAAACAACCTCCTTGGTATACGATTGGTGCCTGCATAATGTTTTGGTCACACCGATACCCAAAAACCTACCAGGGAACACTAAGGGACGTGAGAATCCCATCGGGGTGATACATGCTCCAAATCGCTGAGTCTACTGTTGAAGCGGGTGGGGACACCTCTCTCTAGAATGTGGGAACACCCCCACATTGTACAAACATATGTAGCCGTAAATGATGTCATAGTCCGGTGAATGGGACATGATACTGAAACTCCTCATATCTGAGGAAACAGGGGAAACCAAACAACCTTACCAATCAAAACAATCGAGAACAGGACCCTCTACATCGCGAGAGGTTAAAGGTACATAAAGAATAACACTGCGTGCATATGGGGTCCACATGGCATGTGGACCCAAATCATCTTCAAACCAAGAAAAAATGTCCTTGGGTACAAACCACAACATTCACCTCCAGGCATTCCCGTATACTCACAGAGTATACTACATTTCCATCCCAAAGGCTATCATGCACACGGCTCTCAACGTCAACACGAAAAGGAGTAAATGTAACTTCGCCAACATGCTTCCTCCATGGACCTATCACGACCAACCACATATCTTTATGCATTTACTTCACTCTCCCAAGAGTGAACTCGATCACCCGCCAAGGGTTCTCTACAAACACCACAGGAAGAACCGCCACCAGAGCACCATTCATGCTTCCACATTTAATGAGATCTCGAATGAGTCTCCGCACATCCAAACGGATCACACCATTGTAATCCTTGTAAAAAAACACGCAAGTTAGACGATCTACTCACCTCCAACAGATATCCAACGTAAAAGTTGTCTGACACCGCTTTACGCCCGAACGGTGTCTCGGGGTCCTGCGCCCCAGTCCCAAAAACTATTGGGCACAATGCACCATTGTGATCTCCTCATAAAAACATGCTAAATTGATTTCCTACTCGCGTGGAACAGATATCTGGAGAAAAAGATACATTTCACCATACCACACACGAGCGGTGCTATGTGGGACCCACATCAGGATCCCGAAGCGCTACAAATGGATCACTCCATTGTGATCCTCTCGAAAAAGCACACAATATCGACTATTCTCTTGTCCTAAATGGACACCCGGTGAAGTAGCTGAAATTCACCGTCAACGCCCAATACGAATCTCATGGGGCCCACACTACAATCTCGGTTTAAGCGCTCAAAATCTGTCTTGAAAATTCCACCCCAAATCCCGGGTCGCAACGCCGCTAACGATATGTCGATCGAACATCGTACACATGCGTACAGTCCGACACAAGTTTCCTAAACAATAAAATTATTTTTAAATACTCGGTGTTTCGTTGACCTGAGACAGGAGTCCAAAAAAAGTATTCAATATCAGATTTAAAATGACTGCCTCGAAAACAGGGTTACATTTCCACTGACGGTGGGTCAATCAGACGTCGCATAGAGAAGTTATGACTGAAAAATAATATTTGACAACAAAATAATAATAATAACATTTTATATTATTATTATTATTATTATTATTTATTAATATTATTATTTTAAAATTCAATCAATCAGCCCCCTTAAGATTTTCCACGCCTAAGAAAATCCTCCCCTATCCTTTCCATGCATAACCTTCCTTTCCCCTTTTATTTTAAATTCCTTTTTCTTTTTTATTTACCTTATCTCACCTCTCCCTCTCTCCCTCTCTCCAATCAAGTATATCCCCTTCTCATGTGCTTCTTTATTTTTTATTAATTAATATTTTTTTGGTGGCAGAGACCAGGTTGTCTCCTCCACGCATCAACTGGAGACCCGCAGGAGGTGGGTCTCGGCTTCCTGCAGCCGGCCCGAGACATCCAGCGCGTCTACCCTCTCGGGTGACCCAGTTCGCTTCGCGACCGGCCTGATGCGGCCCCAGAGAACTGATGTGAGCCTCTTCTATCAAGGTCCCAGCACCACTATCGGCGAACCTGCTATCCGGCCACACCTCACCGCGCAATGATCTTCCACCACTAGACCGCCCTGTTGCCCATTGTCTCGGACTGCCACCGTGAGTCTGCGCCCTCACGACTTGCTGCCCCATTGGCCTCGCCTGTACACTATTGTGAGATGCCGCTTTCCGGCCTTGCTTGACTGCCTCAGCGTCACTCACCCTTCTCGCACTAGCATAACTGCTCATCCTCTCCCTTTGATCCGCATGGAACTACCACACCCTCCGGTTCCACTCATCGCTGCATCTCCAGTCCAAGTTGAAACAAAGAGACAATAAAAAATCTGGAATCTTTGGACTCAGATCCACACCATCTCAAGCCCCTCTTAACGATCCATAGACGTTTCATGGTATCAAAATAATAGACATCGAAGAACGGGTGAAGAATTCGTGAAGAACAAAAGCAAATATGGATTCAAAATATGGATCGGTCGATGTCCATGTTTGTAGGGCCATCAATCTTGATGTTCAAAGTGGAGATAATGAAAAGGAATTCAAAATATAATTTAAGAAATTCATTCGGGTATGCAGAAACCAAAAGGATCCTACTTTTTTGGGCGCAGCCCGTAGCTTCGCGTGCAATCTGCCAGAAGTCGCAACACCTTGGAGAGGAGGTGGAGATGGGGAGATCGAGGAGATATCTCCTTCATTGAGATTCTTCTGCTAGGGAATGAACAAAGGGGAGAGATGGGGGTTATGGCTTATATAGGAAAACCACTTAATTAAAAATTTTAACTAAGTTAAACCCCCAAATTGACCCGCATCCGAAACTCTCAACAGGTCAAGGTTAAGCCTCACAAAGGGTAAACACCACCTCCCAAGCACAACGGCGGTCTCCGAATTTTAATCCGAGACTCCGTTAGAGTGTTATAAAATTTAACGCCTGAGGCCGCTAAATTACAAAAACGCCCCTAGTGACATTTTTCACAGAAGGCCCACGCCCGTGAAAATTACACCCCTCTTAGGGTAAACGAAATGTTATGGACTCAACAGTGCCCTCAGTTTTCCAATCAGAGACACCGTTTAAGAGTAATTCTATTTATTTGGAATTCCCTGTGTGAATGCACAGTAAATTTAATTCCGGTTACATCGGGGCTCGCAATCGCACGCCGTCTGAAGGTGCTACTCTGGAATAACATCAAGAATATTATAAATCTTTTATAGAAAAAACTGGGTTCTTACAAGTAATAATATTATGGTATATCACATGTTCTTGTTACCCAGGATGAAGATAGTCAGTGAAAAGGGTGTAATTGATGGATTCACTATGACAAGGTTATTCACATCCATATGAATGCATCACTACAATATGGTGTAAATAGATTTAGCATTCACAAAAAAGATATGATTCACATAACATGTTTTAATTTTCACCGAATAATCTACTACATGTTGAAGTGAAAGAGAAAGTAACATGATGAAGAAGCATACCTTACCCATTTTGTTGATGAAGATCATATCTAAATTCTCATCATGTGTCAATAAGAGGTTTTTTTGGAAAGGATCAATAGGATGTTATCCATATCAATGATGAAAATGGGGTTCTAGAGTTATATGAAATCAAGGAGGAACCTATCCATACTAATATACAGTACCTCAAAAATGGGCCAAGAAATCATATGGAGGACTACCAAGAAAATCTCCATGAGTATCATGAGAACATCACTAATATGGTAAAATTTAGAGATGTATAGACTATTCAAGTCATGGGGATAATATATTTTAGGTTCTTATTAAATAATGGTGATCAAAATGTCCTTAAGAAGGTATACTAAAAACCTAGATTTTTCAATAATATTTTATATCTTGGGTAGATGATAAAAGATGAAAATGAGGCAATGATAGTCAGAAATCACATGAATGTGTTTGATAGAAGTGGTATGATTTTGATGATAGTGAAAGATTCACTAAACCAACTATATAAAATTGAACTGGAAACCTCTATTCTATATTGGCTCTTGGAAAACATCAAATACTCAACATGGATTTGGTATGTAACACCCAAACATGTGCAATTCAATTACTTGAAATTTATGGAACAAAATATTATATAAATTGGGATTCCCACCATCACTCACCCTAACATTACATGTGGTGGGTGTGTAATTTCACAGTATTCTAGGTAGTAATTTCCAAACTAAGAAAATTTTAGAGTAAAGAAACCACTAGGGTTATTGTACGCTGTCCTTTATTGACTAATCAGCCCAAAAAAACCTCATCTATAATAGTTATTTCATTAAATTGTTAATAATTTTAGTTTCTGGGAGTTAGTCTATAATCATGTTGAAGAATAAATATAATTTTTCTTTTAAAAAATTTAAACCTGTGGTTGATAACAACTCTGGGTAAAAGAAGAATACATCAAGCATAGATCATGCTAATGAATATTTATTTAATAAATTCACTAGATTATGTGAAGAGTGGGGAATTTAAAAGAACATCACATCAAAATAAACTCTGCAATAGAATGATGTGTTGGAGTGGAAGGACTATACTATCATGGTGAAGAAAAGTTCACAAATCAGTACTATGCACATCCCCACTAGATTCTTGGGAGCAATAGCAAGGAATGTGGTGATTCTGTTGAATTTCCTTATAATAAATATTTTATTTTTTGCACAAATATTTTAAATCCTATACTAGGAGGAAATCCCAACTTTATCGCTTCAGGGTGTTCATATTCAAACCCTTATGAAGGTGACGATAGTTCACTTGAAGGCACTCGATAATTGAAACCAAAACATGGTGTATCATGGTGTTAATGAGTCCTATAAAGCTCACCATTTAATTTAACCTCAATTAATAAAGCTATATGTATGTAGAGATTCTATTTTAAAGAAGATGTGGTTTGGAACTAGAATTTATGTAAAAATGTATCTATTATATATTTTTTAGGATTCATTTCATTGGATGATCTACATCATGTGTGTAGGTTTCGGGCATAGTGGAAGCATGTTGGTGGGTGTACCCAACTTTAATTTTAGCATTAACAATGATCAATCTGAGATCCATCACGATAATAAAACGTTGGATCTTCAGAATAGAATGAATAATGAAAAATAAATAATGGAGTTTTGAAACCATAGATAGGATCATCATATGTTGGTTATAGTTAATTTAATTAATTGAAAACAATTACCTTGATAGAATTCTTTCTTCGTTAATGTTTCCAGTCATGATCTGATGTGATTCATCATTACCTTGTAGAATCCAAGTGTAGGATTCCTCTAGCAGTGATCCACACATGCTCCACGTATCTCTGGACATCGCTGAAGGGATCTCAGGTGCTAGCATGGAAGCACCTTCGCTTGCGATGTACGCCTTCGATCACCTTGATCCGGTGGAGGATGATCTCTCTCTCGTAGCTTGAGAGATTTCTTGGAAGATAAGAATTATCTCTTGGCTTGAGAGATTTCTCTAGATCCATTGTACACAACCACAAAAAATTTCTAGGAAAATGTGAATTCTATAATTGTGATTTTAATTACTTAGAATAATAAAATGAATTAATTACCCAAAAGCATTTAGTCATTTCATTTAATTCTTAAAAATACCCCATGTCTAATAATATCAGTTGACTATTATTATTACTTGACCTGCACCCAAAGAATTACACTTAATATTATTTAATTAAATGAATAATATTATTTCTCATAAATTCCTAGAAAATAATACACGACGTGTATATTTAATATACACAGTGTGTACTTTTGTTTTTACATTTGTCTCTATTTACTCCACCACATTTATTATACCCTGAGTAATGGCTAATTATTTCTAAAATAAATATCACTGCATTACTCACTAATAAATATATTACTTCTCCCACAATATATTCTCTCAAATAACTAGTGTTGAAATAAATGCAATCAGGAATCCTTGAATAATTATTAAACCACAATCAAGAATAATACTTATTCAACTTGTTAAATTAATATTTAACTCAGATACTTGGACACACTTAGTGTGTGACCCTCTAGGACTCTTTCTTAGTGGAATTAGGTGGATCCTTCCTAAAGTCCAATGATAGAATCAAGCAACACACCAAGGCACCCATAGAGAAAGAAGTTAATGCTGCAATGACGTGTCACCTCCTACGAATGCTTACCATGTAATATAATCTATTTGTGTCAATATATCAAATCAAGTAGGTTTCATGATAGTGTCTTCAACCCATGTACTTGATTATTCTCTCTTTTAATTTTCAGAATTGAACTTTCCCATTCCTCACTATGGTCATGGATTTATTTAGGCTATATCAATTTCATCAAAGTGCCTAAGATATCTACTTCTGTTAATTAACAGAAGTGAAAAATCATTTCCCGCATTATCTATTAATGCAGTGTTACTCGTGACACACCCAACATATCCTTACTTTCTTCGAACAGTGTGTTGTCACAATTTTCCTCAATACATCTAAGTGCGCAAGTTGAAATACCCATTAATAATAATCTTAAATTCTAAGGACTAATACACATGTCCATAGATAGGAACATCCAATAACACTATGAAATGTGGATTTTCTACTAGCGGGTCTCATTCTCATAATATCCTCCTAGATATTACCAAGGGTGCACACCATGAGAAGGCGCCTCAGTGTTTTATGAGTCCTCACCCCAAATGGCTTGTATTATTTGTGTCCCTTAAATAACATCATCTGGCTATAGAAAATATAATCAAGAATAGTGTTATGGAACTTCCAGGTTTTCATCATAGTATGGATATTCTATGACCCTTTAATGCAACAATTATCCTTAGGACATTATCATGTGCATTGTCATGTAGAAGAACAATCAAGGTTTGATAAATTATTCATTAATGAATATAGTACAAAGTAGTTGGTTCTAGGACACCAACTCTAATAGACTCCCATTTGGACTAGATCCATCTGCTAACAAATTTTAACCTACTATCTCTCACATGATATTCATGCTTCTACTGGGATATGCCTTTAGTCATGGAGTCCGCTACATTCTCTTCCATGGACACTATTCTTACTGCAACTTCACCCCTTCTATAGAAATCCCTCAAGAGGTGATACTTTCTGAGTATGTGTTTTGTCTGTTGATGTGACCTTGGTTCTTTTGGAAGAGCCACCGCTGCAGTATTATCACAATATAGTGTGATGGTATCTTTACTTCTAGGAACCACATCAAGATCCTAGACAATGTTCGGAATCCATATCGCTTCCACAGCTACATCAGAAGCTGCTACATATTCGAACTCCACTATAGAATCGGTGAAAACTAGTTGCTTTGAACTCTTCCAGCTCACAACTCCTCCATAGAGATAAAAACATATCCATATTGGTACATCAGATCATTTTGATCTATCTAAAATATAGCATCATCTTACCCTCTGATGAAATGCTCCTCGTAACCTCTATACACCAGGAACATATCCTTAGTTCTTCTCAGATGATTAAGGATTGTCTTAACCTTAGTCCAATGTTGTTCTCCTGGATCTACTTGATATCTTACTACCATGCTCAGTGCATATGCAACATCAATATTGGTACATAACATGACATACATGATGGATCCTATAGCCAAATCATACGAGATCTTTCTCATTATATCTTTCTCCTGTTGTGTTGGAGGATACATTTTCTTAGAAAATGTGACACTGGAACCAATCCCTTATTGGATTGTTCTATACTAAATCACTTTATTATCTAGTCAATGTATGTACCCTGACATAGTCCAAGCAGCCTCATGGATCTATCACAAATGATCTTGATCCCTGTAATGTTGGCTGCTTCACCCAAGTCCCTCATGGAGAAACATTTGTTCAACCAGTCCCTAACTGATTGTAAGACTAGTACATCATTTCCAATATGTAATATGTCGTCAACATATACTACTAGGATAAGGACTTCATTCCCATTAAACTGATTATAAACACATGGATCACATTTGTTCTTAATGAAACTAAATTCCTTTACGGCTTCATCAAATTGAATGTTCCATGAATTGGATTCTTGCTTTAATCTGTAAATGGATTTATATAACTTGAAAACCCATTTGTCTTCACCTCGTGTGTCAAACCCTTCGGGTTGTGTCGTATAGACATCTTCATAAAGGTTCCCATTAAGGAATACTATTTTTTCATCTATTTTCCAAATCTCAATGTCATGGTAAGCTGCAATGGAAACTATGATTCTTATGGATTTAAACATGGAAATTGGCAAGACGGTTTCATCATAGTCAATTCCTTAACGCTGTCTGAATCCTTTAGCCACTATCCTTGCTTTATATGTGCTAAAATGACCTTCAATGTCCAGTTTTCTTTTGAATACCCATTTTCATCCAATAGGCTTTACATAAACTAGATCATCGACCAGAACCCAGACTTGGTTCTGATATGTGGAATCCATCTCAGAATTTATAGCTTCTAGCCATCTTGCAGCTTCTGAGATTTCTACTGCTTCCTTGTAGGAGAGAGGTTCATCATTGTCTAACAATAATTATTCACCATCCTTAGTGACTAGGAAACCAAATATCATTGGTTCCCTTACCTATCTTGAGCTCCTACGCAGTACTTGAGTTTCTAGAACATCTTCCATGGGGACCTGTGGAACTTGTTCCTATACCAACATCTGTGTATCTTGAGCATCAAATTCATCGATGTCAATATTTATCCCACTATACTTTTTGAGGATGTGCTCCCTCTCAAGATGGATGGCTAGTCTAGAGAAAATCACTTTATTTTTTGAAGGGTTATATATGTAATATCCTTTTGTTTCCTTAGGATATCCTATAAATATACACCTCGTGCCCCGGGGTTCTAGTTTGTTGCCTGAGAAGGCCTTAACAAATTCCTCACATCCACATACACATGTGTGTGACAAAATGGACTTCGTTCCTTTCCATAACTTAGAGGGAATTCCATTTTCCGCCTTAGTTTTTACTCAGTTTAATGTGTATGCTACAGTTTGTTATGCATATCCCTAAAAGGATAATGGAAGATCTGCATGACTCGTCATCGACCTCACCATGTACAACAAGGTGAGGTTACTCCTTTCACTAACACTATTACACCATGGTGTATAAGTAGGAGTGAGTTGAGATAGAATCCCAAACTCCTGTAGGAGATTGGTGAACTCTTATTTCAGATATTCTCTACCTAGATCCGATCGAAGTTTCTTTATATTCATACCTAGCTGATTCTCTACTTTATTCTTAAATTCCTTAAAATTCCCTAAGGATTTTGACTTATACCTCATTAAGTAGACATAGCCATATCTACTCAAATCACCAGTAAAAGTAATGAAGTAATAATATCCACCACTAGCTTCTACTGAAAATGGTCTACACACATCCATGTGCACCAATCCTAGAAGCTCTGTGGCCCTTTCACCCTATCCACCGAAAGGCGGCCTGGTCATTTTACCATGTAAACAAGTGTGACATCTATCAAGTGGTTTTAGCTTAGTAGAGTCTAAATAACCATCTTGGAAGAGCTTCGTCAAGTGCTTCTCATTTACATGACCAAGATGGAGATGTCACAACTGGGTGATGTATGAGTCATGTGAGTTTGTTTTGTTATCAATTTTCCAACATGTGGTTTTCATAATTTAATAAATACAAACCATTATTTAAATTCAACATACTATAACATATGTTGTTCTTATAAAATAAGCAACCCTTATTTCCAAACATGAAAATAAATCCATCCATATCCAAACATGATACAAGAATTATGTTTTTCGTAACACTAGGCACATAATAACAGTTATGTTAAACCAAAACCGTCCCAGTTGGCAATGTGAGGTGGTAATATCCAAAGGCTAATGCAGCCAGGCTCATGCCATTGGAAGCTTGAAGATATACCTATCCTCTAGAAATCATTCTAAATCTACTTGGTTCCTTCATTTGAATACATATGTGAGCCCCACAAGATATATATAATAGACAATGTGTAGAAATGGAAAGATTACACTCGATAATGAATAAACCTTTAGAATCCCCACTTTTCTGGGTGCAGTTTCTCTTCTAGTGGCCTTGCTTTTCACATGCAAAACATACAGCCTCCCATTCCTTCCCCCCCCTCTGGATCTTCCCCTTCTTGGAGGGATGGTGCTCGGGGGCTTCAGACCGTTTATAAGTCCTTGGCCCCATTGCCTTGTCCTTCCTTTTATTATTCATCATAAGAAATGCAGGTTTGTCACACCCCATGTCCTTATATACCTAGAAAGTTAAGGCCATATGTTTCGATAGGATCTTCTCATTATTTCTCATGTTATAGTTGAAAATAAAGCTAGAGAAGGTCTTGGGAAGTGATGATAGGATGAGATCTATACAAAACTCATTTGGGAACTTAATCCCAAAGATGTCTAGGTGTTCAATGTATCCAATAAGATTGAATACATGAGGCCCAGCTGGTGAAGACTCTCCAAGCGTAGTTGTAAAAAAATCATTGGAGATCTCATATCTCTTAGGTGTCATCTTCACTTGATAGTGATCCTTAAGGTGAGACATCATGCTATACGAGCCCATGTTTTCATGTTGCTTCAAGAGCTCATTAGACATGGCCGATAGCATGAAACATTGGACATCTTTGGAATCATCCATATGTTTCATATAAGAATATAGTTCATCATCACTGGCCTCTTTTCTAGGCGTAACTGGAATAGGCTCCTCCAACCTGTACAATTTCCTCTCATGGTGAAGGATGACACATAAACACCTCTTCCATTCCTGGAAATTGGTGCTGGTGAGAAGGTTTTCCTTCTCGAGTATGGATCACAATGATATGTTAGAAGTCATTTTTCTTTATTTTTCTATAATTTAAGATGATCAAAGGTTTAATACTTTATCATGATAAAACTGAGATGAAGAAATAAATTAATACTTATTATTCTCCCACTATTTTATCAAAATCCAATAGCCCTCACCATTGACTTAGGAATATTCAGTTTCCTGAATATTCTAGTGGAAAGGATCCATATTTTCCTTCGCATTACCCCAACTAGGGATGGTCAAGAAACTTAAAGGGTTTTAGGTAGTCATTTTAATTTCCAACTGCATTAACTTGCAGCTCCTTGATCTGCTGAGTGGACTCCCCAATCCTTAAATCCTTTTATTTTGGATTTCCTCAAACTTTGCCTCTTGGTCACACCATGTCCTGCTGTGGTAGCCAATCCTTGATAAAAACCAAGTCATGTAACACCCCAAGATTTCATAGTACGTTATTTCTTCAAAGTAATTCAATAACTTTCACTACATGCAACACCGAGTTCAAGCGCACCACGACTTACCAAACTAGCTATTCAAAAGCGGTTATGAATAGTATTAACTGAATTTTTGAACTTTATATAATCCTTATAATTTTAGAATCCATATTATGAGTTTTTTATACATAATGTAAGAACAAATTAATTTTTTAGATAAAAGAATTATTTTTCAAAAAAACACTTTTACCGCCTTTTAATGGTGAACCCCTTTAAATTCAATATTTGAAACTTTTATATATTAAATCTGACAAAACAAACATCTTCTTGAGAATCAGGACATAAGAATTTAGTTTTAATAAATTTTTGGTGTTTTTCTGGTAACTTTCATATTTAGGTGAATAGTGAAAAATACTATATTTTAACTGAAAACAACTTTTTTAATCAAAATAATTTATATAGTTAAATTATACATTTTAATGGGTTGGATGTATAAATAGATTATATTTTTACCATTTAATCCAATTCTGGTCATTTTAAGTAATTTTACATTTAAATTGGACATAAACAAGTGTCAATCTTTTGATAATTATTATTTCTTAAAAATACGCCTTTTGGTTTGGACAATGGGAATTAATTTTAAATTAATAAATTCAAATTCTATGTTTTGAATTTGGTAAAATAGAAATCATTTTTGGATTTGTAATATCAAAATTATCCTAGGGTTACGTTTTGGTATTTTTCTAAAAACTTTCAATTTTTGATGAATAGTGAAAAACAATGATTTAATGTTTAAAACCAGATTTTTATTTAAATAATTATTTATTTTATTTAAATTTATTTTCGGTAAAAATAGATACATAATACCTATATTAATTCAATGTGATTCATTGGAGTCAATTTATAATAATTTTAGATATATAAAAATTTTATCGAACGTTTTACCGTCTTTTACCCACCTCCTAGGAGCATTTGCAAATTCACATAAAACTTAATTTTATCGCTTCTGTGAGTTGAATTTAGAAAATCTGAGAGACACGTTTAATATCAAGGAGTAAAATGTGGTTCAATAAGATAAAAATATTTTTTTGTGAATAGTAACATTTTACTTTTATTTACCATGGTTAAAAGTAAATAAGGTAATTAAGGGTAAAAATGATATTATTATTACCCTAACACATGTCCTAATTCTACTGGATAAGTATGATTCGACAAAATCAACCTTAAAAAAACCTATGAACCTATTTGGTCCACTTGGATTAGATTATGACATTTATTATTATTTACTTCAAAGAAGTGCTAAAAGTGTTAAAATCAAAGTTTGATAACTAAAACATTTTTAATATAGGGTTACACATAAGATAAATTCGACTATAAATATTCATTATAAATCCAAAAATCTTTCCTAAATAATGGTATTTTATTTATATTTTTTTACATTAAATAATTTAATTTATTTATGACACAATGATGATGCAGTAATTACCAAATTAATGAAATATTAAAATAATTGATATTATGAAAATCCAAATAAATGTAATTTGAGACTTTTTAAGAATTAAACTAATTTTATAGGTTAATATGACATGTTAGGGTTTATTAAATGAATTTTTTTGAAGTAATAATGCTGTTATAAATTAAAAAAAAACAAAATACCAAATAGTGTCAAAATTGAAATAAAATAGTTTTTAAAACAAATATTAAATTATTAATTGATATAATAGTACTAAAAATATAAGGTTCATCCAAAGGACTTATATAATAATATATGTGACATTAATAAACCAATTGGGGTTTGATTGGCATTTCATAGTAAGTTTATTAACCATATAATATAAAAATACAAAGAGACATGGTAAATGTCAAACTATTAAACTAAGAGTTAAATCTAAATGTTAAGGTTAATATGGTGACATAAACCTGTCTAAAACCTATTGGATGAGTTGTTTTCAACCCATCCACACCTTAGCCTATAAAGAATCCATTTTTGAGCCATTATAAACCGAAAATGAGTTTATTATAAAATAATATTTCTAGCTTTTCCTAAGGTTCCCCTCACCCCTCTTATAAAAGGGAACCCCACTTCTCTCTAATTCACACCTTCAAATACTTTTGGCTCAGCCAAAACCTACCCAAATATACTCTCAACTTCCCTCACTTCATCTTAGAGGCCTTACTTTAGTTAGAAATCCAAATTAGGGAGCCCTTTTGATCAAATCAAAAGGAAGAACCCGAAGAAGAGGTAACGATTTCACTACCCTCTTTCAAGTTCTCTTATTCTTCCACTTACTCTTTCTTTGTTGTCTCCATTATAAAATAATAAATCCAGTATATTATATATACTGTGATGTTATTATAAATATTGAAAAACTATATTCATTATTCTATCCATCTTATGAATGATAATGTCACCATGCGTGCGTACGTACGACTTACCGTCTCCACGTCGTGGTGTAATTTGTTATTCAAAACTATGTTATTTGGATGGATATAATGATGAGTAATATGTATATAAATAATGAAAATAATATGATAATGTCTCTATAAAATTAATATACCATCCAATTCCACACCTTTAAGGAAATGATATTGTCACTCGTGCGTATGTACGGATTACCGTCCCCACAACGTGATGAGATTCATTTCCACGTTCACCATTCATCGACGATTATAAAAATATATATTACTAATCAGTATTTAATATAGGAAATAATAATTCTACTGGATATATATATATATATATATGTACTTATGTATATCTTATTCACTTAGTTCCGTTCAATAGGATATGAAAACGAAAACAGCGTTTATGCGTATGTACGGACTACCGTCTCCATAAATAGCGTTTTCCATTTAATATTTATATATATTATAAATATTTATACTATAAATATATATGATATATGAATCATGTTTTATATTCCGGATGTATTTAAATCTTTATCTAAGTGATACAATCATGTGCAACAGGTTAAAACATGTACGATAAAGAAAGCTATTATTACCCGAAATGTTAATTTAACATGGGAATTACTATTAAATGGGTAGTGTAAAGTCATAAATGGATAATTTATGATATTATAAATATTAATATTGTTCTGGTATAATTTAATAACATTCTATGGTCATTATACATGAGGTTAACCTACCCTCGACCAAGGAAAAGTATAAGGTAAGGGTTAATTCCTGAATCTCATTATTATCCGAGATTGTTTATGTGTAAGTATTTACTGGGACATTTTTATCATCAATGTACATTTTTCATAAAAATTATTTCAAAATGAATATTTTGAGGATTTGTGAAAGTTACACTTTATCAAGATCATAATTTTAAATGTTTTAATGATTTATCTTTCTAAATCTTTTTCATTAATGTCCATGTTTTCAAAATGATTTTAAGGATTTATTTATATGGACATGAATATTTTGAAATGATAATTATTTTCAAAAGTTTCAAAGTGGTATGGGACACTTTTATTCAAAAATGTCTTTAAATGTCTTCCTTTCTAAATTGTGCGACTTTTAAATTTTTTCATGAAAAAGGGATATTTCTATCAAAGAGTTTTACATATCATTTTCATCTATGTCAACATCCTTTGATGGATTTTAAACTTGTTTGAAGTTGATTTATTATGATACAAAAATTCCATATTGTATTGAAGGTTTTGTGATATGTTTGACTGTGGATGTGCTATTTTTACACCATTCATGGTTTATGGAGAATGTATTGACATTTTTATCTTAGTTTTAATACGAATGTTTATATTATGTTTAAACCTGTTCATATGAGGAATGCATTAGACTTAGTAAGTGACGGGTGGAGCCCGCTATAGCTCCTCGATGTATCAGTAGGTCTCATGAGACAAACTAGTGTCTTGGCACAAGGCCTTGACAGAATCTTATTTTTAGTCTTGGCCCAAGGCCTTGACTATGTGGTTATGATAGTCTGAATTATGCATTCCATCATTATGAAAGTGGATTTTGATATTGCATGTGATTATTAGACTAGTAGAATATCCATGTGAATAAATAAATGACATTATTTTAATTTATCTTTTCCATATTATACTGAAGTTTAAGTTTAAAAAGGATTTTATTTTAGTCTTGTACATTTCCTTAAATTATTATGTTTTTTATGAAAGTTTCCGCTATATTGTTATCCTTACTGAGCATCTGAGCTCAACCCTTTCTATGCTTTTTTTCCCAGGATGTGCATAAGTATTTTATGACTGACCTACAGGGATATTCTGAGGGGATATGAGTAAGGAATATGGAGACTATGTTGTTGTAGTTTTTCACTTTATCATTAAATGTAAGACTTATGAATGTATCTAGTGTTTCCAAGGCTACTAAATTAATCAGTCTTTCTAGACTTGATCTTTTGTGATCACGCCAATGTATTAAAATAATGCACCGACTCTAGGTAACTGGGGTCGGGGCATTATAATTGGTATCATAGGAAGTTTAGTACAAACCTTGGAAGCTAGATTTAGATAGACTCTAATTAGAGCACATAGACCTAAGATGGACTTTGAAGATTAGTATATAAGAACTTCCTATAATTTTAATATTGTAGAGATTTTGTGAGTTTTCTGAGCAATACATCCATGTCTAGATATGAGCAGGTAGAGGCAGCTCTGGCACATTTGTACCTAGGGGTAAAACCCAAAAACACCACCTTGAGCTAGACTCGAATGGGAACTGGTGCACGACAACGGGCCTTGCTTCACTCTTGGTTACAACACTCCCATAAGATATGCTTAGGATAATTATCATTTTCATTACAAACCATTATGAAGGGTTTATAAGTATATACTTCCTCAATGAAAACATTTTTATGATTATGGATTATATCCATAAACTGTTCAATTTATGTTAAGTGTTTTACAAGTTTGGATTTATGTATTGTGATTCATAAACTAATCTAATGTATTCCATTGTATATAAATGGCACCTAGTAGAAGGACTGTGAACTCCAGAAATACGTATGATCCAAAGATTAAGAAGGATCATATCTTTCATGGTAGTAAGACAACATTTAGAAGGGAAATAGTCTCTTGTGTATTCTCGACATATAAAGAAATAATATCATGTGTTAATAAGATAATTAAATAATTCTCTGAGTCCTATGGCTTTGAAGGGAAGCAAGAGAAGAAAGGGATGGAAGAGAGAAAGACTGATAAAGGGAAGAGGGAAAAGAAGAATTTTCCCATATGTGATAACTATGGTATGAAACACCCTGGAACTTTCCTGAAGGGAATAAGAGTTTGTTATAAGTGTGGAGAAAAAGGACACCAAGTATGTGACTGCAAGGGTAAGAAAAAGGTTTCAAATGTAAAATGCATCATCTGCAAGGAGTTGGGACACTACATGAACCAATGTCCAAATAATCAGAGTATGCCCCAAATGATTATATTGGATAATAATCATGTTATCATACTACCACAGATGAGGAGGAATGATTAGAGTTCTTATGTTGTCATTAAAGAATTATGTCATTTCAGTGTTGTATCAATGATGTACTGGTTATAATAATTATGAAGTATATAAGTATTGCACTGCAGTACTATTTCATTAAGGACTTGAGATTGTGTGGAACCAAGAAAAGTAACTCAATAGTAGGTTAAAATTTTGGAAAATATATGGTTGAGAGAAAGATAAACCATAATATGGTTCTGATACTGAGGTAGTGATTTTGGAACAATACATGTTTGGTTTGGATAAATTATATTGGATATTATTGACTACCTTGAAACTGATTAATGATTTGTATATTCCGATATTGTTGGAGTTTACAAAATTTTTGGATGGAAGAAGTATATCTAGTATTCTATAAGGAATAAGGGAGCATGAATGTAATCAATAAGGTTTTTTGGTAATTCAGGGTGTTACCATGTTTTAAAATAATACATGATGATGGTGTTCACATGTTATTACATAGAAAAAGGATCTTCATTGTGTTTAACTTCCTTATAAATTTGGGACTGTGAGTTTGTATAGAAGTATTTTGGATAAGTCTAAAGGTTGGAATGGATTAAGTTTGAAAGGTTATTTTTGGATTTTTAAAAAAGGACAACACGCAGACCTTGTGACAACCCGTTGTGTAGGACAAATCTGTGGGAATCGAACCCAAAACCATAGTGAGATTGAGATTTATTGCCTACCACTAGACTATGTGAAGTGCCTAGATTGTATAATGTAGTTTATTTTTTTAAAGGGTCTGATATGTGAATTATAAATTCATTATTTTTGGAACCCTATACGACTAGGATAAATAGAATATTTTTTTTTGAAATCTTTTAGAGTGAAAGATGAGTTTGTGGTAGGAATTAGTTGAAAGATGAAACTCTACTTGTCAAGTATATATATGCACATATATATATATATTCTTATTATTTTATGGATAAATTAATTATTAAACTTTAGGGAAGGGATCTTAAAACCAAAAATGTGTTATCCTAATACCTTACGTTTTGTTGAACTGATGGTATTATAAATCATAATAGATTGGTGGATTTGAGGCCCACAATTCTAAAATTGTTTGTGATTGATGAACTCAATCACTCCCTATAAATATTTACATTTTTTACCAATTAAGTGTCTCAAATTTCCACCAATGTTCTCCTAATTCAGATCATAATTTGGTGGTGACTTTTTAATTCCCCTTTTCCTCTTATTAAGACTAAATTTTATTAACCAAATTTCTGATGTGGGTTTTCCCAAAAATGTATTTTTTATTTTCAACCTTTTATTTTAGAAGAACAACTTAAAATTGAGAGGACACAATTTATTGAATAAGGGAAGAATTTAACACCCCAAGATTTCATAGTACGTTATTTCTTCAAAGTAATTCAATAACTTGCACTACACGCAACACTGAGTTCAAGCGCACAACGACTTACCAAAATAGCCGTTCAAAAGAGGTTATGAATAGTATTAACTGAATTTTTTACTTTATATAATCCTTATAATTTTAGAATCCATATTATGAGTTTTTTATACATAATTTAAGAACAAATTAATTTTTCAGATAAAAGAATTATTTAAAAAAAATCTCTTTTACAACCTTTTAATTGTGAACCCTTTTAAATCCAATATTTTAAACTCTTATATATTCAATTTAACAAAACAAAAATCTTCTTTAGAATCAAGAAAAAATAATTTAGTTTCAATAAATTTTTGGTGTTTTTCTGGTAACTTTCATATTTGGGTGAATAGTGGAAAATACTATATTTTAACTGAAAACAGCTTTTTTAATCAAAATAATTTATAGTGTTAAATTATAAATTTTAATGGTTGGGAAGTATAAATAGATTATATTTTTACCATTTAATCCAATTCTGGTCATTGTAAGTAATTTTACATTGAAATTGGACATAAACAAGTGTCAATCTTTTGATAGTTTTTATTTCTTAAAAATACGCCTTTTGGTTTTGGCAATGGGAATTAATTTTAAATTAATAAATGAAACTTCTATGTTTTGAATTTGGTAAAATAGAAATCATTTTTGGATTCATAATATTGAAATTATCCTAGGGTTAATTATTTGTATTTTTCTGAAAACATTCAATTTTTGATGAATAGTGAAAAACACCGAGTTATTGTTTAAAACCGGTGTTTTATTTAAATAATTATTAATTTTATTTAAATTTTTTTGGTCAAAATAGATACATAATACCTATAAAAAATCAATGTAATTCATTGGAGTCAGTTTATAATAATTTTAGATATATAAAAATTTTATCAAACTTTTTACCGTCTTTTATCCACCTCCTAGGAGCATTTGCAAATTTACATAAAACTTAATTTTACCACTTCTGTGAGTTGAATTTCAAAAATCCGAGAGACATGGTTAATATCAAGGAGTAAAATGTGGTTCACCAAGGTAAAAATAATTTTTGGTGAATAGTAACTTTTTACTTTTATTTACCACAGTTAAAAGTAAATAGGATAATTAAGGGTAAAAATGATATTATTATTAACCTAACACATGTCCTAATTCTATTGGATAAGTATAATTCGACCAAAAACAACCTTAGGAATAAAATATTAACCACTTTGGTCCACTTGGATTAGCTTAGGACATTTATTATTATTTAATTCAAAGAAGTGTTAAAAGAGTTAAAATCAAAGTTTAATAACTAAAACATTTTTAATATATGGTTAAAAATAAGATAAATTCGACTATAAATATTCATTAGGAATATAAAAGGATTTCCTACATAATGGTATTCTATTTATATTTTTTACATTAAATAATTTAATTTATTTATGACACAATGATGATACAGTAATTACCTAATTAATGAAATATTATATTAATTGATATTTTGAATATACAAATAAATGTAATTTGAGACTTTTTATTAATTGCACTAATTTTATAGGTTAATATGACATGTTAGGGTTTATTAAATAAATCTTTTTTGAGGTAATAATTCTGTTATAAATTTAGAAAAAACAAAATACCAAATAGTGTCAAAATTGACATAAAATAGTTTTTAAAACAAATATTATATTATTAATTGATATAACAGTCATAAAAATATATGGTTTGGCCAAAAGACTTATATAATAATATATGTGACATTAATGAACCAATTGGGGTGCTATTGGCATTTTATAGTAAAGTTATTAACCATATAATATAAAAATAAAAAGAGACATGGTAAATGTCAAACTATTTAACTAAGAGTTAAATCTATAATTTAAGGTTAATATGGTGACCTAAACCTGTCTAAAACATATTGGTTGAGTGGTTTTTGACCCATACCCACCTTATGCTTTAAATAATCTATTTTTGAGCCAATATAAGCCAAAAACAATTTTATTATAAAATAATATTTCTAGATTTTCCTAAGGTGCCCCTCACCCCTCTTATAAAAGGGCACTCCCCCTTCTCTCTAATTCATACATTCAAAGCCTTTTGGCTCGGCCAAAACCTGCCCAAATATCCTCTCAAATTCCATAATTTCATCCTAGAGGCCTTTATTTAGTCATAAAGCCAACTTAAGGAGCCCTTTTGATCAAATCAAAATGAATAACCCGAAGAAGAGGTAAAGATTTCACCACCCTCTTTCAAGTTCTCTTATTCTTCCAATTACTCTTTCTTTGTTGTTTCTATTCTAAAATAATAACTCCAGTATCTTCTATATAATGTTATTTTATTATAAATATGGAACAACTATATTCATTATTCTATCCATCTTATGAATGATAATGTCACCATGCGTGCATACGTATGGCTTACCGTCTCCACATCGTGGTGTAATTTTTTATTCAAAACTATGTTATTTGGATGGATATAATGAGGAGTAATATGTATATAAATAATGGAAATAACATGATAATGTCTCTGTAAAATTAATATATCATCTAATTCCACACCTTTAAGGAAATTATATCATCGCCCGTGCGTACGTACGGATTACCATCTCCACAACGCGATGAGATTCATTTCCACATTCACCATTCATTGACGATTATAAAAATATATATTACTAATAAGTATGTAATATAGGACATAATAATGCTACTGGATATATATATATATATATATTTACTTACATATATCTTATTCACTTAGTTTCATTTAATACGATATGAATACGGAAACAACGTTTATGCGTACGTACAGAATATCGTATCCATAAACGGTGTTTTCCATTTCATATTTATGTATATTATACAAATTTATATTCTAAATATATATGATATATATATCATTTTTTATATTCTGTAAGTATTTAAATATTGATCTAAGTGATACAATCAAGTGTAACAAGTTAAAACACGTACGATAAAAAAATGATTATTACCCGAAATGTTAATTTAGCATGGAAATTATTATTAACTGGGAAGTATAAAGTCATAAATTAATCATGAATGATATAATAAATATGAATATTGTTCTGGCATAATTTAATAACATACTATGGTCATTATACAGGAGGTTATCCTACCCTCGACCAAGGAAAAGTACAAGGTAAGGGTTAATTCCTCAATCTCATTATTATCTGAGATTGTTTATGTGTAAGTATTTACGGGGACATTTTTATCATCCATGTACATTTTTCATAAAAATGATTTCAAAATGAATATTTTAAGGATTTCTTAAAGGTACTCTTTATCATGATCGGAATTTTAAATGTTTTAAAGATTTATCTTTCTAAATCTTTTTAATTAATTTCAATGTTTTCTACATGATTTTATTGATTTATTTATATGGACATGAATGTTTTGAAATTATAATTCTTTTAAAAAGTTTCAAATTGGTATGGAACAATTTGATTCCAAAATGTATTTAAATGTATTCCTTTATAAATTGTGTGACTTTTAAATGTTTTCATGAAAAAGGGATATTTCTCTCAAAGAGTTTTACAAATCATTTTCATCTATGTCAAAATCCTTTGATGGATTTTAAACTTATTTGAAGTTGATTTATTATGATAAAAAACTTCCATATTATATTTAAGGTTTTGTGTTATGTTTTACTATGGATGTGTTATTTTTATACCATTCATGGTTTATAGAGAAAGTATTGACATTTCGTATCCTAGTTTTAATACGAATGTTTATATTATGTTTGAACTTGTTCATACGAGGAATGCATTGGACTTAGTAAGTGATGGGTGGAGCCCTCTATAGCTCCTCAATGCATCGGTAGGTCTCATGAGACAAACTAGTGTTTTGGAATAAGGCCTTGAAAAAATCTTATTTGTAGTCTTGGCACAATGCCTTGACTATGTGGTTATGATAGTCTGACATTATGCATTCTATCATTATGAAAGTGGCTATTGATATTGCATGTGATTATTCGAATAGTATAATATCCATGTGAATAAGTAAATGGCATTATTTTATTGTATCTTTTCCATATTATGATGAATTTTACGTTTAAAAGGATTTTGTTTTAGTCTTATACATTTCCTTAAATTTTATGCTTATTTATGAAAGTTTCTGCTATATTGTTATCCTTACTGAGCATCTGAGCTCACCCCTTTCTATGTTTTATTTTTCCCAGGATGTGAAAAGGTATTTTATGACTGAACTACAGGGATAGTATGAGGGGATATTAGTGTGGACTATGGAGAATTAGTTGTTTTAGTTTTTTAATTTATCATGTAATGCAAGACTTATGAATGTTTCTAGTGTTTCCAAGGCTACTAAACTAATAGGTCTTTCGAGACTTGATATTTTGTGATCATGCCAATGTATTAAAATAATGCACCGACTCTGGGTAACTGTGGTCAGGGTGTTATAAGTCAAGTCAACCAAAACCTTGAATTATAATTCCCCAATTAATTGAAATCACCGCAACTACTATTGGTCAAGCACTTTGAACTATGGTTCCATTCTTTCCAAGATTATAGAAGGCTATACCAACTTAATATTTTCTTTGAGGGATTTTATCCTTATATGTAAATTTATATTGTATTATCTTTTATTACACGCTTGTTAATATTAAGTGGGATATAATTAAGTGATTAACCAAGTCTAAGATAATATTTACGTATAAGCTGGTCTTATTTTAGTTCCATCTTGCAATCTTGTTTAATTCATTAATTGAGTGATCGTGAAAACACACCCACAATAAATAAACCATTAAACTGACAAAAATAAAATAAATGGCATGATAATGAGCTTGTTCTATTGGTTAGTTTATCTAGTGGTTGATAAACTAACCCAAGACTTAGGGGAGAAACAACATGAACCTTTTTGGGTTCGTGTTTACAGCTTTACACCTGTCCACCTTTGTATCTCCTTGGATTGGTTTTACCTTGGCTCCTAATTTCAGCCACCTTCACTAGCATGGGAGATCCATCCATTACATATGATTTTATTTCACACACAGGTGAGGGATAAAATGGGGTTTTACATAAAAGAACCCTTGGGAACGCAGGCCCTACATATTAATGAAGAGAAGGCTCGCATGACAACAAATTTAATTTAAATAAATAAATTAAAAGAAACCATTCACATACAAAGTTCTTGGTCTAGCTCATGATCATCCATGCATTCAACAATATTTACGCATAAATAAAACTATCATTAAATTCTTTAATAGTTCTTGTTTAAGATAAATCTTGCTCGAATCAATTAATTGTCTTTAATTAATCAATCCTTTTATCTTAAACCTTTTTTGAGAATTTACTTGATATTCTTATCCATCATAATTTTAAACAAATAAATTCATTTAAAAATATATTTGTACATAACTTGTTCCTTGGAGGCAACCCGATGAATTCCCATTCATAACTACCCAATGAGTATAAATGAACATTACACAGATGTTAAATTAAACAAAAATATATAAAACACCTATCATGTGTTGTGCCTTAATTTTATACCTGCACTATGCTACACATCTCAAGGGTTTGTATAATATAATAATAAATTTTAATAAAACTACATAATTTAGATGAGTACACGATGTGTAGTTATGACTACATGACATGTACTTTTGTTCACCATTCATCTAAAGTACACGCTCAGGGAAGGTGGGTAAATGTAATTTCTAAATTTTTCAGAGTGCACGATGTGTTCAGTGGGACACACGCTGTGTAGTATCTGCATTACACAATTTCCAGCCGGGTGAGCCATGTATGGGGTACACAGTCTAACCCTAACCTGAAGGGAAAAAACGCTATGTTCAATGATCCACACGGCGTGTAATCTAGAAACCATGTATCACTTGTTTCTGGTCAACACACAAAGTCATTTAAGACTTAGAAATACTCCAACACATGGCCTGATTTGGCGGACCGGTCCGATGCATTGAATATTGAATACACTAAGTGTACTACCAAATACACGCCATGTATTCTGGGTTTTTATGTCTAAGAACGTTTGGGACCTCTGGATGAGATCCAATATTTTATTTTAATCCAAATTAAATGAAAAATTCATTTATGTAAGGTGAACAAGAAATGAGAGAGGAGGAATGGATCTCAAGATTCAGATTTAAAGAATGATTAACTTGAATTGAAATAACTAAATTATTAAATGTTTAAATCACCAACAAAAAACTAAATAATTATAATAAAAAATATGACCGCTCTGATACCACTTGTAGGTTTTGGGTGCAGTGGAAGCATGTTGGTGGGTGTACCCTACTTTAATTTTTGTATTAACAACGATCAATTCAAGATCCTTCATGATAATAAAACATCGGATCTTCAGAATAGAATGAAGAATGAAAACGAAATAGGGGAGTCCTAGAAATATATATAGGATAATCATATGTTGTTTATAATTAATTTAATTAATTGAAAAGAATTATCTTGAAGGAATTATTTCTTCATTGATGTTTCTAGTCATGATCCGATGTGATTCATCTTTATTTCATAGAATCAAAGTGTAGGATTCCTCTAGCGGTGATCCACATGTGCTCCATGTATCTTTGAATGTTTCTGAAGGGATATTTGGGTGCTAGAGTAGAAGAGACTTTGCTTGCAATGTTCACCTTAGATCGCCTTGATCCTGTGGAGGAGGATCTCTCTCTCATAGCTTGCAAGCGTTCTTGGAAGAAATGAACTCTCTCTTGGCTTGAGAGATTTCTCTAGATCCATTATGTACAACCACAAAAAATTTCTAGGCTAATTAGAATTATATAATTCGGATTTTAATTACCTAGAATAATAAAATGAATTAATTACGAGAAAGCATTTATTCATTTCATTTAATTCTTAGCAATACCACATGTCTAATAATAACAGTTGTCTATTATTATTACTTGACATGCACCTAGGGAATTACAAATAATATTATTTAATTAAATAAATTTTATTATTTCTCTTAAATTCCGAAAAGAAAATACACGGCGTGTATATTTAATATACAGGGCGTGTACTTTTGCTTTTTCCATTTTTCTTTATTTCCCCCCCCACATTTATTATACCTTGAATAATGACTATTTATTTCTCAAATCAATATCACTGCATTACTCGCTAATAAATATATTACTTCACCCACAATATATTCTCTCAAATAAGTAGTGTCAAAATAAAAAAAATCTATCATCCTTGAATAATTAGTAAACCACAATCAAGAATAATCTTTATTCAACCTATTAAATTAATATTTTACTGAGATACTTGGACACACTTAGTGTGTGACCCTTTAGGCCTCTTTCTCAGTGAAATTAGGAAGATCCTACCCAAATTCCAAGGTTATCATCTAGCAACATGTCAACGAACCCCTGGAGAAAGAAGTTAATGCCACAATGACGTGTCACCTCCTATGAACGATTACCTTGTAATATAATCCCATTGTGTTGATATCTTGAAACAAGTGGGTTTTATGCTAGTACCATCAACCCATGTGCTCGATTATTCTTTCTTTGACTTTCTGGAATTGAAATTTCCCATTCCTCACCATGGACATGGATTTATTTAGGCTATATCAATTCCATAAAAGGGCCTAAGATATATACTTCTGTTATGGAACAGAAGGGACAAATCCTTTCTCACATTATCTATTATTGCAGTATTACTCGTGACACACCCAACATATCCTACCTCGCTGTGAACAGTGTTTCATCGCAGTTTTCATTAATACATCTAAGTACATGAGTTGTAATACCCATTAATAATAATCTTAAATTCTAAGGACAAATACACACATATGTGGATAGGAACATCCATTGAAAATATGAAATTTGGATTTCATACTAGCGGGTCTCGTTCTCATAATATCTTCCTGGATATTACTAAGGGCGCACACCATGAGAAGGTGCCTCAAAATTTTATGAGTCCTCACCCTTAATGGACAGTATTATTTGTGTCCCTAAAATAACAACATCCAGCCATATAACATATATTAAAGAACAGTGTCATGGCACTTCCGAGTTTTTATCATAGCATGGATTAGCTATGACCCTTTAATGCAATAGATATCCTTTGGACATTATCACATGCATTGTACCACAGAAGAACAATCAAGATATGATAAGGTATTTATTAATGAATAAAGTACAAATTAGTTGGTTTTAGGACACCAAATCCAAAACTGTGATGGTAGAGGAAGTCTCTCTAATATTAGAAGGCACTAAGACAATCACTCTTCATAGAAACAAAGACAAAGAAAGTGACTTTTTGTAATCTTTGAGTGTGAGTTTAGGATTTTTTTTGATTTAATTTACATAGAACACTCTTAGAACCTCATCGATGAATACTCTAGATGTTACTACATTAACATCGCTATAAAAAGGAAGAATAAAAATTTTCATTGATGTCCTAGTCTAATACTAGTATATTTCATACAGCTATGTTGAGAATCAAGAGTTACAACTCCAAAATTAACAAATCTTGTTTGTGAAGGTTCTAGACACAGAAAAAGTTCCTAAAAGTAGTAGCCAATTCATCTTTTTCATAATCAATGACTAATTCAAAGTGTACATGATGAAGAATATCGTGATAAAGGGTGTTGATTTTAAGATTAATATACATAATATTCAAGAAACAAGAAGAATGTATCATTACATATAATTTATAACTAATTTATATATAGACTGATAATTACATTGTCTGGTAATAGTTTCTTCATTAATTATGTGGTTGAACACTATCATTGTATCATTATTTCATTGTTGGATCCAAGGGTAGAATACCTATAGGAGTGATCCAAACATGCTCCAATATCCCAAAAGGTCAACCCATTTGATATTATAACTGCTGATCATGATCACTTGGATCATCCATTATTGATTAAAATAAGAATCTTTTCATGGATGATGGGTCATTTAGGTTCTCTCAAAATATTGAGAGGATAGAGAAGCATAAACACTCTATTTTTGAATCAGTTATTTAGAGGCTTCTCTCTTAGTACTATAGAGAATTATCTCTATTGTTTTTTTGTGAACAATGAAAATATATCCATGTAAAGTGATATAAATGAGTATCTATAGATCTAGTTTAGGGATGTTAATTTCACATATGCCCTTAGCCAATCTCATATTCCGTAGAGAACCCTATTTTTAATAATAATATAAATGTTATTATTATATACTTGATTTGTGAAATACCAATGGATAAATAAATATTATTCATTTAATAAATAAATTAATATTTATTTAAATAATATTTAATATATCATTTCTAATGGGATGCTTAAACTCAGTCTATCTAACCTCCTTGGTATTTAGTGAAACATGAATAATGTAAATTTATTTCATAAATATTTACTTATAAATTATTCATTAGAATTCATGAATAATTATTTATTATTATTAAAATAATATATTTATTCTTTTGAATAACTATCGATTGAATCTTGATGATCAACCGACCCTAAATAATTATTAAAACCACAAACCATGAATAAAATTTATTATAACTTGTGAAATAAAAATAAAATTTAACAGAGATTCCTCATACACTTAGTGAGTGACCCTCTGTGCTTATTTCTCCATGGAATTGGGTTGAAATTTCCTAAAGTCGAAGGTTAGCATCCAAAAACATGCCAAAGAACCCATAGAGAAATAATTAAATATCACAACAAAATAAATCCTCCTACAAATTAGCATTGTGTAATATAATCCCTTTATCTTAATTTCTCTAATAAAGTAGGTTGCGTACTAGTGTCTTTAACCTATATAATCAATGTATCTTACTTGGTTTTTTTAGAAATTAACTTGTTTTCAAAATTATTATGGTCCTGGACTTAATTAGGAAGTTTCATTCCCATTAAAGGGAATGAGATATCAATGATGGTTAAAGAATAGATAGGAAAATCCTTTCTCTTATTATTCATTTATAGAATATCATTTGCAACATACTCAATGTACCCAACTTCACTATGAACCTATTTTTTCGTGGTTTATGATAATACATAAAATTATGTGATTCGTGATATGCATTAGTCATAATCTTAAAGTCAAAGGACCATCAAAAAAATCCACAAATTATAATATAAAATGATATATAGAAATGTGGATTTCTGACGGGTATTTCTCATTCTCATAACCTTTTTATTTTGGAAATTATATGGGATAATTTAATGAGAAGAGGTCTCAATGCCTTCTGACACCCTTACCCCTCAAAGCCTATATCATTTGTGTCTCATCAGAACATATCATCCCACAATAAAATATGTATTTAAGATTATTATGATAAAACAATAAAATTATCATCATAGTTGGGAACTTCTATGAACTTTCAGTGAAAAAAGTACCCTTAGTATATTATCACATAGATTTCATAACTAATAATAGTCATCATGTGAAAATATATAAATTAATGTTCAATACTATGAATATTATAGAAATTTAATAGAAGTTGGTTCTAAAACAAAAACTCCAATAGAATCCCACTTTAACTAGAACTAAATACTAATAAAATAACTAGTTAAACATACATGACAAAATTCTTCTTCTGAAATATGGATATATATTTAAATCCCACCACACTAATAGTGGTTTTTCAGTTCACGATATCTTCATCTCTTTGAGAAAATCCCCCAAGAGATGATATCAATGAGAATATACATCTTTATCCTATGTCATCCAGGAAATATTAGATAATACCACTATTAAAATTCATCATAATATGATTTAATTTTACTATTTCAATGAAATTCCAAAATTTGGGACAAATCATTTCTCAAATTTCTTCCTAAGATGCATCAAATACCACAATTGAATTGGTATAATATAGATATAAAAACTACATTCTATCATATTATTTACCCTTGTCTATTAATTTGTACTTATAATAATAATACATCAAATTAATCCAAATAACACTTGATTAATATTCCATAAAAACTTGTATTCCAATTTCTCTAATTAACAAAAATTTATCCAATTTTTCTTGCTTAAGAATTATCGGATAGTAATGACTGTCAACTTATACAATTCTCCTAATATTTTTTTATATTTACATTTTTCTTTTTACATAAGAAAGATCAACCCTATATACATATCATTTAATGTGAGATATATTTCCAAAATAATCATAGGTATATGTAGTATATTCACTATAATAATACAATGTGAAACTAGAAATAAATCATGTGTATTCTTACATCGTGTATTTTTTCAATTCCATGTCAGCTATGTATAATGACATAGATTAAGATACCCCTTGATCAATAATTAATATATTTTTCTCTCTATAAAATGGGATGGTACTAAATTCATCTTTAGAGAAATTTGTTAATCACATATAACCATAGTGTTGATTTCTTGTTTTAAATATTTTCCCCAACATATCTGTATTTGAAAACTCAAGTTCTCTCACTAGCATATTGTAAACACCTGAAAACATTTCATTTAAAATGAATATTCTATGATCATTATATTTGTTTCAACCCATAAATAGACCCTTTAATCATTCAGTCCTTCTTAACTTTCTTTAATGTCTCCAACCTTTTTGGTTGTATCATATTGACATGTTCCATAAATATACCTCTAAGGGAGGTTTCCATGACATATGAGGCATAATATAATGATCATATTATCTATGAAAATTATAATTAAAATGGATTTAATTATGATTTCATGGTCTAACTAGTCATTCCTTATTGGTATTTCTCTTGTACCATCTGTATATATTTTTTATTGAATACCCACAAATGGATTTACATCAACAATGAAAATACATAATAAATTTTGGTATATAGAATCCATCTTAGAATTCATAATAACATCTCAATAATATCTAGTTACACATTGAGAGGAACACTTTGGGATATGTTATATTAGGTTCTTGGGGGTACAATTACATCAAACACACACACACCACACACACACATTCCTAAAAGGTAGGTTATATCCCCCCCAAGGGATAAACGACCCAACCACCTGCTTTATTACATCAAATATATTTGGCCCGAAGGCACATTGGAAATATATCCTAATACATGGTCTGTAAGCCCATATTTGTTATCCCAAGTCACATTATATGAATAGTACTACTAAATTTTCCACCTACTACAATACCCACCACTGCTATTGTGCTCACCATTTCTATAGTGAATCTGCTGCTACATTGCCCACCTAGGAACACATAGGGATATAATAAATACTAAGAGGGAGAGTGAATCAGTGTTGAGAACTTTTTCACAAATTCTATATTTTATCCCTTTTAACTCCTAGACCTATTAGAATATGGATTATATTATTCTCTTTTCCTTATCAAATGAAAGTATATAAAAGTAGGTAAATATGGAACATAATATTTTTACATGTTTTAATATTTAATAAGATTAATAATCCTTTCCGTGTATAGTGATGAATAGTATTTAATTTTTCCACTATAATTAGACACATGTTATAGTGGGTTGGAAATAAGAAAAATTATTATCCTAGTGTCGGTCCCTATACATTAGGAGTGGGAGGGAAATAATCATCTTACTTGAATTGGTAAAAACATATTCTAACTTAAATCCCATCACATGGTATTTATAATGCCTATGAAGATAGTCTTAACCTTCTTATTAGGTACTTTATAACACCAATAATGTATTTAACCAGATGATACTTTTATTGGATGTCACAATGATAATTTTTTCTTCTCTTCTATCTATTCTTCAATTGTTACTTATATATTAGTGGGAAAAAAATTTCCTTCTTCACAACTGCAAACTAAAAGATTCTATTTCTTCTTATATTTCTTCTACTTAGGAAAATAGATATGCACTATATTATCTTCATTTCTTCTAATCTTATCTATTTAATATTCAGTGAAAAATAGACAACACCAAATATCTTTCTTTGATGATATACTCACGAACATTCTTTGTGATTTTCAAAACAATGAATTTTCAACTCAAGATCATCATAATTTCTTATTATTTGATATAATATCAACAAGGAATGTTGTATATTTCACTTATTAGTACAACTATATATTTTAAAAACACTAATTACGTTACACTAAACATCTAAAATCATATTTTGATTGTATCTAAATTATGTATGGAATTATTAACAAAACCCCATTTGAACCTAATACCTTTATTTTATTACCAATATATGATTTTTTTCATGGACTATTAATGCATTAAAATTTTATAATTACCATTAAAGAACACTTAAATGACCACTTATTCTTATTAATTATTCAAGAAAACCAATTATATACACACATTTTCCTATTATATAGCACCTTCACAAGACCCTAAATCACATACTGTGTATTTTTTTTTGTGTAGGGCCTTCGTGGTAGTATATCATGTGGGCGACTCTTTTTTTATGCAACACAAATATTTTTTATATGTATTCTTCAAATAACGTTTTATACATGGAAAAATTCCTTCACTTAACACAATAAGTTTTTATTATCCCAACACTGGATAACCAAAATGTTAACTATCATGTATTTATAATGTCAAAAAAATCATCACAACATGGAAATGTTCTTCTTTGCACAAGAAGTTCATAGTTATTAATATCTACATGAATCTCATGAGTGAATGAGTTGAAAATCAAGTGTATGTGGATCTTCTTCACAAAATACGGGTTGTGGATAAGAATCCCTTTCTTCATGTAGCTGATAGGGTCACAGATCTTCTACTTCATCATATAAGTGAAACCCAAATATTCCCAATTTTATGAAAATAGAGATATCTCAAAAGAATCTCAAGTGGAAGTAGTGTATCTTGGCATTAGGGCATTGGTATTTTTAGGTGAGGATCACCGCCTCTCATTCATTGGATAACTAACTTATAATACCAAAAATAATTTCATGCCAATTATGATATTAATATCCCCATATATCATGACATTAAAATATTTGATGTGAGTTTTCCTTATAATGGGATGCTAAAAACATGTCATTACTTCCTTCACGATAATCTCCTACTTAAAATGATTACATCACAAATAAAATATAATTATTGCATGCTCATTTTAAATCTCAAAATCATCCATAAAAATAGTATGCATGAGAATCATTTTAAAACACTTTTTTCAATCATTAGTGTTGTGTTACTTGAGAAAATCACATTCATGTAATATGTAGATTTCATACATGGAGGTTATTATCCAAATTTCCTAAAAAAATATACCTGGAAATACTAATGGTTATCTCATGTTATATAGCTGTAGGTTATGCCATGACCTTTAATAAACAGAAGCATCGTCGAGCATTAGAAGGTGGAAGGCAGTGACTCACAATAACCTGACTGTTGAGACCCATCTGATCCGATGACAAATAAAAAATATGTATGTTTTAATGGTAGAGTAATATTAATGCACTTTTCTCCTACCCCAAATTACTCTAGACCTAGGCTTAATTATCCTTAATAAATAATCTCATTATATCAAAATCTCGAGCCATGGTACCTGGTTAGTCACCTGAAATACACCACGCATGCCTTGCATGTATCATGCCACACCTTGTGCGGTCCACTTAGGCACCCTCTTATACACCATTCATGTGTTCTATAGGTTCTTTTTTTCCACCCACTTGTGGTTCCTCCCTAAACTCCCTGTGGGAACAATGGTCCCTCACCAACCACCATGAGCTAGCCAAGTCAACTGCCTCCCACATGGTTAACCCATAGGGTCCCAAATATGTGGTTGATATGGTCCTAAGTTGGCTTGTGGTTGGCCATTTTTCAGGTAAAATATCATAAATAGTTATGAAAATATTCAAGAGAAGTTAAATAATATTATCTCATAAAATTACAAACCAACTTACTCATTAAATAGCTTCATTCATTCTTCATGAAATTAATAATTATATTGTGTTTCCTTCTTATTTATCATCATAAAAAATAATATTTTGAAATATATTCTTTAAAATATTATTCATGAAAATCAATATTTTCACGGTCTTCAAATCTTATTAATTTTTATAAATAATATTTCAGTGAAATCACTTAGTGAAACATGTTCTATAAATTAATAACAATACAACAATTTTTATACTTCTAAGCTCAAAGTCATTAAAATAACTTCCTTAATATGGTAAGACTTGAGTACTTTTTCTTCATTTATTTATCATTCAATTTACTTATTTATTCTTAAATTATTAAATATATTGGAATCAATGAAATATTAATATTTTATTGACCACTATTGACAAAAAATAACAATCATTAACACCAAATATAACTCATAAAAAAAGTGGGATCTTAAATCTCACTGATTTTATCTCTTTTCAATACCTTCATAGTTCTCTGAAAAATGAATATATCAATATGTGAATCTCCCCCATTTACTTTTCTAAACACCCACTTCACTTTCTCTTCATTTATTGATAGGAAATAAAAGGATAATGGGAAATTTTTATCAGTTCATGCTTAATAAATGTTTCAACTATCATTTAACTCAATGTCTATGTGAGACATGCTTAGTGTATAAAATAAGAGGATTTGATTTATAAAATAAAGTTATCCCTTGAAAACTAATATTAATACCTCATGAAATGAGAACTTGTATAAATGTATTCAAAGGTTGTCAAATTTTATTCCATTTTAAGTGTAGTTAAATGACATATGAAATATTTATATGAATAATTAATCTAAAACTCCTTCACCCACTTCAGAAAACAGGTCAAAAACATTTTAGTGTAAAAAATAGGATAAGAAACCTTAGAGAAATTCCATACTTCATATTTTATTATGTAATTTATTAATTAATTTAATCCTCCTTTTTATTAAGTTTATTATTTTTGATAACCAATAATTAGTGATAAATAAAAACTTACCTTTTTTGATGACATGATCTTTAGGAATACTGTAGAATAATTAGAGGTGATACCAATTGCATTAATGATTTTGGCAGCAGCTTCATCATTCTTAATTTGTCTCATCCCCAATGGAAACACTCCTTAACATAATTATAATGATTAATCTCTTAATGAATAGATTTCATGATGTTGAAATTTTAATAATATACCAAAATGGATATTTAACTTGTGATTGTCCAGATTTGACAACTTCCACAACATCACCAGGAATGATCTTCTTCAATACATATTATTTAGGTTGAAAAATATAAGATCAAACCAATATGGTATCTTATTTATTATTATTTTAAAAAAAATAAAATCACATTATTTAACTTAATGAAATATTATCCTCTATCATATTTTTATTTGAATACCAATTGAGGAAGAATCCAAGGATGATGAAATATTTATCTTTTCTATCAAGAATTGACAGCACTCACTACTTCTCAAGTTCACTACCCCCCTAATAACTTGATTCAACTTCAATTACATGAATTATAAGTACAAATAAAATAATAAAATTATTAATTTAATAATAATAATCATTCCTTTCTTCTCAATGTGAACAGCAAGGTGAAGATATTTTTCCCAAACCGGTTTCTCTATTTCCTTTAATATTATTGCTTTCACATCTGAACTTTTATTCTAATTTATATTGGGGAAGTAAGGATATATTCACACTCACTTATAATTTTTTGGATAATTATTATACTTATTTTCCTTTATGGATGGTGTATTCTTACTCCTCTTATAGCCTACTTCTTATTCTAGAAGAATAGTTAAACAACCTTTTGATGAATGTTTATCATTGTCACACCTATCACATAGAATTTCTTTAACATAAGACATGTCTTTTGTTAAAACCTCTCATGTATTTTGTTTGAATTTTTTAGAATATTTTATTTTACCTTTTCATTGTCCTTAGCTTGTGCATATTCCATTTTTTGTATTCTCTCAAAATATTCTCTTCAGATTACTAACATATCATTAGGAATATTGGTTGTAAGTTTGTATTTTCCATATAGATACTTTTAAGTCTCATCCTTCTTGTTAGTATTTTAAGATACTACAATTTACCACAACTATTTGTATTTAGAAACCATTATCTTCTTAATTTTATTCAGGGGAGGACTTTTGTTCAAAATATTCTTTTACTTTCTTTAAAAGGTTACTTATTATTTATTAGATGACTTATATGGTATTATATTCTCATCATATTTAGATATATTTCAAGATGATAATGCACCATTATTGGGATCATTACCATTTCATTAATCAAAATTATTTTCAAGTTTTTCAAATCTATTTTCAATATATATATTTTTTATTGACCTTTGTATACTGTTTCTACATCTCTATATTACTACCCTTTGACATAGGATTTACATAACACCCTATAAATTATAATCATAGTTTTATTTTAATAAATGATTATTTAATTATTTTTATTATAATTTAAGCAAAATTAACTTTAATTTAACAAGAACTTAAATTTTTTCTTTAATCAAATTTTGTTTTATTTGATATAATATTGCCTTTATTCCATTAAGGAATATTTTGGTGTATTAATATATTCATTTTTTAAATTTTTTAAAGCTAACTATGAAATGATTTAATAATATCTTTTAATAAATTATATTTTATCTTTTCTTAAACTAGATGTAGTGTATTATTTAGAAATAGTATTTCTATTATTTAAATGAATTTATTCATACATTAAGTTGTTATCTTGAAGGTTACTAATTAGATATGTTAATATGACCTTTTGATGTTATTAAATAAATTATAAGTCTTTTTAATTATTTAGAATAATTTTTAATATTACTATATTTTTAAATTATATAATTTTATTAAAAAAATAAACATAAGAAAAATTAAGATGATTATGAATTTTTAGTTTTCAAAATACTATAATATTATTACTATTAAATAACCTATTATTTTCAAAATTATAAAAATTTTATATTTTAATTACTAATATTTTGTGATCAAAAAAATTATAGTGTTCTAGTAATAATGTTTATTAATAACTATATGTATTAAAACATATTTATAAAATTTGTATGGTTATTTGGGTAATTGTTATAAAAAGTTATCAATTTGAAGTTATAAATATCTACTTAATAGAATAATGTTGACACTTAAATTTAGGAATTTAATACTCATTCAAGTTGAAATAAAAATATTTAAGGATAAAACAATCATATTTTTCATCTTAACTATTTTAAGTTAGTTATTACCTTGTATAAAAAATTATCCAACCCCTCTAAGAAGAGATAGGTAATCCCTAAACACATTATAGGAACTAATAGGTTCAACCACATGGAGAGCTCTACCCCTTCTCATCCTTGAGATTCCATAAAGGGATTAGGTCTCCTCTCTATGGAGGCATATATTTTTCCTCATTCAGGTTGTGTATACATAAGGTGGACTGAGAAGCCTGCTTCCATGGGTAGGCCTAATCTTGTGTAAGTCCATGTATAAGGTTTTTTTTTGAAATTCAGATCAAATTTCAAATTTTAGCTAATAAAGGTGTTAAATTCTATGTTCCTTTCCGATGTAGGATTGAAATGTTTGGTTCGGTTAAACCATAACCATTAGATCAAAACTCCTCGACAATTTGATCAACCATCCTTTGTTTTCATTCCCACGATGCACCTATAACCTTCAATGTTTATTATGTATACTTTTCCCACAATCCATATATACCCCTCACTCTTCATCCCTTCTCAAGCATGCAAGATCCATCACCATCATCATCTAAGTAAATCCTTTTATCTCTTTTCACTACATGAAAACAATAGCCCGAAGGACTTACAAGAAGTACCCAACACCACTGTTGTTTTTCTAAAAATAATAAACTAGACCGTGGATCCTCTTATCGACCCATTATAGGTGCTACATCTTTAACCCACTTTGATAAAAAGTGACCACCACTTTCTTATAATATAATCTTGGCCAAACATATATGAATATTCATCTTTTGATCAAATTTAATATTGGTTTTTTTCCATTTTAAAATGAAACAGATTCAGTTTTTTTAAACCCTAAATTCATTGGTTTTACAATACATGAACCAGATGTTATATTCCCTCAAACGAGAATCATAGTGAATAGGCACACTGTAGTCTTATAAAAAAATCCAGCTTCCCTCATAAGAACCTGAACCTGGACATGTATATATAATAGGCTCTACACTTATTTGAACAACCCCCATTCACAATGTTGAAGAAGAAAACTTACTCGGGCTAGGCCCCACCCCAATTTATCTATTTTTCCCATTTTAATTCCCCATCAAGAAGAAGGAGTTGCTACATTTTGTACTCCATTTATGTAAAAAAATTATTTTTAAATAAAAACTATTATATGTATTTGAAATTACATGTTATATATATATATATATATAATATTTTGAGAAACTTTAAGTTTATATTTTTAGGATCTAAATTCATGGTTATATATATATAATTAATTTCAATTTTATTTTTTCAAACATATATATGTAAGTATTATTTTCAAACTCAGTGTTTATTTACTTCATGTTATACAAATATTTTCATACTTATATTTATTTAAGGGTGTACTATATATATATATATACATATGTATTTCATGTTTTTTAAGAATATATAAATATGAATATATCATTTTCAAATTCTACAAGTTAGTATTTTTTAATATTTAAATTCATAGTTTAAATCTTATATTTTAAAGCCCCTTTATATTTTATGTGATAAAGAGAATTATTCTCAAAGTTATAAGGGTTTTATACTTATGGTAGATGTGTGTATGTATACAAACAAACGCACACAAAAACACACATTTGGCTATAATTTCATGATTTTAATGAATAACCAATTCAATTCATGATATTACGCAATTTAATATTTTCAAATTTGCAAGGATGAGGTATTTTATTCAAAAATGTTACTTTTCATAATTTTATGTCTTTTGTGTAAATGTTTTTCTTATGATTATTTTATGAAAAAAGATATATCTATTTTTGTATATGAATATAAATTTACTATTTCTATTATTTCATGTGAAGGTTTCATACATTGATGTCATTATTTTATGCGTAGATTCAATTAAGTCAATGAGTTTTTAATATCTTTATTCATGTTTGAGTTTTAAATGATAAAATTTATCACATTATGTCATTTTTCAATAAAGTGTATCTCATGAGTTTATAAATTATGTTTTAATTACATGGATGTAAATCTAAAATCCATGTATTGATGAAAAGTCTAAATATTTATAGATTTGGTTGAACTAAGTCTAACAAGTGGTTTCCTAAAAAAATTAATATTTATATATTTATATATAAATGTAAATTTTCATGTATTTAATGCATTGTTTTGTTATTAAAGATAAAAATCCTTTGAAAATGTATGTATGTCTATATGTAATAAAAGATCCAAATGATTTTATAAATAAAATTGTAACTTGGAGATTATAAACATGAAAGGGGAGTGGGGAGTGAACCCATTCCTAAGGAAAGTGGGCAATCCCAAACAACCTTCAATGATTGAAGATGTCCCATTGTTTTGTTTTCAAAATCTTGTATAATATTTTCTAAAAAAACAATATAAATATTTAAAGAATTTTCAAAATTTTAAGTATTTGTAAAATAGTGTTATAATGTTTTCAAAAGAGTAATTATTTTTAAAGGATTTATATAATTTTCCAAATCATAATTATTTTCAAAAGAGTATAATAATGTCTTCAAAAGTGTAAGTATTTTCAGAGTCATTATAGAATTTTCAAAAGCTTAAGTATATTCAAAATTATTATAGTATTTTTAAAGGTGTAAGTATTTTAAATTTAATTTTAAAAATAACGTTTTTAAATGATTTTCAAAGAAGTTTTCAAAAAGCTGTTATATTTTGTAAAGTGTTTTCAAAGTTATGTTTTCAAAACAATAAGTATTTTCAAAGGATTTTTAAAGTATTTTCTAAATGTATTTATTTTTTAAAGCATTTTAAAAATTATTTTTAATGGTATTTTTATAAGGATAATTATTTTCTAAAATGGTTTTCACTATCTTTTTAAAAACACTTTACTAAGAAATTTTTATCATCCTATGCTTTTATAAAATGATTTCAAGATCATTTAGAATTTTCATAGTGTAGGTTCAATAAGGATCTAATATGAAAAATTTTCAATCAATGATTCTTATTTTAACATTTATAATTTATAAGAATGGTACTTTTTCTCCAAATAATAGACTAGAATATATTCATAGATGTAAATGAATTTATATTTTTCTGGTTTTATAAAAAAAATATACAGCCTTTTTTTATCGGATCCATAAGTGCGGTACTAGGGCCTCACGGTTCGTATCAAATGTACAGTTTAGATAAATATCAATATTATGATGTTTGGTTAAAAACGATTATATTTATTAGTATATTATTTTAGTAAAACAATTGTTTTATAACCTTTTAGTTTAAGGAAAAATCCAATAGTAATAAACCTACTTTTGAACTTCTAGGAAGTGTAGTGACCTTTAAGAACATAGAAATAAAGTGATTACACTTGTCCAAAATTCTAAAAATGGAATTTTAGAATTTTCCTTAAGTACACCAAATTAATTTTGAGAATGAAATTCTGTTTAATGTGGGAATAATATAACACCCCCGAAATTCTAGGCATATTTTTCCTTTAATAAATGTTTGTTTAGTTATTTATTAAAACAAAATAAAGTGTAATTTAACATCAATGTAAACTTTTTTCCTTAATGAAATTTTTTAGATAAAATATTTTATTTATTCTATTAAGGAATATCTTGACATATTTATATATTCATTATTTCATATTATTAAAAACTAACTAGGAAATGATTTAATACTCACTTTTATGAAATTAGATGTTTTATTTTCTTAAAACTAGATGTAGTGTAGTATTGAAAAATAGTATTTATATTATTTAAATAAATATATTCATAAATAATGTTGTTATCATAAAGGTTATTTATTAAATATATTAATGATACATTTTTATGTAATTAAATAAATTTGAGGTAATTTTAATTATTCAGAGGAATTTTTAATTTTAAGGATTTTAAAATTATATCCTTTTATTAATAAAAAGAAACATAAGTAAAATTAAGAAAATTATAAATTTATAGTTTCAAAATACTATAATATTATTTCTATTAAATAACCTCATATTTTCAAACTTATAATAATTATAAGTTGTAATTTCTAATTTATTGTGACAAATAAAAATTATAGAATTCTAATAAAAATATTTATTAATAACTATATGTATAAACCCTTATTTAAAAAATATTTACGTTTTTTTGGGCATTGTTCTAAAAATTATTCAATTTAAAATTGTAAATATCTAATTAATAGAATAATGTTGAAATTTACATGTAGGAAGTTAATACTTTTAGAAGTTAAAATAAAAAAGTTTAAGGATAAAACAATCATATTTTTCATATTAATTATTTTAAATTAGTTCCTTCTTTGTAGACAAAATTAGTCAACACCTCTATGCCAATTCATAGGATCCATCAACACATTGTGGGACCCAAGTCGGTTGACCACATTGGGATCCCTAACCCTACTCAGCCATGAGAGGCAACAAAGGGAATAGGTCGCCTCTCTATGGATGCATAGTTTCGTCCTTGTTCCAGTTGTGTATATGTAAGGTGGACTGAGGGGCCTATGTCCATTGGTAGGAAAAAACATGCATAGACACATGTATAAGGCCCATGTTTTGATCTTCTGATCGAAAGTTACATTTTCAATTATAAAGGTGAGGGAAAATGAGTTTGGATTCAATGTGGGATCAAAATTTCTAGTTCGGTTGAACCACAACCATTAGATCAAACATCCTCAGTCATTAGATCAGCCTAAATTCATATTTATCCTCATGAAACCTCTCTTAAATTCACTATTAATCATGGATCCTTCTCCTTAAATGCAGTCAAACCCCTCACTATTCATCCCTTCTTAAGAACGCCTGATCAGTCACCATTTGTGACAACCCAGCCCCAGTTGCCTGAAGACGGTGTATTATTTTATTACATTAGATTATAAGAAAATAATATGCATCATTAATGAAATAGTATTCTAGTATAATTTCAATAAATATACATCCATAATTTCATTATTACAACTTGAAAAAAACAACATAGAAATTCCTTCGACAACATACATAAATCCTATGTTATTTATGCATATAATTCATAATAAAAATACTAATGTCTTGAAAAAATGAAATATAATAAAGGGGTGAGCTCAAAATCTTAGTAGGGTTAAGAAATACAGTGGAATATATCATAAAAAAACATTATTATTGTTGAATAACTAAAAACACATTCCTTTTAACAAAAACGTGAACCCATTATGGTAGGAATAAGAGCTCAATAAATAATGCCATAGTTAAACATAATCATGAGTTTTATACTAGTAAAATAACCACATGAATAATATATACTATTTTAATAATGAGGAAATTCATAATAAGGGACATTATAACCATACCATCATGGCCTCATGCCAAGACCATAAATAATCATTTTGTCAAGGCCTTGTGCCAAAACTGAAGTTTATCTCATAAGACCTACCAATGCACCGAAGGGATATAGAGGGCCCCAACCAACACTTACTATGTCCAATTCATTATTAATATGAACGTAGATAAACATAAACAACATATACATTTATATTGAAACTAATATATGAAACGTAAATTAATTTCCCCGAATATTAAGCATAAACACTAACCATTCGAAGTAAATTTGTGAATGGTTTTAAGATAGCACATCCACATCCAAACTAATAATAAAAAATTAGATTAAATGTGGTATATTATACCATAAAATATTAATCCCAATATTAAATAATAATAAAAAAGTGTGTTTAAATAGATGAAGATACTCTTATAAAATCTTCGAGTAATTCTTGAGATAAATACACTTTTACTTTGAAAAGAAGAGTTATTTTGGAAAAATCTTTGTATAAAACAAGAAGTGAAGTAAGATTGTATTTTTATAATAAAATGAGTGATTTTATAAAGATAATGGTTTCTAGAAATATATTATATAGTTCCCTTTAAAAGTAGGTAAGAATTTGAGGAATTCCCTTGAAACGGGAATGTTTATCGGGAAGGATTTTTGAAAGATACTTTTAAAACATATAACTCCCCATAAATGAAGGTATGATTCTGGTGGGAAAAAATATATAGAACATTAAAATAGAAATTATTAGGAGTAAATATGAATTAATAATAATTTAATTGAGGTATGTAGATAATAAAAGTAACTCGAATTAAAATGGAGGTTTGGGTAGAAAACCCTTACCTTATGTCAGAATGTGTTCCTCTATTGAACTTAAGGTTTTGGAATATAAAATTAGACATATTAATAAATTAATTCAGAACCTATTATACATGTATCTATTTTATCATAATTTTTTTAAGTTTATTATGTCCTTATTGATAATTTATAATATTGAGTTCTGTCTTTCTGGAATGTTTGTTTCCTTGGTTTTCATGATCGGTATATTTGTATATTCGTATGGATTTTCATGTGGAAAGGATGTAATTCTCCAAAATTGAAATTATATATTATTTATGAACATCAAAAAAATTTAATGGTTATATATATAACTTTTTACATGGTATGAGGATGAATCATTGGATGAAATATTAATGACAAACACTTAGATTATTTGATAGTATTTGGATTATTATGAACTAGTTTTGTCATATAAATTAATACTATGTACATATACTGGTTCCTAAATATTAAGTAGGTTATAATACATATTTTATAGTATGTTTCAACCATAAAAATGGATTCATGACCAGTAATGAAGGATAAATTGAAGAACAAAACTTCATCGTCCATAAAGGTTCTAAATTGGAACCTCACGGGCGATGAATTCATTTATAAGAGAGAGAGAGAGAGAGTAAGAATATTGATAATGGTTATTACATTAACATGGTATAATTCCAATATATAGATAATACTATATATATAATGATAAATTGGATAGATGAGGTTAGGAGAGAATAAGAAAAGAAGATAAATTGAAATAAAACTAAATTAAAAGAAAATATGTTTTACCTCTTGAAAGAACCTCCTTAAGGGAAGGGGTTTTGGTCTTTTGGAAAGACCAAGAGCTCTTAGGAATGTATAGTGACTTGGGAATGGTATATGGGAATAAATTTTAAGAGCATAAAGGCTTGTATGAATGAAGTGAATAGGGAGTGAGTTGGGGATTTTATTGTGGAGGAGAGAAGGGTTTTCCCATTATTTTACTCTTTATTTTATTATTTCTCTTAAGAAAACCAACAGGGTTGATTCATGTGACCCATAATAGTAATAAGTGCATGTTATTTAGAACCTAGTGGGCTTACATTAGCCTTACATCACTTATGACCCAATAAAATAGGTATTTAGCATTTATTGTAAATCATCGTGGTTTACTACTCACCCAAAATTCATGTATTTTAGAAAAATCCCAGGAATTTAGCCCAACAATTTTTCGATGTGTAGAATTCAAAAATAAAATCAATTTTTTAAATATTTTAAATTCAATTTTTAAATAAAATTATAATTTATTCAAAAAAAAACTTTAGAACTATAACTCATTTTATAACAACTTGAGAAATTAATAAAGGTCCCATAAAATTATCTTATAACTATAATAAAATAAATTAAAAATTTATGATTAAATTTTATGAAAATATATTTCCATTTTAAATTATTAAATTAATCAGAAATTTTTTTTAAAAGAAAGTAGGATGACTTCATATAATGAAAAAGTAATAGGATTAGAAGGGTCGAAAGAAAGAAATTTTATAGTTACCTATTTGGAAGATATGAAGGATTTCACTGGGTGTGCTGGAATGATAAGTGAAAGTATCTTCAGAGGCTCCCATATTTGTAAGGAAATCAGCAAGTTGGTTGGATTCGCCATAGAAGTGTGTTACAATATAATGCATTGAAGCGAGATTTTTTAGAAAATTTATCCATTTAGTAGTGAGTTTCCATGAAATATGAATCTGAACCATTCTAACTACTTGGATAATGGTTAATGAGTAACTTTCAAACCATATTGAATTCTAATTTTTTTGATGAGAAAATTCTACTAACTTAATAAAACCCATCATATCTTCCTCAAGAGTAGTGGAATGACCACTAGTGCCATGAACCCCTACAAGGAAATTACCGTTGTGATCTCTAAAAGCTATACCATATCTAGTAGGCCCTGGATTTCCCCTAAAGGTTCCATATGAGTTACATTTAATCCATCCTATAAAAATAGGTAGCCAAAAGACCTCAATTGTGCCAAGAGGTCTAGAAAAATTACCAGGAATATGCATTTTTCTCATAATTTTAAGGTATTTAATTGATTTGTGATAGTTAGCATCATGTAGATAGTTGACATGTTGATTTTCAATCATCAACTCTGTGAGCACTGCTTTTTGGTTGAAATAAGTATCTCTATTCCTTGGTTTATTCCTACTCATCTATATAATATAGATGACTTCATCACATGCAACCAGAAAGAGAATTTAGACCTTCTTCGATAGATGAAATGCTTCAATTTGTAGCAAAAAATCCATGATATTAGACGCACAAGGATGGTGAAGATAAAATATAGAAAAGGTTGAATTATAGAGGGAGGAAGTGGTCTTTTAGGATACAAATAGGTGATTAATATCATCTTGATGCTGGTGGCATAGGGCGCACCTAGAGCAGAGGTAGATTCCAATGTGTTGTAGGTTGTCTTTCTCTGGAAGCTTATTTAAGTAGAGGCACACAATTAGTGTGAACCAAGAGGGTTGAAGCCATTTTTTAAGTTTCCCAATTCTAGTACAGTCACCTTGCAGTTGGTTATTGTAAAATATTTTGGAGTTTAGAATACCCATTGGACTCAGTTCCTATATGAGTATGTCTTTAGTGTTTAGAAAGTCATATATTGAAATTTGGAGGGCTATTTGAGGTGACAACGTGTTGTTCTGCTCAAGAAGTGCTTTGATGGTGGCATTGTAGTCTATATCTGGGTCTTGGGTGATTATATAGTCCATCAAGGGGGAACCTATCCAGTTTTATTTCCAGAATTTAAGGGAAGAATTCACATTTATAAGCCATTGGGACTAAATTTTAATCTCCTGGAAAATCCTTTTGATACTTGGCCAGACTGAGGATTGCATATAAGTCATCCTTCCTTCAATCAGCTTGCGTAGGAATTTTGCTCTGAGAAAATCAAGGGAGTTTTAATGCAACTAGGTATATCAGTTTTTTAAAATTCAAATCACAAAGGTGGAAAAAGAAAGTGGTTTTTTGTAGAGACTCAGTGTTTCATGCATTAAATATTAAATATATTTACAAAATATTGGGTTGTTAAACCATTTCCATCAAAGGAACTCATTAGATCTCCTTCTAACACATGAAAACAACATCTTGAATGACCTTAAACAGTACCCTGCACCACTATTGTTTTTCTAAAACAACAAACTGAACTTTATATCCTCAGATATAAATATTATCAGTGCTTGATCTTCAACCCACTTTGATCACCATTGGACAACACTTTATTCTCAAAAAATCTTGGAAAAACTTATATGAATATTCATTTTTGTATCAAATTTAAAATTTGTTTTTTTGCAATTTTAAAATAAAATCAATTCTTTTTTACCCTTGATTCATCAGTTTTATAGTACATGATCCAACTATTTTATCAACTCAAATGAGACTCCTAGGGCATAAACACATTATAGTGTTGTATAAATATTCGTCGTCCCTCAAAAGCATCAGAAACTATACATCTATATATATAATATTCTAAACTTATTTGAGAAACCCATATTCATGAAATTATAGAAGAAACCTTTCCCAAACCAAACTCCGTCCCTATTTCTCTCTTCTTCCAAATGGTTCTAATGCCCCATCAGGAAGGAGTCGGTGTGTTCGGTTCTAAATTTATGTAAGGGGAATTTTATTTTTAAAATAAAAACTATTTTATATATTTCAAATTCCATGTTTTATATAAATGTAATATTTTAAAAAACGTCAAGTTTATATTTTTAGGATCTAAATTCATTATTTATATATATTTATATATAAGTAATTTCATTTCTATGTTTGTCAAACATATATATGTAATTTTTATTTTCAAACCTAATGTTTATTTACATCATGTTATACAAGTATTTTCATACTTATATTTATGTAATAGTGTTATATATATATATATATATTTCAAGTTTTTCAAGAATATATAAATATTCATGCATCATTTCTAAATTCTCAAAGTTGATATTTTTTATGATTTAAATTCACACTTTAAATCTTATATATTAAATATCTTTTATATTTTATGTGATAAAGGTAATTATTCACCATGTTATAAGGTTTTTATACTTATGGTATAGGTGGATTTGTACATACACACAAATATATATATAGACACACATTTTTCTATTATTTCATGACTTTGATGGATAAATAATTCATTTCAATTAATGACCTTACTCAATTTGGTATTTTTAAATTTTCAAGGATGAAATGTTTTATTCAGAAATGTTAATTTTTATAATTTTATGTGTTTTATATAATTTTTTTTCTTATTATTATTCTAGGAAAGAAAAATGATATATGAATTATTTTATGTGAATAGTAATTTAATATATCTATTATTTTATGTGAATGTTTTATACATTGACGTCATTATTTTAGGTATAGAATCAATTAAGAAATTGGTTTTTTAATATATTTATTCAAGGTTCAGTTTTAAATGATAAAAGTTATCACTTTAGGTCTTTTTTTAGTAAAGTGTATCTCATGAGTTTATAATAGAAGTTTTAATTACGTGGATGTCAATCAATAATCCATGTAGTTATGCAAAGTCAAAATATCAGGAGATTTGGTTGTACTAATTCTAACAAGGGATTTCTTAACAAAGTTAATATTTATATAATTATATATAAGTGTATGTATGTATGTATTTAATGCATTTTCAAGTTTTTAAAGAAGAATCTCCATTGAAAAATGTATATATATATATATATAAGTCCAGCTCAAAATGTTTTTATAAAAAATTTGGAACTTATACATTATAAATAACACATGGGAGTGGGGAGTGAACCCATTACTAAAGAAAATTGGGTAGGCTGAGATAGACTTAAATGTTGGAAGTGTCCCCATTAAAATTTTCAAAATATTTCTTTATATTTTCTAAAAATATCTGAATTATTTTTATGATTTTTCAAAAGTGAAATAATTTTCAAAAGAGTATTATGATTTGTTTTTTCAAAATCATAAGTATTTTAAAAGGCTTTATATAATTTTCAAAAGTGTAAGTATTTTGAAATTAGTATTATAATGTTTTAAAAAGTGTAAGTATTTTTAAAGGATTTTTTGAATTTTCAAATTCATAATTATTTTCAAAAGTATTATAATATTTTCAAAGGAGTAAGTATTTTCCATTGAATTTTAAAAATTATGTCTTCAAAGGATTTTCAAAGGAGTTTTCAAAAAGCTATTATATTTTGAAAAAGTGTTTTCAAAATTATATGTATTTTAAAAGGATTTTTAAAGTGTTTTCTAGATATATTTATTTTGAAGATTATTTTCAAAAGTATTTTTAAAGAATTTTTCAAAAGGTATAAATATTTTCAAAATCGTTTTTCAATGATTTTTTAGAAAACCCCTACTAGGAAATTTTTCTCACCCTATATTTTAATAAAATGTTTCAAGAACATTTGAAGTTTTCATAGAGTTTATCTTCAATAAGGATCCATCATAAGAAAATTTAAATTGATTCCTTTTTATTTTAAAATTTATAATTTGTTATAATAGTCTTTTTCTTAAAAATCCTAGACCAGAAAAGATCCTCAGAAGTAAATGAATGTATATTTTCAATTAGTATTTATAAAAAAACATACAACATTTTATTTTTTATCAGATCCAAAAGTGTGGGTGTGGGGCCTCACACTTCCTTCATGATTTTTTATTTTAAATATTATACAAAAGAATCTAATGAATAATTCTTGAATTTTTTACAGCACCAACATTGACCCACAAACCTTGATCATATTATTTCATACGTATACACTTTTTAGGTTTTATTTGTACCCTTTTGGGATCTTTATGGGGAACCAGATTCCACAATCTTTTTCTTATCCATATTAGTCCATATGGCATGATTGTTATATTATTTACTCATCCATACTTTCTCATATTTTGTTTTATAACCAACACTATTTGTGACAGCATATTTAGAAACATTATTACAAGATATTATGTATTGTGCCTCTTTCATCCTCTATTTTTTAGATAGATCATTGAATAAGGTTATGATATTATTTTCTCAATTTTTTGGTCTTTTAACCTTAAATTAATCCAGTGAATATTATTTATAAGTGGTGACTATCTTATTATTTTTTTAAGTATCAATATGTGTCTTCTCAATATTTTACAACAAAACTTAAATTCTAGAAATTTAATATTGAGATTGTTTTTCTGATCTTCAATCATAATCATATTATATTTAAAAATCTTATTTGTTATTTCAACTTCCTATTCATGTAGCTTAACATTATTTTGTGACAAATAGTCAAGTTCCCTGATCATATTAAACATTTATTTTAGTTATATCTCCTTGACATTGATGCCACTTTTCAAATATTCTTCATGATCTTGGATATTTTCATCTAGATCCTTCTAATCTCCCACTTTCTCATCAACTTCTATGATCCATTTTGAGGAAATTATTTCAAGATCCCTCTTTCTTTCTTCAAAGGATCCATCCTTTTTGGGTAGCTTTAAACATTCTTTAATTTTTTCTTGTAAATCCTTCTCCATGTTATCTACTTATTCATCCAGTTGGATTATTTCTTCCGGCATACTTTTAAAGACCTCAAAAAATAGAAATTGTTTCTGTAGGAACACAAAGTAGAATATACCTTTATCTATCAATTGATATATCTTGAGAAGCTACATATCGATACTAATCACAAAATATTTTAGGATCTTCTTCTTGAGGGAAATTATTAAAATAATTTTAACATACCTCGTGATCACATATGTTAGGAATGTTATCTTTCTTCTTTGTGTAAACTTCAGCTAATTTCTCTTTACTTTCCATTCCTAAAACGTCTTCATTGTTGTAAAGTCATGGAGATAGAAATATTTCATCTTATTTGGATAATAGGGATCTCTTATTTATATTTCTTTTCTATTTATTTCTCCTATTCATCATGGTCTTGGAAAAAATATTATTATGCTCAGTGACAACTGAATTGTCAAAAAAAAAAAAATCATTATTAATATAGGAAATAAATTCTAATCTTCAAAAGAGAATATCTACAATATAGAGAATCCAATAAAGGTGAATCTTTTCTCGGATACCAATTGAGATTATTACATCGGGATATACTCAACACTAAGATGGGGGTGAATTAGGGTTGGGTAATTATTCACAAATTCTAACTTTTATCCATCTTACCTCTTAGATATATTAGGATCCTGATTCTATTATTCTCTTTTCCTTATCATAGGTAAGTATATGAAAGAAGGTAAACATAGAACATTATATTTTTACATGGTTCACTACTAAATTAGAAAATCTAGTCCTTAATATGTATGATGATGACTTGTACATGTATTATCTACTATAATCAGACACTAGTTATAGTGGTTTATAAAGAAAACAACCCTCACCCTAGTGTGGGTCCCTATACTTTAGGAGAGGTTATAGAAACAATCCCCTTCCCTAGATAGGTTAAAACCTCATCTAACATGTAGCTCATTTCTTGTTCTTTAAACTATATATAAAGATAGTCTTCACCTTCTTGTTAGGTACATTATAACACTAATAATGTTTTCCATAATATGAGACTTATTTTGAATTTAACAGTGCTTATTTATTATTATATTCCCTTAATTATTCACTTGTTACTTACACAACAGTGGGCAAGAAACTTTCCCTCTTCAAAACAACAAATTGAAAAATTCTATTTCTTCCTCTTCTTCTTTTTCCGATGAAAAAAAATATATAGAGCAGTTTCTTGTTTTTCTATTACTCTCTATTTATTCTTTAGTGAAAAAATATATTATATTTAATCTCCTTATTTCTAGATAGAATCACAATATTTCTTTGTGATTTTTTAAATAATTAAAGTTTAGATCAACATTGTCACAATTACTTCTTCTTTCCTGATGAAATATCAATATTGAATTTAGTATTGGTCTCTTTTGGGTGAAATTGAATATGTTTCAAACACTAATTACACTAAATTGAACATCTCAAATAATCTTATGCGTGTATTCGAATTATGCATGAAATAATCACCAAAACCCTACACAAACAAATTTGTTTCTTTTATTATCAATATATTTTTTGGTTAATAGTTCATGAATGCATTATTATTTTCTCATTACTATGAATGCACACTTCATTGTTCAATTATAATTATTACTTCTTAATGAAAACCAGTTATATTAACACATTGTCCTATTATATAACACCTTAAAAAGACCCTAAGTTGTGCACTATTTGGTTCTTATGTGCAAGACATTTGTGCTGGCATATCACGCGGCTACCTATTCTTTCATGAAACACACTTTTTTTTGATGTGTCATCTTCTTGTAAGGGTTTATATGCCAAACTATTCCTCCATATAGCATAGTAAGTCAGTATTACAGTAATACAGGCTCATGGAATATGTTATCCATTATACAGTTGTGAAGTAAATAGAACATCATGATAACATGGAACTATTCTTCTATGTGCAAGAAGTTTCTAGTTATTAATATCTTCATGAAGCTCTTGTGTGTGAGAGTCTCAAATAAAGGGGCCCCAAAAATTCTTCATAGAATCTAGGTTATTCACAAAAACCCCTTCTTCATGTATATAAGGACCCTGATTTTTTTACATTACTTTTACATAATTTTAATGATAAACAACATAAAAACATTACATAATGAGGATACAATGGTTTTGTGTCTTTGGAAAACTAGGACAATACATAACTTATGGAATATAAAACATAATCCTTTATTTAATTTCTTCTTCTCTAGGTTATTATTTTCCCTTGAGTTCTCCTTAGCGCACATAATCACTTGAGTATGTACATGAAAAAGGGATGAGCTGAAAACCTAGGAAGAGGATTAGAACATTAGAAAACAAATATCATCGGGTGAACAAAATCATTATTATAATAACATTGTCATAAGATTTTATGTAACGCCCCGACCCCAGCTACCCAGAGTCGGTGCATTATTACATAACATTGGCATGATCACAAGAAAGATCAAATCTCGAAAGACCGATTGGTTTAGTAGCCTTGGAAACACTAGATATAATCATAAAGTTTTACATTACATTTCAAAGTGAAAAACTACTACTACAACAAAGTCTTCATATCCACACTATTAACCCCTCATAATATCCCTGCAAGTCATTCATAAATTACTTCTTCACTACCTGGGAAAAATAAAACATAGAAAAGGGGTGAGCTCAAATGCCCAGTAAGGATAACAATATAGCGGAACATTCGAAATAAGCATAAACATTTAAGGCAATGAATTACTAAAACAAAAGCCTTTTAAAATTGAACTTCAACATAGTATGGCAAAAGTAAAATGAAATAATGTCATTTACTTGTTCACATGGATATTCTACTAATCGAATAATCACATGCAATATCAATAACCACTTTCATAATGTTGGAATGCATAATGCCAGACTATCATAACCACATAGCCAAGGCCTCGTGCCAAGACTACAAATAATATTTTGTCAAGGCCTTGTGCCAAGACACTAGTTTGTCTCATGAGACCTACCGATGCATCGAGGAGCTATAGCGGGCTCCACCCTTCACTTATTAAGTCCAATGCATTCCCATATGAAAAGGTTTAAACATAACATAAACATTCGTATTAAAACTAGCATACGAAATGTCAATACTTTCACAATAAACTATGAATGGTATAAAAATAGCACATCCACAGTCAAACATATCACAAAACCTTCAATACAATATAGAAGTTTTGTATCATAATAAATCAACTTCAAATAATCTTAAAATCCATCAAAGGATGTTGACATAGATGAAATCAAAATTCTTTTTAAAGAAATATCTCCTTTTATTTTGAAATCATTTAAGATCCATATAAAATAAAACATTTTCTTTGAAAATATTCTTATAAGCTTGTAAGGAAAGCTTTGAAGATTTTATAACGGCGTAAAATAACCGCACCCGCCGTATAAGTTAAAAATAACATTCTTACCTCAATTCTGTCGAAAAGGTTAAAAAAGACCTTGTTTTGAAAACGACGGAAAGATTCCTTTATAAACCTCTTATAAAAAGTCAAACAAGGGTATAAATGACTTTAACCCATATTCTTGTAAATAGTAAAAATGTTTTGAAATACATTTTGAAGAAACATGGATGTGGATGATAATGAGATCCCAGTAGATTATTACGTATAAACAACCTCGGATAAAGAAGAGATTGTGAAATAACCCTTACCTTGTACTTTTCCTTGGTTGGGGTAGGTTAACCTCCTGTATAATGGTGAAATAGTTGTTATTAAATTATACAAGAATCATATATATTAATATGATATCATATATGATCTTTTAACATTGATTTGTTAATAATATCTTAGAATTATCGTCGTTTTGGGAGTTAACTTACTCATTTTCTTTTATATGTTTAGTTAAATAAGCCATGGTTGTTGTATCTTATTCATATCCAGAATGATATACAGTCCTTAAACATCATTTTTAAATCATCAAATGATAATTATACTTGAATGGATACGATGGAGAATGAATCTCATCGCGTTCGTGGAGACGGTAGTCCGTACGTACGCACGAGCGACAATATCATTCTTTTGATATTAAAATAATATATAAATGGATGGTATATCATATATACAGAATCATTAACATGTTATATTTATTATTTACATGAGTTACACATCATTATTATACCCATCCAAATAATATTATATTGAATAACAATTACACCACGACGTGGAGACGGTAAGCCGTACGTACGCACGTATGGTGACATGTTATTCAAAGGGTGGATAGAATACTGAATATGATTGTACCATATTTATAATAACATCACAGTATATGTGAGATACTGGAGTTATTATTTCAGAATGGTAAGAACATAGTAAGAAGAAGTGGAAGAAGAAATGAACTTAGAAAAGGGTGGTGAAATCATTACCTCTTCTTCGGGTTCTTCTTTTTGATTTGATCAAAAGGGCTCCTTAGGTTGGCTTTCTGATCCAAATAAGGCCTCTAGGTTGTAGTGAGGGATGTTGGGAGAGTATTTGGGCAGAGTTTGGCCGAACCAAAAGGCTTTGAAGGTGTGAAGAAATGAGAAGGAGGAGTGCCCTTTTATAAGAGGGGTGAGGGGCACCTTTGGAAAAGTTAGAAATATTAATTTATAATAAATTCATATTCGGTTTACAAAGGCTCCAAAGTTGACTATTCAAAGGATGAGGTGTGGAGAGGTCGAAAACAACTCATCCAATAGAATTTAGACAGGTTTGGGTACTTATATTAACCTTATCTTTAAGTATTAACTCTAAGTTAATTAGTTTCACTTTTACAATGTCTCTTTGTATTTTTATATAATATGATTAATAAACTTACTATATACATCCAAGCGACCCCCAAGTGGTCCATTAATGAGGAACCTATCATAATATAAGTCTCTTGGCCGAACCTTAGATTTTTAGGAATTTAATATCAATTAATAATATAATATTTGTTTTAAGAACTCTTTTATGTCAATTTTGACACTATTCAATAGTTGATTTTTGTGAAACTCCTAACAGATTGATTACTTCGAACAAAGTCAATTAAATCAATCCTAATATATCATATTATCATAGAAAATTAGTTTAATTCATTAAAAGTTTCATATTATAATTATTTGGGTGTTTATAAGATCAATTATTTTTATTTTTCACTATTTTAGTAATTACTGCATCATCATTGTGTCATAAATAAAATAAATTATATAATGTCTAAAAATTATAAATAAAATATCATTATGTAGGAAATCCTTTTATCTTTCTAATGAATATTTATAATCGAAAATCCAACATGTATAACCCTATGTAAAAAGTGTTCTTCTAAAAGATGTAAGCTTATGCCATTTTTATTTTTATTTTAACTTTATTAATATAAAGTGTCCCTACCACATACAAGTGGCTCCAAGGGGTCCCCAAATTGACCAAAGGATGCCCATGGTCGGGTATGTGTCCACCAATAAGGTTAGGACACGTTTTAGGGTAATTTTGTATTATTATAATATTATTTTTTTAACCCTTATTTACCGGATTTACCCTTTAACCATGGTAAATAAAATAATTACCACAGTAATTATTCAAAATGTCTAAAAATAAAAGTTACCTATTTACATAATTTGGACATCCTGATTCCAAATATGGAATCCATTTTCCTAAATTCAAAACATAGAAGTGGCAGAAATTAATTTAAAATTAATTCCCGCTGTCAAAACAAAAAGCGTGTTTTTAAGAGATAATAACTATCAAAAGATTGACACTTGTTTATGTTCGGTTTAATTGTAAAATTATGTCCAATGATAAACATTAAATTGAATGGTAAAAATATATTCTAAATATACTTTAAATCCACTCAAATTCATAATTTATCACTATTAATTATTTTGATTAAAAAAGTTGTTTTTAATTAAAATTTAGAAATTTTCACTATTCATCAAAATATGAAAGTTATCCGAAATGTACCAAAATTTCACCCTAGGCTAATTTTGATATTCCGAATCCAAAAATGAAGTCCATTTTGAAATATAGAATATATATGATTTCAAAAATTAGGTATTACTATTCACAACGGCTAGTTTAATTAGTTGTGGTGTGTGTTAGAACTCGAGGTTGCGTACAACACACGCTATCGCATTATTCGAAGGGAAACGTACCGTAGAAGCTTGGGGTGTTACATTCTCCCCTCCTTCAAATAATTGCGTCCTCGCAATTTCTAGGGTATTACTGCATAAAAAGACTCGGGTGGTTCTTCATCATAAGTTCCTCGGGTTCCCACGTTGCCTCTTCCATTTTATGATTTCTCCACAAAACATTTACCAGACGCGTCGTCCGGTTTCTCAGTACTTGTTCTCTTGTATCAAGAATCCTGACGGGATCTTCGCAATAAGACAGATCGGGTTCCAGTTCTAATTCCTCATAGGTGAGTACATGCGTTGGGTCAGGCATGTATTTTCTCAATAGAGATACGTGGAACACATCGTGAACTTTGGAGAGACTTGGCGGCATTGCCAATCGGTAAGCTACAGCCCCAATTCGTTCTAGAATTTCGAAAGGTCCGATGTACCTGGGACTCAATTTACCTTTCTTACCAAAACGTATGACTCCCTTCCATGGAGATACCTTCAGGAAAACATGATAACCGACTTGAAATTCCAAATCCTTCCTTCGATTATCGGCATAGCTCTTCTGCCTACTTTGAGCTGCTTTAATGTGATTTTGGATTACTTTCACCTTTTCCACCGTTTCCTCCACCAGCTCTGGGCCTACAAGTTTTCTTTCACCAACGTCATCCCAACAGGTTGGTGTACGACATCTCTTTCCGTATAACGCTTCATATGGTGCCATTTGTATACTCGAATGGAAGCTATTGTTATAGGAAAATTCTACCAGAGGTAAATATTGATCCCACATACCCTGAAAATCAAGTGAGCAAGATCTCAACATGTCTTCTAAGGTCTGAATAGTCCGTTCTGATTGTCCGTCTGTCTGAGGGTGGTAAGCAGTGCTCAAATGAAGTTCAGTATCCAGGGATTTCTGAAGACTTTTCCAAAATCTTGAAGTAAACCGGGGATCACCATCAGAAACAATCGATAGGGGTACTCCATGAAGTCTCACAACTTCATTAATATATAGTCTTGCTAGACGTTCCAGGGGTAGATCTTCTCTTATAGCAAGAAAATGTGCTGACTTGGTAAGACGATCAACAATAACCCATATTGCATCGTTCCTTCTAGGAGTCTTTGGTAGCCCCATGACAAAGTCCATCGTAATATTGTCCCATTTCCACTCCGGTATGGGAAGAGGTTGCATGACTCCTCCAGGCTGTTGCCTTCCAGCTTTCACTTGTTGACAAACCATACATCTTGACACAAAATCAGCAATCTCCCTCTTCATGTTGTCCCACAAAAAATGTTCCTTCAAATCTCTATACATTTTGGTGCTCCCAGGGTGTATAGAGAAATTGGAACTATGAGCATCATCCAGCAATTCCCTTTTTAGATCAGGTATATTGGGAACACAAAGTCTCTTCCCGAATTTCAAAATTCCACCTTCATACGCAAAGTCTCTCAATCTCCCATCATTCACAGCTTTAATCTTCTTCTGAAATTCTTCATCATCGGTCTGAGAACTCTTAATCCTTTCTAGTAAAGATGGTTTGGCAACCATTTGAAAAAGCATTGATGTTTCACCTTCCCTGGTTATTCCCATGTCCATCTTCACTAGATCCATGAAAATTGGATCCCTTTCAATTCTCATATTGTTCAAAACTCCATGGTCTTTTCTACTCAAAGCATCTGCCACCTTGTTTGCCTTCCCCGGGTGGTAGTGTATCGTACAATCATAATCCTTGAGTAATTCAAGCCATCTCCTTTGCCTCATGTTGAGTTCTTTTTGTGAGAAAATATACTTCAAACTCTTGTGATCAGTATAAATCTCACATTTTTCACCATAGAGGTAGTGCCTCCATATCTTCAAAGCAAAGATCACAGCTGCTAACTCAAGATCATGAGTAGGATAGTTTTGTTCATGAATTTTCAACTGTCGTGATGCATATGCAATAACTCTATCATTCTGCATAAGGACACAGCCAAGTCCTTTCTTTGATGCATCACTATAAATAACGAACCCATCATTCCCCGATGGTAGAGTCAATATAGGAGCATTGACTAATCTTCTCTTCAGTTCTTCGAAACATTCTTCACACTCTTTTGTCCAAACAAATTTAACCCCTTTACGTGTGAGCTTCGTTAATGGGTTATCCAATCGGGCAAAATTCTGGACGAAACGTCGATAATAACCTGCCAAGCCAATAAAACTACGTACCTCAGTTATACTCGTAGGTGCTGGCCATTCTTGTATTGCCTTGGTCTTAGAAGGATCAACAGAGATTCCATCTTTAGAGACAATATGGCCAAGAAAAGAAATCTCCTGAAGCCAGAATTCACACTTGCTAAACTTTCCATATAATTCATGCCTCCTCAGAGTCTTCAAGATAATGCGCAAGTGATTTTCATGATCTTTGTAGGTTTTGGAGTATACCAAGATATCATCAATAAATACCACCACAAATTCATCGAGATACTCCTTGAAAACTCTATTCATCAGATCCATGAATACAGAGGGTGCATTTGTCAATCCAAACGGCATTACAGTAAACTCGTAATGCCCGTACCTGGTTCGAAATGCTGTCTTCGGAATGTCTTCCTTCTTCACACACAACTGATGGTATCCAGATCGAAGGTCAATCTTTGAAAAGTATTGAGCTCCATGCAGTTGGTCAAATAAATCATCAATACGAGGTAGGGGATACTTGTTCTTTATCGTTATAGCATTGATCTCCCTGTAGTCGATACATAACCTCATAGATCCATCTTTCTTTTTAACAAAAAGAACAGGGGCTCCCCATGGAGAAACACTAGGGCGAATAAATCCCTTATTACTCAATTCCTCTAGTTGTTTCTTTAGTTCGACTAGCTCTACAGTGGCCATTCTATAAGGGGTCTTCGATATAGGCCTTGATCCAGGAATTAAATCAATGGAAAACTCTACTTCTCGTTCTGGAGGATGTCCAGGTAAATCTTCCGGAAATACATCTACAAACTCTTTCACAATAGGTACATCCTCTATTTGAACATTTCTTTCCTCACCGACAGTTATTTCATTCTCTTCCTCCCCGATAATTGAATTAAGTTGAGCTACAGGGGGTGGATCTAAATAAGAATTAGGTGGTGACGATTCTGCTCTAAAAATAAGGTGCTCCTTATCATTATCATCAAGAATCGTAACCTCTTTCTTCTTACAATAAATCTTCGCATCATAGTCCGAAAGCCAGTCCATACCGAGGATTATATCAAACTCAATCATAGGTATGACGATGAAATCAGCAGATAAAGAAAATTTATGTGCTCTAATGGGGACTGATTCACAAAACTTTGTTGCAACGATACTTCCCTTAGGAGTTTTAACTGACAACTCCCTTATTAAATCAAATTGGAAATATCTAATTTTCTTAGCAAACTGGGAAGATATGAAACAATGCGATGATCCAGAATCAAATAATGCATTTTCTAAACTTGAGGAAACCATTAAATTACCTGCCACCACGTCTTTCGGAGTTTCTACCTCAGCAGTAGTGATAGCATAAGCCTGGCCTTGATCCCTTGGCCTTTTCTGAGATAAGTTCTCCTGACGCTTAGGACATGCATTTGCATAATGCCCCATCTCTCTGAAATTGTAGCACTGAACATTGGTAGCTTCCTTCTTCCCCTTGCAATCATGAGCTTGGTGGCCTTTTTCACCACACTTGTAACAGACTTCCATTCCCTTCAGGCAAGCACCAGGGTGTTTCTTCCCGCACTTACCACAAGATGGATATTCAACCTTTCCCTTCTTCCCCTTATTTCCATTCCCAGATTGATCAGCAGGTCTCTTCTTCTCTTGCTTTGCTTTAAAGTCATAAGACTTAGAGAATTCCTTTTCGGTCTTGATAGCACATGAGACAATGTCTTCGTACGATGAAAAGGATTGTGAGACTAATGCTCGACGGAGAAATGGTTTTAACCCATCAAAGAAACGATCAATCTTACTTCTTGGGTTGCGAATATAATCACCAGCGTACCTCGCTAACCTTGTAAAGTTAGCCTCATACTTTGTGACATTCTCATCCTCCTTTTGTCTTAGACTCAGAAATTGCCTTTCCATATCTTCTCGATGGTCGCGAGGAAAGTATTTTTCTAAAAACAGATCTTTGAACTCCCTCCATTCCATGTTTGATACTTCATCATCTTCCTTCGTATTTTGAATCAATGACCACCATTGATCAGCATCTCCAGTGAGGCGGTAAACTGCCATGGTAACTTTTTCCCTTTCACTACTCCCCAAAGCCTGAAATATTTTCTCTAGGGAAAATATCCATTGCTCAGCTACTAAGGGATTTGTACTTCCATTGAACGTTGGTGGTTGTTGTCTCATGAATCGATCTAACATTGATCCTCCACGCTGCGGATCAGGGTGCTCCATACGGGTAAGGTTATTATTCATAACCTGAGTAAGTTGTCCCAGTACGGTGATTAGCTGATCAGCACCAGTTGCATCACCAGCCCCACTATAATTATCTTGAGCAGGAGGGCAATCCCTACATAGAGTGCGTGCATTGATACGGTTTCCATTTCTTTCACTAGGCGCCATTTCTAAAAAAAATGGCATAAACTAGATCAGTTTATGCATCAAAATACATAATCCCATACTTATAAAACACTAAACATAAATTGAACTATCTATGGATATAATCCATAATCATAAATATGTTTTCTTTGAGGAAGTATATACTCATAAACCCTTCATAATGATTTGTAAGGAAAGTGAGAGTTATCCTAAGCATATCCCCCGGGAGTGTCGTAACCAAGAGTGCAGCAAGGCCCGTTGTCGTGCACGAGTTCCCGTTCGAGTCTAGCTCAAAGCGGTGTTTTCGGGTTTTACCCCTAGGTACATCTGTGCCAGAGCCGCCTCTACCTGCTCGTATCCAGACAGGGATGTATTGCTCGGAAAACTCACAAAGTCTCTACAATACCAAAATTCTAGGAAGTTCTTCTATACTAATCCTCAAAGTTCATCTTAGGTCTACGTGCTCTAATCAGAGTTTATCTAAATCTAGCTTCCAAGGTTTGTACTAAACTTCCTCTGATACCAACTGTAACGCCCCGACCCCAGCTACCCAGAGTCGGTGCATTAATTACATAACATTGGCATGATCACAAGAAAGATCAAATCTCGAAAGACCGATTGGTTTAGTAGCCTTGGAAACACTAGATATAATCATAAAGTTTTACATTACATTTCAAAGTGAAAAACTACTACAACAACAAAGTCTTCATATCCACACTATTAACCCCTCATAATATCCCTGCAAGTCATTCATAAATTACTTCTTCACTACCTGGGAAAAATAAAACATAGAAAAGGGGTGAGCTCAAATGCCCAGTAAGGATAACAATATAGCGGAACATTCGAAATAAGCATAAACATTTAAGGCAATGAATTACTAAAACAAAAGCCTTTTAAAATTGAACTTCAACATAGTATGGCAAAAGTAAAATGAAATAATGTCATTTACTTGTTCACATGGATATTCTACTAATCGAATAATCACATGCAATATCAATAACCACTTTCATAATGTTGGAATGCATAATGCCAGACTATCATAACCACATAGCCAAGGCCTCGTGCCAAGACTACAAATAATATTTTGTCAAGGCCTTGTGCCAAGACACTAGTTTGTCTCATGAGACCTACCGATGCATCGAGGAGCTATAGCGGGCTCCACCCGTCACTTATTAAGTCCAATGCATTCCCATATGAAAAGGTTTAAACATAACATAAACATTCGTATTAAAACTAGCATACGAAATGTCAATACTTTCACAATAAACTATGAATGGTATAAAAATAGCACATCCACAGTCAAACATATCACAAAACCTTCAATACAATATAGAAGTTTTGTATCATAATAAATCAACTTCAAATAATCTTAAAATCCATCAAAGGATGTTGACATAGATGAAATCAAAATTCTTTTTAAAGAAATATCTCCTTTTATTTTGAAATCATTTAAGATCCATATAAAATAAAACATTTTCTTTGAAAATATTCTTATAAGCTTGTAAGGAAAGCTTTGAAGATTTTATAACGGCGTAAAATAACCGCACCCGCCGTATAAGTTAAAAAAAACATTCTTACCTCAATTCTGTCGAAAAGGTTAAAAAGGACCTTGTTTTGAAAACGACGGAAAGATTCCTTTATAAACCTCTTATAAAAAGTCAAACAAGGGTATAAATGACTTTAACCCATATTCTTGTAAATAGTAAAAATGTTTTGAAATACATTTTGAAGAAACATGGATGTGGATGATAATGAGATCCCAGTAGATTATTACGTATAAACAACCTCGGATAAAGAAGAGATTGTGAAATAACCCTTACCTTGTACTTTTCCTTGGTTGGGGTAGGTTAACCTCCTGTATAATGGCGAAATAGTTGTTATTAAATTATACAAGAATCATATATATTAATATGATATCATATATGATCTTTTAACATTGATTTGTTAATAATATCTTAGAATTATCGTCGTTTTGGGAGTTAACTTACTCATTTTCTTTTATATGTTTTGTTAAATAAGCCATGGTTGTTGTATCTTATTCATATCCAGAATGATATACAGTCCTTAAACATCATTTTTAAATCATCAAATGATAATTATACTTGAATGGATACGATGGAGAATGAATCTCATCGCGTTCGTGGAGACGGTAGTCCGTACGTACGCACGAGCGACAATATCATTCTTTTGATATTAAAATAATATATAAATGGATGGTATATCATATATACAGAATCATTAACATGTTATATTTATTATTTACATGAGTTACACATCATTATTATACCCATCCAAATAATATTATATTGAATAACAATTACACCACGACGTGGAGACGGTAAGCCGTACGTACGCACGTATGGTGACATGTTATTCAAAGGGTGGATAGAATACTGAATATGATTGTACCATATTTATAATAACATCACAGTATATGTGAGATACTGAAGTTATTATTTCAGAATGGTAAGAACATAGGAAGAAGAAGTGGAAGAAGAAATGAACTTAGAAAAGGGTGGTGAAATCATTACCTCTTCTTCGGGTTCTTCCTTTTGATTTGATCAAAAGGGCTCCTTAGGTTGGCTTTCTGATCAAACTAAGGCCTCTAGGTTGTAGTGAGGGATGTTGGGAGAGTATTTGGGCAGAGTTTGGCCGAACCAAAAGGCTTTGAAGGTGTGAAGAAATGAGAAGGAGGAGTGCCCTTTTATAAGAGGGGTGAGGGGCACCTTTGGAAAAGTTAGAAATATTAATTTATAATAAATTCATATTCGGTTTACAAAGGCTCCAAAGTTGACTATTCAAAGGATGAGGTGTGGATAGGTCGAAAACAACTCATCCAATAGAATTTAGACAGGTTTGGGTACTTATATTAACCTTATCTTTAAGTATTAACTCTAAGTTAATTAGTTTCACTTTTACAATGTCTCTTTGTATTTTTATATAATATGATTAATAAACTTACTATATACATCCAAGCGACCCCCAAGTGGTCCATTAATGAGGAACCTATCATAATATAAGTCTCTTGGCCGAACCTTAGATTTTTAGGAATTTAATATCAATTAATAATATAATATTTGTTTTAAGAACTCTTTTATGTCAATTTTGACACTATTCAATAGTTGATTTTTGTGAAACTCCTAACAGATTGATTACTTCAAACAATGTCAATTAAATCAATCCTAATATATCATATTATCATAGAAAATTAGTTTAATTCATTAAAAGTTTCATATTATAATTATTTGGGTGTTTATAAGATCAATTATTTTTATTTTTCACTATTTTAGTAATTACTGCATCATCATTGTGTCATAAATAAAATAAATTATATAATGTCTAAAAATTATAAATAAAATATCATTATGTAGGAAATCTTTTTAGCTTTCTAATGAATATTTATAATCGAAAATCCAACATGTATAACCCTATGTAAAAATTGTTCTTCTAAAAGATGTAAGCTTATGCCATTTTTATTTTTATTTTAACTTTATTAATATAAAGTGTCCCTACCACATACAAGTGGCTCCAAGGGGTCCCCAAATTGACCAAAGGATGCCCATGGTCGGGTATGTGTCCACCAATAAGGTTAGGACACGTTTTAGGGTAATTTTGTATTATTATAATATTATTTTTTTAACCCTTATTTACCGGATTTACCCTTTAACCATGGTAAATAAAATATTTACCACAGTAATTATTCAAAATGTCTAAAAATAAAAGTTACCTATTTACATAATTTGGACATCCTGATTCCAAATATGGAATCCATTTTCCTAAATTCAAAACACAGAAGTGGCAGAAATTAATTTAAAATTAATTCCCGCTGTCAAAACAAAAAGCGTGTTTTTAAGAGATAATAACTATCAAAAGATTGACACTTGTTTATGTTCGGTTTAATTGTAAAATTATGTCCAATGATAAACATTAAATTGAATGGTAAAAATATATTCTAAATATACTTTAAATCCACTCAAATTCATAATTTATCACTATTAATTATTTTGATTAAAAAAGTTGTTTTTAATTAAAATTTAGAAATTTTCACTATTCATCAAAATATGAAAGTTATCCGAAATGTACCAAAATTTCACCCTAGGCTAATTTTGATATTACGAATCCAAAAATGAAGTCCATTTTGAAATATAGAATATATATGATTTCAAAAATTAGGTATTACTATTCACAACGGCTAGTTTAATTAGTTGTGGTGTGTGTTAGAACTCGAGGTTGCGTACAACACACGCTATCGCATTATTCGAAGGGAAACGTACCATAGAAGCTTGGGGTGTTACATTTTAAACATGATAGTATGCATTAATAAAATGCTTGAAATGTGGCAATGCATAAAAATTGAACCTTATATCTTAATAGTTAACTACCACACGTTGTTGTGAAAAAACGCAGCGTTATGTTCACGTATATTTCCCTTTAAATCAAGAGATTCATCAAATTACCCAATGAATTGGTGTGGTATATAATTTTGGGTGAACCCATCACATAATAACATTTACATTGCGCTATATAATTCTGGGCGCACCCATCATATCATAACATTTACATTATCACGAATGCCACATAGAACATATATCAGTCTTGGATATAAAATAACCCATGGAAACAAATGGGTTATATTTCATAAATCATACATTCATAAAAATTGTGTTCCCAAATGAAATAGGGAATAACATACTTGATCCTTAAAATTTAGTGAATACAATCTCAAGAATTAAAAGGTATGTTTTCTTTTAAAATAAGAGTTATTTTTGAAAACATTATGTTTTTCATAAAATCAATTAAAAGAAATTTATATCCCATAAAATAGAATATTTTTTTTAATAAATGATATTGAAGAAACATCCATACTAAAAATTGGGTGAAAGAGTGAAAACCCAAATAAAGTGAGTTGGGTTTGAGAATTACCCTTACCTTGTGTCCGAACAATTTATTCACTTTAATTTCATGTATAATCACATTATATTCATTAATTAACACTTAAAAAACCTTTTATAAATGTAATTGATTAATTATCATTTTATTAATTTTTTTATTGGCCTTTGGATGAGTTATATAGTTTAAATTCATTGTACGGGAGTGTTCTTTTTTTTAGTTTTCATGAACGGTACACTTGTACATATGAATGAATGTTCTTTTAAAACATGCGTAATCTTTCAGGATTGCAATTAAATGTTATTAATGATCATCCTTGAGTATAAATGATCTGATAATTAAGTTTTTTATATACCATGGTTATTAATCATTAGATAAAATTTAATGATTATCATTTTAAGTTAATTTGGGTGGTTTTTGAATAACAATGAACATGTTTTGATTTATCATTTAGTATTATGTATAAAAGTTGTTTATAGAAGATAAAAGGGGTTAAACATACATATTAAAATATTTTTTAAAACATTTAATGGTTTTATTGACATACTTGAAGGTTTTAAATGAAAATTAAGGTGTATCGCTCATGATGGTGGTAAATTGACATATCACGGGCAATGATTTCATTTTTACAAATAAAAGAGAGAGAGGGAGTAGTTTAAGGCATAATATTCCATTAAAATGAGAAAATACCATTATATCAATCATACTGGATTTATCATGAAATTTTGATAAGATAATTTTAGGATAAGATATGAAATGAAATTAAATTTGAAAGGAAATTGAAAGAAACGAGAGAGAGAGGAATTACCTCTTGAATTCACCTCTTGAGATCAACCTCGAGGCACATAGGCGTGGTATTTTGATGAGACCAAGAGCTCTTGGATGTGGGGTAGGATCTAGGGAATATTTTTGGGAAGAATTTGGACAATTCTTGAAGCTTGAGAGGTGTGTGGAAATGAGGTTGTGAGGGGTGGTATTTATAGTGGTGGGGAGGTATGTTTTATCAAAATATAATTCATTAGTTTATTAATTTCCCTTAAAATAAGCAATAGTGATGATTACATGACTAAATATAGTAGATAGTGAACATGATTTATAGATTTGGGTGCTAACATCACTCATTATGTTAGTAATAGTGTATTTATCTTATAATGTATTAATACTATAAATTACTATATTTTACTATTCACGGAAAATTCAAGTATTTTACTATTCGCCGAAAATTCAAGTATTTCAGAAAAATATCAAAAAATCACCCTACCTGATTTTATACGCCTAGAATTAAAAATTTAAATCCAATTTATGTAAATAATTTTCTAAATATGTGTAATTTAATTTTTAAATAAAATCATAATTTACTTGAAAAATGAAAATCTTAAAATTAAAACTGATTTTCTGACACTTTGAAAATTTAAATAAGGTCTCATAAAATTATCATATAATCATAAGAAATCAAAATAATTTTTTATGAATACATTTGATAAAAATAATATTTTTTAAATTATTAAAGTAATCACTAAATATTCAGGACTTACAAAAATACCCACACTATAATATAATTATATCATATTATCACTTATAGGATAGATAAATTTTATTTATTCTATCATTGGTAAGGTTCCTATTCACTTGGACAATTTACTATTAATAAGATTAATATTACTATTCATAAGGGTAACATTACTATTCATAAGTATATGTTACTATTCACCAAGAATTAAGTTTTTCCTATCAGACTCCAAACATCATACTCATCTCAATTTTTTATGTCATATTTTTGAAATTCAAATCACAGAAGTGGAAAAATTATGTTTAAAGGTCACATAGAATTTAGTTTTTCATTTAATAATGATGTGGCATTATGTTTTGTAATGTGATTTTATGTGATTATACTATATGAAATTACTATAATAAGGGAGAGATTACATTGATAAAATTTTGGGTCGTTACATTCTTCCCCCCTTTTGAAAATTCAACCTTAATAATTTTTTTACATAAACAGGTTAGGGTACTTCTCCTTCATCACATCCTCTGGTTCCCAAGTTTCTTCTTCATACTTATGGTGACTCTAAAACACTTTTACAAGGTGGGTTGTCTTATTGAGTAGAACCTTTTCTCTCTGGTCCATAATCTTTATTGGTTGCTCCTCATAAGATAGATCATATTCTATTTGTACCATCTATTAGTTCAGTACATGTGAGGGATCTAGTATGTACTTCCTCGTGAGTGATACATGAAACACATCATGAACTTGATCCATATTTAGTGGAAGTGCAAGTCGATAAGCCATGAATCCTATGCAGTCAAGGTTCTTAAAGGGTCCAATGTACCAAGGGATTATCTTCCCTTTCCATCCAAACCACATGAATCTCTTCCATGGTGATATTCGAAAGAATACCTTGTCTCTAATGTCGAACTCCAAGTCCCTTCGACGGTTGTCAGCATAGATCTTTTACCGACTCTGAGTAGCTTTGATATATTGTTGTATGACTTGAACCTTCTTGATCATCTCTTATATAAGATCAGGTCTAAGTATATTTCCTTCTCCAACTTCATCCTAATAGGTTGGTGTTTTACATCCCTTTCCATACAGTGCTTCATATAGAGCCATATGAATACTCAAGTGAAAGATATTGTTGTATGATAACTAAACCAATGGGACATTCTGATCTAATCCAACCTTTAATTCTAGTGAGTAGTCTCTTAGAATATATTTGAGTGTCTAAAACGTACTTTTAGATTTTCCATCAGTTTGGGGTGATAGGTCGTGCTAAAATTCAATTCAGTACTCAAGGCATGTCGATAATTCTTCAAAAATTTAGATGTGAACATTGGATCAAGATCAGATACAATCAAGAGTATAACCCCATGCAGTCTCGCCACTTCCTTCACATATATCATATCAAGATATTAAAGTCATAGATCTTCCTAAATAGAGATAAAGTGGATAGTCTTGGTTAGTGAGTCCACCACAACCCATATTACATAATTTCCTTTGAATGCCTTTAGGAGACCCATGACAAAGTCCATAGTGTCATTATCCCATTTCCACATGGGTAAAGGAAATGGTTTCATCATCCCTTTAGACTTCTTCCCCCTTCTTTAACTTGTTGAAATATAAATCACCTTGAGATATACTCAGAAATATCCTTCTTCATGTTGTTTCACCAGAAGTGTTCTTGTAGATCACGATACATGTTGGTGCTACCAAGATGGATAGTGAAAGGTGAGCAATGTGCATTATCAAATAGCTCCTTCTTTATCCCATGTGATTAAGACACACAAATCTACATTAAAAACCAAATCACACCATCATCTATGATATAGAACTCTGGAAACCTCCTTTCCTTATGTACATTCACCCTCTTTTGTAACTCGAGATCATCCCTTTGTGCATCATTAATCTTCTCTTGGATAGATGGTTGGGAAATTATTTGGGAAAGGTAGGATGTATTCCCTTGTGTTATGATTTCCAAACACATCCTTTGTATATCCATGAAGATAGAGTCTTTCTCAATCTGAAACATGTATAAAGTAGAAGGTTCTTTTCTACTAAGATCATTATCTACCTTACTCGCCTTTCTTGGATGATAGTGAATAGATAAATCATAGTCCTTGATTATCTCTAACCATATACTTTGATGCATGTTAAGATAATTTTGTGTGAATATATAATTTAGGCTCTTGTGATTGGTATATATTCCACACTTCTCTTCATAGAGGTAGTGATGTCTGATTTTTAAGGAAAAATCACAGCTGCTAGCTCCATATCATGCTTCAGGTACATCTTCTCATAGATCTTCAACTACTATGTGAAATAGGCTATCACATTATCATTTTTCATGAGTAAACAACCCAATACTTTCATGGAATCATCACTGTATATCACAAAACTCTCTCCACTTTCTAATAATGTGATTAGAGGTGTAGTAATCAGCCTTTTCCTTATCTCCTTGACTCTTTCCTCACATTCTTCCATCCAGACATATGTCACACCTTTCTTTGTTAACTTATTTATAAGGATTGACAATCATGAAAAATTTCTCACACAAGGTTGGTAGTACCCAACTAATCTAAGAAAACTAAGAATTTCTGTGACACTAAAGGGTCTGGTTCATTCCTCAATTGCATTTGTTTTTTAAGGGTACACATAAATTCCCTCACTTGTGGTCACATGTCCCACGAACATGACTTACTTCATCCAAAAGTCACAATTGATGAACATGGCATACAAATTATCCTTTATCAATGTCTCCAATACAAGCCTTAGATGTTCTTAATGTTCCTCCTTTATCTTTGATTATATGATAATATCATTGATAATCACTACCAAAAAAATTTGAGGTAATTTATAAAGACTATATTCATCAAATATATGCATATTTTAGAGGAATTAGTAAGTTTGAAGGTCATCAAAAAAAACTCATAGTGCCTGAACCTTGTACAGAAGGCAGTCTTCTGAATATCTTCCTTCCTCACCTTAAGCTTATGGTATCCAGAACAAAGACCCACCTTTGATAATTATTGAGCTCCTCAAAGCTGATCGAATAAGTCATCAATCCTTACAATATGATACTTCTTCTTCAAAGTGATATTGTTTAGTTCCTTATAATCGATACACAAACACTTTGATCCATCCTTCTTCTTCATAAAGAGTACTGGCACACCCTAAGGTGATGCACTAGTTCGTATGAACCCTTTTCCCAAATGCTCTTGCATATGCTTCTTTGACTCCTCTAGTTCGATAGGATCCATTCTATTAGGACACTTTGAGATATGAGTATCTCCTTGTATAATTTATGTTGAGAACGCTACCTCACGATATGGTGGAATTTAGGGTAACACTTTGGGAAATACATTGATGTATTCCCTCATGATGGGAATTTCTGTTAGGTTGACACCTTCCTTTGACTCAACCATTTGAGTGTGGTATGCTTCTTCATAGGGAACTAACACCCACACTTTTGAAGGATATTCTAAAAGAGATTCATGCTCTTCTTTGAATTTGTATAGAAGCATGGGATGGTTTGAAATATTAAAATATATTTCCTTTTCTAAATAGATGATATTCTCTCTATATAACGAGATCCAATACATTCCAATTATAGCATCGAATACCACTAAGGTAAGTATCATGATATCTTCTGGAAGAATCCTCCCACATTTGCCAACATGAGAAGATTCCAACACTTGGGTTGAAATGATTAAACCACTTGGTGTTTTTATAGATATCTCTACTTCAGAGTTATAGGGATTCGATTCATTAGTTTTAGAAAACTTTCATGATATAATGGAATGCATAGAACCAGAATCAAATAAGATTTTTTCCATTCTTGAGTGAATAGGAAGTATACCTTGTATGACTTCATTTTTGTTATCCACTTATATAGTAGTGATGGACTAACCATTCCCTTGTACTTTTCAATTTTATGGATACTAACACTAATTACCCTCAAGGAATTGAGGTTTAGTGCACTAGCTTTCATAGTGCCCTTAATCCCTATAGTTGTAGCATTAGACTATGAGTGGTGCTCTCCTTTTTTCCACCACATCTCCTACCTTACCATGTCTATTAGACACTCTTGAGCTTTGTGTCCTTCTCTTCTACACTTGAATAATTTCTCCATCCCTTTGAGGCAGTTCCCATGATGCTTCTTCCCACATTTTTGACATATTGGTGGTTGGGTTTTCTTTCCACCTTTGTCATTAGATCCTCCAACATGAAACTGCATCTTTCATTTCTTATCAACATAGCCATGTGACAATTCTCCAAACCCTATCTCTAATTTGAGAGAACATAAAAAGACCTCTTAATAAATCCCAAAGTATTGAATTTCAAGATCCTTTTTAAGTTGTGGGTTTAATCCATTGAAGAATATATCAATTTTTTTTATCATTATTGATAAAAAATCTCGAATATTATCTTGAAAGTCTTGTGAAATTCACTTCATAGGCTATGACAAAATCTACATGATTTTTCTATAGATCTATGAATTCTATCTTCATCTTCGTACAAAGAGTTCATGGGAAATACTTGTAAAGAAACATTATCTTAAAGTCTTCCCACTCCATATCTTCAATTTTGTCCCTCGAATTTGTGTTCTTAATCAAATCCCACCATTGTTCGGCCTCTCCATTGAGACAATACACGAACAAAGTCACCTTATCCATCTCAGAATAGTAAAGCATAGGAATTATATTCTCTATTAAGTTGACCCACTATTCTGGAATAAGTGTATCAGAAGATCCACTAAACATCAATGGTCATTTCCACATAAAACACTCGATAACTAGTTTATGCCTTTTAGGTAAAGGAGGACGTTCCACATTATTCAGGTTACTATTAATTACATGATACAACTGGGTAAGAATCGTAATATAGATTTGAACTCTACCTCCCAAAGCATTGGGGATGTTGTTTGGTCAATCACTGTATTTATCCTTGTATGGGTTGTTGTCTTGGTTTCTCCTAATTCCCACCATTTTCTAAAATAGAAAGGTTCTAAGAAAACATAATTAAAAAATTCATGAATAAATAATATATTCCTTTGTAAAATTAACACTAAAACTGTGTATTATGGGATCTCTATGTTTAACAAAAATTCTTGTGTGTTACATATAATTAGTCTCATACTATGGTTTGTCACTAAGGTTCACCAATCTTGATTCCCAAATTAACTAAACTATCCCTGTGATACCAACTATAGCAACCCCACTTTTCTTACATTAATTTTACACCATTTTAATGATAATCAACATAAAAACAATACTCAATGAGGATATAAATATTTAGTGTCTTGGTAAAACTAGGACCATAAATAACTTATGCAACATAAAACATAAACATTTATTTAATTTCTTCTTCTCTTGCTTATTATTGTCCCTTGAGTACTCCTTAGTACACATAATCACCTGAGGATATACATCAAAAATGGGTGAGATAAAATCCCAGTAATAGGATAAGAACATGGTAAAAAAATATCATGGGGTGGGGATAATAATTATCATCATAACATGGGCATAGTATTATAAACATGATAAAAATCATTAATAAAATTCTTGAAATGTGGCAATGCATAAAAATGAAACCTTTTGTCTTAGTGGTTAACTAATGCACATAATTGTGAAACAATTTAGCATCATGTTCATGCATATATAACTTTAAATCATGTGATTCATCACATTACCCAATGCATTGGAGTCCTATACAATTCTCGGCACACCCGTCACATCATAACATTTACATTGTGCTATATAATTTTGGGCGCACATGTCACATCATAACGTTTACATTATCATGAATTCCACATAGAACATGTTTAAATATTAAAAATAAAATAACCAATGGAAATTAATGGGTTACATTACATAAATCATACATTCATAAACTTTGGTTTCCAAAAGAAAGAGGGAATAACATACTTGATCATCAAACTTTAGTGAATACAATCTCGGGAAGTAAAAGGTGTGTTTTCTTGTAAAAGAAGAGTTCTTTTGGAAATAATTGTGTTTTTCATAAACTCAATTATAAAATATTTATATCCAAAAAAGGAAATATACTGATTAAAAATTATATTTAAGCAATATCCATAAACAAAATGGGGTGAAAGAGTGAGTACCCAAAGAAAGAGAGTTAAGTTTGAGAATTCCACTTATACTTTGTCTGGACGATTTATTCACATTAATGTCATGTATAATCACATTAGATTCCTTAATTAGAAATTAAATAACCTTTAATAAATGAAATTTATTCATTGTGGTTTCATTGAGTTCTTTTATGGGCCATTGGATGAGTTATAGAGTTTAAATTCAGTGTTCGAGAGTGTTTGTTTTCTTAGTTTTCATGAACGGTTCATTTGTACACATGAATGGAAGTTCATGTAGAACATTTATAAACATCCATAATTGCTATTAAATGTTATTAATGATCTTTGAGGAGTTTAAATGATCATAAAATGATGTTTTTATATAGCAGGAGGATGAATCATTAGATAAAATTTAATGATGCTCGTGTTAGGTTAATTTTGGTTGTTTTTGGATCAAAACGAACATGTTTTTTTTATCATTTAGTATTATGTATAAAGTTGTTTACATAAAATAATAGGGGATAAAACATACATATTAAAATACTTTCTCATCCATTTAATGGTTTTATTAATACTTATGAAGGTTTTGAAGGAAAATGAAGGTGCATCGCCCACGATGATGATAAATTGACACATCATAAACAATGATTTTCATTTTTAAAAATAAAATAGAGAGATATGAAAGGAGGATTTTAATGAATAATATTCCATTAAAATGATATAATACAATAATATCAATCATAATGTAGTTATCATGACATTTGGATAAGATAAGTTGAGGATAAGAGAATAAAAGAAATGAAATTTGAAAGGAAATTGAAAGAAAACAGAGGAATTACATCTTGAATTATCCTCTTGAGATCCTCTTATGGGAACATAGGATTGGACTTTTGATGAGACCAGGATCTCTTGGATGTGAGGTAGGAGCTAGGGAATATGTTTGGGAAGAATTTGGAAAAGTATTGATGCTTGAGGTGTTTGAGGAAATGAGATTGTGAGGGGTGGTATTTATAGTGGAGTGGAGGGGTGTTTTCTCAATATTTAATTCATTATCCAATGGCCCAAAGGCCTTCATTTTTTATTGATTTTGATAATCTACCTTTCAAGGGGTGAGGTGGAACCCTTACAAGGCCTGAAGGAATAGGTATTACATAGCCCATAGGCCTTAGAGTAATTCTTTTCCAGTAGGCCTCAAACATTACATACAACCGAGAATAACTACTTGGAACTTCTCCTCCCCAGCATCTTCATCGTGAAATCAGCTCTCCACCTTCGCATGACTGTTCGTCTAGGCATTCCCATGCATGCACAGGCTTGTCCCGATGGCAGGTGCCATACCCTCTCATTCTTGCAATCCGTTTAGCTTCTGTTGTGGTGAAAGCTCCTTGCTCATCCTCCTTGTTGAGCTTTTTCCTTGTAGTTTGTTTGGTTTTCATCTACACTAAGGTGGCCCAAAATCCTTGAGGTGGACCAAAGTCCTTACTGACCCGAAGGCCTTGGTGTCCTTAAGGCCTTACAGGACCTAGGGACTAAATTGGTGGCCCAAAGGCCCAAACTAGGGCATATTCCCAGCTACTACAGTGCCAAACAGTTCCTGCTATAGTTCCCACTACAGTACCTTCTACAGTACTGCACAGTTCCTGCTATAGTACCTACTACAGTACTGCTATAGTGCCCCCGGAAATTTAGCCTCCGCCTGGATTTGATCCCTGGTCATTTGGATGCACTTATGGAGTCCTTACCGACTGGGCTAAGGCTCATGTGCCAATATTTAATTCATTAGATTATTAATTTCCCTCAATACAATAAATATAGATTATTCCATGACTAAATATAGTAAATTAAGAATGTGAGTTTGAGATTTGGGTTCATACATCACTCAAGATGTCAAGAATAGTGGATTTAACTTATAATAATGATGTGACATTGTGTTTCACAATGTGATTTTATGTGATTATTGACATTATTAATTTATTCATTACATTTTACTAACTCCCTTTACTGATTTTATATGAAAAGTGCATAATTTGTGTATAATATTCATATTTTAATATTAAATATAATTTTGAGCAGTATTTGAATAAATCCAGATTTGATTCAGTTTAATTAATTATCTATAACTATTACTATACTGATCCATATTTTATGGTTTTTATTTTTTAGGATTCCTATTTCAATTTATAACATTTCATTAGAAGGGATCATGTGCCAATTCTGCCATTTGAAGGTTCATATGTACCACACAATAAGGCCCAATGAATCTGTGAACAAACTGGACCAGCCTTGAAGATTGATTTACTGGGATCAATCCAGAAGTCAAAAACGGTTGATTATCCACCATAATTCTGGGGAAAATATGTGTCATCTTGGATAAACATTTCAAGGCCTAATGTCTTCAACAAGTGTCCCAAATGATTCTATGAAGTCCAGCCCACCATTCTGAACGGGAATTAAAATCAGCACACAAATGTGGACTTTTCACTTTATCTAGAAATCCATTTGAGCTCATCATTTGTAGTGTGAAAGAGGAGATATAGGTGGACAAATTTGTTGAAGAAACTATACAAATTTGATGGCATCTTACTATTCAAAAATCCATTCACATTTCATCCATTGAAAAGTCATAGACAGAAATGGACAGTTTATCTTTGTTTAATGAAATAGCCATAAATTTGGATAAACAATTCTGATGACATCAAGATTTTGAGCGTAGACAGAAGACATCGATATCTACATTTATGAAGAAGACACCAGCTCGTGATTCAGCTGTCTATATTGGTAAATATGTGGGTCAAGTGGAGGGACATATTTGGAGTGCAAACAGTCCACTCCTTGGGCTATAAATACATCCCTCTCCTCTCCATCCAAGAGGTTGGCATTTCAGGACTTAAGGAGGAGGTTTGGCATTACTAGATCCTTTCCATGGGTCTGGGAGGATATGCTTTTATCTTGTTTCAACAAGAGATACCTCCCCTCCTCTCTTTGTTTCCTTCTACTTTTGTGTTCTTCCTTGTTGTAATTTTGTATGTCCTTTCTTTTGTAATTCCTTTTTAATGCAAGTTTATTCTTGAATATATTTTATTCTCATCCACCTTCTGTAGTATAATATTAATAGCCTAAAAATAGTTTGAATCAATTTAAATTATAGTCCCTCATTTTTCTTCCTCATTCAATTGAAATCCCATTTTGATTCTCAAAATCTTTTGTGTGTGTTTTCGACGCACCGCTCTTTTCTTATCCCTTTTCCTTTTATTATCTTCTTAATTTATCATCATAATCATTATAATCAGATTACTAATCATTTCAATGGCTGAGTAAATATTCCATTGGGGTGAGTCATTATTTCTTTATGTTAAGCGATTGAGAGCTTTTGCTCGATGAGTATTCTTCGAATTAACATTATGTATGTTGGACTTAGCATGTCATGGATTAATGACTTATTTTGTTTAACGTGTGGTTTCCATGGATTATTAGAACCAAAAATACACTACCTTAAACAAGTAGTGGTAATTATTAGAAACCTATGTTATGTTAGGGCTTGCATTAAAGCTTTAACACTTGGGAATTCTGATCAAAATCATCTTGTGACATGAGTGTTAATTTAATGCAATATAAAGCAAAGATCAAGGATATCACAAGATTAACTACCTAATGATGAACTAACCCAAATATTTATCAATTTGTTAAATCAAACATCATCCATAAATTATTTCATAAGCTCTGCAAACAAACCCCCAATCAGAATACAATCAATTAAAAACAATCAACTATTTAGGAGTATCATCGCCGAGGATTTGACCCGAGTGCTGCTATACACATTAACAGAGCACTAGAACTTTGACCGGTCGATAGGTGACGATTGGTCGTGTCTTTCATATGGCGTCGTTTCTGGGGACGGTGCTTTAAGTAGTCGGTAGTTTTTAGTTTTTGTAAAAAAAACAACAAAAAAAAATCAAAATTTAAAACAAAATATGAAAAAAACACTGAGAAAAACTCGCCTTCCTCATACTTTATAAATCTCTCTGAATGCCCCGTAGCCTCCCAAAAAATCCCTTGGATTTTTTTGGCCTTGAAATTGATATAACTCTTCGTCGACTTAGGAGGACCATTAGGGATAACCAAATCACCCAAGAACCAATCATTGCCCTACCAATTGAAATCGATACAGAAAATCCTAGAGAACAAACATTGAAAGAACTTTTTGCCCCTGATATGAAATACCAACCCATTGGTATTCAATATCCAAACATAGAGGCTGAATTTGAACTCAAATCGGGTTTGATTCATCTTTTACCTCATTTCCATGGGCTAGCCGGTGAGGATCCGCATCTACATCACAAAGAGTTACAGGTGGTGTGCTCTACCATGAAGCCTCAAGGGGTTTCTAAAGAACAAATCAAACTCCGAGAATTCTCTTTCTCCCTAGCTGACTCTGCCAAGTCATGGCTCTAATACCTATTTCTTGGTTCCATAACTACATGGAATGACATGAAGCATCTCTTTCTAGAGAAATTCTTTCCTGCTTCTCGTACCGCTTCCATCCGAAAGGAAATAAGTGGTATCCGTCAATTCCCAAATGAATCACTCCATGAGTATTGGGAGAGGTTCAAAAAGCTTGTGGCAACCTGCCCACACCACCAAATCCCTGACCAATAGTTGATCCAATACTTATATGAGGGGTTATTGGCTATAGAGTGAACCCTCATTGATGCCGCAAGTGGCGGTGCTCCTGTTGAAAAAACTCCAGCAGCTGCAAGAGATCTCATAAGTAACATGGATACAAACACACAACAATTCCATACTCGAGCACATGATCAAGTCAAACAAGACCAAGATAATCAATCCATAGAGCCTAACAAGATGACTGAGTGGATGAGTGAACTTACAGGTCTTGTGTGTCAACTAGTGGTGCCTACCAAAGCCCCATCCTCATATTCTCCACAGTCACTATTCCCTGGACCTATCAAGAATTGTAGAATCTGTAGCTCCCCAGCTCATCCAACAGACACATGTCCACAACTTCAAGAGGATCAATCCGATTCATCCGAACCAATGGAGCTCAATGCAGTATATGCTCAGTGGAACCCCAACCCTCAAAAATCAGGTCAGTTTGTTAGAAACTTCAACCAACCTCACTCTGATCCTTTCTCTTCTAACTTTTACCCAGGCATGAGGTATGGTAATACCATCTCTCAACCCCCTCAATTCCCTCCTCAAAATCCAAACCAATTCCAATATGGTCAAGGTGGTGGTAACTTCCATCAACCTTATCCTTTTGTTCCTCAACATCAAAGGAACAATCCTCCTCCTGGATTCCACTATCCGAATGAGCCTTCCCAATTACCAACCCAATACAATCGCTTTCCCAAGAAACAAAATCAATGTAATCCCAATCCGGGACAAGCCTCTTATTCTAAGAAACCATGGGAAAGTGCAGTGGAAGATCTTGCCTCCTTCACCCGTTCTATCCTTAAAAACATTGAAACTCAAATTGGTCAACTTGCATCCCACCTGAGCCAGCAACAACAATCAAATTCTTCCCAAATCCCAGCTCAACCATTACCCAACCCCAAGGGTAATGTAAGATCAATTGCACTTAGATCGGGAAAGCAAATTGTTGTGACTCAAGATAAATCCTCAAACCCTCCTTTGAATGTTGACCTAGAAAACGAAAAGAAAAAGAAACTTGAAAAAGAACCTGAATCCATTCCCTCACCTCCTTCCATTCCACATAGGAATCCAATTCCTTTTCCAAAAGCTGTTTCTAAACCAAGGAAGTCCTTTTAACCTTATCCTAAAATGCTCTACATGTTTAGACGTGTTTAATTCAGCATTCCCCTTTTAGATTCCATAAAACAAATTTCTAAGTATGCCAGGTTTCTCAAGGAGTTGTGTACCCATAAGAGGCAACTTAGGACCTTCAAAAATGTTTCCACCCAGCAGTCTATTCCCATAAAGTGAAAAGATCAGGGACCTTTACGGTTCCATGCCAAATTGGAAGTTCCAACTTTGATGATGAACTCATAGACCTAGGAGCCTCAATTAATGTCATGACCAAATCCATATTCTCCAGCCTTGGTCTAGGTTCCTTGTACCCAACAGGTGTTGTCATTCAGTTAGCCAATCGAAGCACAACAAGTCCTGAGGGAATAATTGAGAATGTCCTTGTCTGAGTCAATGATCTTATCTTCCATGCTGATATCTATGTCCTTGACATGGAAGGTGAGACGAACTCTTCTCGATCTCCCCTAATTCTTGGAATACCATTCCTCATGACTGCGAGAACCAAGATTGATGTCCATTCTGGCATCTTATCCATGGAATTCGGTAACCAAATGGTCAAATTCAACATTTTCCAAGCCATGTGATACCCATCTGAGGATCACTCTGCATTCTCAATCCATGCTTCCGAGGAAACTTCTAAGAGTCAATTGAACCCTATTACATCATGTTCATCATGTTCTGAAGAGATAGGATGTTGTGAAATCTGCACTAGGATTAACCAAGTCATAAATGGTGAAGTTGATGTGGACCTTTCATTCATAGACTCCATCAATCTATAGGAACTTGAAAACTTTTCTGGTGGGTTTTACAATTCTCTCAAGCACTCTTTTCACTGCTCTATTAGAAAGTTCATCAATTCCATTTGTTTGGGGGTGATATGTAGTTGAAGTTTTATGTACAACCCCATGTATTTTCAGAAGAGATTCCATGGTTCTATTACAAAAATGGGTTCCTAAGTCACTGATAAAAGCATGTGGTGTGCCAAATCTTTGGAAGATGTGGGTCTTTAGGAACTCACTAATAGTATGAGCATCATCCTTCCTAGTGGGTTTTTCCTCAACCCACCTTGAAACATAATCGACCACGAGAAGAATGTATGAGAATACATTGGAAGGGGGAAATGGTCCCATGAAATCAATACCCCAAATATCGATGATTTCACAAAAGATTAAGGTCTTTTGGGGAATTTCATTTCTTTTGGAGATTATGCCAAACTTTTGGCATGTGGGAAATGATTGACAGAACTCATGTGAGTCCTCGAAGAGGGAAGGCCAGAAGAATCTAGAGTCTAGGACCTTTCGGGAGGTCCTTTGTGGTCCAAAGTGGCCACCACTTGGCATTGAGTGACAGAATTCCAAGATGGAAGAATATTCATCTTCATTAACACATCTCCTAATTACCATGTCTGCCCCAGTTTTCCAAAGTTTATTTTATTCCCAAAAATTGTATTTTGAATCACTTTTCAACTTCATTTTTTGTTCTTTTGAAAGAGTTTCAGGAAAAACACCAGAAGCCAAGTAATTTAGAATTGGGGCATACCATGGTAGTTTTGGAGTGAGAGATGAAAGGTGCTCAATTGGAAATTTAGGATCAATGATTTTAGAATGAGGAGAATTAGGAATTCTACTCAAGTGATCATCCACATGGTTTTCTTTTCCAGGTCTATCTTTGATTTCATGGAAAACTCATGGAGCATTAGAATCCATCTTATTAGCCTTGGTTTGGAATCACTTTTCTTGAGTAAGAACTTAATAGCAGAATGGTCTGTGAAGATGATGATTTTGGCACATAAGAGATAGGGCCGAAATTTATCTAAAGCATACACCACAGCTAAAAGTTCCTTTTCAGTCACAGTGCAGTGAGATTGAGTTTCATCCAATGTTTTTGAGGCATAATAGATGACATGATGAATTTTTTCTCTTCTTTGACCAAGAACAGCCCCAACAGCTCTATCAGAAGCATCACACATCAATTCAAAGGGTAAGGACCAATATGGGGGTTGGATTATCGGGGCAGATGTAAGAGCAGTTTTGAGTTCAATGAAGGATCTCTTGCAAACCTCATCAAAATGGAATGAGACATCATTTTGGAGAAAACGAGTGAGTGGGATAGAAATTTTACTAAAGTTATGGATGAATCACCGATAGAAACCAGCATGACCGAGGAATGATCGGATGTCTCGAACAGAAGTGGGTTGAGGAAGAGATTGGATCGCTTCAATTTTGGCAGGATCAACTTCAATACCATCTTTTGAAACTATGTACCCTAGAACAATCCCATTAGCAACCATGAAGTGACATTTTTTAAAATTTAACACAATGTTACACTTGAAACACTTTTGAAGGACTAGAGAGAGTGAATGAAAGCATGACTCAAATGACTCTCCATAAATGGTAAAGTCATCCATGAATACTTCCATGCAGTGTTCTATGAATTCTGAAAATATACTCATCATACACCTATGGAATGTTGCATGAGCATTAAAAAGGCCAAAAATAATTCTTCTATATGCATATGTTCCAAAGGGGCATGTGAAAGTAGTCTTTTCTTGGTCCTGAGGTGTGATTGGGATTTGGAAGTAGCCGGTGTATCCATCAAAAAAGCAATAGTGTGACTTTCCGGCCAATATTTCTAGCATTTGATCAAGGAATGTAAGAGGTTAGTGATCTTTTCGGGTTTCAACATTCAATTTCCTATAGTCGATGCACACACGCCATTTGTTCTTCACTCGAGTTGTGAGTACCTCACCATGTTCATTTGTGATAACAGTTATCCCACCCTTCTTAGGTACAACTTGAATTGGATTAACCCATTCACTATCAAAAATTGGGTAGATAATACCAACTTGAAGAAGCTTGGTGATCTATTCCCTAACTAGCTCAAGTATGAGTAGATTGAGTCTTCTTTGGGGTTTTTTAACTAGTTTGGATGTCTCCTCCAGATGGATGTGAAGCACTTTGGGCTTATCGAACTTCCTATAAAACACCCATTGGGATGTCTCCTTTTAGGATAGTTTTTGGTAAAGTGTTTCACTTACCAGTTGAAATCCAACATAAGACTTTTTGGGCTATGAAAACCTGTAATTTTGATTGTGAAAAATCTGGTGAAGAAAGATTGTTGAAATTGGCTCAACTGGAGGAGCTTCGACTTGAATCCTATGAGAATTCCAATATGTACAAAGAGAAGGCTAAGGTACTCCATGACAGAAACTTCCTGAAAAAGGAATTTCATGAAGGTGAAAAGGTAATGCTCTTCAATTCTCGATTCCGACCTCACCCAGGTAAGCTTAATTCTCGTTGGGAAGGTCCTTTTGTTATAACTAATGTTTACCCATTTGGTGCAGTGCAAGTCCAAGACCCCTCTTCCAAAAGGACAATCGCAGTTAACGGACATCAGTTAAAGCATCACCATGAGAGGTCTCACAATTCGGGAACCACGTCGACTTCCATCTAACCCCCATCCACTTCAATAGAACCACCACTGGATGGAGACCCAGCAAATCCAAACCAGGGGGCACCTATTTCCCTTTAAATCTTTCTCTATCTTCCTCTCTCTCTATTTCTTCTTCTTCCTCTATCTTTCACTTTTTTTACCAATTTCTTCATCGAACCCTTTTTTTGTTCTCTTTTGTGTGACTATGTATTTAAAAAAACACTAAAAAATAGTAAAATACAAAAGGTAAAAAAAGAGAGTCATAATTACTCAACATTAAATTTTCAAATTTTGTCGAACCTTTTTGGGGAATTGAAAGACATGTTTTCATCTAAAAATTTTTGTATTTTCATCATGACTTTGGATAAAGAATTTTGTGTCAAGAACAATAAATGTTGAATGCCCAATTTTTGATTTGGAAAATGATTTACCCCTACCGTGAGGAACATCATTAGCTTTCATGCCAAGGTCAACTATGACCATCTTTTCAAAATGTGCGTTTTTCACTCCCATTTTCGAGTCTTGAGTTTGTAGACCTTTGAGCTGAATTTACTACTTTGGTGTGCATTAATATGATAGAGGTATTTTTTTAACCTCATGAGAATCACAATGGCCAAATTGCCTCCCATTACCCTACATTAATCCTCTTTTTGAAAGCCCCTTCATGCCTATGTAAAACTTTTCTTTGATAGCCACATTACAAACCAAATACCTTGTCCCACCCAACATCTACATGGATTTACATTGCATAATTTCATGAAATTTAAGTGTGGGGAGGATGGATTTCATTTTGGGTATCCTTTTCTTGATTTTCAATGTGTTGTCATATGATTGAGGGCAATCATCCATTTTAGTGTGGGGTATAGGTCATAATTTAGTGAGTTTTGTTGTAATGGACTCATCTTGACATCCTTTTCTACAAATATTATTGAAAAGTGTTCAAAAAAAAATAAAAAAAAATCAAAAACAAAAAAATGAAAAGAATGGGTTGTGTCTTGGTTAGGTCAAAAATCACTCTTCCTCAACCTTTGATCTTGTTATAACTAATACAATTAGTGTAGTGAGGAGATCAAACATGGGTTGGGTGATTAGTGTGAGATTTATTTCAAGTTCAACTTTCGAAAAAATACAAAAAAAAGAAATGAAAAGAAGAAGGAACACTTATGTTATTGGGAGAAGCTTTGTGTTTTGTTAATATTCCATATTCTCATCCCCTTCAAATATTCTTCCACTTTTGTGTCATGCTTCATTTTTCCCTTTGTAAAAATGTGTTTCCATTTTCTTCCATGTTTCATTTTCAATAAAATTGTGCATTGTTTTATCCATGTTAGTGTTTTAGCCCCTCTTTCCACCCTTTTGGACATTATAATCCTACCATCCCATAGCCATAGAAAAACCCCTAAAAATTACTCTTGATTCTTGTGCACTTTATAATGGAGAATGGTAGCTGAGAACTCTTTCAAACTCTAAGATGTTCACTTTTGGTTGGTGAATGAGTGAAGCTCCATAAATTAATTTTATCATCTTGAGTGGAGTAAGTTTTGAGTACCCACATTTTCTATTTCTAATTTTGAGCATGAAAAATGAATTGTTTTTTGGAACATTCTTTCTATAAAAATTTGTGGTGGAATTCAATATGGATGAGTGGAATGGTCTGAACCTCCCCTGATTGGTAAAAAAATAAAATTTTAATATTTGTTGGTGAGTGAAAATGATTTTGTCATGTTTTTTATATTTTTTGCACATGAGGACATGCACAATCCTAAGTGTGGGGGATTTGATGTTATTAATTTATTCATTACATTTTTATAACTCCCTTGACTGATTTTACATGAAAAGTGCATAATTTGTGTGTAATATTCATATTTTAATATTAAATATAATTATGAGCACTATTTGAATAAATCCAGATTTGAGTCAGTTTAATGTATTATCTATAACTATTACTATACTGATCCAAATTTCATGTTTTTTGTTTTTTAGGATTCCTATTTCAATTTAGAACATTTCATTATAAGGGATAATGTGCCAATTCTTCCATTTGAAGGTTCATATGTACCACACAATAAGGCCCAATGAATCTGTGAACAAACTGGACCAGCCTTGAAGATTGATTTACTGGGCTCAATCCAGAAGTCCAAAACGGTTCATTGTCCACCATAATTTTGGGGAAAATATGTGTCATCTTGGATAAAAATTTCAAGTCCCAAAGTCTTCAAAAATTAGCCCAAATGATTCTATGAATTCCAGACCACCATTCTGGCTGGGAATTAAAATCATCACACAAATTTGGACTTTTATCCTTATCTAGAAATCCATTTGAGATGATAATTTTCAGTTTGAAATAGTAGATATATGCGGAAAACTCTGTTGAAGAAACTATCCGGATTTGATGGCATCTTACTATTCAAAAATCCATTCACATTTCATCCATTGAAAAGTCATGGATAGAAATGGATAGTTTAGATTTGTTTAATGAAATAGCCATAACTTTGGATAAAAATTCCAATGACAGCAAGATTTTGAGGGTAGATAGAAGACATCCATATATACATTTATGAAGAAGACACCAGCTCGTGATTTAGCTGTATAGATTGGTAAATATGTGGGGAAAGTAGAGGGACAGATTTGGAATGCAAACAGTCCACTCCTTGGGATATAAATACATCCCTCTCCTCTCCTTCCAAGAGGTTGGCATTTCAAGACTTAAGGAGGAGGTTTGGCATTACTAGAGCCTTTCCATGGGCCTGGGAGGATATGATTTGATCTTGTTTCAACAAGAGAGACCTATCCTCCTCTCTTTGTTTCCTTTTACTTTTGTGTTCTTCTTTGTTGTAATTTTGTATGTCCTTTCTTTTGTAATTCCTTTTTAATGCAATTTTCTTCTTGAATATATCATATTCTCATCCACATTATGTAGTATAATATTAATATCCTTAAAATTGTTTGAATCAATTTAAATTATAGTCCCTCGTTTTTCTTCCTCATTCAATTGAAATTCCATTTTGATTCTCAAAATCTTTCGTGTGTGTGTTCGACACACCGCTCTTTTCTTATCCCTTTCTTTTTCTTATATTCTTAATTTATCATCATAATCATTATAATCAGATTAATAATCATTTAAATGGCTGAGTAAATATTCCATTATGGTGATTCATTATTTAGTTATGTTAAGCGATTGAGAGCTTTTGCTCGATGAGTATTCTTTGAATTAACATTGTGTATGTTGGACTTAGAATGTCATGGATTAATGAATTGTTTTGTTTAACGTGTGGTTTCCATGGATTATTGGAACCAAAAATACACCACCATAAACAAGTAATGTTAATGATTAGAAACCTAAGTTAAGTTACAGCTTGGATTAAAGCTTTAACACTTGGGAATTCCGATCAAAATCATCTTGTGACATGGGTGTTAATTTAATGAAATATAAAGCAAAGATCAAGGATATCACAAGCTTAAATACCTAATTATGAACACACCCCAATATTTATCAATTATGTAAAATAAAAAATCATCCATAAATTATTTCATAAGCTCTGCAAACAAACCCCCAATCAGAATACAATCAATTAAAAACAATCAACTATTTAGGAGTATCATCACCGAGGATTCGACCCAGGTGCTGCTATACCCATTAGAAGAGCACCAGAACTTTGAACAGTCGATAGGTGACAATCATCCATGCATTTCAAATGGGTCCGTTACCGGGGTTGGTGCTTTAAGTAGTCGGTAGTTTTTAGTTTTTAAAAAAAGAAACAACAAAAGAAATCAAAATTTAAAAAAAAATCTGAAAAAAACAACAAGAAAAACTCGCCTTCCTCATCATTTCTAAATCTCTCTGAATGAACCATAGCCTCCCAAACAATCCCTCGGATTTGTTTGACCCTGAAATTGATAGAACTCTTCGTCGACTTAGGAGGACCATTGGGGATAACCAAATCACCCAAGAACCAATCATTGCCCTAACAATTGAATTCGATATGGCCAATCCTAGATAATAGACATTGAAATAACTTTTTGTACCTGATATGAATTACCAACCCCTTGGTATTCAATATCCAAACATAGAGGCTGACTTAGAACTCAAATCGGGTTTGATTCATCTTCTACCTCATTTCCATGGGCTAGCCGGTGAGGATCCGCATCTACATCTCAAATAGTTCCAGGTGGTGTGCTCTACCATGAAGCCTCAAGGGGTTTCTGAAGAACAAATCAAACTCTGAGCATTCCCTTTCTCCCTAGCTGACTCTTCCAAGTCATGGCTCTACTACCTCCCTCCTGGTTCCATATCTACATGGAATGACATGAAGCGTCTCTTTCTAGAAAAATTCTTTCCTGCTTCTCGTACCGCTTCCATCCGAAAGGAAATAAGTGATATCTGTCAATTCCCAAATGAATCACTCCATGTGTACTGGGAGAGGTTCACAAAGCCTGTGGAAACCTGCCCACACCACCAAATCCCTGACCAATTGTCGATCCAATACTTCTATGAGGGGTTATTGGTAATTGAGCGAACCCTCATTGATGCCGCAAGTGGTGGTGCTCTTGTTGACAAAACTCCAGCAGCTGCAATAGATCTCATAAGTAACATGGCTGCAAACACACACCAATTCCATACTCGAGAACATGATCAATTTAAAAAATCCCAAGATAATCAATCCATAGAGCCTAACAAGATGACTGAGTGGATGAGTGAACTTACAGGTCTTGTGCGTCAACTAGCGGTGGCTACCAAAGCCCCAACCTCATCTTCTCCATAGTCACTATTCCCTGGACCTATCAAGAATTTTGGAATCTGTAGCTCCCCAGCTCATCCAACAGACACATGTCCACAACTTCAAGGGGACCAATCCGATTCATCCAGACCAATGGAGCTCAATGCAGCATTTGCTCAGCGGAACCCCAACCCTCAACAATCAGGTCAGTTTGTTAGAAACTTTAACCAACCTCACTCTGAGCCTTTCTCTTCTACCTTTAACCTAGGCTTGAGGTATGGTATTACCATCTCTCATCCCCCTCAATTCCCTCCTCAAAATACAAACCAATTCCAATATGGTCAAGGTGGTGGTAACTTCCATCAACCTTATCCTTTTTTTCCTCAACATCAAAGGAACAATCCTCCTCCTGGATCCCACTATCCGAATGAGCCTTCCCAATTCCCAACCCAATAAAATCGCTTCCCTAAGAACCAAAATCAAGGTAATCCCAATCCGGGACAAGCCTCTTCTTCCAAGAAACCATGGGAAAGTGCAGTGGAAGATCTTTCCTCCTTCACCCGTTCTAGCCTTAAAAACATTGAAACTAAAATAGGTCAACTTGCATCCCACTTGAGCCAACAACAACAATCAAATTCTTCCCAACTCCCAGATCAACCATTACCCAACCCCAAGGGTAATGTAAGTGAAATTGCTCTTAGATCGGGAAAGAAAATTGTTGTGCCTCAAGATAAATCCTCAAAACCCTCCTTTGAATGTTGACCTAGAAAATGAAAAGAAAAAGAAAATTGAAAAGGAACCTGAATCCATTCCCTCACCTCCTTCCATTCCACATAGGAATCCAATTCCTATTGAAAAATATATTTCTAAACCAAGGAAGTCCTTTGAACGTTATCCTGAAATGCTCGACATGTTTAGACGTGTTGAAGTCAACATTCCCCTCTTAGATTCCATAAAACAAATTCCTAAGTATGCCAAGTTTCTCAAGGAGTTGTGTACCCATAAGAGACAACTTAGGACCTTCGAAAATGTTTCCACCCAGCATTCTATTCCCATAAAGTGTAAAGATCCATGGACCTTTACGATTCCATGCCAAATTGGATGTTCCAACTTTGATGATGCACTCATAGACCTAGGAGCCTCAATTAATTTCATGCCCAAATCCATGTTATCCATCCTTGGTCTAGGTCCCTTGCACCCAAAGGGTGTTGTCATTCAGTTATCCAATCGAAGCACAACTAGTCCTGAGGGAATAATTGAGGATGTCCTTGTCCGAGTCAATGATCTTTTCTTACCTGCTTATTTCTATGTCCTTGACATGGAAGGTGAGACGAACTCTTCTCGATCTCCCCTAATTCTTGGAAGACCATTCCTCATGACTGTGAGAACCAAGATTGATGTCCATTCCGACATCTTATCCATGGAATTCAGTGACAAGCTGGTCAAATTCAACATTTTCCAAGCCATGCGATACCCATCAGGGGATCACTCTGCATTCTCAATCCATGCTTCTGAGGACACTTCTAAGAGTTAATTGAACCTTATTACATCATGTTCATCCTGTTCTGAAGAGATAGGATGTTTTGAAATCTGTACTAGGATTAACCAAGTCATAAATGGTGAAGTTGATGGGGACCTTTATTTCATAGACTCCATCAATCTAGTGGAACTTGAAAACTCTCTTGAATTCCACATCAATTCTGATCTCTACTACTCCACCTTGGATAGTATTAAGGAAAATGAATCTGAAGCAACTGAACTCCCTTCTTCTATTCCTGAGTTGTCTATCCCAAAAGTGAAAGATGAGTCTGATTTGAAACCTCTTCCTACACACCTAAAATATTCATTCCTCGTCCATGATCACTCATATCTTGTCATTATCTCTTCCATAATTACTGAAACTGAGGAGTCCAAACTTGTTCAAGTGTTAGAGGAAAACAAAAAAGCCTTAGGTTGGACCCTTGATGACATACCAGGAATCTACCCTGCCCTTTTCATGCATCACATCCATCTGGAGGAGACATCCAAACCAGTTAAACAACCCCAAAGAAGACTCAATCCACCCATACTTGAGGTAATTAGGGAAGAGATCACCAAGCTTCTTCAAGCTGGTATTATCTACCCAATTTCTGATAGTGAATGGGTTAATCTAATTCAAGTTTTACCTAAGAAGGGTGGGATAACTGTTTTCACAAATGAACATGGAGAGGTAGTCACAAATCGAGTGAAGAACAAATGGCGTGTGTGCATCGACTATAGGAAATTGAATGTTGAAACCTAAAAATATCACTACCCTCTTCCATTCCTTGATCAAATGCTAGAAGGATTTTCCGGAAAGTCACACTATTGCTTTCTTGATGGATACACCGGCTACTTCCAAGTCCCAATCGCACCTCAGGACCAAGAAAAGACTACTTTCACATGCCCCTTTAGAACATATGCATATAGAAGAATGCCTTTTGGCCTTTGTAATTCTCCTGCAACATTCTAGAGGTGTATGATGAGTATATTTTCAGAATTCATAGAACACTGCATGGAAGTCTTCATGGATGACTTTACCATTTATGGCGATTCATTTGATTCATGCCTGCATTCACTCTCTCTAGTCCTTCAAAAGTGTGTCAAGTGTAACCTTGTGTTAAATTTTGAAAAATGTCACTTCATGGTTGCTAATGGGATTGTTCTAGGGCACATAGTTTCAAAAGATGGTATTGAAGTTGATCAAGCCAAAATTGAAGTGATCCAATCTCTTCCTCAACCAACTTCTGTTCGAGACATCCGATCATTCCTCGGTCATTCTAGTTTCTATCGGCGATTCATCCATAACTTTAGTAAAATTTCTCTCCCACTCACTCGTTTTCTCCAAAATGATATCTCTTTCCATTTTGACGAGGTTTGCAAGAGAGCCTTCATTGAACTCAAAACTGCTCTTACATCTGCCCCAATAATCCAACCCCCAGATTGGTCATTACCCGTTAAATTGATGTGTGATGCTTCTGATAGAGCTGTTGGGGCTGTTCTTCTTCAAAGAAGAGAAAAAATTCATCATGTCATCTATTATGCCTAAAAAACATTGGATGAAACTCAATCTCACTACAATGTGACTGAAAAGGAACTTTTAGATGTGGTTTATGCCTTAGATAAATTTTGGCCCTATCTCTTAGGTGCCAAAATCATCATCTTCACAGACCATTCTACTATTAAGTTATTACTCAAGAAAAGTGATTACAATAATAAGATGGCTTCTAATGATCCATGAGTTTGACCTTGAAATCAAAGATAGACCTGGAAAAGAAACCCCTATGGCTGGTCACTTGAGTAGAATTCCTAATTCTCCTCATTCTGAAATCATTGATCCTGAATTTCTAATTGAGCACCTTTCATCTCTCACTCCAAAACTACCATGGTATGCCCCAATTGTAAATTATTTGGTTTCTGGTGTTTTTCCTGAAATTTTTTCAAAAGAACAAAATATGAAGTTGAAAAGTGATTCAAAATACTATTTTTGGGAAGAAAATAAACTTTGGAAAACCTGGGTAGACATGGTAATTGGGAGATGTGTTGATGAAGATGAATATTCTTCCATCCTAGAATTCTGTCACTCAATGCCTGGTGGTGGCCACTTTGGACCACAATGGACCTCCCGAAAGGTCCTACACTCTGGATTCTTCTGGCCTTCCCTCTTCAATGACTCACATGAGTTCTGTGAATCATGTCCCACATGTCAATGGTTTGGCATAATCTCCAAAAGAAATGAAATGCCCCAAAACCCCTTAATCATTTGTGAAATCTTCGATGTTTGTGGTATTGATTTCATGGGACCATTTCCCCCTTCCAATGGATTCTCATAAATTCTTATTGCAGTCGATTATGTTTCAAGGTGGGTTAAGGCCAAACCCACTAGGAAGGATGATGCTCATACTGTTAGTGAGTTCCTAAAGACCCACATCTTCCAAACATTTGGCACACCACTTGCCTTGATCAGTGAATTAGGAACCCATTTTCTTAATAGAACCATGGAATCTCTTCTGAAAAAGAATGGGGTTGTACATAAAAATTCAACTGCATATCACCCCCAAACAAATGGAATGGATGAACTTTCTAATAGAGAAGTGAAAAGAGTGCTTGAGAGAATTGTAAAACCCACCAGAAAAGACAGAACTGAAAGACTTGGTGAAGCACTTTGGGCTTATCGAACTGCCTATAAAACACCCATTGGGATGTATCATTTTAGGAAAGTTTTTGGTAAAGTGTGTCACTTACCAGTTTAAATCCAATATAAGTCTTTTTGGGCTGTGAAAACCTGTAATTTTGATTGTGAAAAATCTGGTGAAGAAAGATTGTTACAATTGGCTGAACTGGAGGAGCTTCGACTTGAATCCTATGAGAATTCCAATCTGTACAAAGAGAAGGCTAAGGTACTCCATGAAAGACACATCCTGAGAAAGGTATTTCATGAAGGTGAAAAGGTAATTCTCTTCAATTCTTGATTCCAACTTCACCCAGGTAATCTTAATTCTCATTAGAAAGGTCCTTTTGTTATTACTAATGTTTACCCATTTGGTGTTGTGCAATTACTAGACCCCTCATCCAAAAGGACATTCACGGTTAACGGACATCGGTTAAAGCATCACCATGAGAGGTCTCACAATCCAGGAACCACGTTGACTTCCATCGAATCCCCATCGACTTCAATAGAACCACCACTGGATGGAGACCCAGCAAATCCAAACCAGGGGGGACCTCTTTCCCTTTAACTCTCTCTATATCTTCCTCTCTCTCTATTTCTTCTTCTTCCTCTCTTTTTCATTTTTTACCACTTTCTTTATCGAACCTTTTTTTTCGTTCTCTTTTGTGTGACTATGTATTAAAAAAAACACTAAAAAATAGTAAAATACAAAAGGTAAAAAAAGAGAGAGTCATAATTACTCACCATTAAATTTTCAAATTTTGTCGAACCTTTATGGGGAATCAAAAGACATGTTTTCATCTCAAAATTTTTTCATTTTCATCATGACTTTGGATAAAGAATTTTGTGTCAAGAACAATAAATGTTTAATGCCAAATTTTTGATTTGGAAAATGATTTACCCCTACCATGAGGAACATCATTAGCTTTCATGCCAAGGTCACCTATGACCATCTTTTCAAAATGTGTGTTTTTCACCCCCATTTGTGAGTCTTTATTTTGTGGACCTTCGAGCTGAATTTCCTACTATGGTGTGCATTAATATGATAGAGGCATTTTTTTAACCTCACGAGAATCAAAATGGCCAAATAGCCTCCCATTACCCTACATTAATCCTCCTTTTGAAAGCCCCTTCAAGCCTATGTAAACGTTTTCTTTGATAGCCACATTACAAACCAAATACCTTGTCCCACCCAACATCTACATGGATTTACATTGCATAATTTCATGAAATTTAAGTGTGGGGAGGATGGATTTCATTTTGGGTATCCTTTTCTTGATTTTCAATGTGTTTTCATATGCTTGAAGGCAAGCATCCATTTTAGTGTGGGGGAGAGGTCATAATTTAGTGAGTTTTGTTGTAATGGACTCATCTTGATGTCCTTTTCTACAAATATTATTGAAAAGTGTTCAAAAAAATTCAAAAAAAAATCAAAAACAAAAAAATACAAAGAATGGGTTGTGTCTTGGTTAGGTCAAAAATCACTCTTCCTCAACCTTTTATCTTGTTATAACTATTAAAATTAGTGTCGTGAGGAGAACAAAAATGGGTTGGGTGATTAGTGTGAGATCTATTTCAAGTTCAACTTTCGAAAAAAAAAAAAAAAATGAAAAGAAAAAGGAACACTTATGTTATTGGGAGAAGCTTTGTGTGTTGTAAATATTCCATCTTATCATCCCATTCAAAGTTTCTTCCACTTTTGTGTCATGCTTCATTTTTCCCTTTGTAAAAATGTGTTTCCATTTTCTTCCATGTTTCAGTTTCAAAAAAATTGTGCATTGTTTTATCCATGTTAGTGTTGTATCCCTTCTTTCCACCCTTTTGGACATTATAATCCTACTGTCCCATAGCCACAGAAAAAACCCTAAAAAGTCCTCTTGATTCTTGTGCACTTTAGAATGGATAATAGAAGCTGAGAGCTCTTTCAAACTCTAAGATGTTCACTTTTGGTTGGTGAATGAGTGAAGCTCCATAAATTAATTTTATCATCTTGAGTGGAGTAAGTTTTGATTACCCACATTTTCTATTTATAATTTTGAGCATTAAAAATGAATTGTTTTTAGAACATTATTTCTGTAACAATTTGTGGTGGAATTTAATATGGATGAGTGGAATGGTCTGAACCTCCCCTGATTGGTAAAAAAATAAAATTATAATATTTGTTGGTGAGTGAAAATGATTTTGTCATGTTTTTTATATTTGTTGCACATGAGGACATGCACAATCCTAAGTGTGGGGGAGTTGATGTTATTCATTTATTCATTACATTTTACTAACTCCCTTTACTGATTTTATATGAAAAGTGCATAATTTGTGTGTAATATTCATATTTTAATATTAAATATAATTATGAGCACTATTTGAATAAATCCATATGTGAGTCAGTTTAATGTATTATTTATAACTATTACTATACTGATCCAAATTTCATGGTTCTTGTTTTTTAGGATTCCTATTTCAATTTAGAAAATTTCATTAGAAGGGAGCATGTGCCAATTCTTCCATTGGAAGGTTCATATGTACCACACAATAAGGCCCAATGAATCTGTGAACAAACTGGACCAGCCTGAAGATCAATTTACTGGGCTCAATCCAGAAGTCCAAAACAGTTGATTCTCCACCATAATTCAGGGGACAATATGTTTCATCTTGGATAAAAATTTCAAGTCCCAAAGTCTTCAACAAGTGGGCCAAATGATTCTATGAAGTCCAGCCCACCATTCTGTCCGGGAATTAAAAGCAGCACACAAATGTGGACTTTTATCCTTATCTAGAAATCCATTTGATCTGAGAATTTGCAGTGTGAAATAAGATATATAGGCGGCCAGCTTTGTGGAAGAAACTATCCGGATTTTATGGAATATTACTATTTAAAAATCCATTCACATTTCATCCATTGAAAAGTCATGGATAGAAATGGACAGTTTATCTTTGTTTAATGAAATAGCCATAACTTTGGATAACAACGTCCAATGAATGCAAGATTTTGAGGATAGACATACAACATCCATATCTACATTTATTAAGAAGACACCAGCTCGTGATTCAGCTTTCTAAATTGGTAAATATGCGGGTCAATTAGAGGGACAGATTTGCAATGAAAACAGTCCACTCCTTGGGCTATAAATACATCCCTCTCCTCTCTTTCCAAGAGGTTGGCATTTCAAGGATTAAGTAGGAGGTTTGGCATTACTAGAGTCTTTCCATGGTCCTGGGAGGATATGCTTTGATCTTGTTTCAACAACAGAGACCTCTCCTCCTCTCTTTGTTTCCTTTTACTTTTGTGTTCTTCTTTGTTGTAATTTTGTATGTCCTTTCTTTTGTAATTCCTTTTTAATGCAAGTTTCTTCTTGAATATATCTTATTATCATCCACCTTCTGTAGTATAATATAAATATCCTTAAAATAGTTTGAATCAATTTAAATTACAGTCCCTCATTTTTCTTCCTCATTCAATTGAAATTCCATTTTGATTCTCAAAATCTTTCGTGTGTGTGTTCGACGCACCACTCTTTTCTTATCCCTTTCTTTTTCTTATCTTCTTAATTTATCATCATAACAATTATAATCAGATTACTAATCATTTAAATGGCTGATTAAATATTCCATTGGGGTGTGTCATTATTTAGTTATGTTAAGCGATTGAGAGCTTTTGGTCGATGAGTATTCTTTGAATTAACATTGTGTATGTTGGACTTAGCATGTCATGGATTAATGACTTGTTTTGTTTAACGTGTGGTTTCCATGGATTATTGGAACCAAAAATACACTACCATAAAAAAGTAATGGTTATTATTAGAAACCTAAGTTAAGTTAAGGCTTGGATTAAATCTTTAACACTTGGGAATTCCGATCAAAAATCATCTTGTGACATGGGTGTTAATTTAATGCAATATAAAGAAAAGCTCAAGGATATCACAAGCTTAACTACCTAATGATGAACTCACCCCAATATTTATCAATTTTTTAAATCAAACATCATACATAAATTATTTAATAAGCTCTTCAAACAAACCCCCAATCATAATACAATCAATTAAAAACAATCAACTATTTAGGAGTATCATCACCGAGGATTCGACCCGAGTGCTGCTATACACATTAGCAGAGTACCGGAACTTTGACCGGTCGATAGATGGAAATCGGCCGTGTGTTTCAATTAAACTATATGGAATTACTGTAATAAAGGATAAATTGCATTGATAAAAGTTTGGGTCATTATATTCTTCCCCTATATTAAAATTTCTCCCTCAAAATTTCGTTTTACATAAATAGGTGAGTATACTTATCCTTCATTGGATCCTCATGTTCCCATGTTTCTTCTTCATAATTATGGTTCCTACCCAATAATTTGATAAGGTGGGTTGTATTGTTGCGTAAAACCTTATCTCTATAGTCTAGAATCTTTACTGGATGCTCCTCATAAGAGATATCTTCAACCATTTGTATCACCTCTGAGTTCAGTACATGTGAGGGATCTGGTATGTACTTCCTCAGGAGTTATATGTGAAACACATCATGAACTTGATCCATAATCGATGCAAGTGAATGCTGATAGGCCACACCTTTTATATAGTCAAGGATCTCAAATGGGATAAAATACCTTGGGATTAGCTTCCCTTTCTATCCAAAATGCATGACTCTCTTCCATGGTGATATTCAAAGGAAGACATTATCTTCAATATCGAACTCCAAGACCCTTCGACGGCTGTCATCATAACTCTTTTTCCGAATCTGAGTAGCTTTGATATGTTGTTTTATGGCTTGAACCTTCTCATTCATCTCTTGTACAAGATCAGGTGAAAGTTTCTTTCTTTCTCCAACTTCATCCTAATAGGTTGGAGTTCTATATTTATTTCCATATAGAGCATCACATGGAGCCATCTAAATACTTCAGTGAAAGATATTGTTGTATGAGAACTCAACCAATGGGATATGTTGATCCCATCAACCCTTGAATTCTAATGAGCAGGCTCTTAGAATCTCTTCAAGCTTTTGAATATTCCTTTAATATTGGTCATCATTTTGGGGGTGATAGACCATGATGAAATTCAATTTAGTACTCAATAAATTTTGAAGACTCCCCCTGAATTTAGATGTGAACCTTGGATCATGATAGAAGACAATTGAGAGTGGATCCCTATGCATTCTAACCTCTTCCTTCACATATATCATTTTATGTTTTTTAAGTGAGAGATCATCTCAAATAGTGACGGAGTGGGTAGTCCTGGTGAGTTGGTCCACCGCAACCCATATCACATTATTTCCTTTGGATGTCTTCGGGAGACCCATGAAAATGTCCAAAGTGACATTCTCCCATTTTCACATGGGTCTAGGAAATTTTTTCATCATCTATTTGGACTTCATTCACTATAATTTAACATTTCAACATATAAAACACCTTTATATATACTCAGTAATCACCTTCTTCATGTTGTCCCACCAGAAGTGTTCTTGGAGATCATGGTACATCTTGGTGCAATAAGGATGGATAGAGAAAGGTGAGATATGTACATTATAAAATATATTATTCTTGATCCTAGGTGATGAAGGCACACAAATCCTTATTCCAAACCAAATAAAATCATCATCATCGATATGGAACTCTTTAAGTTTCACTTCCTTTATTGTGTTCACCTCCTTTTGTAACTCCAGATTATCCCTTTGTGCCTCCTTAAGCTTCTCTTGGATAGATGGTTTGAAATAATTTGGGAAATGTAGGATGTATTCCCTATAATTATAATTTCCAAATCCATCCTTTACATATCCATGAAGATACGGTATTTCTCCATCCATAACATGGATAGAGTAGTAGGTTCTTTTCTTATTAGAGCATCAGCTACCTTATTCACCTTTTCAGGATTATAGTGAATAGATAAATCATAGTCTTTGATTAGCTCTAACCATCAACTTTGATGCATGTTGAGATATTATTGTGTGAATATACAATTTAGGCTCTTGTGGTCGGTATATATGTCACACTTATCATCATAAAAGTAGTTCCACCATATTTTAAAGGAAGAAATCACAAACACTAGATCCAAATCATGCATCGGGAAGTTCTACTCATAGATCTTCAACTGTCGTGAGGCATAGGCTATCACATTATAAGTTTGCATCACTACATAACCCAAACAGTTTTTGAAAGCATCACTGTATATCAAAAAACGTTCTCCACTTTTTGGTAATGTGGGTACATGTGTCGTTATAAGCCTTATCTTTATCTCCTTGAATCATTCCTCACATTCTTCTATCTTGAAATAGTTCACCCCTTTCCTTGTTAACATAGTTACCGGTCTTGAAAATCATGATAAATTTATAACAAAACATTGGAAGTACCCATCTAATATAAGAAAACTATGGATTTCTTTGACATTATATAGTCTGGGCCATTCCTCAATCGCCTTTTTTTTGAATGGTCAAAAGAAATTCCCTCACTTGTGATCACATATCCCAAGAACTTGAATTGATTAATCCTAAAGTTACACTTGCTAAAATTGGAATACATATTCTCCATTCCCAATTTTTTCAACACATGGCTCAGATGTTCTTCATGTTCATCCTTACTCTTGTATTAGATGAAAAATCATCGACAAACACTACCAAAAAAATTTCAAGGTAATTCCTAAATACTCTATTCATAAAATCCATGAAGATTTTAGGATAATTATTAAGTCCTAAGGTAATCACCATAAAATCATAGTGCATATACCTTATATGGATGGAATTATTCAAAATATCTTACTTATTCACCTTATGGTGATGGTATCTAGAACAAATATCCACCTTTGATAAGTATTGATCTCCTCAAAACTAATAAAACAAGTAATCAATCCATGGAAGAGGATAATTGTTATTTATGGTGATCTTTTTGTGTCCACAATAATTGATACACATCCACATTGATTCATTATTTTTCTTTACTAAGATAACTAGCGAAGCCCAAGGTGATGCACTAGGGTGTATGAACCCTTTGTCCAAATTTTATTGCAGCTATTTCTTTAACTCATCCAGTTCGATAAGATCCATCCAATAGGGACACATTGAGATGGGATTAGATCTTGGTATGATTTATATTGAGAACTCTACCTCATGATCCAATGGAAGTCCGAGTAACTCTTCTGGAGATACATCACTGTATTCCCTCATAATGGGCATTTCCTCTAGGTTGACACTTAGCTTTGAATCAACCATTTTTTTATGGTATGATTCCTCATAGGGAACCAACACCCACACCATTAAAGAATTTTCTAAAGGTGATTCATGATCTTCCTTGAATTTATATAGAAGCATGGGATGGTTCAGAATATGAAAGGATATTTACTTTTCCCAATAGTTGATATGTGCTCTATATAATAATAGCCAATCCATTCCCATTATAGCATCAAATTCAACCAAGGTAAGTATCATGAGATTCCCTGTAAGAATATTCCCACATACACCAATAGGAGAAGAGTCCAACACAAGGGTTTCCATGATTGAACCACTTAGTGTTTTTATAAATATCTATACTTCAAGGTTTTGAGGCTCTAATTAAATAGTTCTAGAAAACTTGAATTATATAAAGGAATGTGTAGAACTAGAATCAAATAATACATTTTCCATTATTACTTGAATCAGAAGTGTACATTTTACTACTTCATTTTCTTTCTCCACTTCTATAGTAGTGATGGCATAAGGCTTCTCTACTTCCTTTGGATTTGGAGGCCGATGATGCTAATTACCCTAGAGGACTTGAGGTTTACTACACTGGCTTTCATAGAGACCTTGCTCCCTATATTTTTAGCATTGGACCATGGGTGGTTCTCTCCTTTATACCACCACATTCTCCTTACTTCTCATGTCTTTTTGGCACTCTTCAGCTTGGTGGCTATCTCTCCCACACTTGAAACATTCCCCCGCCCCATTGAGGCAGTTCTAATTATGCTTCTTCCCACATTTTTGACATCTGGGTGGTTGATATTTCTTTACACCTTTCTCATTAGACCCTATACCATGAAACTCCCTCTTCCATTTATTATCAACATAGCCATGGGACCATTCTTCAAACTTTATATCCACTTTGAGAGAACATTGAACAACTTCTTCATAACTCCCAAAATATTTGATTGCAGGAGCTTTTCAAATGTGTAGTTTTAATCTAATGAAGAATCTTTCTATTTTTCTATCATTGTTGATAACAAATACCAAAGCATACATTGTAAGCCTTATGAAATTTTATTCATAGGCCATGACAGATTTTTCATTATTTTACTTCAATGCTATGAATGTTCTCTCCATATTCGTATAAAGAGTTTTTGGGGAATACTTGTTAAGAAAAATTATCTTAAATCATTCCCACTCCATCTCTTCAATTTCATCCCTCGGCTTGGTGTTCTTAATCAAATCACACCATTGGTTCACCTCTCTATTGAGATGATACACGACTAGAGTCACCTTATCCATCTTTGAATAGTGAAGAAAAAAAGGATCTTCTCCATTTTTTTTACCCACTGTTATGCAACAAGTGGATCAGATGATCCACTAAACGTTGGTGATATTTTCCACACAAAACAATAGAAAACTAGTTTATCCCTCTTAGGTGAAGTAGGACATTCCACATTATTCAGGTTACAATTTATAACCTAAGAAAACTAGGTAAGAATCACCATGATTTTTTAAACTCCACCTCCCAAATCATTTGCGATGTCTTTTCATGAAATTGATACATTTCCCCTTGCACAGGTTTTTTGGCATGGTTTCTCCTAGTTCCAGCCATTTTATAAAATAAAAAGTTTAGAATAATATATTAGTTTTAAAGACCTATAAATTTAAAGGAAATTTTTTTCTTAAATTCTTTTAAATTTTACGAGTCCGCGGTTTCTGACGACGCCTGATTCCATGGCTCGGTGTGTCCGGAATAAATTTTTGAAGCTTTATTCGGGTAAGCTTAGTAAATGTACGTGCTGGTTTTTCAATCTTTCGAACCAGTGCTCAAAATTGAAATATGAGGACACCAATGAACTCACAGCGTCAGTATTCACCTAAGGGGACCTTTACTGCGGTTGCATTTACTTGGGAAGAGAAGTTAATTTTTGGGATATCTTTAAAATAAATAATAAAATTATGTGTTACATAATTTTTGTTAAGGGGGTGGTTATATTCTCTAAAGAGGAGTTGGAGGTGGGGCCCACACCCCACATAACCTCCCATGAGAGGATAAAGTGTGGTGGGGCCCACACAAGCACCTAAACCCTCAACTCCCCCTTTAAATCCCATGAACCCCCTTTAACTCTTAAAACTTTCACCTCCTTCCATTAAAGATGTCAAAACTCACTTAATTAATTAGCAATTAATTAATTGGCTCACCAAATTTGAATTATTTTGAAATTCATAACAAGAATAAAATTAATAGCCAAGCTATTATTTTTGGGTTGGAACTTCTTGTTTGGGTGGAGCTTTGGAGAATAGGGAGAACATTCTTCCCACGAAGAATGATGTACTCTCTCGACGAAGAACACAAGGACCTTGAACATCTTCTTATTTATTCTTCCCCCGTGTCAAGGGAGAAGATACCGCCCATGAAGAACATCACCAACGATAATGACTCTCCCTCCGACGTTGACGGAATGACACTGTCTTCCGAGACACCATCTTCTACGACACCGTTTTCGATGAATACGACAAACGTACCTTGAATCGAGGTAGGGTTTTTTTTTATAATTTTATATATGTAAATTATACCCTCGAATCTTCAATTTTTACTTTGTACGGTGATGGCCTTTTGTTATCATATAACACGGAGGGTGCGGGCTGAAAAAACACGGCCCGACGACCCTCTGTTGGTTTATGTTGTTTGACGATGAAGGCGAAGCCAAGAGGGCATGATGCTGTCACACCACGTTGGAGGAAGGATGCCACATGACAGAAGGGGCGACAATGACCGGAGGCAGCGACGACAAAGGCGGTCGCGCGCCAGCCAGTTTGAGGAAAACCGCGGCCAGCAACCGCGGGCCACTTGAGCTGAAGAACTAGCCGGCTCGCTGGAGGACCACGACACCAGGTGCCATGCAGAGGGGAGACCGTGGCCCACAAAGCACAGGCCGCTTTCTGGACGAACCGACAGGCTATGGCTGGTCGGGAAGAAGATCGCGGCGCCTCTTGGCACTGCCCTGTGGAGGAACCGCGACCCGATTTCACGGGCCGCTCGACGGGTCAACCGACCGGCCACCTACCATCTGGGATGAAGGGAACTGTGGTGCCACTTTGCGTCGCGTGGGAGAGACATCGGCCTGTAGTGCGGGCCGCTCACGCCAGACAAAACCGGCCGGCTTCGGCCTGCCGGGCAGAGGAGGGGCGGCGCCGCTCGACATCGCCGGGCGAACCAAACCAACCCACTATCCAGGCCGAGTCTGTGGGTGGGACGTGCCCCACTAAGCCGGATCAACCCCCCCCAGCTGAGTCGAACCCTCCAAACGGGGTCGGGCCGACCCGCCAACCCACTTGGATTGGTGGACCGGGCACGACTTCGTTTAAATGCGAATATCTTTAAGACCATGCGTCAGAACAATTCACCATCTACAACAATGGGATCCTCACGACGATGAGGCCATTTTGTGATAATCTAAGTGAGTATTGGAAGACTTTGGAAAATGGTTGGGTTTGGATCGAGCACAAATCCAACCGGGCCCCTGGAACGGAAAAGCCAATAACTCTCAGATTGAGTGTCTGATTGACGCGCCGTCTGTCACGTTGAGTTTCTTTTGAAGAGATGGAACGTTGGGATACATAAACTAAGGACTTAGTGATAGTTGATGTATTGACCCCTTGACTCGAGGAGTGGACCCTCTCGGAATCAAGCGTGCTGTGTGCGGGAACCCTAGAGCTAGCTGCGATGACTTTTGTACCGAAATCCTGTGTGGGTTCAACAACGATGACTACTGTACATGAATCCTTCGTGGGTTCGATGTTGATGAGATAGCTGAACTGTATCCTATGTGGGTCCAACATCTTAGCTGGACTATATGTTGTGTGGGTCTGATAGCTTAGACGAGATAGCTGGACTGTATCCTATGTGGGTCTGACAGCTTAGACGAGATAACTGGAATGTATCATGTGTGGGTCCGACAGCTTAGATGAGATAGCTGGATTGTATCCTGTGTGGGTCTGACAGATTAGCTGGGCTATATCCTATGTGGATCCTACAGCTTAGATGATCTAGTGGCTACATCTGATCATCTATATCTCTCTACAATTGTGGAATACTTGTGTGAGTTGAGTCATATCTTTCAACCACTGAAATCGTGGTGATTGACTTTTCTTCCTTTGTGGAAATGGTTTGTGCTCGGGCTCAAGAGTTGGAGTCGGACTGTGATTGGAAACTTAGGTATATGTATGGGCAAATACCTAAGTAGGGATTGGTTGTTACTTCATGATTGTATCTTTCTTCCTCAGTTTATCCTTAGTGGATATTGTGAGACCTTACGAGTCTCAAGGTCCCTAATGAGTATCATTATACTCTCCCCTCCATGGGATATGCCCGCACCTCGTTGTGTTGGATGCAGACGACGGACTATGCTGACGGAGGCCGAGAGCACCACGATTGGACGGTACCCGGAGGTGGACCTTGCGATGAGTCGACACATGGAGGAGCCTGACGAAAGTGAGTGCTGAGGTGGCCATCTGTACCTACCCTCTAGGTAGGAATCCCTGAAGGACGATCCAGGAGCTGCTCTTTACTTCCAGCTGGTTGTCCCTTTTTACTTGTACTTGTTGTTCAGTTGGGTTTGTATAATGGCCCTTTTACTTTCCAGTACACTCTATTGTATTCAGTTTACTTAGTGTTTACTACATGTTGCGTACTATGTTGTTTTTGTTTAATTTTGTAAAGGTAATGCCTTCCCAGCTTAGGAATTTACGCCTTTGGTGCTAGTCGCCAGCCCATGGCCTATGGAAGGCGTGCTTGGGGTTGTCATGGCATGGGCCCTGAGGACGGGTTGTGAAAAATTCGTATCAGAGGAGTCGGTTCTACTGCAGAACTCAGGACATTGATCTTTCTTTTCTATTAAGCAATAGTGTTATGTGTATTGAGTGTGGTTTTCAGTCCAGGGAGTCCAATGTTGGTGCGGCAGTCGACGTATCCATACACCAGGACCTTGACCTCTAATTTCCGACTCAATGCACGAAAACACTGATTGTGTGTGTGTTTCCTTGAAATTGTTTCTTTGTGATTACCTAGTGTCAGTTCACCAGGTATACTTTTTTAACCGGGAACACCTGTTTCTTTTCAGGATGGCCCCACGAAGGCAGGAAACTAGGGTTTCGAGTTTCGTACGAGTTGGTAGCCCACCGAGCGACGAGGCCTCGGTACAGGGCCCCATCACAGCGGAGGCACCATCAGTACCACTACCCACTAGGCCACTAATACCACTAGCCCTAGCAGTAGAGAGTACACACTGCCTGAGTGCGTTTCACGAGTTTTGGCGATAGAGGCCGCCCAGGTTCTGGGGAGAGACAGACCCACAGGTAGCTGGGGGTTGGTTGGTGGCTGTCGTGAGAGTTTTCATATTGGTAGGGACACCATCTGACCTTATGGTGATCCTTGCCACGAGTCTCTTGCACGTAGCAGCAGGTAGATGGTGGAGACTGATCCTCCAGGTGCATGACGAGGAATCATTACTCTAGACGGACTTCGAGAGTCTCTTCCGCTCAGAGTTTGTTCCACCCACCCTTCGTTCAGTGCGTATTCCGGAGTTACTACATCTGTAGTAGGGCAGCATGACAATCGCTTAGTACTCATCGAGGTTCACCGACCTCTCACAATACTCCATAGATTTGGTGCAGGACTCGTTCTTTAGGGTCTGGACCTTCGAGCAGGGACTCAGGCATGAGGTCAAGGCTTCTACGATTCCCCTCAGTAACCCGATGTAGGAGGGGGTGCTGGAGCGAGCCCTTCTAGTGGAGAGCTTTCTCGCTGAGCAGACACCAGTAGCGAGACCCACCACAGGGCGACATGTAGTGGAGTCTTCTGCATCCTACAGTAGATAGATGACGTGGAGATCCAAGAGAACCAGGCCATCAGGTGGGAGACCTCAGGATACAAGTTCATTTGTGCGGGGCACATGAGATAGAGTCAGCTATACGAGGAGCATAAAGTTCTATGCATGCAGCGGGCAGGGCCACATGGCTCGTAACTTCCTGAACTTCCAAGAATATGAGCATCAGATAGTAGACGGATCTCCCAGGCAGAGGTAAGGTTCGACTGTGGTGGTCCGCCGGGAGCAGGCGGACATGGTAGAGGAGCTGACCGAGCAGTGGGTGGTGGACGACGTTTCGAGGCTCTACCACCACCACCACCACCATAAGAAGGTCCAACCCGACCACAGGGCGCTAGCAGATAGAGGCGGGCTCAGCTCCAAGAAGTCTAGGCCTACGACCACGGTGCACCTGAGATGACTCGAGGTACTATCTATGTCTACTACACTCTTTCTGCAGTACTTATAGACACAGGTGCGAGTAATTATTTTATTATCATTGCCCTTGTTTGGATCTCGGAGATTCTGACGGAGCCGTTGGATCGATCCTTATGGATAGAGACTCCTACAGGAGCAAACTCGGTAATTACACACTGATTTCGGTAGTGTGAGCTTACTCTAGGAGGTGAGAGATTCGGCTGGGATCTTCTTGTAGCAGCGTCGAGGACTTGCGACGTCATCTTGGGTATGGACTAGTTATCTACAGTCCATGCTCAGATTGACTGTATTAGGCTCAAAGTGCAGTGTGTCCACACAGATGGGACCAGGTTCACCTTCACCAATGATAAGGGAGCCTTTGCACCGCAGGCTGCACTCACGCAGAGGAGGGGGCATCCGATCACACATCAGTTGGCTAGTCTCATCCATGGAGCGGTTGACGTGCGGAGTCTAAGTTTTCCTGTTGTGGTGGATCAGTATGCAGATGTTTTCCCTGATGACGTTCCAGGACTAAATCTTCATAGAGAGGTAGACTTATATAATGATATGTACTACAGGAAAACAATGATATCAACTCCATCATATCGGATGGCTCCCTATGAGCTTCGCGAACTGCGAGTACGGCTAGAGGGCTTGCAGGGGAATGGATTCATCCGACCCAATGTTTGACCCTGGGCATCACCGATTTTTCTTCCAAGAAGGTGGATGGGAGCTTGTGACAATGTGTTTACTATCATCATCTAAATTAGGTGATTGTGAGGAAAAAGTACCCACTCCTGAGGATTGATGACCTCTTTGATTAGCTCAAGGGATCACGATGGTTCTTAGAGATAGACCTCAGGTCAGGCTATCACCAGCTCAGAGTTCGAGATGAGGATGTGCAGAAGACGGCCTTCAAATTTCGATATAGCCATTATGAGTTCTTGGTTATGCACTTTAGTATAACCAACTCTCTAGCAGTGTTCATGAGTCTCATGAACAAGATCTTCTAGCCTTACCTCGATCAATTTTTCGTAGTCTTCATCGACGACATACTGATTTACTCGACTACTAAAGAGGAGCACGCCTGGCATTTGCGGGTGGTACTGGATACACTCTGAGAGCACCAGATTTATGGTAAACTCTCAAAGTTCCAGTTCGGGATTTGAGAGGTTCACTTCTTGGGACACGTCATCTCGGAGGCTGGAGTTGCAGTGGATCCAACGAATATTGAGGCAGTTCTTGCTTAGGATCCACCCATGAGTGTGATGGAGGTGTCGGGTTTCCTAGGACTTGTTGGATACTATCAGATATTTGTTCCAGACTTCTCTAGAGTTGCATCACTGCTTTCAGCTTTGACTAAGAAGGGAAAACCCCTCGTGTGTTCAGATAGATGCCAGTAGAGCTTTCAGGAGCTGAGATAGAGGTTGATCGCTGTGCCAATCTTGAGGCTACCAGAGGAGGGCGTAGGGTACGTAGTTTACTGCGACGCATTAGGGACCGGACTCGGGTGTGTCCTGGTGTAGGTGAAAGTAGTGATCATGTATGGTTCATGGCAGTTGAGACAACACGAGCAGAACTATGCTACCCATGACCTGGAGTTAGCTGTAGTGGACTTCGCCTTCAATATGTGGTGGCACTATCTGATGGGTGAGCGTTTTATAGTATATTCTAACCACCAGAGTCTCAGGTAAATCTTCTCATAGAAGGACCTAAACCTGAGACAGCGGCAATGGCTTGAGTTCCTCCAGGACTATGACTTCAAGAGAGTCTATACTCCTCGGAAGGGGAACGTTGTAGCAGATGCTCTCAGTATGAGATCAGGAATTCAGCTGTTAGGAGTGGTGATAGATCAGTTGGCCGCATTGCATATATCCTTTATGGATATAGATGGATCGACCTTTATGTAGTCTCTCACAGTCACTCCTCCCCTTCTTCAGCGAGTCAGAGAGGTGCAACGTGGGGACGTTGATTGTGGGGCGTGACGTGCTCAGATATCCTCAGGGCAGGCACCTGATGGGTTTTCTGAATGTGGGGAGAATTCCATACTCTTCATAGGACATACAATGGTACCAGTTGCACTACAGGAGGAGGTATTGATAGAGTTCCACACTTACCCTCTAGCGGTACATCCAGGAGTGGCGAAGATGTATTAGGACCTCAGATGACAGAACTGGTGGCCAGGTATAAAGAAAGTAGTAGTAGAGTTTTTCTCTTAATGCCTCACTTGTCAGCAAGTGAAGGTAGAGAACCAGGTACCAGTAGGCTTGGTACAACCCTTAGAGGTCCCAGAGTGGAAGTGGGAAGAGATATCCATGGATTTCGTGATGGTAATTCCACGTACATCCAGAGGACATGACTCTATTTGGGTGATTGTAGACCAACTCACCAAGTCGTCCCACTTCCTACCGATCAGAGAGTAGGGCTCAGTAGAGATCTTGGGATGCCTCTAAATTCATAAGATCGTATGGATTGATAGTGTTCCATCGACTATCATCTCTGATCGAGATGCTCATTTCACTTCCCGACTATGGAAGGTATTACAAGAAACTTTTGGGACGCAGCTTCACTTGAGCACCGCCTTCTATCCTCAAATGGATGGTCAGACTGAGAGAACCATTCAGACGCTCAAGGACATGCTCTGTGCATGTGTCCTCAACTTTTGGAACAGCTGGGAGGATCACTTACCCTTGTCGGAGATTGTGTTCAACAATAGGTACCACTCCACCATCAGGATGGACCCTTACGAGGCACTGTACGACCAACCTTATAGATCACCTCTGTGCTGGACTGACCCAGGGGAGTTAGCACTTGTAGGACTAGATATGGTTTAGGCTATGAAGAAGAAGGTGCGGATCATCCAAGAGCAGATGAATACTGCACAGATCAGACAGAAGTCCTATGCTGATAGGAGACAGAGACCACTGAAGTTCGAGGATGGAGACCTCATCTTTCTACGGATCTCACCTCGACGAGGTCTGTGGAGATTTGGCTGAGGCTGCAAGTTTTCACCTCGATTCATCAGACTTTCCCAAGTCTTCAGCAGAGTAGGTGAGGTGGCCTACCGCCTGGCCCTTCCACCTCAATTGCATCGGGAGCACGATGTCTTCCACGTATCTCAGCTGAGAAGATACGTGCATGATTCGTCCCACATCATCGACCATGGGGAGTTGTACGTTGATGACGGGGAGAATTTCATGGAGGTCCCAGTGGAGATCAAGGATTGAAAGTAGCGGGTCCTGCGAGGATGGTCTATTCCTCTAGTGCGCAGTTTCTGGCAGCAGAAGAACCTCTAGGAGAGCACATGGGAGTAGGAGGCTCAGATGCATGTTCAGTACCCCCATTTGTTTCCCTAGTGTGTGTTGTAGAATTACGGGGATGTAAATACCTGAGTTGGGGGTAATATAAAGGCCCAAAAATTTCAACGAATTTTTTTTCTTAAATTCTTTGGAATTTTAAGAGTCCGCGGTTTCTGACGGTGCCTGATTCCGAGGCCCGGTGTGCCCGGAATCAATTTCGGATGTTTTGTTCGGGTACGTTTAGTAAACTTACGTGTGGGTTTTTCTATCTTTCGAACCAATGCATAGAATTGAAATCTGAGGACACTGATTAACTCGCAACATTGGTATTCGCCTAAGGGGACCTTTACTACAATTGCATTTGCTCAGGAGGAGAAGTAAATTATTGGGATTTCTTTAAAATAAATAAAAAAATTATGTGTTACATAATCTTTGTTAAGGGGTGGTTATCTTCTCCAAATAGGAGTTGGAGGTGGGGACCACACCCCACATAACCTCCCATGAGAGGATAAAGTGTGGTGGGGCCCACACGAGCACCTATCCCCTAAACTCCCCCTTTAACTCCCATGAACTCCCTTTAACTCTTAAACCTTTCACCTCCTTCCATTAAAGATGCTAACACTCACTTAATTAATTAGCAATTAATTAATTGGCTCACCAAATTTGAATTATTTTGAAATTCATAACAAGAATAAAAATAATAGCCAAGATACTATTTTTGGGTTGGAATTTCTTGTTTGGGTGGAGCATTGGAGAATAGGGAGAACATTCTTCCCACGAAGAACAACGTACTCTCCCGATGAAGAACACAAGGCCCTCGAATGTCTTCTTGTTTCTTCTTCCCCCACGTCAAGGGATAAGACACCGCCTGCGAAGTACGTCACTAATGACAACGACACTCCCTCTGAAGTTGACGGAACGACACCGTCTTCCGCGACACCATCTTCCGCGACACCGTTTTCCGCAGCTACGACAAATGTACTTTGAATCGAGGTAGGGGGTTTTTGTATAATTTTATATATGTGAATTATAATCTTGATTCATTTATGTTTCATTTGTGTAGTGATGGCCTTTTGTTATCATATAAAGTGGAGGGTGTGGGACGAAAAAACACGGCATGAAGACCCTCTATTGGTTTTTGTTGTTTGACGATGGAGGTGGAGCCGAGAGGGAGAGGTGCCGTCGCACCACACTAGACGAAGGAGGAAACGGGACGAAAGGGGTGGCAATGACCGGAGGTGGCGACAGCAATGGTGGTCGCGCTCTAGCCACTTGGAGGAAAACCAAGGCCCACATCCATGGGCCGCTTGGGCTGAAGAACCGGCCGACCGACTGGCTGGCCCGCTGGAGGACCACAACACCGGGTGTCGTGCGGAGGGGAGACCACGACCCACAATGCACGAGCCTCTTGCTGGACGAACTGTGGAGGAACACTGACCTGCTTCTACGGGCCGCTTGGCGGGAAAACCGGCCAATCGCCTGTCGGTCGGGCTAAAGGGAACAATGACGTTGCTTGGCACCATGTGGGAGAGACAATGGCCCGCTGTGTGGGCCGCTTGTACCGGACAAAACCGACCGGCTTCGGCCGGTCGGGCAGAGGAGGGGCGACGCTGCTGGGCGAACCAAACCAGCCCGCTATCCGGGCTGGGTCTGCGGGTGGGCCGCACCCCACCTGGCCAGGATGACCCCCCAGCCGAGTCGAACCCGCCAAACCGGGGCGGCCGACCCCCCAGCCCACTGGGCTCTGCGGGCCAGGCCCAACTTTGCTTAAATGTGAATATCATTAAGACGGTGCATCCGAACAGCACGCTGTATGTGACACTGGGATCCTCGCGATGAGGTGGTCTTTTTGCGATACTCTAAGTGGGTTTTGGATGACTTTGGAAAATGACCAGGTTTGGATCGAGCGTAAATTCAACCGGGCCCCTGGAACGGAAAAACCAATAACTCTCAGACCAGACGTTCGATTGACACGCCATCTGTCGCATTAGGTTTCTTTTGATGAGACATAACTTAGGGATACATCAACTCAGGACTTCGTGATAGTTGATGTATTGACCCCTTGACCTGAGGAGTAGACCCTCCTAGGATAGAGCGTTCTGTGTGCGGGAACCCTAGAGATGGTTGTGATTACTTCTGTACTGGAATCCTGTGTCGGTTTGACATCGACGACTATTGTACATGAATCCTCCATGGGTTCGACGATGATGAGATAGCTGGACTGTATCCTGGCTGGGTCTGACATCTTAGCTGGACTATATCCATTGTGGGTCCGACAGCTTAGATGAGATAGTTGGACTATATCCGGTGTGGGTCCAACAACTTAGACAAGATAGATGGACTGTATCCAGTGTGGGTCCGACAGCTTATTTGGACTGTATCCTATGTGGGTCCGACAACATGATGATCCAGTGGATACATTTGATCATCTATATCTCTCTACAATTATGGCATAACTGTGTGAGCTAAGTCATGTCTTTCAACCATTAAAATTGTGGGGATTTACTTTTCTTCCTTTGTGGAAATGGTTTGTGCTTAGGCTCGAGAGTTGGAGTCGGACTGTAATTGGTAACTTCGGTATATGTATGGGCATATACCTAAGTAGGGATTGGTTGTTACTTCGTGATTGTATCTTTTTTCCTCAGTTTATCCTTAGTGGATATTGTGAGATCTTGCGAGTCTCGGGGTCCCTACTGAGTATCGTTATACTCACCCCCTACACGGGCTATGCCCGCACCTCGTTGTGTTGGATGCAAAAGACAGACAACACTGAAAGAGGCTGAGAGCTCCATGACTAGATGGTACTCGGAGGAGGACCCTATGACGAGTCGGACCTCGAAGGAGACTGGTGGACGTGAGTGCTGAGGTGGCCATCTGTACCTACCCTTCATGTAGGAATCGCCGAAGGACGATTCATAAGTTTCTCTTTACGTCCAGCTGCTTGTCCCTTTTTACTTGTACTTGTTGTTCAGTTGGGTTTGTATACTGGGCCATTTACTTTCCAGCACACTCCATTGTATACAGTTTACTTAGTGTTTACTACCTATTGTGTACTCTATTGTGTTTTTTTACTTTTATAATGGCAATGCCTTCCCAGCTTAGGTATTTACACCTTCGGTGCTAGTCGCCAGCCCCTGGCCTATGGAAGGCGGGCTTGGGGTAGTCACGACATGGGCCCCGAGGACGGGTCAGGACATAAGTCAACAATTCATGAATAAATAATTTATTATGTTGTGAAATTAATATTAAAATAATATATTATTGTATCCTTATGTTTATCAAATCTTCTTGTGTTCTTACATATACTTAGTCTCTTTCTAGGGTCTTTCACTAAGGTTCTATCATCCTAATTCCAAAATTAACTAAACTATGCCTCTAATACCAACTATAGCAACTCTATTTTTCATACATTACTTTTACATCATTTTAATGAAAAAAACATAAAAACATTACACAATGAGGATCCAAAGGTTTAGTGTCATGGGAAAACTAAGACTATACATAACTTATGTAACATAAAACATAAAAATTTATTTAATTTATTCTTCTCTAGCTTCTTATTGGCCCTTGAGTTCGCCTTTGTACACATAATCACCTGAGGATATACATAAAAAAGGGGTGACCTAAAAGCCCAGTAAGAGGATAAGAACATGAGAAAAAAATATCATTGGGTGAGCATAATCATTAACATCATAACATAGGTATAGGATCATAAAAATGATCAGAAGCATTAATAAAAGGCTTGAAATTTGGCAATGGATAAAAATGAAACCTTATATCTGAGTAATTCACTTCCACACATGGTTTTGAACAAATATAGTATAATTTTCAAACATATTTCAATTTCTTTCATGATATCCATCACACTACCCAATGAATTAGAGATCTATATAGTTCTGGGTGCACCCATCACATCATAACATTTACATTGCGCTGTATAATTCCAGGCACACCCATCATATCATAATGTTTACATTATCATGCATGACACATAGAACATATATCATTATTAGACATAAAATAATCCATGGAAAGGAATGGGTTATATTTTGTAAATCATTAATTCATAAACATTGGTTTCCTAAAAGAACAATGTAATTACATAATTGATAATTAAACTTTAGTGAATATGATCTCGAGAAGTAAAAGGTGTGTTTTATTTTAAAAGAAGAGTTCTTTTAGAAAGCATTGTGTTTGTAATAAAATAAATTAGGAAACATTTATATCCCATAAAAGGAAATATAATTATGAATAAATGATATTTAATAAATATACATACTAAAAATGGGATGAAAGAGTGAAAACCCAAAGAAAGAGAGTTGGGTTTGAGAATTCCCCCTACCTTGTGTCTGACCACTTTATTAACTTTAATGTACTAAATAATCACATTATATTAATTAATTAACACTTAAATAATTTTTTATACAAGTAATTAATTCATTATGGATTTATTAGCATCTTTTATGGGCCTTTGAATGAGTTATAGAGTTTAAATTCATTGTTCAGAAGTGTTCTTTTTCTTAGTTTTCATGAACAGTTCACTTGTAAACATGAATGGAAGTTTGTGTAGAACATGGATAAAAATAAATAATGTATTTTACATGTTATTAATGATATTATAAGAGTTTAAATGATCTTATAATTAATTTTTTTATATACCATGCGGATGAATCATTAGATAAAAATTAATGATGGTTGTTTTAGGTTAATTTGGGTGGTTTTTTATCACAACAAACATGTTTTTTATCATTTAGTATTATGTATAATCACTCTTTATAGAACCGAAAATGGGTTAAAAAAATATATTAAAATCTTTTCTCAACCATTTAATGGTTTTATTTACATACTTTAAGGTGTTTAATGAAAATGAAGGTGCATCACCCATGATAATATTAAATTAACACAACATGGGAAATGATTTCATTTTTAAAAATAAAAGAGAGGGAGGGAGGGGTTTAATAAATAATATTCAATTAAAATGATATAATAATAGTATATAAATAATATTGTAGTTATCATGACATTTTTATAAGATAATTTGATGATAAGAGAAGAAATGAAATGAAATTTGAAAGGAAATTGAAAGAAAAGAGGGGGAGGAATTACCTATTGAATTATCCTGTTGAGATCATCTTAAAGGCACCTAGGCAATGTCTTTTGATGATACCAAGAGACAATAGACATGGGGAGGATGTAGGAAAGATTTTTGGGTAGAATTTTGACAAGTATTGAAGCTTGATAGGTGTGAGGAAATGAGGTTGTGAGGGGCGGAATTTATAGTGTAGGGGAGGGGTGTTTTCTCAATATTTAATTCATTAGTTTATTAATTTCCCTCAAGAAAATAAATAGCGATGATTCAATGACTAAATAGATTAAATGGGGCATGTGAGTTCTATATTTTGGTTCTTACATCACTCAGGGTGTCATGAATATTTGATTTAAATTATAATGTATTAATATTGTAATTTATCGTACTTTACTATTCACCAAATATTCAAGTATTTCTAGAAAAATATCAAAAATTCACCCTAACAATTTCTAAATGTGTAGAATTAAAAAATAAACTCCGTTTTATGATTTTTTTTTTCAAAATATGACTAATTTAATTTTAATTAAAATCATAATTTACTTGAAAAATAAAAATTTTAAAATTAAAACTACTTTTCTAACACTTTGAAAAATTAATTAAGGTCTCATAAAATTATAATATAATCATAAGAAATCAAAATACTAGTTTATGAGTACATTTTATGAAAATAAGTTTTCTTTTAAATATTAAATTAATCATTAAATATTCATGACTTACAAAAATACCAACACTGTAATATAATTATACCATATTATCACTTATATGATGGATATATTATATTAATACTATCATTTTTAAGGTTCCTATTCCCTTTTCTGATTTACTATTCATAAGTTCATATTACTATTCATAAGGATAAAATTACTACTCAAAATGGTATGTTACTATTCCCCAAAAATTATGTTTGTCCTATTGGACTCCAAACATCTTACTGATTGCAACCGTGTATGTGATATTTTCAAAATTCAAATCAAAGAAGTGTAAAAATTATGTTTAAAGGTCACATAGACTTTAGTTGTTCATTTAAGCATGATGTGTAATTGTGTTTATTAATGTGATTTAATGTGATTATACTATATGACATTACTATAATAAGGGAGAAATTGCATTGATAAAAGTTTGGGTCATTATAATGTAGCTGATAGGCTCATATATCTTTTTCTTATTGGAATAGGATAAACCTAAAGATACTTTGATTTATGAAAAATGAGATCTCTAAAAGGAACCATGAGGGGTAATAGTGTTTCATAGCATTATAGTTTTGGTATATATAGGTGATGATCAGTGCCTCTCCTTCACTAAATCACCAACATAGACACCCAAAAATTTCATATCAATGTCAATATTTATATTTCCATAGATCATGACATTAAAATATTCAAGATAGGTTTAATTTTAATATGACACCAAAAAACCTGGTGTTAATTATTTCATGACTATCCTCTCATTACGGTGATTATATCATTTCCACATGATTATAATCACATTCTCAATTTTAATCTCAAACTCATCCATGAAAATTGGATGCACGAGCATCCTTTGGTAGCTCTATTTTCATTTTGTAGTGTCATGTTCTTTGAGTTATCACACAAATAAAAGGTGAAGATTTCATGAATGGAGGTTTTTTTCTGCATCACCTAAAAAACTCAGCCTCATAATACTCATGGAGATTGTAGGTTTTATCATTAACTTCAAAGAAAATAATCACCATCGAGCATTGGGAGTTGGAAGATGATGACTTACAATGATCAGATGACTAAGATCTACCTGATCAGATAATGGATGAAATGTCAATATGTTTTAATGTAAAATAAATAGTAACACACATCACTTGTCTCCCACATCAGTATATCTCTAGGTTGAATTATCTTTAATGAGGAATCTCATTCCATCATCCACTTAAGCCCAAGCATGGGGGTCAGCACCCAAAACACCCCACACATGCCCTTCATGGGTCAAACCACACCCTTACACGGTCTACTCAAGCACCCTCATGTGAACCATGTGCAAGATCTATGGGATATATACATCCACCCACTTATGGTACCACTATAGACTCCCTATGGGAGATATGATCCCTCACCAACCACTATACGTTGTCTGAGTAGACTACCCCCTACATGGTTAACCCATAGGGTCCTACAAATATAGTTGAGGTGGTCCTTGGTTAGCTTATGGTTCTCCATAAGTTTCAAACCAATATAAGTTCTATATAATTCTTATATAAAATTACAAAAAAAAAACTTACTCATAAACTATATTCACGTATTCCTCATGAAATTAATATTTATATTGCATGGAATTCTACTTCTTCATCAAGAAAATATATAGTTTGTAGGATCTTATTTAAACACTTCTTTATGTAAATCAATATTTTCATAGTCTTTAGTTAATATTTATTTTTGTAGAAAATGTGTCAAGTGAAATCACTTAGTGACACATGTTCTATACATTAAGAATAGTGAATACTTATTAGGCTTTTAAACTCAAAGTATTCAAAAGAACTTATTTAAGACGTTATGACTTGAGTACATTCTTCTTCAGCAATTTATCCTCACATAAACTTATTTCATGTTAATTTATTCAATATATTGATATCTATAAAATATTACTATTTCATTGAACACTATTGATAGCAAATAAAAATCATTGACAAAAAATAGAACCCATATACAAAGTGGGCTCTTCAAACCTCACTACTCTCTCTATAATTTATTATTCTTCTTGAATAATATATCACCCACCATTATGAATATAAAATCTTCACAGTGGTTTTAATCTTCCTATGTTGTATGTATCTATAGAAAAATTCATACCACTAAAACATGTAGAGTTTTAACATTTTTAGCAAACTTGTGCATCAGGATCTAAGATTTAACTAATGTATTTACTTCTCCCACAATATAAAAAATGATGTACTTCCCATATAAAAATATATTTGGTTTGATTAATAACTTTTCAGTTATGGGGTTGTTAATATCATTAGTATCTATATGTTCATTAAATGAGGTGCACATTTTGTTTTTCGTGATGTACATTGTAATATTTCAATAGATTTATAAATAGATCCCATCAGAAACACCTGAGGCTCTAACATAATGGACATTCTTTATATCATAAATTATACGATATCTATTCATAAATTTATTTATAATATGTTTAGTTTTTATGATTCTATTTTAAAAACATATTTGGAAAGGAATCATGAAATATTGTAATACATATATAAGATTTCCCATGGATCTTACCTTATATTATCACCATCTCTAATATGTATATACAACTATATGAGTTTAGGAAAATCTTAACTCTACATTAAATGGTCAATGAATACTTAGTTAAGAAATAATATGACATACCAACTTGAATGATATTACATCATTTATCAAGTGCATTAATTACTTTTCTAAAAATTCCATAAATTTATTAAATAAATATCCTTGATTACAAAACATTTACCTATAGTCCCACCTTAGAATAGTTCATACCATAAAGCCTGTACCAACTCTACATGCTTCATGTATTACCTTTATATCTAAAGGTATCTTATTATAAAACATAAGTATATTATATACCTAATATTTTTATCTCTAAAGATTCTAAACATCTTACTATGTATATAAATCACACATTATAGTTTTATGTGAATTATAATTGTATTTAAAAAACTAGGTATGAGCCTTATAATAATATTTATAATTTATTTTTGATGATGGATATTAATGATTCAAGCATTATTAAACTACTAATTAAGTATATAATTCTATAAAAAAATTAATTCCGAATGAAATAATGACATATTGTTTCCTATATAACTTTGAGATATGTGTATAGGGAACACTTAATATAAAAAAAATAGTTCAAGTAGAAACTATCCACTGGGAAATAAAAAGTCTTGTGTTTCTCACTATTAAAATAGGAATCAATATTTCTAATCCATTTTAAGAAAACACCTTACTTCTAAAATTTATCACTACTGATATAGGATTGAACCTTTATTAATGACTGGTACCTTTCTTATTTTATTTTTTTTATGATTCTCACTGAAAACAAAAGATTCACCCTTTCTCAACCACTGAGAGAACACATCATTATTATTTTGTTCCTATATTAAACTAAAATCATATAAAATAACCAATAAGTTATATAGAATAATTACATATAATATAATGAATATATTCTTGAAGTAGATGAAATGGTTTACTTCTTATTCATTTCATTTTAATTTCCTTATTTTTAAATGGGAATTTTGTCCACATGGGAAGAAAATAGTCTCTTGTTCACTGTAATTCCTATAAATAATTTCTCTCATTGAAAAATGGTATAAATAAACTATTTTATATAAAATGGTCATTGTATTTTCCAAAAATTTCTCTCATATTATTCTTAATAAGGGTTGTGAAACTAAGTTCCCCACAAATATTATTTACCTGGTACATATTTATCAAAAGTATCCTGATTCGTTCATACCATCGGTTCATTTGATAATTCTAAATGAATAAGGATAACATGGAAGATAAGGATTATAGTATTATACTAATGTCAAATCCATATAGAATCTTAAGTTCACTAAATGATCAATATACTTAAATATATTATAGATGACATAAATAGCAAAGTGTAACCTTCTAGTTAACAATAGTATAGTGTAGGGATAATCTCATTTATATAAATCCTCTGTTTTTTTCTTCTTAATGGATTTGAGATTATATGTCATAATAATGGTATTTGCATCCTTATGTTTCAAAATTTTTTCCTTATTTATAACTGATTTTTAGATGCAATTGACAATTAAAGAACCCCCATTAATCTTATATAGGCATTGTAGGTTGGAGTAGAGTAAAGTGAAAAATGGGGGGGGGGGGGTGAATCGACCTTTAAAAATTAAATGAAAACAATCCAAGTTTAAAAATTACTTTATAATATTAAAGAAATTAAAATATATTGAAGATGAAAATAAAAATAATCAATGTTGAAAGAACCAAAATATAATTCTATAGATTAATAAATGTAGAAAAATAAAAATAAATAGATATTTGGGAATAAATAAATTAAGCATGTTTTATGGATTAACAACTGAATCAAAGAAATATTTGAATAAATGAATAAATAAAATTTTAAAAGTTAAACAAGACATAATATTTGGCAAGAAAGTTTAGTAAAATATCTCAAAAGAGCCCCTATATCTACCACCACAGTTTCTTGTGGATTTAAGGTATCAATCCCTTGGATTTAGTAGTAAACAAGATACCAAAACGATTCCTTAATTTTTAGTTTATAAAAGAAAACCAAAATTATAATTGAAATTATCACTTTAATTGGAATTATAGAAACCCTAAAAATTAATAGTACTTTTCCTTTTTAATGGAAATGAAAAAGAAAACCAATATCCCTCACTTTAATGATAGTGAGCACCGAAATTAGAATGAGGAATAAGGTGATGGGATTTCTAAGAAAAAATAAATTTATGAATTTTTATCAATTATCTTAATGAATATAAAAAATTATATGATATAATGGTAATAATATAATAGATTAAAAATATAAAAAATTTGGCACACACTCTTAGAAGTATGAAATAACATTTAGAGAAGAGATAACTTTGATAGCGATTCATGTTCAAATAGATTTGGTGTAGGAGATTAGACGATCAAGTGAGTTTCTAAGCCCATAAATTTCTATATTTATAGGCTCTAAAAGAGTCAGTAATTATCTAGAATACATATAGGGTCTTTAAGTCATTTAATTTTATATTAGATGAATTTTGACCACTATAAATACTGGGTTTGGAGCTGATCGCCCTAATCTATTGGGTATCTGGTAGTAACTGCTGGGTAGTAAGTAGGTTTGTTGTAACTTGGTCCACATTGTATGATACCACTACCTGGATAGTAGAATCCTAATGTCTCCATTTCTATATCCCATCAACACCAGCTAGTTGGTATTCCTCCATCGGGTAGTCAGTGGGTTCCAGTTGTCTTGGGAAGCTACAAAGCATGCCACCAGTTGGCTATTATTTTTTGTAGCCTTTGGATTATTTAAGTAACTTCTAAACATCCTTAAATGATCTTATATGGTTCTTTTAGCCTTATATTAATTATTTAAAGAATATATTAAGGCATTTTTAAGGATCCTTATAATGGTTCAAACAAGAAGTCTTCATGCTAGCTACACATCACTTAAATGAAAATATTTAACAATTTATGAGTGTTTGTGATCATTAAAATAAATGAACAACGAGTAGAACTGAAATATATCTTTTTTTTGTTATAAAAAAATACTTTAATAAAAAATTTACTAAAATAAGAACATAATAAGAGAAATATAAATAAATACCGTGATGCTGAAATTTTCTAACCCTTCGAAAATAAAATAAAACTTCCCCCTAATTTTTACAAAACATAACATTTTCTCAAAGAAAAAACACATATCCCATTTGAAAAAAAATAACTTATCTTAAAACTTATACATTTTTTATTATTAAAAATAAGTTAAAATGAGTTGAGATAACTAAGAAGAAAAACTATGTTTATCATCATTAATTATATTTTGAGTCAGATAAAAATAAAGATTTGAAAATAGTTTGAAAACCTTTAAAATATATAAAAGATATATTAAATCTCAAGATAAAACATATTTCAAATATATAGTTAATGTGTTAAATAAAACATAAAAAATAATTTTGAAAAATTACGTTTTTTTTGAAAAATTATATTATATTTTTTTGGAAAATTAATTTTGAAAAATATAATGTCTCTTATAGGATAATTTTTGGATTAAAAACATTATATCCCCATAAAATGATGAATTAGTAGAGTTAAATGGATCATAATTTATTTAAAAAAACTAAAAACATACAAGACATAGAGAATAAATATTTTTAAAAATCATTCCATCAATATGTTTTTGCAATGATTGTATTTGAAAACCGTAGAAAATTTATAGAGAGTGTCAAACAAGGTGTGTAGTAAGGGACCACTCATCATTACCATGATGGATAAAGGGTTAAAAACCAAACCAAATATTTTTTTTGATAAATCACTTAGAGTGTTCAAGGTATAACCACATCCACTTATTTATAACCAGATAGCAATGTTTTGATTGGAGTATCATACTAACTTTACTTATCCAAAATTATGAAAAGTTTTCATATTATTTTATCATCATAAATCCATTTTGTAGAAAAAATTGAAAATAGAAAGAAAAATTCTCACTATTTATAATGATTAAGATATAATTATCACAATATAATCATAACCAAATTTCATTTGATGAAGTCAAAGAAACAAAGAGGAAGGGTTTTAGTGAAGATATCAATAAGTTGAAGGTTTGTGAGAACTAAGTTAATAATCAAATCACCTATTTGAAAGTGATATCAGAAAAAATGGTTTATTAATTCCATATTATTAGTTTGATAGTATTGAATAGAATTTTTATAGATACTAATTTCACTAGTGTTGACACACTTGATAGGTAATGGAAGAATATATTATCTCAAAGTCAGAGAGATTATATTTCATCCATATAACATGGGTGAAACTAATCGTAATTTCAATGTATTCTAGTTTGGTTTTAGAATATAAAAATTGTTTTTCGTCTTACTCCTCCAAGAGATAAGGGATTTTACAGGGAGATGACATGTTTTATTAGTACATTTCCTACCTAGTTAGCATCCACCAAAATAAGAATTGGAAAAACAAGAAAGTTTAAAAGAATATTCCTTAGCAATACAAGGTTTTATGTTCCTTTCAAAGAAGAAAAAATAATTTTTGGTACTTTTAATGTGATTTATTTGAATTATATTAAAAATTGTTAAAAAGGAATACACTGGACAAGATATCCATTCGGGTTGCGGTAAATTAAAGTTGACATCCAAACATACTTGGATTAATCTTTTTGTTGACTGATTAACCAACTTCATTTAATTTTATTTTAATTGTTGTACTCATGGGCATTATAATTTCCTTAGATAATCTATTCTGAACTTATTTTAAGTTCATTGGTATATTTTCATTATTTTAAAAAGGTTGAATAATTTGTTTTTTGAAATTTGAAAACCATAGAAGAATTTTTTATCTTTTATAAATTTCATTTAAAAAACATTATTCATTAAATTAGAACATTTATTACCAAGTGAATATTTAGTTGAGATTAAAATATAATTTTTAATATAAATTTTAAAAATTAATAAATACTTTTAAAATTATTTATAAAAATATATGAATTAAATTTTAAAATTTTAAAATCATTTGATAAAAGAAATTTAGTAAAACTGTCATTCCACGACTGAGGGTCTTGTTTTAAACCATATAGAGATCTGATTAACTTGAAAATAGAATTTGGAAATTTAGGATTTTCAAAATGGGGTTGTTATTCCAAAAAAAAATTTTTAGAAATAAAACCATTTAGAAAATAACTTTCTAAATCCATTTTAAAAAATTCAAAATTAAAATGAGTAGAGAATTATAATAAGATTATAATGGATTCAAGCTCTGATATAGGTGAAAAGGTTTCACCAAAATCAATACCTTCTTCTTGATTATAGAATTTAGAAATAAGTTGAGTCTTTTTATGAATAACATTTACTTTCTCATAATGTTTATTTAAAAAAACCCCTTAGAACCAATAATATAACAACTATAGGGATGTTCCACGACAACCCAAACGTTTTTATTTTCAATTTTTTCAACTCCTATTACATGGAAATTATCCAATTATAATTATTAATAGAACTATCAAGGGAATGAGGTTCAAAGTGAGAGAAAATTCTTGACATTCAACCTCATTTAAGAGATAACTTCTTGCAAGAGTTTTAGATTGTAATTAAATGATAATGTTATCAAGAGGATAGTATTTGGATTGAATATAAGAATTGGGTAATAGAGAATATTGGGATTATATAACATCTTCAATTAGTTTTAAATATTGATGTTTAGGAAGGGCGAAACTAGGTTGTTAAACATCATTATTGCTTTGTGGATGTGATTTAGGAAAATTCTCATCAAATGTTGTGTAAAATGCTCTTTTAGGGTCTTGGTCCCCTTAATGAAAATAATTAAGGATTTAATTGAGTTAGAGTACCCAGAAAAAAATTCCTTCACCATATTTAGGGTCAAAAGATCATAGATTATCCTTAGTATTATGGATAAATCATTCAAAACATAAAACTTTATAGAATCAAACATACCCCTTTCCAAAGTTAATAAGGGTTTTTTCCAAAGACAGGTCTTATGAGTACACGATTGAGGAAAATGAAAACAGTATTTACCACCACTACTCAGAATAATTGAGGAAGGGAAAACTAATTTATGAGTGTCCTAAAATTTTCTAGGAGCATCCAATTTAGTCTTTCGAAAACACCACTATGTTGAGGTGATCTAGGAGAGGATAAGGAGTGATGATAAAATTTAGAGGTAAAAATCTCATCAAATAATGTTTTATCAAATTCTCCACCGTGGTCACTTCTAAGGGAAAAGACACTAAAAAACTGTAATTTAGCGATGCTTTTAAAAAACATCGCTAATTTTTAAATTTAGTGAAATTTACTAAAAGCCTCTCTAATTTAGCATTGTTTCTTGAAAATCATTGCTAATTCAGCAACATTTCATGGAAGAGTTGATAATTTAGTAGCGTTTCTAAAACAAAGTCGCTAATTTAGCAATGTTTCCTGAGAATCATCACTAATTTAGTAATGTTTCTTGAAAAGTGTCACTAATTTAGCGATATTTCCTAAAAATCGTCGCTAATTTAGAAAATATTCCTAAAAATCATCACTAATTTAGCGACGCTTCCTGAAAGGATCGCTAATTTAGTGATGTTTCTTAAAAGTATAACAAATTTAACAACGTTTCCAGGAAAGAGACTCTAATTTAGCAATGTTTCCTTAAAAGTGTCTCTAATTTATAGACGTTTCCTGAAAAACGTCACTAATTTAGCGACGTTTTCAGGAAACACCACTAAACATATTTATATTTATATAGATCATTTTCCCACATTGATGTAAATCTACATTTTATATATATATATATATTAATATATATAAACAGAGACACATAAATATAAACACATATATATATACATACATACATACATATATATATATATATATATAAACACACAAACACACACACACACAAATATATATATATACATATATTTATATATATAAATAAACATATATTTTAAATTTAGTCATATTTTTGAGAAACAATTTCAATTTTAGTGACATTTTTACTAGTGTTTTAAAATGTGACTAATTATACACACACACACACACACACACATATATTGATACGTGCGCTCACAGACATGTATATTGACATATATATATAAACATATTTATGTAAAATATAAACATATATATATTAATATTATCATGTGATCTATAAAAAATATAAACATGTAATATATATATATATATAATACATATATATAACGAAACAGATCTGATCATGGATTTGGTAACCCAAATCCACGACCCCACAAAGTTTTATTAAAAAGTAAAGACACGAATACAACACACATTATGGCCCACAAAACCACAAATATAACATCTAACAAAATGGCTGAGAGGCCCAAAACATCACCGCAAAACAGTCATGACCATACTGCAACTGCCTGAATCATGTCTACTATTGACAGCCTGCCTTTGCATATCCTGCGGTCGATCCCGCATCGAGAGATCACCCTCCTTGCAAACCAAGTCACTGAATCCAGCCTTTAGAGGCTATTCCCATGTATCTTGCTGCACATCTATGTAAATGATGTTGCTATAAAATCCACACAACTGGGGACACCTTCCAGCTATTAGAGCCCCAAGGTCATCCCCAAAGTCTATATCAATGTCTCCCAACACCTTCCTCGCATCCCAAGGACTCTTCCTGCCCCAATCACAGCCACACCCTAAGGTCAAACTCGCCGCTCAGGGTCGCCTCCCACCTCATCCTCGCCGCATCGGGAACCCTGCACAACATTACCGCCATGCCATCACCGGTGTAGTTCACTGGGGTGTGTGCTCAACTGGGCCACTCAACTGGATCGGGTATCAAGATATCTCCCCTAACCAACTGGAGATTTATTTTACCTCCCCAGAGATTTGAACTTAGGGTTTACTGGCATAATAGAAACTGGGGATCATCTTTGGGGAGGCGAAATAAATCCTCAATTGGCTAGGGGAGATATCCCGATACTCAGCCCAGTTGAGTGGCCCAGTGGAGTGCAGTCCCCCGAGTTAGTTGCTTGTGTGGTATGTGGTCTGTTGCCGGGAGCATCGATGGTCCAAAAAATATAACATATAACACACACACACACATATATAAACATAAAATATAAACATACATTTATATATAATATATAATATATAAACATATATATATAAACAGAAAATATAAACATATATATAAAATAAAATAGAAACATATAGATATATAAACACATATATATATATATAATATAAACATATATATATATATATACATAAAATATAAAATATAAAATATAAAAAAATATATGTTAATATGTGTATGTTGATATATAAAATTATATAAATATATATGTGTGTGTGTGTGTGTGATAATTATTTTTTTAAGTACTGACACATATATACATATAAACATATATAAACACAGACACATATAAACATATATTTATATATATAAACACATATATTTTAAATTTTGTCATGTTTTTAAGAAAATTTAGCTATTTTAGTGACATTTTTACCAATATTTTAATATATGGCTAATTATATATATACATACACATATATGTTTATACACACACACACACACACACACATGCATATATATATATATATAAATAGACGTACATATATATAAACATATATATATATCTATAATTTAAATGCGTGCGCACACACAGATATATATTAATATAAACATATATATACATAGAATATAAATTATAAACATATATAAAAATATATATATAATATATAATATAAACATATATATATATATTAATATATGTATGTTAATATATAAAATTATATATCTATGTATAAAATTGATTTTTTAAGTACTGACACATATATATAAACACAGACATATATAGATAAACATATATATAAAAATACGCACACACACATATATTTATATATAAAAAAATATATATTTTAAATTTAGTCATATTTTTAAGAAAAAGTGGCTATTTTAGGGGCATTTTTATCAATGTTTTAAAACATGACTAATTATAATTATATTTTTATATATAATATAAACATAAATAAACATAAAATAAAAACACACATTTATATATGTATGTATGTATAATATAAAATATGAACATATATATATATATATATAATATAAACATATATATACATATTAATATATATATATATATATTGTTAATTTTTAAACTACTGAAATATATATATAAATAACATATAATACAATAAAATATTCAAAGATAATGTGGATTGGTTGGTTTTTTGTTGGGACCCTGTTTTAGCATCTAGTGTTCGATTCCTGTCAAAGGGTATATTTTCTCATGCGCAAGTGTGGTTACGTTTCCGCAAATGGGTGTGTCGGGGTTGGTGATAAATTGAGGGGAATTCAGGTGGTACTCTGGGATGAATGGGACACATGGTGGTGGGTGTTAAATTGAGGGGGACAGGAAATGATGCATTGGAGAGGGGAACGAGATAGTACTATGGATGGGAATGGGATCATGTGGTTGGTGTAATTTATAATGTAGTGGGACAGGATGGGAATAGGACTGGGTGGTGGGTGAAAAATGGAGTGGGATGGGATAGGGGTAAAATGGAGGGGGATAGGACATGGGTAAATGGACCGAGTTTTTTTTTCATTTTAATAATAAGTTTTAAAATAAATAATAAATTAAAAAATGATAATTATAAATTAAAAATTTGCTGTCATTTTCTAGAAATGTCGATAAAATAGGTTCCCTTTACCGGATTTTATTTACCGACGTTTCTAAAAAATCGTTGGTAACATATGTGTCGCTAATTATTGATGTTTGCAAACATCGCTAAATTAGCGACCACTATTTACTAATGTTTCTAAAAAAGATCGGTAAATGATGTTTCTATAAATAAGGACATTTACAAATGTAACTAATTTAATGATGTTTGTAAACATAATTATTTAGTGATGCTTATAAACTTCACTAATCCCAGTTTTTTGTAGTGAGAGTTTGTATACTTTTTCTTTTTCAAATTTCTCTGAAAACATGATAAAGACATTATAGGACTCATTATTATGATCTAAAAAGAAAACCCATGTACATCTAGAATATTCATCAATAATTAAAAAGATGTAATTTTTACCTCTGATATTAGAAACACTTGTTGGTCCAAAAAGGTCAATGTGGACGTGTTATAAGGATTTAGAAGAGAAAACAAGTTTTTTAGATCAAAAAAAAGACTTGTTTCTTTCCATGTTATCAAGTTTCATGAACTACTTTATCTTTAAAAGAAATGTTTTGTAAACCATATACAATTCGGTTCCATTAGATATTTACAAGAAAATGAATATTACGATATACTACTACATTAATGGCCATTAGTAACCACCAAAAGCGGTCACTAAAGGCCTATTGAGACCGCCTGGCGACCGCTTTTGGCGGTCGCTGTTGCTTCGTCGGTAAAGAGAAATAGTGACCACCAATGGAAGTCGCTAAAGCCTTTATCGAAATACAGCACAAAACTGCGCTGTATTGATGATCGGTGGACTCGGCAGCGGTGGGGAGGGATGGTGAAGCTTCATGGCCGGTCATGGCGGATCTGCGGTGGCCGGAGGGAAGTGTGGTAAGTTGAGGGTGGATGTGGATGGTGGTCCGATGTTGTGGGGGATGACGGGGGTCACCTACGAGGGGGGTAGGGGGAAGAGAGGGCCGACACAGGCGGTGGCAATGGTGAACGGATGAGGCGGCGCCCGGCAGGGAGATGGCTTGAAGTTGCAGCGACGAGAAGGAAGTGGGGAATGACAGGGCAGGAAAAATCCCGCCTTTTTTAGGCGAGAGTAGCGACCGCCATTGGCGGTCGCTAATAGTAGTAATAGCGACCGCCAATGGCGGTCGCCCATGTGCAGGGGCGCAGAAACACAGGCACTAATACCAAATCTAAGAATACTTAACTTTTTCACTTAAAAACCAATCATTTTGACTAAAAATTGATTTTAAATTAATAATATAAATTTTTTTAAATCAAGATGTGGTAAATAAAATATTTACTTTAGAATTAAAAACTTTTCAAAATTCATTTTTAAAAGTAATTTGGAAAATTTTATAAAATAATATAATAATACTTACTAAATTACTATTTAAGAATTTAACAAATAAGATATATTTAATTAAATAAGAGTTATAAAAACCAATCAAATCCATACTGATAATTTTTCCATTCGAATCATCTCTAAAGTTTTCATTCCCACTATCAAATTCCTCTTGATGATTGATTTAGGAAGGATCACCACACATGTACCTCAAGAAACTTCTATTTATATACTAATTAGCTTCTTGGTTTTTCCACTTGAGGAATTTTTTATAAAAAATATTTAAGATACTAATGTTTTTGGTCACCATATCGTGGATCCATTTTAGTTAGGCAATAGAGATTTTAAGATCCATAATTGTTTGGAACAAGTATTTCTGTTATAAAAGTAAGTTGAGATGTGAATAATTTTTTTTCATTTTATTCATAAAAAATATGGTCACATTTTTTTTAATAATAAAAATGGTTTTTTTATAAATTACCATTAAAAAACTAATATTTAATGAATAGTTTGGAAATCTAGATTGTTTTGGAAAACCTTTCCCATTATTGTTTTAATAACATTTTGGGATCCTAAGTTTTTATTTAATATTTATTCACCTTGCATAAAATAATAAAGTAGATTTTTGAGATCCTTAATTTAAATTTTCGAATTTTATACATTTTGTTGTTCATTAAATTTTAAAAATAAATCATTTTTTTATTTTAAAAGTTGATCTTTTCCAAAAATAAATTTATTTAAATTATTTTTCAAATCTTTGAATTTTGAAATAAGTACATAAAAACCATATTTAATTTAATATCTAGAAAAAATAAAATCTTTGTAGTTTAAATAAGAGGTAGATGATGTATAGAATTAAGAAATATAACATGAGAAATTTATTCCCTAACATATCTTCACATTTTGCATTAAGCACTCGAGGATTTCATTGCTTTATTCATTTGATGAAATTGAATCTTTGATCACAATCCAAGTTGATATCTTTAGAACTTTCTTAAATTGAATTATCTTTTTAAACCTTTTGTCTAAGGAAAAATCAGTCTTGATGTGTACCTTATTTTTTTAACTGAAGCAAGTGACTCCTATATATATTGATTTTCCTTATTGAATCATTTAGTAGAACTTTTCTTGTCCATGTAATTTCTTAACATTTTGGAAATTTGAGAAGTTTCAAATTTTATTTTAGAATATTCATTTTTGATAGATTTGAAATAAGTAGTCCTTTTAGTTTATTTAACCTTCTTAGCTTCCTTTTTGGCTTTCCTTCTCATAGTAATCTTACATGTCATGAGACAACCAATGAGTTCCTCAGCCACTATATTTTTGAAGACTTTAAAATCATAGATCATGGTGAATTTAGGTTCCCAATTACATGGTAAATCCCAATAGATTTTATTGACTAGTATTTCTATAGAAAGATAATAACTAAAATTCTTTTGTACATTACAAATATTAGTAAATTGAGAAAATCTTTTTGCAATATATTCACTACAAGGCATAGAAAAAAAGTTGGAGTCTTGCATAAAAATATCTGAATAGATTTCATGGACTTTTTAGTTCCCTTAATAGTTAAATATAAATGTTTCATAACATTATGAGATAATTTCAATAAATAAATTTGATTAAATTCATTTTTATTCAATCCACAATTCAAGGAATTCATATCTTTATCATCTTATTCATAAGTAGAAATTTAATCACAAGTCCATTTATCTTCTTTATCAGTTATAGGAGTATAGCTATGTATAAAAATATTATAAATTGGATTTTTAATAGATCTATGAAAATTATAAATTTGATTTTCCAATAATAATAATTAGTACCACAAAAATTGGAACACAACCCAAGGATTGTCCTTTGGGACCACCATGAATGTTTAATAATACATTTAATAAATTGAACTTTTCTTGAAAAACTATTGATATTGAAAATAAAATAATATTTGAAACAATTTTAATAAAAATAAATTAAGAAATTCATAACTCCTTTGATACCAATTGTAGATTTGATTAGGGTAAAATGTCAAGAAGGGTGAATTTCAGAATAAAAAAATTAAGGAAAACAACCCTAGTTTAAAAAATTATCATAAAATAATGAAGAAAATAAAATATTTTAAATATAATAAAAGAATAAATTATAAAATCATAACAATATAATTATATAGATAAATAAAATTGGAATAATAATAATAAATATAGACTTGAGAATAAATCGGGTAAGTGCATTGGATGGATTAAATAATTTAACAAAATAAATAATTAAAATTATAAATAAATAAAATTGAGGAAAGTAAATAAGAAAAAATATTTGGTAATGAAGTTCAGAAAAATATCTTAGAATATCCCATATTTATACCACCCTAGTTATAGGGGATTCCCATAGGATTCACTATTTCCAACACTAATAATCTTACATGGTTCCCTGTTTTTCCTTATTTTTAGCTTATACCTGCACTCTATTTGAATAAAATAAAATAATGATTTGGTGGTAATGGTAGCCAAGATTCCATAAATTTTCCTTTATTTTTAGGTTATAAAATTAATCCATAATTACAATATTCACTATATCTTTGAAATAAAATCTATAAACCTTAAAATAACAGTTCATTTACTTTTTAAAAGAAGTGGAAGGAGAACCAAAGTCCCTCACTTTAATGGTGGTGAGGACCAAAATTAAAAGGTGTAAAATGAGAGGATTTATAGTAAGAAATCAATTTATATAACATTCTTAATTATCTACAAGAATAGTAATAATTCAACTATTTAATGAGAATAATATAATAGAGTGAAAATATATACAATTTTCACACACTCTTATAAGGTAGAAAGAATATTTAGAGAAGAGAGGACTTTGAGATTGATTGAAGATCATATAGCATTGGTGTAGAATATTGGATGATCAAGTGAGTTTTCAAGGTCACCAAGGTATATATTTATAGGCAATAAGATAATATATATTATTAAAGAATCATTTAAGAATTATTTAAGACTATTTAATTCATTGAAGTTGAAATTTGATGAATTTTGACCACCACAAATATTGGTCTCAGAGTTTCTCCCCCAACTCTACTAAGATCCTAACAGCCTCTATCGGGTAGCCTGTGGAGTTTTTTCTATATAGTGTACACTATATGATACTATTGTCTATCTGGTGCACCTCCATCAGCTAGCTGGTCGACTTCTATTGGCTGCACTACTACTTCCCATTAGCATCGGCCTATCAGTGCTCATGTACCATGTATCCAGTGAGATCCTACTGACTTAGAAAACTACTGAGTATTCCATTATATTGTTCATGCTGCCTATAGAATTTGGATTAATGAATTTTATTATTAAGTTCCTTTAAAGAGGCTCTATGGTTCTAATATTCTTCTATTATTTCTTCAAATCATGTATTAAGACATTTTCAAGGATCCTTCATAGGGTTCTAAAGAGATGCCATAAAGCTTGATACACATCACTTAAATGAAAATATTAAACTATTTAATAGTGTTTGTGATCATTAAAATCTAATAACAATAAGAAGTAAAATAGGAATCCTTTTACCTTTTTTTTCATGGTTATGTTGCTAAACATGTATAGGGATATCTAGCACATTGTATAATTTTTTCTATAGTAATTTAGTGTAAAAAAGCATTCCACCGTTGGAAATATATTTCAGTGTTGACATGATTTTTTTCCTAAAAAAGCAAAGTATTATAATGATATATCTCCATAATGAACATTAATTAAAATCCAAATTTGTTTTTTATCTTCAATACCAAAATATTAGTGATAAATTTAATTTATTAATCACCCACTACATTATCAAAAATCTAATTACCCTCAGTATTGGTTTTGGAATATCCTATCATGTGGAAATTATAGAAATAAGGATCCATCCTGTAACACATCAATATTTTAGTTTCTTTTAAATGAATACTTCATTTGATATCAATCACTACATGAAACCCATATCTTAAATGAACTGTGAAATAATAATATTTAAATATAAATGTTATAAACTAGTCGTTGGGTTTGGGGATATGAATAGAATTTACTAAATTATAGAATATATGTTTAAAATATCGCCTTAATAAAAATAAAAATAATGATAGTTTTTTTACATTCAGCTAATTATTTTTGGTAGTATATTATAAGAATAAATTCATTTTATTCCATAAGAATACACGCTTCATAAAAATTGTATTAGGTGATTTATTTGAGAATAATTATAAAACATTTATATCTTTTTTTGAAATTATATTTTAAAAAGAATCATTATTTTCAAAATTATCAAGTCAAAATTATCTTTGGGTGAATATTTATGTTTTTTAGAAATAGTTATTTTTTGGGGGTGAACAGTGAAAATTACTGATTTTACAAATACTATCAATTTTATAGAATTATAATGACCCATGACTAACTTGAAAGATTATAAAAAAAAATTATAGAACAAATATATATTTAATATTTAATTTAATTCATATAAAAATATAATATTTAACATATAAATATAAGCTTTACATTTTGGAAATCAAAGTAATGTTTTTTTTGAAATGAAATTTTTTTAGTTCTTTATTTTAATCAAGTATTTACAAGGTTACTTTTATTTTTAGATTATTTTTAATAAAAAATAAATCTACTTTTTTCTAAAATAATCTAATTAATTCCATTTTAATCAACATTATACTTTATTTTGGTATGAAACCATTTTTATCCATAAAATTAACATTTCTTAAAAATAGTTTTCATCGCATTTTGTACACTTATATTAAATTTCATTTACTAAACCAATGTAAATAAAATTTTATTAAAATTATTCCATATTTTGAATCATCGTAATTAATATTATGTGATAATTTGACATTAAGTTTTGGTCAAAAGGAATAGTAAAAATAGTAAAAATTGCTGACCACAGTTATTGTTACGACGAGTTTAATAAGGGTAGGGGAGGGGTTAGTATAATATATAAGGTTAAAGATTCCACTTAAACTTGAATAACTATTGTTTTTTAAATATATTTTGACATTTTAGTATTTTAAATTCTAATTATTGGTCATTCGTTCTACATTCAAAAGAAAAAGGCTTTATATTATTTGAAACTTTTAAGTTATTTTATATGTTCCCTTCCCCATTCAAATAAAAAGGATCCTATTATAATCTCTTATTAATAAACATATAAAACTATATCTTAGCCAAACACCACCTAAGAACCATCTTATATTACCTTCTGTTGTTCATGATATTCTGTTCTTCTCCTAATACCATCCTAAGAGGGCTTAAGATGTATGCCAAAATAGGTCTGTCCAAGAAGTGGTAATTGTCTTTATTATCTCTTTAATGGTTTATTTCTTATTATATTTCCTATAAAGTTTTTGTATCCATCATTAAATAATTAAAATAGTATCATAAATATTATTAGATGTTATTATCCTTATGGTACAACTATTTTTCACCTCATTTCTAAAAAATAATAACTAAAAGTATCAATTGTTTATTCGTGAAAAATACCACCTCCACGTAGTGATGTGATTCATTTTCCATAACCACCACTCACAGAGGGTTGTGATTATTAATTAATGAATATATTTTTTTTATAGTATTATATTAAATTTTTATTTATAAAACATTGTATTATTTATTTTCATTTTTCTTTTTATAAAATTAAATTATTGTTTGTGTGTATGTATAGACTACTTTCTATATGAGGGATATGTTTCATTTTAAATGTCCTAATTTATAGATAGTCACAAAATTGTATATAATGAATAAATATAATAATTATTAAATTAAAAATATTATGTAAATTTTATATTAATATTATATCATATCATGTTCTTTTTTATTCGTTATTTATAACATACTCTTATTTAGGTCAGTTTTAAGACCTACATGAGTGATGTTATAATGTTTATGACATTAATGATTAATAAATGTTGAATAATGGTGATATTTTTTAATAATAATATAAAAATTACATTATTTTAATTCTCAATATGATGGAACCATGATCGAAGTGCAAGGACTATAACTATCAAACTAAAACATGCATGAAATGCGAAATAGTTATTACCGAGAAGAGTGATTTGAATAAAGAAGTATTAATAAACCTGTTAAAATATTTTATAATTGGATAATATATAATATTATACGTATTAATGTGGTCATTTTATATAATTTTAATAGATTTAAATTTATTATATATTATTAAAATAACTTTTGAGGAAAGTTGGGCTTGTGGTAAGAGTTTTCCTTCTCACTTTTGTTTCTATGAGATATATGCCACATTCACCAATTTTTACTTTCATGTGATGTATATATATCCAATTTTATATGTTATATCATTAATATATTTTACATTAATGATATTTAATGTTTCATTTTAAGTTATTTCTTTTGTTGGGTTTATGATTCAAAAGTTACCAAACCGGTAAGGGTTTTACATTACAGTTTCACTTTTTAACGAGATTGTTTATGATTAAATTTTTGATGATGAAATAATATGAAAAATCTCTCAATAATCTTATATATTTTACTATACTCAAGTATTTTTTAAATTTTATTTTTTCATTCATTTTACTCTCTTTATGAACTCAAAAGTTCAAAAGAATTATTTTTTGGGAAACCAGTTTTATTTCTCTATTCAGTCAAAAAAAAAATTTCTTCCATGTCCATATTATATTTAAAATGTTTTCGATAATTTTTTTAATCTTCTTAAATGATTTATTAAATCCATTTTTACTAATTTTTTGAATTTCTATAAAAGGTATTAAAAGGAATATTCTTGTCATTTTCTGAATGAGGTACCTTTTAACAAAGGTGAAAGTAGAATATTTGTTTTTATATATACCGCATGAATGGATTTTACTAACATAATGACTGTTATTTTCCTTGAAGCTTCATTTATTTTTTTCCATGTTTCTTTTCAAAGAAATTTTTTCCTTTATATTGAGTAATTTTTTAGATTTTAAATCAATGATTTCAAAATAAAAAGGATATTTTCAAAAATAAATGTTCCTGTGATCTTATAAAAGTATTTCGATCTATGTATAAATTCTTTTATCAATATTATGCTTTATTAGGGATATACTATAATGATACCATTCAAGAAAATTACTTTGGATGTATTATGATCATATTGATCTAGTTATTGGCTAGTAAAAATATTAACATTTCATTTGATAGTTTCAAAAATGAATGTTTATGCTAATTATGTATTGAATTGTTATTCATTTATTTAAAATGATTAATCAATTGGACATAGTATATTATTTTAGGGGGTTATTATTTCCCATATATGCATTAGTAAGTCTCATAAGACAAACTAATTTGTGCATTTATCATATTCCTTACCTATTTATACAAGATTTCTTAGCACGAGGCCTTGGTGGTAAGATTATGATGTCTAAAATTATGCATTATATGGTTATGAAACTAGTTATTATTTTCCATGTGATTATTTATGTTGTTATATCATCCATAGATACATTACCGTTTAATGATATTAGATATGTGTCATATTTTATTTCTATTAATCTATGCCATATTATTCACGATTTATTTATTCTATTCTAGCTTCTATATTAGCCTCCCCTTATTGAGTATGTGAGATCACCCTTTAATATGTTTTATTTACCTAGGATACCAATAAGGGATCTATGAATGAATTCATGTTTATAATAGAAGACTTAATAAATTTCTCATAATAATTTTATGTTTCATTTCATATTTTCAAGTGTAATTTTAGAGTCATATTTTTATATAGTTACCTAAGACTACTAAACTATTTGATCTTTTAGGATGAGATCTCATTTATCTTTTGACAATGTGGTAAAATAAGTATCAGATCTAAATTATTGGATTTAGGGTTTTGCAGTTGGTATTAGAGGAAGTTTTTTGTAATCCTTAGTAACTATATTTATAAAAAATATATTATTTAAAATATCCATATGAAAAAATCTTGGGATAAGTCTAAGTATATAATAATTTCATGAAGTTTTGGTAAGGTATAAAATGTTTGGTTTCTTAATAATTACATCCCCATCTAGATATTAGAAAGAGGATGTACCAGTGGAACAAATGAACCTAGGTTTAAACACCTTAAAAAATGTTGGTTGTATCAACTTGATCTTCACTTAGTGAAAGATGAGTGCACCTAAGACTTCACAAATGGCTAAAATATCCAAGGGGATATGCTTTGGTTGATCCACATACTATTTTTGAACCAATATATAGTATTTGAAAATATTCTTATGATTTTATGATATTTTCAAATGTACTAATCCTATGATTTTGAGATTAGTTCTACATAAATTATCAATTTATGTTAATTATTTCACTATATTTTTAAATATACACTATGATTCATAATTTTATGATCTAATCTAGTGTATTACATTGTTTATAAATGGTTCATAATGGAAGGAATAGAAAACGTATCAACACTCGTAATCTATTTAAGGATGTCCCTCATTATCAAGACAACACATCTGGTGTTGGAGATAAAATAATTTTGACTATATGATGACATTTTTCTTGGGTTATAGACAATAACCATTTCCATATAAAATAATATATTACTTAACAGTATGATTCATTAATTTTTTACAGCTTTGTGTGGAAGAAACTTTTATCTTTTAATAGAATTAATAAAAAATTGATTGCTAAATAATGGATCAAGTCACCTAAAATGATATTTCTGCAATGAGAAGTAATAAATGAGAGAAGGATATTTCAGAAGTGTATTGTTTAAAGAAAAATGTTGATCAATGTTAGTCAATAATTCAAAATACCAACGAAGAATAGGTAATACAGAGAATGTAATGGAATAATTTTAAAGATATATTCTTCAAAAAATACTTTCCTTGTGAGCAACAAGATGATATGGAAATAAAAATACTTTATTTAAGAGAGATTGAAGAGGAAAGTATTTTTTTAGTACTGGACAATCTTTACAAGATTATTAAGGACACTAATAGACTACATACAAAATCTAGAAAGTAAGATTGACTCTTTTATTGATGAGAATAGGATAATCCATTGAATTGAACTAGTCTCTCAAACATTTTTATCATATGATTACATGGTATCAACTGACATCGGGATAGAGAAAAAAAGGCTCCAAGTCATATATTCTAAATTTAAATCAAGAGAATAATAGGATGACAAATCACTAAGAAAAAATAAATTATGTGAAGGAGAAAAAATGTAGGATGAAACTTCCCACATGTGATAATTTTGGAAAGAAACACCCTAGTATTTTATTGAATGGAATGATAGTTATCTTCAATTGTAGAGATAAAGGCCACTTGGCATATGAATTAAAGGTCAAGAAAAAAATCACTAATTTTTAGTGTTTCAAATGTAAAGAGAAGGGGAACTGTGTAAATGAATCCCCAAGCATCAAGGGAATTTTCTGTAGAATGGATAATGTGAAAAGGACAACCATAGAAAATCAATATAGATAAATTTTAAAAACGTTAATTTTTTTTTGTAACATATGCTTGGATCATAAAGTCATTTCTTATATGATTATTAATCTATGCACTCTTTTATATTTTCCATGGATATAAAATTATCCCTTGATACTCTAAGGAAGGAATTTTTAAACAGGACATCGAGTGGGAATCGCGTTATAAGGGGAATATAATAAGAGGATATATTAAGATGAATATTTATTCACCAGATGCGAACATGGTAGTTATGCCTATGTCTGGATTTGACATAATCCCTATTTTTGGGGCTTAATTAGTTTTTATGATTTAGGGATTAGTAGATGAAAAATAAAATAATATATATTGAAATAGTGGTATTATAATTTAATGATTAAAGTATTTTAATGTTTATATGGGTGTTATTACTAATATCTTAGGAATTAATGTATTAATTCATCTAAATATGGTTTATTAATATTGAGTATTATCTTAACTTTTTCTAATCATTTTTAGAGAGGTGAAATAACTTATCATTATTTTATGGATCATATGATCCATTAATAATCAATTTTCATGCTTTAGGAATGAAAAAATATCTTATAATCATTCATCATTATAATTAGAAGTTGGAACTAGTTAAAATTCTCAATCGAAGGAAAAAATCACTTAAAAAGTTGAAAGAAATCAAGAAATACATTTTACTATAATTCCAAAAACTCAAGTAGTGTATGATAAATCTAACATGATTTTTTTTTGAAAGTTTCAATTAATTATTTATGTACTCTTATGGAAACACATTCATAGGTGGAAGACATATTAAGGTAGACATATTTTTTACTTACGTATTAATAAGTTCCTTAGTCATAAACTAGAAATTAAAATTAATTATAATATCTAATAAAATGTCATGATATGCTCAAAATGAATTGAAATTGAAAGGAAGAAATTTATATAAGGAGGGAAGAATTTGATAATCCAATATTTCAGTTTCCTTTAAATTAATACTACATTCAATAGCATGAACCACACATAACCCTGAGCTTGAACTAACTATGAAATTATGTAATTTAAATATGACTATTATAACATAGTTGTTTTATTTATAGTTGTGAATAAAAATAAATTAATTATGAAATATATATAGAAATTATTTCATTATTACAAATAACTAATTTAATAAAAAAATTTCACATTCATCTAATTATTTTTACCAGGAAAAGTATAATAATAACTTCATTTTATACCATAAGAACACATTCTTCATAAAAATCGTTTTTATGTGTTTTATGTATGAATAATTAAAATAAATTTATTATATTTTTTGAAATATTATTTTAAAAAATGAATTTAATTTTTAAAATTATCATTTCAAAATTATCTATTGGTTAATTTTTGAGATTTTTCAAAAAAATTAGATTTTTTTCATAAATAGTGAAAAATACTGATTTTCAAATACCGTTAGTTTATTGAAATTATAATGATATAATAATAACTTAAAATATTATGAAATAGTTTTTCTATAACTATTATATATATAATTAGTAATACACTTCATATTAAAAATTATTTTTGAACTTAAAAATATGTGATTAATATTTTGGAAATTTAAGTAATGTTTTTGTTGAAATAAAAACATTTATTAGTCCTATAGGCTATGGAAACTACTCATCTTCAAGTTTCATCATTTCCTTTAACCCATGGTCATAGCGATGGGTCATTGATTTAGGCCTTCAGATCTATGTAGATCTATGGATGGCAATAGATCTGGGTTGCATAACTGGTGGAGTCATGGGATTTTGATGGTCAATGGTGGGAGCTAGCTAGTTTGTGGTTCCATGGCTTGAAGAAGGGGTGAGGTTCGGCAGATATCAGCATCATTGGAATGTCTATCAGTGTGTGGATTTGGGCGTCTATGAGTGATGAATATGGAAGTAGAGGACCAGTGGTGAATACAAGTCAGGGGAGTGGTGTATCGGGGTTACTGTGGCAGTGAGAAGCGGTGGCACAACAAATGAAGGAAAACAGTTTGAGCGGAGAAATGGTGTGGCAAGAGGAGGGAAGTGGATAAAATGGTGAGACCATGAAAGGGAGGAAATGTTACCACAATAATGTGGGTGAGACAGTATAGGCTTGGAACGGTGCCACCATAAAGGCAGGGAAATGGTGAAACCATGAAATACGAAAAATGAAAAAGCAAAAAACGGGTGCCAAAATTGAACTGCAAAACAGACATAAAAGAAAAATTAAAAATTACAATAAAAATTAATTTAATTAATCTTATAAATTAAAATTAAAATAAATATTCACAAAGAAATAAATTCTCATAATCATCAATTAGTGAAATCAAATTTTAAAAAATAAATTTCTTAATTGAATAAAACTAAAAGTAAAAACTATATTTCAAAAGAAATTAAAATGATTTAATATAATAATCAAACAGGAAAGAGAATTTATAAAATAAATTTAATTACAAAATTAATTTTAAAATAATCAAATATTTTTTTAATTAAACAAAAGATAAATTAAAAACATAACTTGAAGAATTGTTCATCTAACGTTAGCATAACACTAAAAATAATTAGAAAAAATTATAAATTAAATTAAAAATAATTATTAAAAAGAATTTAGATTGAATTATTTTAAAATTTTAATAAATTTTTAAAAAATAAGACTAAAAGATTAAAAGTTGATTTAACCAATTATTAAATTAAATACAATTACTTAGATTAATTAATTAAATAATAATAATGACATATTAATATAAAGTAATTAGATTAAACATTAAACTAATTAATAAATTATAAGATTATAAAATTAAAAGTACGACATTAATTAATTATTTTAAAGACTAAAAATACATAGTTAATTATAAAATTTTATTAATTAAAAAAATTTAATTATAAAAATAAAAAACTGTTAATAGTTTGTAAAAAGAGTAAAAATAAATAATTAAATTATTAAAAATATAAATAAAAATATTTGTAAAACTAAGTCAAAAATAGGCTACATCAGCAACCGACCCAACTCTATCTAGAATCCCAAACGGATGAACACATCGTGGTAAAATTTTACCTTTACTCCAGGCTTTCCAGTGTCCCAACCTTGGTGAAACACAAAATAAAACCTGATCCCTGACCTTGAACTCTAGAGGTTGTCTATAGCGATTGGCCTTGGATTTTTAAAAAGACAGTGTAGTATCCATCCCCTTCTAAATCAACTAGACCTACTCAAAAGTCTCCTGCATGAGATGTGGTCCCGGTAAATCTACATCACCCACCTCCAACCAGCACAGGGGTGATCGGTATAGCCTACCGTATAAAGACTCATAAGGTTCCATATCTATAGTCACCTGGAAACTGTTATTGTGGAAAAACTTTAACCAAGGGATATGCTTCTCCAAAGATCCCCAAAGTCTATGATTCATTCTCATAGCATGTCCTATAACACCTATATTGTATGCTATGATTGATCATCAGTCTGATAGTGGTATATTGTGCTCAGAAGCAACTGTGTACCAAGTGCCCTCAAAAAACTATGCCATAAATGATACATAAAGTGGACGTCCCTATCAAAGATTATAGAATGGGGGACCCCATGAAGTTCTACAAAATCAGGAATATACAGCCTCCCAATCTCATCAACACCAAAGGTCTACTTGATTAGCAATAAGTGAGTGACCTTTGTATGTCTATCAACCACCACACACAGTATCGTTACCTCTGTGTAACCTTGGAAACCTAGTCATGAAATCCATCATGAAATCATCCCATTTCTTCTTCGGAATAGGTAACTGCTATAAAATATCTCCTAGTAGATGATTTTCTGCTTTCACCTACTGATAGGTGGAGTACCTCGTAACAAAACTAGCCACCTATCTCTTTATACCCAGCCACTAGTACTATTGGTGGAAGTCACGACACATCTTGGTAACTTCGGGGTGCACATCCCAAGTGGAAGCATGAAACTCCAACATCAACTCATGTATGTCCACTAGAACACAGACACATCCATGGGTACTCAATATTTCATCATCACCTACTATTCAACTAGGAAGTGGATCCACACCTTTTACACTCTCCCGTAGGATTAGGACCTCAGAATCTGATAGATTCCTCATCCTCACTCTATCCAGGAGGGTATAAGTCATGACTTAAGAAGAAATGAAAATTTTCCCTTGAATGTCATGCACCTCAAATTTCATCTCACATAACATGGACATAAGCTTCCACTCACCACTGGCCTCTTGCACCGCTAGTATCTGAGTCCTCCTACACAATGCATCATCCACTGTATTACCTTTCCTGAGTGTGTAGGAAAGCTCAAAATTGAAATACTAAAGGTATTCCACCCACCTTCACTATCTCAAATTTAGGCCACACTGAGTAAATATGTATTTGATTTTTTTGTGGTTCGTGTACCTAAAAAAATTATCTCCAAGTAAATAGTGTATCCAACAGTGCAACACATGTACAACAATAACTAACTCCAAATCATACATAGGGTAATTCCTCTCATGAGGCCACAACTACCAAGACCCATATTCCATGAATTGATCTTCCTGTATCAGCACATCCCCTATCCCAATACCTGAGGCATCATAGTCGACTGTATAACTCCATCCCTTCTCTGGCAGTTTTATGACTATTGCTGATTTTAGTCTCCCCTTCAGCTCCTAAAAGGTTGTATCATAAGAATCTGACCACAAAAACGTCACACCTTTCTTAGCCAAGCCTGTCAACAGCACTGCTAAGTGTGATAAGTCCTATATAAAACATCTATAGTACCCAGCTAGCCCCAAGAAACTATATATTTCAAACATGTTCTTGGGTTATTCCCAAGAAACTACTTCCCTCACCTTCTCTAGGTACACTGACACTTCTGACTCTGAGATAATGTGACCGAAGAAGTGAATCTTTTCCATCTAAAAGTGGCACTTTGTGAGCTTAGCATATAACTATTTCTCTCTTAGTGTATTCAAAATGATCTCAAGATAGTAGGAATGGTTGTGTCAATTGTGAGAACACACCAAGATATCCTCAATTAAAACCACCACAAAATAATCCAAGTAAGGATGGGATAGTTGGTTCATCAGTGCCATGAAAACTACTAGCGTGTTCGTGATACTGTAGAGCATAACTAGATACTCATATAGACCATACCTACTACCAAACGTGGTATGAGGTACATCTACAGGTCTAACACATACCCAGTGATGTCCTAACCTCGTGTTGATTTTCGAGAACACCCAGGCTCCTCAAATATGATCAAACATGCCATCTATCTATGGAAAGCGATATCAATTTTTAACCGTCAACTGGTTTAGTTTCCGATAGTCTAGGCATAGCCTGGGGGTACCGTCTGCCATTTTCACAAAAAGGACCAGTGAACCCCATGGAGAAGTACTAGATTGGATAAAACCCTTTGCATCTACATCCTCAAGCTACCTCTTGAGCTCCTACAACTCTATTGTAGTCATCTATAAGGATGAATGGACACTGGTTCCACTCTTGGTACTAGCTCAATTGTGAACTCCACCTCTCTCATCGAAGGTAACCTTGAAAAGTCATTTGGGAAATCATCACTAAAATGATCAACCACTGACATGTCCCCTATTCATCTAGATATAGACTCGAAATCTGGGTTGTCACTTCACCAAACCCACAATGCTAGGGTTCAACTCTGCCCACGAGGACATCCCAATCGCCTTTGTGTAGAAACGATCCACCCTCTGGCCATGTGAAAATCATCCTATGGTGATGTCAATCAACAAAGGCTCGAAAAGGAAACAACTAGTCCATTCCAAGAATGCCACCAAATCCTATCATCTCTAATACATATAGATCCCATAAGAAGTGACACTCCAAAACTCAAGGGGGGACTCCTTACACTAAATCACACCTGGCGTTATTATCCCTAATGAATTGTCTTGCATCATAAAATCATTAAAAGAGAAAACACAGATCCCATGGCTCCCTAAAATGGGCACAAATACAAGACTATACGAAGACCCTATATCAAAGAATGTGGAAGATAAAATGAAGGTGACTAGAATAGTACCTATGATAGTACAGGGTCTGGGATCCAACTCATGTTGGGTATGTTGAACTGCATAGTTCTAACCGATACCAAGACCCTACAACATTGTGTGGCTACCCTGAGTTGATCCACCCTCCTGTTGCTGAAACCCTAGGGTCATTATACCACATCCATGACCACCACCTCGGCCTGAATGCCCGGACAGACCCCAGATACCAGTCTGATGAGAATCCAATGACCCTGCTTCTAAAATTTGAGTCGGTGTAGAACCTCTCTCACTATATGCTAGTGTAAATTCTATACAGAAGCATTATAAATGGCCCATATTTTCCCATGTTCGGAACTCGACTGGGTCCATTGGACACTACAGTCTGATATGCCCAGCTCTTCCACACTGGTATTACCTCACCTATCTATTGGAAGAAACATTATGACTGCTCATATCACCACGAGAAATCTTCATACAATGCTTCTTTCTCCCGTTCGTGATGGTACCAGATCTCGGTGCCTAATTTTCTTGGTTCGAACCTCCAGCTTCCTAAAGATAATGCTAAGTAATCAATGCCCGATTCATGATGGCATATACATAAGAAAACCTGAAAAAATTCACATGTGATCAGATGGCATACCTAATACCATCATAGAATCTCCCAGCCCTCGATATCTTTTCACCCATTAGAATAGGTGTGAATCTATAATGATTAGTGAAATGGGTAGAGTTTTTCATCACTAACATAGTTCCCTGATTCATATGCATGAAATTCTAGGCTCTATCGGCCCTCAATATATTTGGAAAATAGTATTCATAAAAGACCATCTAAAAATATCCTCATGTCATCTCTCGATGATTCTCTGTCTGAGTGGTAACATCCCACCACCTCTTCACTGAATCATGCAACATATAAGTCACAAGATTTACCCTCCTCTAAAGAGGCATATCTAGATTCTCAAAGATAGAAATAATGGCTTCCAACTATGACTCTATAGCCTGTGCTCCACCATCCCTTGAAAACATTAGCAAATACTACTACTAGAATACTCGCGTCAGTTCTTCCATAGACATGGAAGGCTGAGGTACTCCCTAGAAGAACTGCATAAACCTCATGAAGTATTCATGGAATTGTGAATCTACACATGTGTCCGGTATAACAACTGGTGCCACTACAAGCACACCTGGAGTATCTTCTAGTAGCCCATGGTCTACCAACTTCAGAGTATGATCATCACCAATTTCCTGGAATACATGTTGAGGTCATCATGGTGGCATGACTTTGAATGGTCAATCACACACCTTAGTTCAAGCTTATTGTCATGTTTTTCCAATCAAGAGTTACAAATAAAAATAGAAGAGACCCTCAAATGTAACAAAGATGAGTACATGGAATGTAGAAACCACACACAACATGTACCCTAAAGCATTCACATGGTCATGTTATCTCACTATCCTCGTCATGTAAACACCCCAGGTACATGGCGTGTTAGTCATGTTTCCAAATAGAATATCCCTAAATCTTCCCCAGAACACCCATTTTAGAAAATTAAACCAATGGTATGCCATATTCAAATCTGTGGGGGCCCATACTCTCCACGAATAAAATCTTGGAATCCATCTACAATACATCATAATAGAATTCTATATAAGATAGCAACATGATCCACAAAATTCTGATCCAAGAGGTCACATACACCTCAAGGAACAAAGTTTGGAATCCATCCCTAGCATATCATAACGTGATTCCATATAATTCTGAACCATGGACCACCAAATTCTGATCCAAGAGGGCCTATACACCTTAGGGATCAAAGTTTGGCATCCATCCAATTTGAACCATAGCACATACCATTACACCTATCACAACAATGTGCATTTCTACCATGGTACCTATCAAATCAGCATGCATATCTAGAATGACATTTATCACAGTAGCATGTGATAAGTAAGGATCTTATATGGCATGTAAAGAATGCGTGACATGTGATTTTAACATGTTCCTAAATGATGAACGATATGAAATACCCTCATCTAATCAGGTTTCAAAAAAATAGAACAACAATCATATCAATATTAATAACACAATACATGTGAGACACCCAACAGTGAAATCAAGGCAACTATAATAGTTCAAAAGCCAAAAATCAAAATTCAATTTGAGGTTATTCAGTTTTTTCCCTGTGCATGGGGAAGCTACTCCCGATAAAAGTTTATTACTAAATCCCTTTACCTTTCTACCTCTGTCCATTGTCTCCAAATAATAAACAAATCATAGAAACAAATTCTCTAATACAACTTTGTAACATACCAGATATGGATGCCAATGAACTGGTGCTCTTTACCCAATTGGTCACATGGCCTCAAACACATTTCCCCAAATTCCAGATACTTCCAACTACAATTGAGGACCTAGGGTGTGATAGTGGGGAAACTATGCCCTCATTGGAAGAGTGTAACACATCGCAAAAATAATATACAATAGCATAAGATGTAAATACCATACAACTGAAATAAATATGGAAATACTGATAACAAAGATAATAATAAGTCATAACATACAAAAGATGATTCTTCTCGTCACATGTTATAAAAAATAATCCAAAACAAGATACACTGCAGTTAGCTAAAAAATACAATACAAGGTACATAAATACAATAGAAAAATCATAATCATTGCAAGCCTCAGCTTGGTCCCATGCTCTCCTACTCCTAAACAACAAATCAAGTACCTGTAGAAGGGCACTTTCCCTTATCGACACCTGAAAATATATAATCTGTTCGGACCCAAAAGCATGACCCATATAGGGTGTGATAAATAAATCCTAATAGGCAGCCACCCATGATCTATGCCAATATATTAGTTAATATAAGCAACATGTAATGTATAAAAAGGAAAAGCAATAAACTATGAAGTAGTCAAAAGTAAACAATACTACAAGTCTTATTTATATTTATATTCTATTCATGTTCATTAAAAAATTCAATTACGTTGAATTTTAAACATCTCAAGATCCGGCCTTAGCTCAACAATCCCCTGTATCAAGTAAGCACAACAGATCTCTCAAAAGACCATCTAAATAGTTATAATGGAAGACTTATTTCAATCTTGTGATTTGGATTAGTAGACGCCGCATAAGGCTTTCCATAAGATATTCAGTTCAAAACCTCTCCCACAAGAATACCAAAAACATGCCGGAATGTATAAAACAACCCCGCTTGTAGGTATAACCAATCCTCGCTTGCAGGCACAACCAATCCTCACCCACAGGCATAACAAATTATCACCCATAGGCATGAAACAACATCACCCACAAGCATAGTACCACCTCACCCACAGGCATAACATAACATCGCCCGCAGACATAACATATATCAAGCACACATATATATTAAACTATTACATGGAAAACATTGATCAACTCAAATGGTTAATTAATAATACAATCCTAACATGTAATCAAACAATTACATGTATTTAAAGTTTTTTATCGCACAATGGAAAACATTTAATTGAACAAAATTCATTTTTAAACAACCCTAAAAATGGACAAAAAATCATACCCATAGGCATCCTAGATCGAAATGGATACAAATGGGTTATCTGAGGGAAACACACCCATGGGATGTCCCTTAATCAAACCCAACAAGATCAAAATTCTTCAATTCATATATTTAATTACTTAAACATCTTTAGGCATCAACACGGGTCAAAATCTCAACAAATAGACACCTTAAAAATGGTAATGTGGCACTCCGACACATATAAACCACTCAATAATTAGCGAAAGGAACAAGACCACCTATATCATAGTCATATGGATCTCTTCATCCATCATCGACTTCAAATTCAACCTAGAATAGAATAGATCTAAAAAATGAGCATAAATTCTCAAGATTTGAAAACTACTTCGAGAAGATAAATCCCAAGGAATGTATTAAGAACAATTGAGATCATATTGAGGGGATTCTAATGCACTTGATGGTGTATGGATTGGAGTTCAGATGGATAAACAAGAGCCCAAACGGTCTTCCAGCGCACCTACTAGAAAAATATCATGGGTGAGGTTATGTCAGCTTTGATAGAAAATGAGGCTACTTCCTCTTTTATAAAAAACCCATTGGGAAAGTACACGACATGCACCTGACCAACATACATTTTTCTACATTTTCTCCCCTTTATTCCCAATAACAACTCAATCAGACCATGTCCTAGCATAGGGTTTATTCCAAAAAGGAAAGTAAATAACATTTAAGCCAAAAGAAAAGTTCCATACCAAAAGAAATATCTAGGATCTTACAAATACAAATTGGGTCAAGCCCAACCATCATCATTGATCCTCAATTTCACAAACTAAATTGACCATACAAACATAATCCAATTTCATAGTTTCTATGAGCATGAGAATTACCTTAGGGGAACCCATGTCCTCTCACTGGGGATCTCATGATCACACCTTTATCAATATGAGCAGCAGACTTTGGGGATTTATTAGGAATCCCTAATCCTCAATCCCTCATGTTTAACCCCATGGTAGTACCCAATAACTCTCTATGCCAAGAATATGGTTTATTAACATGAGGGGTAAGCCCTAATAAATCCTATATATCTAGGCATAACTGAATCCTGGGAAAATTAGGAAATCAAATGGAATATCATTCCTAGATCCCATGATCAATCTCTTGGGCATCTAATATCCAACAAATCCTTATCCAAATCATCAGAGGTGTGTCCCTGAAATCCTTAGGGTGTGTCCTATGCATCAATAGTAGGGGAAACTCACCAATAAGATGTCTAACATCTGTACTCTGGGATATACACCAACCTAAATTCTACCATTTGAATCCTAATAATCATAAAAATTCTTAATGGTATACTAATATCTCCATTAAAATCCTAGCACCCAAGCATTCTTAATGTTATCACAAATTCTAGGAATCCCTTCATCCTAGGAATTCATATATACATGATCACATAATCTCTATTTTTGGACCCTAGAAATCACCTCTAGAAATCCACTCCCACAACAACCAAATCACTAGATTCTAGCCGAGCTCATAATCTCCCCCCCACATATATCATGAGACCAAATCCTAAACATACAAGGTATCCCAGGGCCTTATCTGTCTCATCTGGTGATTCCCGAACATGCTGAGGAATCACAATAGTATTATTCCCATCAAATAATTCCCAACAATCCTAGAAAATCACATATCATATCAAATAATAGAATAAAAAAATCAAGGGTTTTTTGAATACTCATGCTTGTCACTGTCATCTCACCCCCATCAGGCTTACACATCTAGTATAGGTTCTATGTGACACCCATTATCATCTCAACCCAAAACCGCATACACATTCTTAGGTTCATATCTCAATTGGGTACACATAGCCCCCCCCCCCTAGGAAATCATTACTGGGGATAAATACCACTCAAGATCCTAGAACACACTCTAAGGACAACACTCAATGCTTAGAGGACATCCCGTCCTTTAGCACCACCAAGTCATCATTGGACCTCATAGGCCTCAAGGTTTTATCTTATGGGAGACTATCTCAAGAGATAGATCATGACCCATATATAAGTATAGAGTCACTCCAAACTAGTAAAATAACACAGCCCATATAATAGCTGCTTAAGGTATATCTACGTAGGCTACATATAACTCAAGGATCCTCACTCATCCTACTAGGGTCGTTCAGATCAAGTCACACCACACCCCCTCTTGGAGATTTTCTAGCATTAGTGCATTCCTTGACCTTAGAGGCAGAGGCATCAATTCTGTTCCCATGTTCCTCATTGTCCTTGGAATATTTCTTATTTGTTCACAGGTACTCACTCAAGTCTAACAGTTTAATTTAAATTTTACTATTTAAATTAAATTGAAAAGATTAATAATAATAATAAAACCATATTTCAGGTGAAACATCATGCACCCAAATACATATACACAACATAAATCAATATATAGAGCTTGTACAAGGACTAATTACCTATTTTTGAAGATTTTATTATTAATTTCTCTACCCAAAAACTCTCTACTTGGACTCTCCCAAACTCACCTCATATCAATGCCCATCTCCAACTCTCTCTAGCACATACCTCACACCAAGACATCATAAAAAATTAATAATAACCAATTATAATAAAATTTACCATTTATTCCAAAATGGAATAAACATTGAAAAGTCACCTTATTATCCCATTGAGTCAAACCACTGACAACAGGGTGTGGTCCACTCCAGACATGCACCAAAACCTACACCATTCAAAATCCCCATCTTATAAACCTAATTCATCAGTTAATTTTACCGAAAATAATTTCTAAAACTAAATAATTTCATTGATAAAATTACCTCACAATAAATGATGAATTATGGTTAGAAGTCATCATCTTAGGACACCCTCTAGCTAGGCTGCACAAAATACCCATCAATCAGGTCTATTTTCACCATGATCCCATGGAAAGTTTAAAAAACCCTAAACTGGAATCATCCAAATAAGGGTGAAATTAGAAGAAGAACAATATAGGGAATGACCTTACCTAGAATCACTACCAAACAGTACCCTGAACCACCTATAACTGAGGGGGATAAGAGAGGGGAGATAATGTCGTCATCTCTTCACTTGTGTACCCCCTGTCATCAAAAATAGGATGGAGGAAATTCCACCTTGTTTATTTTTAAAAACATAAAAATAGGGTTTCATGTCATAAATAGAGGTTTCAATCTTTGAATAACTTTGGGTATTGGATTCCCTTTAACTCAATAGTTCACATCATGAATCCATGATTCACATCATGAATTCTCTCTAGTAGGCCCTGACTATACAATAGCCCCTCCGACCTTCCTCCAAAATTTCTCTAAACACTATGGGTGTCCACCGAACCTAAAAAAACATCTAAAAAACCTTTTATACTATAAAAACCATCAATATTTTATTTTTATCACTAATACTTGAAACAAACCATCCACCAAATATAAATTTCAACCTCTCTCTAGAATTTTTCAATTGTAATGATGTGAGTATTTACAAACTACCCCCATAAAACTTCTCATCCACATGAATTTTCACTTACCATTCAACCATTAAACATCACCATTACGAGATACTATCTCATGATCAACCTATCTCACTTGATCCCTAACATACTAATGCACTTCTTCCATGCAACTCTGATCACCAAACCCACCCTTCACTGGATGTCAAGAAACATGATCACTAACTAAGGCCAATAATAGTATGATGATCACCAAATTCATCTCTCCCAAAACCCCCATGATGTTTCCCCCAATTAATTATTTACCGTATGGTTCTCTCCACCATACGATATATATCATAATACCTTATTTCGATCCATGGTGCACCCTCCTATCAAAATCTACCATAAAAAAAATATCACTATGGGTCCACCGACCCACTAACTATATCATTCATGACACTTCAGACATGGTTACACTCTCATCATGTTAATAATCAAGAATATAACCTATTGGACCTCATCCATATGACATCCTATGATATCACTCTATTGTACCTGTCGAAGAATCCTCAAAAATAAATTTGTTCCTCCAGCCTAACATTTCCACTAATAAACCCTACATAAATGGTTCCACTCATATATTGAGCCATGAAATCAATTTTACATTATTCTAAATCACTTTTACCAAAATTTAACTTTCACTAATTTTCATCACATGATTCACCCCCTGAACCATGCGACAAAACTGGGTTTCACACCCTAAAACATATCACAAAACATTTCATCACATGATTCACCCATGGTCAATGCGATAAAATTCAGTTTTACCCCCTAAAAAATGTCATGAAACATTTTTTCTCATGCTTAATCCCATAAACCATGTTGAAAAATTTGTTTTCACCAAAAAAAATGTTACAAAACTTGTTCATCCCCTAAACCATGTCAATAAATTAGGATCACCCCCTAAAATATTTCATGAATCATGGCTCGCCCCATGAATCACCCTTAGGTCACATTGAGATCACTCCAATACCAATACCAATGAACCAGCTCATCCATTACCACATCTAAATATAAATATTGTGTTTATACTAAAAAAAGATAAAATCAAATTCACTTACTCATATCTAACTTTTAATGATTGATACTATCACACCAATGAACCTACCATCCTGAGGTCATTCCATCACGACTCCATATATATCAGCTACCACACACAATGGCTATATGAGAAAACCTTTCTCATACATGATTTACAACACAAAGCATTTATTATAACTTATTTTCATCTCACATGAACGTCTTCCATGATATCCACCAAAAACAATTGATGAGGGTTGTGCCCTAAAACGGCCAATGGTACACTCCCCATTATACATTTTAACTCATAGTTCTCCTCAATAGTCAACCTAATAGGTTCCACAATTACATGCATGTTTCTCCCTATGATTCACACTCATGCATTTCATCAGAACCCATTAACCCTCAACCTTCATATAATCATCACTATTCTAATTTAAACGATATCACATGTAACCAGTGCATTCAATACCTCAATATCACATGACAATGAATAAGTGTATGCTTTAGTACCATCCCAATTTAAAAACCTAACTCATGATTCAGTGAGTCACACACCAAACTTGGTTTACCATGCTTCATGGAATGTCTACTCATCAACACAATAACATCATAGAGACTCTCATCCAAAATCCTAACATTTCACCCCCACTAATACCAACCACATTATTATCCATAAACCAACATCATTCCAAGTCACAATCATCTTCCTACACCCTCATCAAGAACTAAAATTTGTTCATAGTAAATGAGGATAGGCACCCGAATAGTCCTTCCCTTGAAACCAACCTCAATTCCACAACACTCTAAGTGATGTACATCCCAAGGCATAACTATGAATTTTCCATAATCTTGATTGCACCTCCTATTCATTGATCTAAATATTAAGCCTCCACCCACACTTCCATTTATAAATAACTAACAAATCTTGGAAAACCCCTCTCATTGGCTACCCTAGATCTCTTAAGTCACTTGAATAACTAAAATTAAAGATTAAAAAAAGGGTTTCTAGGCCTCCCACCTTCCCAAAACATATTTTAAAAGGTCATATCTCATGGGAAACCTATTTTTACCATTTTAAATCCCAAAGAAACATATGTTCCAATTCTCACTCAAGGATCCCATGACATATACAATGACATATCATGAAAAACTACCTATGAGGGTACATATTTTCATCAAGAATCCAACCATAGGATTTCAACCTCAAGTATCCCAACTTTGGATGATACCCCATAGAATCATATAATATGATATGATCTAAAGGACTATAATTACAAGTCTATGTTAGATTGAATTCAATTATAAGATATATGAGAAAACACTATATAGGTTTTTATGGGAATATTAAATAACTATGCAACTAGTCACATCAAACATCCATACTCACTCTACTAGAATCTCTATATAATGTTTTCAAACCAAGAACCTCTAACACAAGGTTTGGTTAGATATAATTCCATTCCAATATGTGCCTAAAGACATTGTATAGGTTGTTACTAAAAAATTTAGCAACCAAACCTAAATACAAACAACCCACTGGGGGTTTATCACTAAGGTATCATGTTCCTCAGTAACCAACTAGGTTAACCTCTCATCTCATACAAAATAGGACTATACAATCATACCCTTCACTATTCATCTCACCATAGATCTACATGACCTACCATCAGAATATATCCACATATATACATGTCCGTCTAGTAGAGTAAAATTACAACTAGTAATCATACAGTAAACATCATATGAGTAGTTGTTGGCACTTTAAGTAGATGAACCTATATTTAGTGAAACAATCACACCATTAGGCCCCTACATGTCATGTAAATCCTACATGATAACTCATGATTCATGAGATTCCTCTTACCTATATGGACCAAGATTCAAATCCATAGATGGACTCTTTCAAATGAACCAAGAGAAAATAAAAATAAAAGATTAATTATAAACATATATCCAAAGACCATATGAATCACTCAAGGTGGAAAAATATATCAATCATCACATAACATAGTGAGGATAGAACTCTCAACTCCTTGGAAACCTATAATTTTTACCTATGAATGTGTTCACGACCCACCAACCTGGCATCCATCATAGGCTCTAACGCATCCCTAAACTCCTGGTTATCATATACCAAATAGTAAGACAATTAAAATTATTTGATACCACTATGTAATGACCTACCCCATCTCACTCCAAACAATATTCGAACAAGATTATCATGTGGCCTCAAACACAAATCACCATATGATAGAATCATCTGACTAGAAATGGGGGTATGAGAATATATTTTAGGGAAACTATACCCACTATTTCAGAGTATGAAATAACAATAAAATAATTAAGAATTATACACATCAGTGTACATAGAAATAATGAATAAATTTTATATGCCAAGAATAAAATGAGTCGCATCATACAAACTCAAATTGTTATCTTCATATAAAATTGAAGACATTGAGCAACCATAAATACTATATCCAAATATCTAGACTATTTGACCTATCTTAATTGATCAAGAAATACCAGGCCTCAATCCAACATGAACCTGCAACCAAGTGAAGGATACTTGGGTATCCTAGTTAAATGGAGGCTTAAGCATGGTGTGATTACATAAATAAATAGGGAACCACCAATGTGGTCCCATATGATAACAGAAATTTAGTTATACATGCATGTGATATGCTTGGAATAAATAAATATTTGTTGAACAAAATAAAAAAACCCACCAAGGATACCTATTTTAGCCCAATATTGGAATGTCTCTGGTCACATCATGATGAATGTGTAAACTAGCATACTAAATATTCGTCAAGAGTGTATGATTACAAACTGGACCAAGCCTAACCATAATCTCTGATCCTCAGGTCCACAACCTTGATCATCTTTACATACCTTGTCAATAAATGGAGTTTTTTTAGCATGATCTTCATATTAGGGGAAACACTATCCTCTCAATGGGGATCCCAATCTCACACCTCTTCTATGATGATTAGTATACCCTAGATCATCACCATTCATGCCTCATCTTACATCCCTTATGTTAAACCCCATGGATGTACTCGAGTGCTCTTGATGTTTGGTTAACAACTGATTCCTAAATGGGGGAAGCCCTAAGAAATCCTATATATCTAGGCATGAGTGATTCATGGTCTAACCAATAAATTAAAGGGAATATACTCCCTATATTCAATGTCTAATCACATGGGGAACTAATATCTCATAGTTACTCATAATTACCACCAAGATTTCATCTTCCCAGTCCTAGGGGGTATCCTAAGATTCAATAAATGGGATAAAACAATCACCCTTATGATTTACAAAATCAATTATTTGGGATATACACACACCCAATATCACATATCACCATTTAAATCTTCTAAATCATGATCATTCACAATGGTATACTAGTATCTTCATTAAAATCATAGCACCTAGGCATTCACAATGGTATCACAAATTCCTAGGAATACCTTCCATCTTGAGAATTCCTATATACATGATCATGTACTCTCTAATGTTGGATCTTAGGTACCAATTATAGGAAACCACTCTCATATCTACCAAATCATTGAGTCCAATTGAGCTAGGTGACATTCACATCCAATATATCATGAGATAATATTCTAAACATACCAGACATCTTAGGGCCTCACCTGTTTCATCTAGTGATTCTCAATTATCATGGATAATAACATCAATGTAAAGAACATTGTATGATTACCATGAATTTTGGGAATTCACATATCATATGAAATAATAAAATAAAAATATATCATGATATAGTTGAATTCCCATGACCATCACCATCATTTCAATCCCATATATTTAATATGTTCAATATCGGTTTTGGGTGACACCTATTTCCATATCTACCCATAACCACATACAACCAATCAAGTCTATCTCCCAAAGAGGTACCCACAATGGTCCCCTAGGTCATTACAACGGGGGAGGAATCCTGCTCAGTATCCTTGAAAAAAGATTGTCTCTCAGACCAATGCATAATTCTATGAGTACATCCCATCCTTTGGCATCACCAAGTCATCATTCAACCTCAAAGGAATCAAGGGTTTGTCTCACTAGAAGTTATATTGAAAGATGAATTGAGGCCCATTTCTAAGTCCCTGTATACTTCAAACCATCCCACTCACATTACCCATATAAAATCTTCCCAAGGTCTATCTATATAGGATACAAACATATAATGGTTCCTCAATTGGCCTGCCAACTTTTTTCATCAAAATTCATGCCACATCCATTCTTAAAGGTATCCCAGCATCTAGGAAACTTCTTAGACAAGGAATTTCCCATCATAAACTAAGGAATCAAGGTAGTTCTGAAGGTCCTTAGTGGCCTTGACACTTTTCACGTTTGTTCATGGGTGATCACTCAAGTCTAACAATTTCATTTATATTTATATTTTTTAAATTAAATAAAAAAATTAATAATAATAGGTCCACTGCCTTATGGGTGATTCCACATACACCCACATGTGTATAAAAAACTAGAATCAATCTATAGTGATAGAATGAGGATCATCTACCTATTTCCTAAGATTTTCTAATTGATTGCTCTATCTGGAAACTCTATACCCAACTAAACCCAAGATCACCTCAGCTCAACAGGCATCTCCCACTCTCCCAGGTACCTAACTCACACCAAGGAATTATAAACAATTAATAATAACCAATTATAATCAAATATACCATTTTCTAAAAAATATATAAAACATTAAACAATCATCAGGTCATCATGTAATGTCAAACCACCAGAAACGTGGTATGGTCCACTCCTAACTTGCACCCAAACATACACCATGAAAAATCCCCAAATTATAAACCTATTTCATCTGTCAATTTTACCCAAAATTACAAATAAAACTGCAAAAAACTCATCAAGAAACGCATTTCAAATCAAATGATGAGTAGCAGTAGGTGAAGGTCATCCCAAGACGTCCTCTAGATAGGATGGATGAAAGAACCATTAATTCGAGATATTTCCACCATGTTCTAGTGAAAATCACCAAAACTTCTAAAGAAAAACCATCTAAACTAAAGTGAAAAAAGAATAATAAAGAGTGGCGGAATGAACTTACCAAAAATTACCACAAAATTCCACCAATAACCTCCTCTAATAAAAGTGGGATAAGATAGGGTAGATCCATTCATTGGCTCTCCCATGCGTCCCCTCCATCATTCTAGATAAGGAGCTTCATCCCACTTTTTTTAAATCCAAAAAAAAATTATCTCATGTAAATATGTCTCAATTCATGAATCCCCTTTGGAAGGTTATCACAATTAACTTGAAAGTTAGCATAGTGAATCTATAATTCACATCATTAATTCCTTGCAGAAGGACCCGATTTCACCCTGGCCCCACACTCCTTCCTCTAATAATTCCACAAACAACATAGGTGTCCCCTAAATCTAAAACCCCAACAAAAAACACCCTTTTACTTTTTCTATACCCTTATAATCCCATTACAAAAAAAATCCTCGAAATAAACCATCCAAAAAATGTAAAATTCAAATTCCCATTGAAATTTTCCAACCCATAATGACATGGGTCATTAAAACTGGAGTTGAGGTCCTAAAAATACATTACATTTTATAAACCAAACTTTGGTCATGAAAATTATTATAAGGATTTAATGTCGCATAACTTACTAATAACATTTACTCATGGATCCTTGATATGTTGAGTATAATAATCAATCTTGAAATACTAAACTTAAATTTATTTAACACATGCTTCTAAAATGGTATTAAATAGTATTTTTCTATTAAACTCAATATCAATTGGTTAAGTTGACCCAAAACTCTCATAAGGATTCCCCAATAAAATTAAATTTATAAATTTTGACCATGAAAACACTTAGTTTTATGGATTCATTATTATTAAAGTAATAAAAGTATTAACTAACTTAATATTTTATAAATGTATTTTTATCTTTATGCGTAAATTAAGGTGACTTGATCATTTCATAAACATATATTAAATAATTTTAGATGAATATTCAATACATATCACAAAAATTCATACCATATAACTGTATAGATTTAGATTATTTTGTGACTAGATACATAATAATATTATTTCATCAAAGGACTCCAAAATCACCCACAAAGATCTTCTCCCATATAAAAATTATCAAAATAGCCTACTTAACAAATTTCTTCCTAATCTAGGAAAAATAAAAATAATAAAGTTTTATATTAGATACTTAGTGAGGGTAAACATAATAAATATAAATCAATGATCATAAGTGAGCATAATTGAATCACAAGGGTATGATAATATGATCATAACATACAATAATCATACTCAATCCATCAAAGATCATTAATAATAAAATGGGGAATAAGGCTTGGTCATAAAATATACATACGTCATAAGTTTTAGGAATCCTTAATAATCAATCATGAACCATGATAAAATTTTATAATTATAAGAAATATGTTTTTGGAATAATCATAAGAATATAAAATTAATTCCTAAGTCAAGGTTTTCTTTCTATACTATCATTATGGACAAATTACCATAATGAAAATTCTTACTTGATCATCTCCAACATTCTATTAGGAGTAACTTCAATCTATTTTACTCTATCATCTATTATGAGTTTATTATGTTCATCATCTATTAAGAGTCTCTAAATTCTTTCAATATTACCTAATGAATTTGAGAGAAATATAATTCTGGGCTCATTCAACACATACTATATTAGAGAATATTCCATAAGATCATAAATCATTAATCATATCATCATAGCATAAACCATGGAAAGTAAATGGGATTCATAAAAATATCTTCATTATAAAAATAGAATATCTATAAAAAGAATAAAAATGTTATCATTGGATCATATACTTAGAAAATCTGAATTAAAATCCAAGTATGTTATCATATATGGAAGTTTCCTTTAAATATAATTAGACTATTTTTAAGGAAAATTACCTTTTCATTTTGAAATCACATATTTAAAATATAAAAATTTCCAAAATATTGTGGAAAAATATTATTGGAAAAGAACCATGGAGTATTTTAAATTAATTTTCAAATCATTGATCTTTCATGATGGTGGAAAATTTCATTTATGTTATACTCATTAAAAACATTGATTTTGTTCACACCTTCGGTGAAAATTGCCTCATTCATAGAAAAACAAGAATATTTCTTTTTTAGAATTATTATATAAATTAAAATATGGGTAAAAATAAATATTTACAATCATTTAAGTATATTAAAAACATTTTTAAAAACCTTTTCGAAAATAGATGAGAAAGATTCCAAACCAAAAGAGAATAAATAAGGTTGATTTTTTTTATAAACATTTTGTATACCATTTTCAACACCAAATAGAGAAAAATGGTACTAAAAATTTAAATTAAAAGAATCACCATAGGAGAATAAAATTAAATGGTTTTATAATATATGGATCATATAATTTTCTATCAATGGAAATTTAATCATAAATAATCCTGATTAAAATGCTATTGAAACATAAATCCTTTACCTAAAGTCTTATCTTATTTCATATGTGTTAAAATATTATATATAATAAATATAGAACTATTATAGAGATATTAAAAAATTAAAATCATATATATAATACCATATATGATTATATTTTAACGTATCATAACCTGTTTATTAAAAATTATTTATTAAAATCATTGTTCTCGGTGATAACTACTTTGTTTTTCATGCTTGTTATGGTTTGATATTCTTGGTCCTTATACATTTATCATTGTTACATCATATATATATTATTAATAATGATATATATATAATATTATTTCATTATATATACTTTTATATTCATTTATATAAAGTAATGATGAAAAATGAATTATGTTTCTTTGTAGAGATGGTAGTCTGTATATACACACAATTGAGGTTTCCACTTTTTATGGGAAAAAATAAAAGTAAATAATAAGTAACATTTTAAGATCTATAAAAATATCATATATATTTTATAAATATTACATTAAAATCATCAATATGGATCAATGAAGAAAAATGAAATGCATCGCTTCATGGAGGTGTAGCCCAAACGTATGCATGAGCAATGTTTTCTTTTCTCATATGATAGAAAGACATTGGATAATTATTGTAAAATAATAATAATAGAAATTAAGTTTATTTTATATACTAAATTCACTAATTTATAATTGATACCATATATTTAGAGTATATATAATAAGAAATATAGTTGAAATTACTCAGTTAAGAGTTACACCTCTTCATTGAGAAACCTCCTTTGGATTACCCCTTAATCCTTGAAAGGATGGTATTTTGGAAATAAAAAAATATGTATAACATGGGTAAGGAATATGATATTGTATTATAGTATGTCTTGGATGATATTTAAGGAACATAGGTTATGGATAAGGGCAGAGTAGTGGTTCCCTTTTATAAGTAAGGGAAATAACACACTTGGAATTAATATATATATCGAAATCATGTCATGTAGCACAAAGGAATATAATATTTGATCATAATATGTGATAGGGTCAAAATAAACTCATCCAATCATCTTTATTCATGTTTTAGAGGCTTTCTAAGCCTTATCTCTTACTTAAACCACTTTAACCCCATTTTAACCTTAATCATAGAAACATAACTTGTTACCATGATAAAATAATAATATTAAACAATAAAAGGGCAATTATAACCAAATTTATAGAATATGATTAAAATATTTGAGTCTATTTTATCAGATTCAATTTCTATAGGTGGAAAAAATTACTTTTAATATAAGAACATGAAACACATGAAAATTTGTTTTTAATTCGAATAAAATATAACTTATAAAAAAAGTAAATATTTGTTTCATAATTTGAAAATAATTTTTTAAAAGAATTATTTAAATTTTTAAACATATATTTTTCAACTATAACTCATACTATTGGTTAAATACAAGTGTATATAGATTTTAATGCTTTACCCCATAGTTTTAACCTAGTTTTACCTCTTTTACCAAGGTAAAAAATATTTACCATGGTTACTATTTATAATGAGAAAAAATTAATTTAACCCTAATATATTATATTAAATATTATTATTCAATATATGGAATCCATTTTACAAGATTCAATATCTATATATGGCAAAAAATAATTTTAAAATAAGTGTGAAAAATGAAATGAAACCCATTTTTTGAAAAATGAAATTTTAAGATAAAACTAGATTTATTACAATTTAATTCCCAATGAAAACGATTATATGTATATTAAAACAAATAATTAAATATATAAAATTTATATTTCATTAAAATTATTCATCAATATAGATTAATTTAATTTATTATGATAAAAATACATTGCATGAATTGAAACCATTTTTCAGAATAAAGAACATATTTTTTATATTCAAATGGTTTAATTTTAATTTATAACCAAGTGATAAAAAATCAATTAATTTTATACATGTAAAAAAAATAATTTTTAATAATTTATTTCGACCTATTAATTCCCACCAATCCATCATCTAGGTGATAATTATCACATTAAATGATAATATTTTAATAGTATATCTTGGTTTCTTAAAACTTGGTGTTTTGTGTAAAGAAATATATCAAATAAATTAAATTTATTTAAAAAATAAATATATCATAAAATATCAAGGTGTTATATTATAACCCCATTATAATAATTTATCCCTTGAAATTATATAACTTTGATACAAACAATTGAGGATACTTCTACCTCCTTACATCCTTTGATTCCTATGTTGGTTCTTCAAATTTATATTCCCACATCAAAACATTAATGGGGTGGGTGGTCTTATTTCATTGAACTCTATATCTTCAATCTATATTCGTAAATGGTTGTTCCTCATAAGGGATATCTCACTCTAGTTATATGAACTTTGATATTAGTATATGTGAAGGATCAGGTATGTTCTTCACTATGAGAGGTATATAGAACACATCGTGAACTTGAGAGAGATTAGATAGAATATCCAAGAAAAAATAAAACATACCTATATGTTCAATAATTTATAAGGGGACAATATATCTAGGACTAAATTGTTTATTCTTTCCAAATCTCATAACTTTATTCTATGGTGACATTTGTGAAAATACCTTATCACCAACTTAGACCTCCAGATCTCACTAATTACTGTCGACATAAACTTTATATTGATTTTGAGCCACCCTAATATTATAATTAGGGGATATGATCTTATATAACATTTCATCATCTATCTTAGGTACTTATATATTTATTTCTTCAACTTCATCTCAACATGTTGGAGTTCAAAACTTCCTTCGATAAATAGATTCATAAGGATCCATCTCTATAATTTAGTGAAATATATTATTATAAGAAAATTATACCCAAAGAAGGTGTTAATCCCAACCACCATTAAAATATATATTATAGGATATTATTATAACTTCTAAGGTTTAAATTTTCCTTTTAGACTAACCATATTTCTGAGGATGATTTTCAGTACTGAAACTTAATTCTGTATCTGAAGCCTGGTGAATAATTCTCTAGAAATTTGAGGTAAACAGCTGATCCCAATCAAATATAGTAGTATGTAGTACTCCATAAAATCTAAAAAAATTATTTAATATATATCCTTTGAAAATTATTAAGATATAAATCTTCTCTCATGTAAATGTAATGTGCTAATTTCATAAGGTGGTCAAATATAACCCAAATTGAATTGTGCCCTTTAGATGTTTTGGGGAGTCCGATGATGAAATCCATGGTAATGTTTTCCCATTTCCATTCTAGTATGTGTAATGGTTATAACATCACCTTATAATTCTATCACTCAAGCTTTACTTTATAACATACCATACATAGAGATACGTACTCTGTAATATCCAATTTCATGTTTTCCTATAAAAAATATTTATTTGAATCTATATACATCTTCGTAATTATATGATGAATAGAGAATGGTAAAAAATGATCATCATCCAATAACTCCTTATTCATATCTGGTATTTATAGTTTACATACTTTATTCATGAACCAAATCAATGCATTATAATATTGGTTGAACTCAGTAATATTTCTAACCTTCTTCTATAGTTCCAAATCCTCCTTCTATGCCTCTTTAATACTCAGATGGATTGATGGTTGAACCATCACCTGAAAAAGATATGGTCATATCCCATTTACACATTATTTTAATAACCATAGTATAAATATCCCTAAATATGGTATCTATTTCAATCCTCACCTTGGAAAAAATTTCATGGTCTTTTCAATTCAGTGCATCAGCTACTGTGTTTACTTTCCTAGGGTGGTAATGTATTGATAAATAATAAAATTTGATAAACTCCAACTATATTCTATGGAACATTTTAAACTCATTCTATGTGAACATATACTTCAAGATTTTATAATGAGTTTACATATCACATATTTCACTATAAATATAATTCCATTATATTTGCAAAGAAAAAATAATTACTGCCAACAAAAACTAATGATTCGGGTAATTTTGATCATGAATTTTAAATTATTGTGGGTCATAATATATCACTATATAATTATTTATAAATATGTATTCCATTCTAATATTTGTGTTAGTAAATATAAAAAACCCTTATCCACAATAAGGCAGTGTAAGTATAAGTGTGTTAACCAACCTTTATTTAATTTCCTAAAAATTTTCCTCACATTCATATATCCAAAGGAACTTGTATCCCTTCCAAGTCAACTTGGTTATTTTATTTAATAAACATAAAAAATCCCTCTAAATTTTTCTGTAGTATTTATCCAACCTAAGAAGACTATGGATCTTGGTAACCATGCTTTTTCTCGGCCATTTTTTAATAAATTATATTTTTAAGGTTCCACTAATATATAGACTACCACAAAATAATCAGGGTAATATCTAAAACCTAAATTCATTAAATATATAAATATAGAAGAAGAATTGGTAAGTCTATATTTCATTATGATAAATCCATAATTACCGAACCATATAAAGAAGGTCATCATGGGTATATATACCTTCTTGAATCTCAATTTATGATATCCATATTGAATATAAATCTTATAAAAATATTGACCACCTTGAAATAAATCAAACAGATCAATAATATGGGGTAGGGGATATTTATTTCTAATAGTTATCTTATTATGTTCTTAATAATCAATGAAAAAATTTAGTGAACCATTTTTCTTTTAATGAAAACTATAGATGAACCCCAAGGACACACTAGGGTGTATGAATCCCTTATCAAGATTCTTATACAGTTTCTTCTTCAATTCTTACAACTCAATTGGTGATACTCAATATAGAGTCTTTGAAATATGTGGATCAGTAGGTAAGAGTTCTATTAAAAACAAAAACATCAGGATTTATGGAAATACTAGGTAAATATTTAGGAAATATAACAACATAATCCTAAACAATAAGAATATATTTTATGTTGTGTTTATTTGACACAATTTTATATAAATATCCTACATGAATAGGTAGTAAAACCCATAAAATGGGATCCATTGGGATTTTATATTTATCCTCATACTAAAATATGATCATAGGTTGATTTCGAATATGAAATGTAACTTGCCTTCCCCATAAATTGATAGGGGATATATATAGAGAGATCCAATCCATGACCAAAATCACATCAAATATAACAAGTGGGAGAATAAAAAGATTTATAGGAAGTAAATTCTAATATACTTCTATAATAGAGGAACTATATACATGAGATGTTTTTATCATACCATTTTGAGTTTTAACAGGTAAATAAAAATATAATCATATAGTTAGTAACTTGTTAACCTTATAAAGTCATTAAGATATAGAAGAGTGGGTAGATCTATAAATAAATAAAATATTTTTAGTTCTGTAGTGGATAATAATTTTAACTTTTACCATCTCATTCTCAGGACATTCTTTCATAGTTGTGATCATATGAGCATTCCCTTTCTCTCTTGGAAAAAAAGGTTACTGATGATGAGTGTCATCATTAACCTTTAGACTCATTCATTTATTTTAATAATGTACAAATTACTTGAAATTATAGTATTTTAGTGTACATGGAACATTTGGTTTACATTTTTCATTGTTCTATTAATTTATTTTCTTCTTTACAAAACTTAAACATTATTTTTCGTCATGGACTTCTTTTCCCTATATAAAACATTTACCATACCCCATAAGTAAATTTCCTCTATTCTTCTTTCCACACTTCTAACATAAAGGAATATTAACTTCCTTCCATCCATGGATTTTATTATTAAAATTTCCTCAAAATTCCATCTTTCTTATTTTACCCCTAAAACCATGAGAATAATGAGAGTCTCCAATTTCCAATTCCATCCTAAGATCACATATAATTATTGCTCCATAGTTATCAATGTCTATCATAGCCAATTCCTTTTAGATACTAGGTCTCAATACACTGAATAATTAGTTATCTTTTCTTTCAATATCGATGATAAAACTAGAATCATAGCTTTAAAGTCTGGTGAATTTTCTAACATGGGTACTAATGGACTCATCTTCCAAGTTATTTATTTCTAGTAATTACCTTTACATTTCCATATGAAGTTTTCAAGAAAGTTTCTTAATGAAAAATTCCTTATTAAACTCTTCCCATGTTAAGGATTCAATTTTCTCCTCCTTCTTTATATTATTAATAATATTTTACTACTAATATTCTTCTCTTTCCAAATAATGTACTTCAAAAAAAATTTCATATTCTGAACCTTATAGAATAAAAAATATCTTTTAGTGGTATCCATTTATTATAAACTAGTGGATCAAAACAACTGAATTAATGTTTAAATTTTTATATAAAAGACTCAATGGTGAGTTGTTCCTTAATTTTTCCATTTATAATAGTATTATGGTTCACATGAGATTTAATATCCTAATATATTTGAATGATAATAGCTATAATATTTCACATCCTAGCTCCCATTTCATTTGGTCTCTCACAAGGATGGTTATTTTATTTCCCATCACAATTAATGTTAACCTAATTCATTATTGGTTTATCTATTGAATAATACCATAAAACATAGTGTGAGAAACAATAATCATAGTGAGTAATCAGGTAAGAAATAAAAATCCATATGATATCTAAATCATGACACCTTTTTTCAATCGATAAAACCTTAGGTTTAACCAAGGTTATAATTTTTCATCATCTATGCAAATACTTCATAATGGTTTATAATGAAAATGTGAATTAACCCAAGAATATTCCTTTAGAGTGTCAAACAAGGTGTGGAATAAGGCCTCATTCACCATGCACCAGAATGATGGATGAGATATACTCGACTAACTCTTTTCAGTTTTTCTACCCCTATATATATTTATTAAAATAAAATCAACCTATAACATCAAAAAATGGATATATTTCTAGGAAAACCATATAATATACACCTTACCAAAAATTTAGGATGTTATCCTATACATAGTCTTATCCATAATATTTTTACAAAATTTCTCTAATCCCAATCTCTAAAAATTAAATAAATTCTACTCTAATACCAAATGAAGAAACATGAGTGTTATATATATATAAATATATTAAATCCTTTTATATGAATATTTTATACATATCATAACAATAAACATCATATTACTAAAAGGTTTAGTGTATTTTTATACTAGATATATAATAAATTTAATTCATGTAAGATATTAATCATTTCCCATAAATATCTTTTCATTTAGAACACTTATTAGGAATGCCCTACATAAAACATTTCTTCGTAACATGGGTAAAAGAAGAGTAAGAAAGGGTGAGATTATATTCTTAGTAAGGGTAAACATAAGATATATAAATCAATGATAATAAGTGAGAATAAGATAACCATAATAGTATGATAACATAATCATAACTTATAATAATCATACATAATTGTTCAAAGAGACTTAATCATAAATCATAGCATAAGACTTTGTCATAAAAAGATACATAAGTCATAAGATTGTAGAATCATAAATAATAAATAATGATCCATGAGAACATATCATAATAATAAATAAGTTTGAATTTTAAAATTAATCATAGAAAATAATTTCCTTAGTCTAGATTCACTGCCAATATTATCATTGTGGATAAATTCCCATAATGGAAATGCCCACCTGGCCATTTCCAACATTCTCTTGGGAGTAACTTCCATCTAGTTCACTAGAAAATCTCTTAGGATTTTGTTAACTATGTCATCACTTATGATTTTCTCATCTTCATAATCATAACCCAATACATTTAAGGGATATATAATTCCATAACACCTATCACATAATAATAATTCATTTATATGTATTATGAAAGATCATAAATAATTATTTATATCATCATAGTATAACCGATAGAAAATAAAGTGTTTTCATAAATATATCATCATAATAATTATAAAACCATATATATATAAAATACGGAAGGAATCATTGTATAATTTACCTAGTAAATAATAAGTAACATCAAACAATGTTATCATCTATGGAAAATTTATTTAAAGATCACCAGGATATTTCTCGAGGAAGATACCATTTTCATTTTGAAATTAGTTAATTAAAATATATAAATTCCTCAAATTTTATGGAAAATATTTTATTTTAAAATAAAAATGTAAAATGCTAATAATTCTTTAAAACATTGAGTATTAATGATGGTAGTAAAACAATTCTTGCAGTAATCATTAAAAATAATGATTTGCTTCACACCTTTGGTAACAATTACCTCATTTAGAAAAAATGAATATTTATTTTCCAAATTTTTAGATAAAGTAAAACTTGGGAAAAATTAATTTTTAATATCATTGGATTATATTAAAAATAATCATAAAAATATTTTAGAGGACGTGGATATGGAGGAGAAATAATCCTGACCAAAAGAGAAGAATTAAGGTTTTATTTTCTTAAAAAATAAACCACTTTGAGTAACAAAGGGGAAAATAGTAATAAAATGTCAAAATTAAAAAAATAACCATAGTATAATAAAGTTAATGGGATTATTAAATAATTTTTATACAATTTATCTCAATTTAAATTCAAGTATAAACAACCCTGGTTAAAATGAGACTGAAACATAAATACCTTACCTCAAGTCTTATCTTGTTTCTTATGAATTAAATTATCATGAATAATAAATATAGATATATTATAAATATATTTTAGGATAATAATATTATATATAATACTATATATTATTTAATTTTAACATATTATCTATTGTTTATCAATAAATCTTTATTAAAATCACTATTTTATGTGATAACTGCTTCATTTTTCATACATGATTCAGTTTAACAGGCATGGTCCTTGTACATTGATCATAGTTCCACCACATAAAAAAAATATTAATCATGAAATATTTATAATATTTATTAATTAAATAAAATTTGATAATCATTCATATAAATCAGTGATAAAAAATGAATTACATCGCTTCATGGAGATGGTAGTTTGTATGTATGCACGAGTGATGTTAGAACTTTTCGATGGACAGAATGAAAGAAATGTAAATATTGATTAAAATTTATAAAAAAATAATAATATCATAAAGAAAAAATATATTAATTAAATCTATCATTATAAACATCAATTTGAATCAGTTATGAAAAATGAAACACATCTCTTTGTGGAGGTGGTAGTCCACATGTATAAACGAGCAATATTTTCTTTTCTCATAGGATAGAAAAGTGGTGGATTATGGTTTTTCCATCAACATAATAACAATTAATTATATTGAATATAATGAATTATTTATTTTATAATAGGTAAAATATATTAATATTAGGTAGAATAAAAAATAAAATTGAGAATACTCGGTTAAGAGTTATACCTCTTTGTTGAGAAACTTATTTTAGTTTATACCTTAGCATTGAAGTAATTGTGTTTTGGAGTGAAAAAAAAGTTATTGGATGTTTGGAAGAAATATAGGATGGTATTAAGGTATGTATTGGTCAATATAGAAGGCTAAAACTCTATTAATATTGAGGAGAGATGGTTCCCTTTTATAAGTGAGGGAAGGATATTCTTGGAATTACATAAAATATTAAATAATATATATATATCATAATCTTGTAAAGTGGAACCTAGTCACCCCAAATTAGAAGATAATATATAATAGGTTCTAAATAAACACAACTAACCACATTTAGACAAAATTAATTATATTTTAATCCTTATCTTTAAGTTAAACTGTTTTAAACCCATTTTAACCATAATTGTGATAAATTAACTTTTAAGCAAGATAAAAATAATTATATTAAAAAAAATTAAAATTGGATTTGTAAAAAAATTATAAATTATAAATAAAAGTTTTTAATAAATTTTATTATTTAAATTTATATAAGTGGAAGAAAATACTTTTAATATAATAACACAAAACACCTGAAAAATAGTTTTTAGTAAAATGATCATCTCAAGAGTAAAAATTGTTTCACCTTGAAATCAAGTAATAAGTTGGTTTATGAATATTTTTTTTAGATAATAAAATAAATTAATGTTCTTAGACTTTTTTATCAATCCAAAACTGAGTGATACCTTCCAACCATGCCATTAAATTCATAGACCCAAAAATAGTTATAAATTTGAATAAAATATAAATTATCTTCACACAAAAGATAATATTAGGTTCCCCATTTCAAAATAATGTTTTAGAATAAATTATTCAACTCATTAAACATATATTTGGTTGAAAAACACTCATATAATTGGATAAAGATATGTTTTATATAGATTTTAAATCCTTACCCCATAGTTTTAATATATTTTTACCACTTTTACCGAGGTGAAAAATATTTACCATGGTTACTATTCATAACAACCAAAAAATAATTTGAACCTATTATATTATATTAATTATGATGATTCAAATTATTGAATCAAATTAAAAATATTTAATTTCTATATGTGGTGGGAATTCATTTTAAAATAAGCATACAAAACACATAAAACTCCTTTTAGAATAAATGCATTTTTAAGTATATATCTGGATTAATTCTTATTCCATGTTTATTAAAAATCATTAGACGAATATTAATTTTTTTTTGAATTTATAATCTACATATTTCATTAATATCATTCATCAATATATATTAATTTAATTTATTATGATAGAAACACATTGAGTAAATAAAAAATGTTTTTTCAGAAAAAAAACATCTTTTTACCTTCAAATGATTTTATTTCATTTCTTAACAATTTATAACCAATGAATTAATTTTATAAATGTGTAAATAAATAATTTTAAATAATTTATTTAATCATAATCATACCCACCAATCCAAGAACTATGTGATAATTATCTTGTTAAATCATAATATTTTAATAATATATAATGGTTTGTATAAACTCGATGTTGCGTTTAATGAAAACTATCAAAATAGTTAAATTAATTTAAAAATAAATATATTATAAAATATCTAAGTGTTACATAAATTTATAATATTGAATTTTAAATATGATTTTTAATATTTAGTGGATTTTACTTAAGTTATTAACCATGTCTGGATAACTTTTATGCATAACCATATTTTATTATAGTTCCATATTCAAAGTTTGTTAATAAATTTATTTATGTGATCATAATAAAAATTCAATAAAAATTACTACGAACCTTGGAGAAATAAAAAAAATAAATTGGTATGATCGTGATCTTATCGAATGGTCAATTTTTCTAGTGTTTGATAAACAGACCCTTAAACCTGGGGAATAATACCTTGAATAATAACTTGGTTTGTTCTTATACGTTCGACTTATCCATATGTGTATCTTCTAAATTAGGTTAACTTAATTTCTAAACATAATCTACCTCTAATCATTTGAGATATACATTAATTATTTAATTGTTTTACTTAAACACAAATGGGGGAACCAAAATATTGGATGGAGGTTCATAAAAATAGAATGTGTGGGCATTCGAGACCTTACATAATAAGAAAAGGGCATGTCACACAAGTCAAAATTTTAATTTAGTAAAAGGAATTAAAAGAAACTAATAACATATTGAGGTCATTATGGGCTTATGATCATCCACATACACGCAACAAATATACATTTGTACACTAGAAAACATTCACTTAAATTAATTATTTAATTAAGATAACATCACCTTGAATTAATCCAATTAAATATTTGATTAAAAAATTAACTAAATTTATCTTAATTCCATCCAAATATTCCTAAAATTTCCTTTATCTATATGTTTTTACAAATTAAATTAATTAATTTGATTAAAATTAATAGAGTACACATGTGTATATGGAGGCAATGGCATGTACCTGTCTAAACTACCTGACATGGTACTTGTACTATGAACTCACATGGAATCTAGAATGCATGACGTAACACATAATTACATTGTTTATAATATCAATAAATAACACACAAACACATGTAAATTATATGGTGTGTAAGGATATTAATTCTCATGAAGTATACTACATGTAAGGAAAATACACAACTTATATTCCAGAATTTAATAAATAAATAAATTTAATATATAATCAATTTACCCATAGCATGGTGTGTACTATTAATAAAAGAAACATAGACACATTCTAATTATGTTTGATTATATCATTAATTTTTTTGGGCCAAATTAATTACACGAGGTTTAGTGGGTTATAATCTGTGTACTTGGTATACACATCACATAACATCTTATGTCCATGTCAAAGACACACACCTAGGGACTGATCATGTCTATTGTCCATAAATGTTTATAAGGTAAATTATGTGTATTATAGATACACAACATGTCACATCAATGTTTCATGACTTTTAATCACATGGATCATTTCATAAATAAATGATGCATCTTTGGCTCAGAGTTTTCAGTTGTAAAAAATGTTTGGAATACATAATGTGTATACGGTTCACACGTCGTGTTGTCTAACATGTTGTGTGCTAACATAGTCTAGTAAAAGCATGATGTGTATTAAAACACTCTATGTGTATTCAATTGCTCTTAATACAAGTATTATTTTCTTTCAATAATGGGAATTTCGTTTCAACCCTTTGCTTATAAAAGATACAAGGGTTCAGGTCTAAATTAATTTTTTTTGTCTTAAATAAGTCTTATGCCACCCAAATATTATTTTTGACATTGCTTTTGTGGTGGGTATTCCAATTAAAATAGACCAGACCACCAAGTCTACAAAATTTGTCCATTATGCTAGGGTTTTGGTGGAAGTTGATTTAAGTACATACCTAATTCATAACATAGTCTTGTCTACCTTAGATGATGATATCTCTCTAAAGTTGGATTATGAAAGACTACCTAACTTATTTCTTGACTATCAAGTTATTGGACATGTCAAAGAGAAGTGTTTCAAAATTATTGTATGCATTTTTTTCTCTTTAAAAGGGCATTATGAGACCTCTTGTAGGAAGAATGTGAAGAAATCAAATCATGCTTCACAAGTGGTGGATGATTCTTCTTAGTAAATATCACTTGATCCTCATGTGTATAAGGATACAAAGAAAAAATTTCTAGTTAATCAAATAGAGGAGTGCATGACTGCCTTGTATGAACCTTGGACATGTTTGGCCCTATCTTTTATTCCTAAACATGCTGCCTGGGGTGAGGGTAACATGATTAGAGGAGTGATTTGGGAAAAGGTGTAGGGGAAATTGGGCCAAGTTGGTGAGATGATTTCAAGGAACCAATTGTAAAATCATAAATTAAAGGAGACATAGGAAATTTATGGAAGGTGGGATGATGTTGAGGATGAATCCCCAAAAAAACCAACCTATAGTTAGGCCTTGTCTAAAGGTAAAAATATCTTTGTCATTGATGAATGCTTCAAACATGTTCCTTATAAGAAAGCGAGATCGAGGAAAGACTAATCATACCTGAAGCCAACCATGGTAACCAAGTATCATGAAACTTTTGATTATTATTTTTAATGGGATGGTTATTATGATACTTCTTATCAATGTTACCTTGATATTTGAGTTCTTCTTGTACAAGGGCATGTGTTCTTGTATGACCCCTTCATTTTTTCTATTTTCTAGTTTCCTTTTTAATAAAAAATCATATTACCTATTATTTATGGTATTAATAAATGATTAATAGATAATTATAAATTTATTATATGATGTTTTAATACCACTTAAAGTTTATATGCATAATAGAAGTGCTCAATAGTGGTATCCAATTTGTATTTTTTTCACAATGAGTGACTAATCCAAGATGTGTATGACGAAGAACATAATAACGAATAGAATTAGTTTTATGATTAATTGAAATAATAATGTGGAACCAAGAAGGTAGGATTATCCCATATAATTTATATCTAATTTATTGATAAACTAGAAATTACCTTATCTTTCAATTCTTTCTTCATTAATGATGTGGTTGACCACTCTCAACATATAGTCACTATGCCATGGGATCCAATCATTGAATCCCACTAGTTATGAGTAAAATATTCTATAAAATCTTGAAATTTCATCATAGACTCCATGGGTTCTAGTGTATTCTATCTTGATCTCTTTCATTTTCCATCATTTAATGCAACATAAATCACTTTGTGGATTAAGGATGCTTTAGGTTCTCTTAAAATCTTGAGAGGGTGGAAGTGGATCAATACTCTTATTCTTGATCACATTCTTGAGTGGTTTCTCTCTAAAGTCTTGATAGAATTCTCTATTGTGTTTTTTTCTACACAATGAACATTTAACCCTCGAAATTTATATAACCATATATTTATAGAGATAGGTTAGGGGTGGTAATTGCACATAGTCTTTTAGAAAATATTATTATCATTAGCCAACCCCTATCAAATAAAAATATAAATATTATTGTTATTTAAATTAAAAGAACAACAACATTGTATAAATAGATATCAATCATTAAGTAAATAAATTAATATTTATTTAAATTATATTAAATATATCATTTCTAAAAACAATTAAAATTGTTCGTTCTATCCTCGATATTTACCAAAACTAGAATAATGTAAATCTATTTAATAAATAAATATTATTGTAATATGTTTTTAATAAATAAATAAATATTAAATTCCTTAAAACTTGGGAATAAATATTTATTATTATTCAACTCACATATTTACTCTTTTGAATAACCAGTGATTAAATCTTGGATATCAAACAACCCTAAATAACTATTAAACCATAAATTGGGAATAATATTTATTCTAACATGCTAAATTCAAATATAATTTAACTATGATTATAGATAAACTTATTGTGAGGACCTCTAGGTTTCTTTCTTTTTGGTATCATTTCGAACATTCCTAAAGTCTAAGGTTAGCTCTATCAACATGCCAAGGCACCCATAGAGAAAGAAGTAAATTTCAAAATGAAAACCTTCTACAAATGTACACAATGAAATAAAATCCATTTATATGGATATATCTAATCAATTAGGTTTCATATGGGTGTCATCAACAAATTTTATCAATGTATATTTCGTTGACTTTTCAAAAATTAACTTTCCAACAAAATGACCATGAATATGGACATAAAAAAATCAATTCCCATAAAATGGCCTATAATATAAATTTCCATTAAAGAACATAAGGTAAAAATACTTTCTCACATTATTCATTAATATAATATTATCTATGACCACTAGTATAAAATGGATTTTAACATCGATTATTAAATAAAAGATGTAAAAATCCTTTCTTGTTGGGTTTTAATATCAGTTATATAAATAAAAAATATTAAATCCCCAATGTGGGAAGTGTTTTAATGTTGATCATATATATAACGAATGTTAAAAGTAAAATTAATTTCACATAGAATCGATATTTCAATTTATTCACAAAGTTATTTTAATTTTTAAAATCCTACCTAAATTTTATCACATCCCTATGAAAAATATTTTATTGTACACTATATAACTTCTGATTCTCCCTATTTCAATATTTTTGAACTAGTCCTCTTTGATCCATGTCAAATTTCCATCACTTCTTCATTTTACTATTTCAATATGGTATTTTTTTCACATCATTTCATTTCTTTATTATTAGTTTTCTTCATCAATAATCTTTTTGATGATTTATTTGTTTTATAATGAATAATAATTCTTCCAATCAAGTTTAGAATATAAATATTCCATATGATATTTACTTGAAAGAGTTTAAAATTCTTTATTACCTATTTTGTGTATTTCATATGATTTATTTCCTAAAAACAATAAAAATATAAACAAAAAACATATTAATTTGAATAAAACTATCAAAATTAACGAAATTAAGTAGAAGATTTAAGTTTATTTTTCTTTTTTCATTTATTTCTGCAATTTTTAGTTCATATTTATCATGTTTTATTCTAATATATTTTTCATCATCTATATTTTTTAAAAATATCGTACCCCTTTAACATAATTAGTTTTGATAACTTTCATAGGAAGTGCCTTTCGATGTTGTTTATCTATAAAAAATGATGTATGAAGTTTAAATTCTCAATTTTTATGTCAATAGTAAGAATAAATGACATAAAAATAAAAAAAATTGCTTTAACATTGATTAATTTAATCGATGTTAAAAATAGAACTTAAAACATTGGATGAACTGATGTCAGATAGAAAACTAACATTTAAGGTAAAAAACCAATGTTAAAAGTTATTTTTATACTAGTGGACATACCAAACGTTCCCAACTACTCCATGAATATAAGTCTCCATGGTTTATGACAATAAATAAATTATTTGACTTGTGATATGCATTAATAATAATCTTAAAATAAATGTACCTTACACATTTATGAAAATAGGAACATCCAATGACACTTAAAAATGTGGCTTTCCTACAAATGGGTCTAGTGATCATAACATTAATATCTTAGAGATTACTAAGGGGGGAATTCATGATAAAAAATCTCAATGTCTTATAATCCCCCTACCCTTGATATACTATATCATCTTTGTCCCATAAGATGATATCATCTAGCCATAGAACATGAATTTAAGAATATTATCATAGTATTCCATGGTTTTCATCATATCAGGGAGATAATCACATATATTTCATGTATAATAATAATAATAATGTGAAAAAATATCAATCAATATTAAAAACTAATAATAATAAAAATTAAAGTAGTAATTGGTTATAGAGCACCAACTCCAATAGTTAGTGGGTGAGGAGAGTGCCTCTTACCCTGAAGCTGCTGAATATGAAACATGAGAATAATATATGATCAATAAGGTTATGTTGATATTGAATAATAGTATGTGTATTATCATAGAGTTTCCACCATGACATAAACCTACTAGATTGAAATGGGTGTACATGTCAAAATTAATAAACAAAAATCAATATTGGTCATGAAAGGATATGTTCAGTAGAAAGGAGTAGATTTTGAAGAGGTTTTTTCACCAGTAGATAATCATAACACAATTAGTATTATTCGTTCACTATATATCAGTTGGGGTTAGTAAGTACATCCCAAAGATATTAAGTCTTCATTTTTGAATGAGGAGTTAGAATAAAAATTGTATATGACTCATACAGAGGGTTTTATTAAAAAACAAGTGGAATAATATATATAAGTTTAACAAAGAACCATGTGGTATTTGATAGACTCTATGATCTTCGAATACCAAGTTGGACAAGAGTCTCAAATACCTCGGTTTCACAAGGTCCTCACAAGATCAAGTTGTGTGTAAGAGAGGATATAAGTATGCATATATTATTTAGGGTGTTTATATTGATGATAATATTTTCATAAGGAGATTTATAATGGAGATTAAATTGTTAAAAGAAAATATGATGTCTGAATTTCATTTGAGTGATCTATGGATACTATCATATTATCTTGGAACTGAAGAATAGTAGGAATAAGTTAGGTCCACACTTCAAAAATATCAACATTACAAGAAGGTTTTAATTTAATTTAGAATGGATTAGTGTAATTAAACTACATATCCCATGGAGCCTAAGTTTCACCTATATGAAAATGGTGATGAAGTTCCAGTGGATGTCACTAAATATTAGTTCATCATTGGTTTCTTAAGTTACTTACTCCAAATAAGGTAGGATATCTCATACACTATTGGTATGTAAAATAGATTCGTGGGGAGACCTATTATAATGAACCATAAGGATTATAAATATATTATAATGTATCTAAGGGGTATACTTAATTTTATGCTTGTTTACATAAAGCGTCGATGTAAATAGTAATTTTTCAACTACATGGACAGTGATTTTGCCAGTGAGTTGGATGAAAATGAAAGTGTCAAAGGTATGAAATTTTATTTCAATAACAATATAGTGTCTTAGAACTCATAAAAATAGAATACTATGGAATTTTTATCCTGTCAATATGATTTTATGGTATCCACTACTATGATGTGTCAAGAATTATGGCTGAGAAGTTTGGTAAGATAATTGAAGAGTAAACCCATGCCATTGACTTGATTTTTTTAACAAACAATATGCTATAAATTTAATGAAGAATATCATATTTTGTATTCATAGTGACCATATTGAAAAATAATTCTATTTTATACATGAGTGTGTGTAAATATGACATATTGTAGTTGAGTTTGATAAAACTAGAGAACAACAAACAAATGTAATAAGAAAGGAACTAATGAATATGAATCTTGAAATGATGCAATATATATTGGGTATTAAAGGTTTAGTGAAACTTTTGAATTAGTGGGGGTAATATTCTTGTAATTCTAACATGGATCATCTTAATCATGTCTTACATAATAGATTTATTGAGAAATATTTTCAGTCAGAAAAGTAATGCACTGAAATTAGAAGCTTCTTGTTGCTCTCTTTTTTTCCCAAACACCTGAAAAGTATGGAATTTTTCAGGAATTTAGTTTATTTTTCTTATTTATTAATTGGTATATTTTTTTCAATTATAGATTATCATTTGTACAAGTAGAAATAAACTATTCCCAATGTATTCTCACCAAAGTACCTCATTTTGTTTATTTTTTCTCCCCCTCTTCTTATCATATTAGTGTAGGGAGTCCATAGTCAAGCTCTTATGAAATCCTCCTATGGTGAAGGAACCATTAGAAATAAAATTTTATTTTAAATCCCCATAAACTACTAAACCTTAGTTTTAACCTAGGCCATTCTTCTTCATCATCTATTCAAATCCTTCATAATGGTTTATAAATAAAATATGAATTAACTCATGAAAATCCTCTAGGATTTTAAAACTAGACATGAGGTAAGGTAATATTCAAAATGAAATATAATGATAGCCAACGATAAAAACAACCAAATGTTTTCATTTTTATTACCCCTAAATTCATATGTTCCAAAATCACATCCACTTATAGTATACGAACATGGATTTATCGTTAAGAAAGTCACATAATCTATATCATACCAAAACATTAGGATATTTTCTTATACTTATACTTATCCATATGGTTTTCACCAATTTTATCTATTAATAATATCTAAAAATTAACTAAACCCTTATTTGATACCAACTAAGGAAAATCATGCATTTCATACATATATATTACATAATTTTATATAAATATTCAATGCATCTCATAAAAATACACACCCTAGAATCGTAAAGGTTTAGAGTCTTTGGAGAATTGATACATAATGAAATTATTTCATAAAATATGTCAAAAATCTCCCAGAAATATCTTCTCAAATAGAACACTACTTAGATATACACTAATTAAAACCTTCCATAATAACATAAGTAAATGAACCATAAGAAATCATGATATTTGATGCTTAATAAGATTAAACATAAGAGATATTAATCATTGATCAAAAATGAGCATAATATAAGTATAATAGTATGAGAACATGAAAATAAATTACAATAATTATACCAAATTAGTCAAAATAATTAACCATAAATCATGGAATAAGGCATTTTCATAACAAAGGACATAATTTATAAGTGTAATGAATCATCCATAACCAATCATGAGCCATGATAACATATAATAAGCATAAGAAAAACGTTTTTGGAATAAACATAAGCATATAAAATAATTTCATTTGTCAAGGATGACTCTAAATTCTATGATTGTTGAAAAATTCCTATAATGGAAATGCCTACCGAGTTATTTCTAACATTTTCTTAGGAGTAACTTCCATCTAGTTCACTATGTAATTTATTGGAATTTTATTAACTACTTTATCTCTTATGAGTTTCTAAACTCTATAATAATTTCCAAATAAATTATATGGATATATAATTATAATCCCACCTATCACATAATAATAATTCATTCATATGTATGCAACATGACTATTAATAATTCATCATATCAATATAGTATAACCCGTGGAAAATTAATTGGTTTCGTAAAAATATCATTATCGTAATCATAAAATATATAGATAAATAATTTTTATGGTATCATTATATAATATCCCTCTTATATAATAAGTAACATCAAGGGATTTTATTATACATAAAAAATGCATTTAAAGATCACTATAATATTTATGAAGGAAAATACCATTTTCATTTTGAAATCACTTGTTTAAAATATAAAAATTTCCAAAATATTATGGAAAATTTCTCTATGAAAATACCCCTAGAAACTTGTAAATAAATTTCAAATCATTGAGTATTCATGGTGGTAGGAAATTTCAATCATGTAATAATCCTTTAAAACAATTATTGTGTTTATACCTTTAGTAAAAATTACCTCATTCAAAAAACAACAAGAAGATTTCTTTTAATCATTTTTATATAAATTCAAACATGGGGAGACATGATTTTTTTACAATAATTATAGAATATTTATATCAATATTGAATTTTTTAGAGAAAATGGATAAGGGGTACAAATATTCTCAACTAAAGGATAATAAATAAGGATAAATTTTCTTAAAAACATTTTTTGAACCATTTTGAGTACCAAAAAAGAATAAAATGGTACTAAAACATAAAATTAGAAAACCAAATAGATTTAAAGAATTTGAAGCGGTCTTATCCGTTAAGGATCATATAATTTTTATCAATGGAAATTTAGGCATAAAACCCCCCAATTAAAATGAGATTGAAACATAAATCCCATAACTCATGTCTTGTATTGTTTCATATGCATTCAAAACACCTATATAATAAATATAAATTCATTAAAAATATATTAAAGAATAATACTCATATATATATAATACTATATAAGATTTAATTTTAACATATTATCACCAATTAATTAACAAATATTTATTACAATAACTATTTTTGGTGATATATGCTTCATTTTTCATGCATGTTTTGGTTCAGCAGTCCCGATCCTTGTAATTTAATCATGGTTATATCATGTCCCTAATATTAATCATGATATATTTATAATATTTATTCATTATATACAATTTTATAATCATTCATATAAATTAGTGATGAAAAATGAATTATGTCACTTTGTGGAGATAGTAGTCTGTACGTACGCACGAGTGATTTTTTCAATTTTCAATTGATTTAACAAAAGAAATTAAAATATAATTAACATTAAAATAACTATAATAATATCATATATATTAATTATATCCATAATTATATCCCTCAATGTGATGTATTGATGAAAAACAAAACACATCGCTTCATAAAGGTGATAGTCCACACATACGCATGAGTAATTGTTTTTCTCATAGAATGAAAAGGAGGTGGATAATGGTCATTCAATATTCATAATAAAAATTCATTATATTGAAAATACTAGAATAATTATTTTATATGGGACCTATATATTTATAAAATGTATAAGGATAAATAAAATTAAAATTACTTATATTATAGTTATACCTCATCATTGAGAAATCTTCTTTGGCTTACACTTAAATCCTTAAAAGAATAGTATTTTTTCAAGATCAAAAGATACTATAAATTAGGATGAAATATAGGATGTTATTATGTAATGTATTGTCCAATATATAAGACTAGAACTTTTTTAATAAGGGAGGAGAGGTAGTTTCCTTTTATAGAGGGAAAGGACACGCATGAAATTGATTAAAATATTAGATAATGTCTATATATATATCATAATTATGTAAAGAGGAACCAAGTCACCCAAAACATAAATGTAAGATTTTGTTGGGTCAAAATAAAATCAAATAATCAAATTTAGTCAATTTTTTGATACATTTCAATCCTTATCTCTTTGTTAAACCATTTTAAATCCATTTTAACCTTAACAATGATAACTTAAATTTTTACTGTGATAACATAGATATATGAAAAAAATAAAAATTAACTTTCAAATTTGTTTTTGAAATTATTATTCTAAATATTTAAACAATTTTATTAGATAAAATTTCTATAGGTGCTAGAAATTAATTTTAATATAATAAAATAAAACACATGAAAAACATTTTTTAGGTAAATACTCATTTTAAGAGTAAAAACATTTAACCTTGAAATCATGTAATAATTTATTTTACAAAAAATATTTTGGTTAAATAATAAAAAAATTAAGGTTTTTAGTAATTTTTATAAATCAAAAATATAATTAAATCTCCAACCATTTAATTAAATGAAAATACCCAAAATTATTTTAAAATTTGAATAAAATATAACTCATCTTCCCAAAAGTCAAGCATGGGTACGAAATTTAAAAATAATATTTTAAAATACATTATTTTTCTACTAAAACATATATGTGTTTGAATAACTCTCATATAATAGGATTAAGTCATGTTTTATAGATATTTTAAATCTTTACCTCATTGTTTTAACCCAATTTTACCTCTTTTACCATGGTGACAAATCATTAGCATGGTTTCTATTTATATTGAACAAAAATTAATTTGGACCGATTAAAATATATTAATAATTAAGGGTTCAAATACAGAATCCATTTTTCAAGTTTTATATATATGTAAGGAATTAATTTTAAAATAAGTGTGAAAAAAAGGAAAACCTTTTATAAAAGAAATGAATTTTTAAGTATAAAATAGGATTTATTCTTATTTCATGGGAATAAAAAACCATTTCATGAATATTAAAATATTAAATTAAATAAATAATCTATAAATTTTATTAAAATCATTCATAAGTAGTGATTAATTTAATTTATTATGATAAAAACACATTGCGTGAATAAAAACTGTTTTTCCAGAAAAAATTTCTTTTTTAAATTCAAATGATTTAATTTTCATTTCTAACCAATTAATTACTTTTATACATGTGTAAAAAATAATTTTTTTAAATTTAGTTCATCCAATTAATACACCCAAATCCAATGGTTATGTGATGAATTTCACATTAAATAATAATATTTTAATAGTATGTCACAACTCATTTAAACTTAGTTTTGTGTGAAATGGAATATATCAAAGATATTAAATTAATTTTAAAAGAAATATATTGTAAAATCATAGGGTGTTATATAAATTTCTCATTTTTAGTTTTTTAAATACTTATTCATATTAAGTGTATTTTAATTAAGTGATTAACCATGTCTAGATAACTTTTATGTATCATCCTATTTTATTTTACTTAAATCTTGGAAGATTATTAATTCATTTATTTAGCATATTGTAATCAAACATTCCTAGAAAATTAACCATGAAACTACAAGAAAAAATAAATAAATAAAGTGATATTATCATGATCTTATCTAATAGTTTTTTATCTATTATATGGTCAACTAGTCCTTGACCGTATGGAATAATATATTGAATATGAACTTAATTTGTGCTTCTACATTCCACTTATCCTCTAATGTATCTCCTGGATTGATTTCACCTTAGCTCTAAACATAAACTGCCTCCACTCACCTTCAAGCTCAATTCATTTGGTAATATTTTTACACACACACATGTGAGGGGAACCAAATGATTAGTTTGAGGTTTATATTGAATAAAGTGCAAGAATGCATGCCCTTATATAATAAGAAAAGGGGATGACACATAGGTCTCCATTTCAATTTAATAAAAAAAATTAAATAACCTAATCGCATATACAAGTCTATCTAAGATCATTATCATCCATATATATGAAATGAATATGAATTTTCACACTAGCTATAATTCTCTTAATTTTGTTCTTTAATTAAGATAACATGACATAGAATTAATCCAATTAATTATTTGATTAGTAAATTAACTCAATTTATCATAATTCTATCCAAACAGTCCTGAAATTTCTATCAACTATAATTTTATACAAACTAAATAAATTAATTTTATGAAAAATAATCAATTAACTTGTGTACTTAGAGGAAATGGAATATACCCATCCTAACTACCCAACATGGTCTTTGTACTATGAACTCACATGGCATCAATAATACATGATGTAAAATGTAATTACAAGGCGTGTACTTTCAATAAATGACATACAGACACATGTAAATTCCATGACATGTAATGATATTAATGCACATGAATTATACTATATATAAGGACCAAACAGGGCTTAAAGTTTAGAAATTGATGGAGAAATGAATTTAATGCATAATAAATTAACCCATCACATGGTGTTACATTCAATGAATAACCCACAAACACTTGTTAATTATGTTTAATTATACCATTAATTATTTTTCCCACAACATGAGGTACAGTGGGTTACATGACGTGTACTTGGGATACACATCATATAACATCTTTTTACCATGTCTGAGACACAGACCTAGGGATTGGTCATTTTTTTGGCCACATACATTTATGATTTACAAGATTTGTATGCCAGATTCACATTGGGTAAACTCAAAATTTCAAGACACTTAGTCACATACATCATATAATAAATATATGATGCATCTTTGACTTATGTTGACATCTATGAAAAATCATGGACTCCATGATGTGTATGTGGGTCACGCATCATGTGGTCCAACATATTGTGTGCCAGAATACCCTAGTCAAAATGTGTTGTGTGTAACTACCCAAGATTCCATGGTACTTTTCTCTTTGAATAATACAATAGCTTGAGTTGTACGTAGCTTTGAGTTCTAGAACAACACAACCAATCAAACTAGCCATTTAAAAAGTAGTTATGAATAGTAATACCCACTTTTTGAAATTTCATAATTTTTATTTTTCAAAATGGACTTCATTTTTGGATTTGTAATATCAAAAATTTCTTAGGGTGAATTTTTGGTATTTTTCTGAAAACTTTCAATTTTTGATGAATAGTGAAAAATACTACGTTATTGTTTAAAACTGACTTTTTATTTCAATAATTATTATTTTTATTTAAATTTATTTTAAAGTAAAAATATATACATAATACTTATATTAGTCCAATGTAATTAATTGGAGTCATTTTATTATAAAAAATAGATATATAATATTTTATTGAACAATTTAACATATATTACCCACCTTCTAGGCACATTTGCAAATTTGCATAAAACGAAATTTTACCACATTTGTGAATTGAAAAAATCCAACAGGCACGGTTTACATCAATAAGTAAAATTTAATTCAATATGATGAAAATAATTTTTGGTGAATAGTAACTTTAAAATTTTATTTACCACGGTTAAAAGTAAATAGGGTAATTAAAAGTAAAAATAATATTATAATAATATAAAATTACTCCAACACATGTCCTATTTATGTCCTATAAGTTTATTTTGAACAAAATAAATATTATGACAAAAATATGATCCTTTTTTATCCACTTGTATTATATTAGGAAATTTATTATATTTTATTTAAAGAAGAGTTGAAAGTGTTTAATTCAAATTTTAATAACTAATTTTTTTTAATGTAGGGATATATCACAAATAAAATTGACAATAAATATTCCTTAGAAATATAAAATGATTTCCTACATCATGGTATTTTATTTATAATTTTTAAACAATAAATATTTAAATTTATTTATGACACAATGATAATGCAGTAATTACCTTATTAATGAAAGATTAAACTAATTGATATTATAAATATTATAATTAATGTATATTGAAAATTTTGATGCCACAGAAAAATTTTATAGGTTAATATTACATTTTAGGGTTGATTCAATGTATTTTTTTGAAGTAATCACGTTTTTATGAATTTAACATAAACCAAATACTAAATAGTGTCAAAATTGACATAAATGAGGTTTTAAAACAAATACTATTTTATTAAATAATATAATAGTCCTAAAAATATAATATTAGAAAACATGACATAGATAATGTTACATATGTTATTAAATAACCACTTAAGGTTCGCTTGGAAATTTACAGTAACTATATTAACCCTATAGTATAAAAATGCAATAAGACATGGTAAAAGTTAAACTATTTAACTAAGTGTTAAATCTAAAAGATAAGGTTAATATGGTGACCTAAACATGTCTAAAACCTATTAGTTGAGAGGATTTAGACCAATAACCATATTATACTCTAAATAAATCTATTTGGAGCTATTATAAACTGAAAATAAGTTTATTATAAATTAATATTTGAATCTTATCTTAAAGTGCCCCTCACCTTTCTTATAAAAGGGTACTTCCCCGTCTCATAAATTAACACCTACAAAGCCATTTGGCTCAGCCAAAACCTGATCAAATATTTTCCTACCTACCTTAAATTCAACCTATAGTCCTTACTTTTATCATAAATCCAACTTAATTAGCCCTTTTGTTGAAATAAAAAAAAGCATTCGAAGAAGAGGTAATTATTTTACCAACCCTTTCAAAGTTCTTTTCTTCTTCTAGTTCCTATTTCTATATTGTTTCCATACTCAAATAATAAATATAGTGCCTTATAAATACTGAGATGTTATTATAAATATGGTAAAACCATATTCATTATTCTATCCATCCTATGAATGACAAAGTCACCATACGTGCGTACGTAAGGCTTACCGTCTCCATGCCGTGGTGTAGTTTTTTATTCAACACTTAATTATTTGGATGGGTATAATAATGAGTATAATTGATGAAAATAAAAATATAACATCTTAATGATTCCATATATATAATAAAGCATCAAATTACATATCATTTCACCATTAATATAATGATATTTTCGCTCGTGCATACGTACGTCTTACTATCTCCACGATGCGATGAGATTCCATTCCCAATCGTAACCATTCAAAAATAATTTTAATTTTATGATTAAAAAAATAATTTTTATGAACTTAATATCATTATAGACATGAATCAAATGAATCCTATCCATAATAAGAATGACTTATATAATAAAACATATAAATAAAAATGAAGTTGTTAACACCCAAAATAATGATACTACTAAAATATTATTAAAAAATCAATATTATAGGATCATATATGATTTAATATTTATGTATATGGTTCATGTATAATTTAATAATAATTATTATACCATTATACATGAGGTTAATGTACCCTCGATTAAGTAAAAGTACAAGGTAATGGTTAATTTTACAACCTCTTTATTATTTGTGGTTGTTTATACGTAAGTATCTACTCAGAATTCTTTATCATCCATATCTGCATTTCTTAAAAATGTATTTCAAAACAATTTTACAATTTACTAGGCTATGGGTTAAATTCATTTATACCCTTGTATGAATTTTTATAAATTTTTTGAAAGGAATATTTCTATCTTTTTCCAAACAAGGTACTTTATGACCTTTTCAACAAATTATGGAAAGAATGTTTTTTAACTTATACAGTAGGTGAAGCTATTTTTTATCATTATAACACCATTTAAACTTCCCTTACAATCTTATAATAATATTTTCAAAATAAATGTTTTCTTTTATAATTACTCAACTTTTAAATGATTTCAAAGTTGAATGAGATATTTCTCTCAAATAGTTTTTGGATTGATTTAATCTATGTCAACATCCTTTGTTGGATTTTACGCTTGTTTGAAGTTGATTTATTATGATATAATATTCTATATTGTATTAAAGGTTTTGTGATATGTTTGACTTTGTATGTTATATTTTTATACCATTCCTATTTTATGGTTAAAGTATTAACATTTTGTATGCTAGTTTTAATACGAATGTTTATGTTATGTTTAAACCTTTTCATATGAGGAATGCATTGGACTTAGTAAGTGACGGGCGAGGCCCTATGTACCCCCCTTGATGCATCATTAGGTCTCATGAGGCAAACTAGTGTCGGGGCACAAGGCCTTGACAATTGTTTTATTTTTAGTCTTGGCATGAGGCCTTGACCATGTGGTTATTATTTCTAGAATTATGCATGTCATCATTATGAGGTAAGCTATTGATACTACATGTGATTATTCTACTAGTAGAATATCTATGGGAATATGTAAATGGCATTATTTTATTTATCTTTTCTATATTATGCTGATTTTTATGTTTAATAAACTTGTGTTTTAGTCTTATATATTGCCTTAAATGTTTATGCTTATTTATGAGAGTTTCCGCTATATTTTTATCCTTACTGAGCATTTGAGCTCACCCCTTTCTCATGTTTTATTTTTACCAGGATGTGAAGAAGTATATTATGACTGACTTGAAGGGATAGACTAAGAGATATGAGTGTGTTAAAAGGATACAAAAAGTTTTTTATTTCATTTCATAATGTAATGTCAAACTTATGTATGTGTCTAGTACTTCCAAGGCTAGAAAACTGATCTGTCTTTTAGGACTTGATCTCTTGTGATCATGCCAATGTTATGTAATTTTGCACCAACATTGGGTAACTGGGGCTATGGTGTTACATTGTGCATTAAAGCACTCCATGTGCATTCACTACATAACAAATCCTATTTCTCATAGTTTATCCTTGTTCAGGGAACATAGGTACACTATGTGTACCAACAGACCAGACACTGTGTGGTCTTGCATTATCCATCCAAAACACTTGAAACCACCTAATAGATCCTATGAATATTCTTCATGTATACTTAACTTATTATTGGTTATATTTTTGAGAGTAAAGAAAGAGAATAGAATATTTTTATGTTCATATTTATGTAAAAAGTAATAAAAAAATGAAAAATAATAATAAAATCATATTTTAGATCAATGATTAATTAAAAGTTATAAATTAATTATGTGACACTCTAATAAAAGTTTAAGGTTCTATAAACAGTGGAAAAGCCTAGTGGAAGTATCCAATTAATATTTTTTCATAATAAATGACTGATCTAAGATGTACATGATGAATAATTTCCTAACCAACAGACTTAATTTCAATATTAATTAATATAATAAACTTTTAAAAAAGGCGGGATTATCACTTATAATTTATGATTAATTTATAGATAAATAAATAATTGAAAAGTCTTGTAAATTTTTTTTATGGTGTTATTGAGAACTCTATTAATACTATAATTGTGTTATGGGACCCATGTGTAGAATCACTTTAGTTTTGTTTCACGTATTCTCTGAAATAAATAAATGTCATCCTAGAATCCATGCATTATTGTGTGATGGATCTTAATTTCATTAACCATTCATCATTGATTACAATAATAATGTAATTAAGGATGAAGGATTCACTAGGTTCTCTTGAAATTTTGATAGTTTGAATGAGTATCAATGCTCTATTTCTTTAGTGCATTCTTGAGAGGTTTCTCTCGTAGGTCTTGAGATAATTTTCTCTTGTGTTTTTTGTTAACAACTATTGTCTATCCCAAGAAAGCGATATAACCAGGTGTTTATATATCTAGGTTAGTAGTGGTAATTACACATAAGACCTTAAAAAATCCTATATTCCTTAGTGAACCCCTTGTATAATAATAATATAAATAATATTATTATTTACTTGGTTGTCATAACATCTATGGACAAATAAATATCATCTATTAAATTAATTAATTAAAAAAATTAAATTAAATTTAATATTTTATTTATAATGATAAAATTAAAATTAGTATATCTATACTCCTTTATATATAAAAAATCTTGAATAATTTCTATCTATTTAATAAATAAATATTACTTCATTATTCCTTTAATAAATAAATAAATATTATAATCATTAAAACTCATGAATAAATATTTATTATTATTCAACTCACATATTTTCTCTTTTGAATAATTCATGATTAAATTCTGTAGGTTAACCAACCCCAGATAATTATTAAGCCACAAATAAAGGAATAGTATTTATCTTAACACATTAAATTCATATATAATTTAACTAATATTCTAGATACAATTAATGTGAGAACCTCTAGGCTTATTTACTAGTGGCATAATGCTAAACATACCTAAAGTCTAAAGTCAAGATATAACAACACATCAAGTCACCCCTAGAAAAATAATTTAATGTTGAAATAATGTAAAACATTCTAGGAACATACATGGTATAATATAACTATTCTATCTTGATATATCTAATAAAGAAGGTTTTATACTGGTGTCATCAACTAATGTGCTCGATGTATCTTTCTTTGAACTTTCTGGAAAAATAACCATGTATATGGACTTAATAGTGAATTTACATTACTATTAAATGTATTATGATATTTTTTTAAATAACATAAGTGAAAAATCATTTCTGTAATTATTCATAAATACAATATTAGTCACAACCACTGGTAGAAAAAATGGATTTTAACATTGAGGTTTTAATGTTAGTTATTTAATAACAAACATAAAAACTATTTCCCATTGATTTTTAACATCCGTTATATAAATAACTAATATTAAAACCCAAAATTGAGAATGTTTTTAATTTCATTTATATAAATACCTGATGTTAAAAGTAAAATTTCAATCACACTAAGTCAATATTTTAATTTTTCACATAACAATTTAGATTTTTAAAATCCCACCTAAAATTCCAGAAATAGTTTATAATTTTCTTATCAATAGCCATTGTGGATGTCACAAGAGTTCTTTCCAAAAAATAAGAGTAATATCAACAAATAACAAATCGATTTGAATAAAACCTTTATTAGAAAATAAATTAATTCATGGTTTTAAGTATTTTTTTGTTTTGTCATTTAGTTTCTGAAATTTTTAGTTTATATTTCTCATTTTTATTCTTTGAAGAAAATAGTCTGCATCTATATTTTATAATATAATAATACACATTACATGTAATTTCTTTTGATAACCACAATGGTAAGTGACATTCGACATTGTTTATCCAAAAAAATTTATGTCGAAGTTTATGTTTAACTTTTGATGTCAGTTATCAAAATAACCAAGGTAAGAATCCATAAAAATAAATGTTTTAATGTTGTTTTATTTAACTGATATTAAAAATAGCACTAATTATTTATTTTGAGTTTATGTTGAAAAAAAATGATGTTAAAGGGGAAAATATGTTAAAATATATTTTTCTACTACGGATGTACCCAACATACCCAACATCACTATGAAAATATTTATCATGGTTTATGACAATAAATCAACCTAAATGACTCATGACATGAATTAATAACAATAACAAAAATAAAATGACCTTACATATATCCATAAATATATCCAATGACACATATAAATGTGTATTTTTTACCAGTGGTTCAAGTTCACATAACCTCTATATCTTGGATATTACCAAAGGATAAATTTGTGAGAAAAAGTATCAATGTCTTTTGATCACTGTACCCTTGATATCCTATATCATCAAAGTCTTGTTATATGATATATTCTAGACATAGAACATGAATTTAATAATACTATCAAAGATTTCACTGGTTGTCATCATAGATGGGACATTCTCACATAGATGTCTTTCATAAGAATTATAATCATGTAAAAAAATATAAATTAATATTAAAAATTATGAATATTCAATTAATTTAATAATAGTTAGTTCTAGAGAACCTACTCCAATAGTTAATGGGTGAGGATAGAGCCTCTTACCATGGAGTATCTAAAGATGTAGCATGAGAATAGGCTATTATCAAGAAGATCAAGTTGAAAGATAAGAATAATATATGGATTCTCATAAAGTTTACACCATGACAAAACCCATTGGATTAAAATTTGTGTAAAAGTAAAAATAATTAATTGTAAAGAAATATTGGTTAGGAAAGGGTATTTTTTGTAGAAAGGATTTGATATTGAATAGCTGTTTTCACTAGTATATAAACATGAAATGATATGTATCATTCTAGATTTATCTTCTAACAAGTTATGGTAAGTACATCACATGGATGTTTAGTTTGACTTTATAAATAATAAGTTAGAGGAAAAAGATATGTGACTCATCCAGAGGGTTTTATTATAAAAAATAAGGATTGGAAGATATATAAGTTGAACAAATCACTATTTGGTCTTCAATAGGCTCCATGATCATAAAATAACTAGATGTACAAGAGATTTAAATACCTTAGTTTCGCAAGGTGGTTGCAAGATAAAGTTGTGTACATAAGAGGACATGATCATGAAAGTATTATTTTGGGTGTTTATATTGATGATATAATTTTAATAGGAAGATGTGTAAAGAATATCAATGTGTTCAAATAGAAAATGGTTTCTGAATTTAAGATGAGTGAAATGGGATACTCTCAAATTATTTTGTCATTTAATTAGAATAAGAAGAAGTTAGAAACACACATAAAGTAATCTCAACATGCCAAGAAATTGTTACTTCAATTTGGAATGAGTGATTGTAATGCATCTAAATATCCCATGACGCCTAAGTTTCACCGACATATAGATGGTGATGAAGTACCAATGGATGACACTAAATATTAGGGATCCATTAGTTGCCTAAGGTACCCACTCTATACAAGGCTAGATATCTCTTGTGAAATGGGGATGAAAAATATATTTCTGGAGAGGATTATAGGAATAAATCACAAGTATATGAATCAAAAACTAAGGTAATTGAAGGGAATAATTCATTTTAAGATCATTTACCCAAGGTCAATATGAAAAGGATCATTTCAGCTACAAAATTAGTGATTTGGTTGGTGAATTAGATGATAAGAAAAGCATCGAATGGTATGAAATTTTACTTCAATAGAAATCTAGTGTCTTTGAATTTATAGAAACATAACATCAAGACATTTTCATCCTATGAAGCTCAATTTATGGAAGCCACTACTATAGTGAGTCAGTTGTTGTGGCTAAAAATTTTGGTAGTAGAATTGAAGAGGATTGAACCCAAGCTAGTGTCACTACAAAAAAGAGGGATTTAGCGTAGTTTTTTCCTGAACTAGACATAGTTTAGACTAACACCTAAAATTATAGTAGTGGTTATCAAAACTGCAGCATATTACATGGTCACTGGTCATTTCATGATGGTTTCTTTATGTTTGTGGTGGTTTTTGTACAAGTCACTTTTAGAAAATTTAGCGATGGTTTATGTTTTATTTAGCGGTTGTTTTTTTTAAATAACTATAAAATAAAATAGATAACATTAATATAACTACTGGTAATATATTTAGTGTTGGTTATGTTTAGAAAATATTAATAATATCTAGTAAAAATTTGAATTTTTAATAATTTACTTATCAATGGTTACTAAGAAACACCGCTAAATATTACAATTTTTTTAATATTTAATAAAAAATGTAAATAAAAAAAAACTAACATGTAATAAAATAATACATAAATTTATGATAAACCCATAATACATAAATCATATATCCACAATCATATATACAAATATCCTAAGTCAACATCCCTCAGTCAACCACAACTTAATAATCAATATATTCATATAAAATATGTCCAACAATAACCCATGCCCAATATACATCCACCCCCTGACCTCCACTTTATCTGTCAACCTTTACATCATCTCATCAATTGAAACTAACCACACCATATCATCAACTATAACAAAAATTACAACAAAAATTAAAACTAAATATAATAAATTATTATTATAGTAGAATCATTGATGAAATTTAAAAATACCATAGAAACTAAGAACCATCATGACTGCCTTCTAAAGAATTTCATAGATCAAAATTTTCAACCTCCTACCTACTGATGACATCTATCACAAAAAATAAAAACTAAAAAATTTAAGAAAATAAATACAAAAGATAAAAGAAATAGAATATATTCAAAATGATTCACATATAATTAGTTATTTTTTTTAATAAAATAGAAGAAATTTTGGCATAAAATAAATAATATATCAATACAAACAATTTGAAAAAAATAAACTTACCTATTTAAGATATGATTAAACATTTAAATTTAAAAAGGGATAAGTAAATATTATAATTAATTTTTAAATCGACATGCGGTGTGATTGAATTTACATAATAAAAAAAATTAAAGACATTGATATGAAAACATGTCATATTTTTCAAAAATAACTCAATGGTGGTTGTCTAATGATTTCATGGAAATTTGAGGTTGTCTTATGTGGTTCTAGTTTTTATAAGATCATAATTGTGTTTTAAAACATTATAATATTCTATGGGCATCTTGGAAAAACTGTAACTCATAATGACATATTGTTAGTTTCTAAATTTCACCAATAAATCTATGATCATTTTTCTCTAATTTCATGGAAATATTAAGTCATTTTCCTCGTTTTGAGCACTTGAAACATGTTTTTAAAGACTTGTATACCTTTAAAAAGTGTTTACTAAGTCATTCCAACCACACATCGGGTCAGAATGACATTTTATCTATGATTACACGTAAAAAATAAATCTAAAGTGGTTGTCCCATGGTTTAATGTCAATATTTGTCTATTTACTATGATTTCGACCATTATAAAATCAATTTAGTGTTTTAAAACACTAAAAATTAAATTACAACCATATCATGAAAAAAGTAAATCATAATAATGTGTCGTCAGACCCTATATTTTAAAAATAAATATATGGATGTTTTCCTACGATTTCAAGGAAACCAAACATCATTTTCTTAGTTTTGACACCCAACACATGTTTTTAAAGGTATTAGTACCTTTAAAAAGTGTTTGCCAAGTCATTATAACCACGCTGCATGTCATATTGACATATTTTCAATGTGTGAATGTCAAAATGAAATCAATGATTTCACATAAATATTAGGTCGTTTGACATGGTTTTGACCATTACATGAACATTTTAGTGTTTTAAAACAATGAAAACATGTTTACTAACATCTCGGGAAAAACCTCACTCAGAATGATGTGTCATCAGTTCCTATATTTCAAAAATAAATTTAAAATCATTTTACTCTGATTTTTGGGAAATCCAACATCTATTTCCTTGTTTTGACCGCCCGACACATGTTTTTAAAGGCTTTTGTGCCTTTAAAAAATGTTTTACTAAGTCATACAAACCACACCACACATTTTATTAATGTGATTTTAATATGTACATGTCAAGAATAACTAAAATATTATTGTACCATGATTTCATGTCAATATGAGGTAATTTACTATGGTTTTAACCATTATAAGAATGTTTTTGTGTTTTTAAACACTAAAATTGTGTTCACAATAATCCTGGAAAAACTGTAATTTTTAATGGCCTTTTTTTGGTTCCTATATTTCAAAAATAAATATACAGTCATTTTCCTTGGATTTTAAGGAAATTTGATATCGTTTTCTATGTTTTGACCCCCAATACAAGTTTGTAAATGCTTTGGAACCTTTAAATAGCCTTTACTAAGCAATTATGAACAACCACACAAAGAATTGACATGTTGTTTTGTGTACATTTCAAAAATAACTCCAATGTGGTTTTCCAATGATTTCACATCAATCTAAGGTCATTTTCTATGGTTATAACCTTTACACATACATTTTAGTGTTTTAAAACACTAAAAACATGTTTATGGGAATTCTAGAAAAACTGTAACTTAGAATGACATGAATTTGGTTACTACAATTAAAAAATAAATATATGGTCATTTTCCAATGATTTAATAAACATACAATGTAATTTCAGTAGTTCTGAGCCCCTGACGATTGTTTTTAAAGACTTTGGTACCATGAAAAAGTGTTTTCTAAGTCATTCAGATCCCACGACTTGTCAGATTGATGTGTTTTCTATGCGTACACATAAAAAATAAATCAATGGTGGTTTTACCACGATTTTACACAAATATGAGGTCATTATGTGTGGTTTTGACCATTACACGCATGTTTTAGTGTTTTAAACACTAAAAACTCATTTACGACCATCCTAGGAAAATAGTAACTCAGAATGATGTGATTTCAGTTCCTAAATTTCACAAATAAATATATGTTAATTTCCTATGATTTAATAGAAATTAAATGTCTTTTGATTTGTTTTTACCCCCTAATATTTTTTCAAATGCTTTAGTACCATTAAAAATTGTTTATTGAGCCATTATGACCATACTGCAAGTCAGAATGAAGTGTTGTCTATGATTACATGTCAAGAATAACTCTATTGTTATCTTACCATGATTTGACATCAATATGAGGAAATTTTATATTATTTTGATCATTACATGAATGATTTAATGTTTTAAAACACTAAAAAATCATTTATAGGAATCTCGAGAAAACCGTAACTTGGAATAGCGTGTCGTTAGTTCCTATATTTCAAAAATCAACCTATGGTTATTTTCCCATGATTTCATGGAAATATTACATTTTTTCGTGGTTTTCACCCAAGAAACATGTTATTAAAGGCTTTAAAACATTTAAAAAGTATTTACTAAGTCATTTCAACCACACCGTATATCGTATTAATGTGTTGTATGTGCATACACATCATAAATAACTCAATGGTGGTTTTTATATGATTTCACATCAATATAAGGTTTTTTACTATGGTTTTTACAATTACAAAAACATTTTAATGTTTTGAAATACTAAAAACACATTTACGATCATCCTAGGAAAAACATAACTTAGAATGAAATTCCGTCAGATCCTACATTTCAAAAGTCAATGTACAAAAAGTTTCCTCTTATTTCAAAGAAACCTAACATTTTTTTCCAGGTTTCGACCCACCAGAATAAGTTTTTAAAAGATTTGGTACTTTTAAAATGTGTTTACAGAGTCATTCCAACCACACCACATGTACGATTGATGTTTGGTCTATGTATACACATAAAAAATATTTCATTATTTGTTGTCCCATGATTTCATCTCAATATGAGGTAATATTTTATGGTTTTGACCATTACACGAATGTTTTAGTGTTTTAAAACACTAAAAACGTGTTTAAAATCATCCTAGGAAAAACAAAACTCGAACTAACATTCCATCAGATCCTATATTTTAAAAATAAATTATAGTCATTTTCCTTTTATTTTGTTGCAATCCGACCTTTTTTTCCTTATTTTGAGCCCCGAACACATGTTTTTAACTGCTTTGGTACTATAAAAAGTGTTTACTGAGTCATTCCAACTAAACGACATATTGTATTGACGTGTTTTCTTTGAAATAATGTTCAAAATAACTCAACAATGGTTGAACCAAGATTTCACATCAATATGAGGCTGTTTTCTATGGTTTTTGACTATTACACAAATATTTTAGTTTTTTAAACAATAAAATTGTGTTTAAAGACATCCTAGGAAAACCATAACTCAGAATGATGTTTCCTCAGTTCCTACATTTTGGAAATCAATCTACAGTCATTTTATTCTAATTTTAAAGAAATACAACATCATTTTCATGGTTTTGACCCCCCGACACATGTTTTTAAAGGATTTGGTCCCTTTAAAAAGTGTTTACCGAGTCATTATGACCAAACCACATGTATTATTGGAGTGTTATATATGTGTACACATTATCAATAGCTCAAATTTGGGATTCATATTATTTCACATCAATATTTTATCATTTTCAATGGTTTTTATCGTTACATGAATGTTTTAGTGTTTTAAAACACAAAAAAAATGCATTCATGGGCATCCCAGGAAAACCATAACTCAGAATGGCAGGTTTTCAGTTCCTATATTTCACAAATCAATATACTGTCATTTTTCTCTAATTTTAGAGAAATATGATGTGTTTTCTAATTTTTGACCCCTTCCCCCCAAACATATTTTTAAAGGCTTTGGTTTCATTAAAAAGTATTTACCAAGTCATTTCAACCACATCACACATTGTATTGACGTGTTTTCAAGGAATACATGTCAAAAATAACTCAATTATAGGTTTTTCGTGATTTTACATCAATTTGATGTCATTTTATATGCTTTTGTATGTTACATGAATGTTTTAGTGTTTTAAATCACTAAAAATGAATTTATTGGAATCCCGAGAAAATTGTAACTCCTAATGACATGAAGTCGGTCCCTAAATTTCAAAAATCAATATATGATCATTTTTCTACGATTTCATGGAAATTTGACATCATTTGACTGGTTTTGACCTCATGAAAAATGTTTTTAAAGGAATTGGTCCCTTTAAAAGGTATTTACTAAGCCATTCTAGCCACATTACATGTCGGATTAATGTGTTGTTTATGCGTATAGATAAAAAATAACTCAAAAGTGGTTTTATCAATATTTCACTCCAATCTGATGTCATTTTCTTTGGTTTTTACCATTACATCGAAAAACACATTTACAACTATCCTAAGAAAACTGTAACTCATAATGATGTGTCATCAAATATTATATTTAAAAAATGAATATAAGGTAATATTAATATGATTTCATGGAAAATAGGCATTTTTATAGGTTTTGACCCCACCAGACACAAGTTTTTAAAGGCTTTGGTACCATTAAAAATTTTTTACCGAGTCATTCTGATCACACTGAATGTTTAATTAATGTGTTATCTATACATAAATGTCAAAAAAAAACTCAATGGTGGTTTCCCCATGATTTCACATTAATATGAGGTCTTTTCTATGGTTTTAACCATTACATGAACATTTTAGTGCTTTAAAACACAAAAAACATGTTTACAAGAATACTAAAAATACTGTAACCTAGAATGATGTTTTGTCAGTCCCTAAATTTTAAAAATCAATATTCAGTTGTTTTTCCTTAATTTCATTGAAATCTGATGTTGTTTTCCCAGTTTTTATCCTCTAATAAATGTTTTTCAAGGCTTAAGTACCTTTAAAAAGAGTTTACTACATTTTTTCAACCACACCGCACATTATATTGACATGTTTTTTATGTTTAAACATAAAAAATAACTCAACAGTGGTTTTCCCATGATTTTATATCAATCTGAAGTCTTCTTATCTGGTTTTTACTATTACTTGCATGTTCTAGTGTTTTAAAATTCTAAAAACATTTTTAAATCCATCATGAGAAAATTGTATCTTGTAATAAAATTTTGTTTGTTCTTACATTTCAAAAATCAATATACGATCATTTTTCTCTGATTTTAGGTTAATATGATGTTTTTTTTGTTTTGACCATCTGAAAAAAAAATTAAAGGCTTTAGTACCATTAAAAAGTGTTTATTGATTCATTCTGACTACACAACACATTATATTGATGTTTTTATATGCATGCATGTCAAAAAAACATAGAAGTGGTTTTTGAATGATTTCACATCAATATGAGGTCGTTTTATATGTTTTTGTCCATTACACATAATTTTTAGTGTTTTAAAATATAGAAAAAAACATTTATAGTCATCTTGGGAAAATCCTAACATAGAATGACGTTCTATCAGTTCCTATATTTTTAAAATAAATATATGGTAATTTTAATCTATTTTTAAGGTAATCTGACATCATTTTCATAGTTTTTACCCCCTGACACATTTTTTAAAAAGTTTTGGAACATTTAAAAACTTTTTACTGATTCATTATGATCATGATACATGTCAAATTGACATTTTGTTTATACATACTTGACAAAAATAACCCAATAGTGGATTTTGAAAGATTTAATGTCATTTTGATGTCATTTTCTGTGGTTTTGACCATTAAAAACATGTTTTATTATTTTAAAACACTAAAAATGAATCTACAGGAATATCGAGAAAACCATAACTCATAATGGCAAGCAGTTTGTTCTTATATTTTAGAAATAAATATATGGTAATTTTCCTATGATTTCAAGATAATATATTTTCGTTTTCTTAATTTTTACCCCTGAACAAAATTTTTAAAAAAATTCGGCACCTTTAAAAGTTATTTAACAAGTCATTCTGATAATACGGCACATTGGATTAATATGTTTTCTACGACAGTGGTTGTACCATGATTTCACATCAATATTAGTACATTTTCCATTTTTGGACTATTACATGCACATTTTAGTTTATTAAAATACTAAAAACATGTCTATGAGAATCTTGAGAAAACCATAACTCTAATTGATGTGTCATTTGTTCCTACATTTAAAAAATCAATCTCTGGTCATTTTCCTTTGATTTCAGGGAAATATGACATTTTTCCGGGGTTTTTACCCCCCAACATAGGTTTTTGAAGAATTTGGTACCTTTAAAAACTCATTACTAAGTAAAAATTGAGAAATTAGATCATATTGTTTTCAAGCATAAGGATAATGATCAATAATTCATTCTTGAATTGTAGGAATCAACCAAACATCAATATGGAACAATATTTGGTCGGTATGACTCAAAGTTCATGTTTTCTATATATAGGTTTCATTTTAGTTTTATTTATATAATTTTTATGTGTTCTTTGAAAATGTGTGGTTGATCTATGGAATTTTGAATACACCCTGGTAGGATGAGCTATAAGGATAAAAATTTCCTCAAGGATTGTACTGGTCATCTGTTGAACTACAGAAACTAAATAAGTTTTCATTGTCCACCACTATTGATCCTCTATTTTCCTATAAGACCCTTGTTCTTATACTTTTTCTTTCAATCTTTTTATTTATCTTTGTGATTTTCAATCAAAGGCACACATCAAACCCCCACTAGGTGTAGTAGTAATGGATGACGATGCCCTACTGTTTCAGAGTTTCTTGAAACATGTGTTCTAGTTTTAAGAATCACTACTTCTAGATAATTTCCATTGGATTTATTTATAGAACCAGAAACTTCTAAAAGTTCTTTATCCAAAGGGTGCCTACTTTCCAAAGGTAGACGTTCATTATGTTTGAACTTTATGATACTTAAGAATGTAAATTGGTCAAGAGTATGGGAGTTCGGAGTTATCACACCATTTTTTTGGGAAATTATTATCTACTCTAGGACTCTCTTTATAAATTTAATATATTTTTCATGAATCCTTATTAATTCACCAAGTATAACATAAGTTTCCCCTTGGAATTTTTAATCACTTATTAACATGTGTAAAATTAGATTCATCAGTATGTATTCAAGGTTCTTCATTAATGGAGATATTTATATGTATTCGAGGTTCTCAATCTATGGTATCCTTTCATATACTATTTAAATATTCTTTTAATTATCATTATGATGATACTGGTTTTTAATCTACTCAGTGGAGAACTCTAGAATTTACTTTTATCCAAGGAGATGAATTTTTGTTTGGATATTGGGATCATGCCCATAAAATGGGCTACCTATGTATCCTTGTGAATGGAATCAGAACCCTCGTAGTTCAGTGCCACTTAATGGGACACATCATATCTTTTATGGTAACGTGAGAAGGACCTAACCGTATAGTTTAATTTCATGTGCTATGGACATCTAAGTGAAAGGTTCTTAGTCAATGTTTGTTGCGGGACTTATGTCGAAGTATCCCAGGGAACTTGGAATGGATTTGGGTTTCCAAGTAAGATTAGACCCTATTGGGAATATGGCCCAAGGAGAACAGGGTTGATTTGATGTATTGGGTTTGAACCTCAAGGAGGATTCCTACATATCCCATATGGATGGGAATCAAAGCCCAAGTAGTTTGATAAGTCTCATATAGGATAGTATAGTCCTTTGAGAGATATGAGTTTGGACATACTTTCTTAAAAGGATGCCTTGATGATTTGGGAGTTCAATTTGGGGATTATTATTAAGGAGGATGCACATATTAAGGGAATTAGGGTTGGATTCCGGAAGAGGATATCCAGTGAGCTCGGGCTCTGAGAAGGATTCCTACATATCCTGATTATTGTGGGAATCACAGTTCTCATAGTTCATTGGCTTGTGAAAATGTTGTGACCATTAAAAATCTCTAAGCCCACGTGAGTCATGCTCGGTGTGAGAAATAAGAAGATGTCTGATCTGGAAGTTATTTTTTTAATAGTTTAAAAGAAAAACGAGGGCAAACAAGGAAATCCCTTCAAGGGGGCCTAAATGAAAGGAAGAGGGAGAGAAATAAGAGGATGTCAATGATTCAAAAAAGGCACCCTTACTTTTCCTCCTCTCTTGGTGGATGAGGGCGAGCCTATGGCGGCGACTGTGGAAGAGGGAAAGGTGATGATCCCTCCCTCTATTAACTTTACATTGGACAAGGGTCCAAATGAAAGGAAGAAGGTATGATCGTTAGGAGATTACACCAGGATGGATGCCCTAAAATTTATCCTGGTAGGGGAGGGAGACTTCTCCTTTGTTCAAAAGGAATAAAAGTAGTTGTGAACCTACCTTCCTTACTAGAAATTTGAGGTTCCAGCTCTTTGATAAGGGAGAGGTCAGGACCCAAAACCTTATTCTCAAAGCTGGAAACTTTCCAACACAGTTCCAGGGAGAAAGGTCTATGTGACTGTGGATATAAAAACCCACATACATTCCATGAACCCTAACTCCATTATAAAACAAATGTGGGAATCCTATGACTATGGAAATACAAACCCAAATAGGAGGCATACAGATGTGCCTTTCCTAATGGTTTGATATATTAGGAGGTTTTGGTGGAGGTTTCAACAGAATCCCTTTCAGACAAAGGATCCAATGAAGAAGAATCCCTTCCATGGATGGATTTGTAGAGGTCTTGATGACTTGTAGACTTAAGAGAGTAAGTGAATCAAAGAGGGGCACCCAAGTAGGTAAGGGCACACAAGTATGGGTGCACAATTAGGATTGGGAGACCTGATATTCACTTAAGCGATGAACAACCTGTATGGTAATACTTGGGCATGACCTATCTCAAGCCTTCAGTAGTATTCACAGGTAATCCCAGAAGTGGGGAACTCAAGTTCCTGTGAATGAAATAAGTGGTGTGCATGTGTTTCTAATTTAGGGAGGTTGGGTGCTTTAGGCGCACAAGTGTTATGTTTTTCAAAAAGTAAAAGGACTTAAGTCCAATGATCCTCCTTTAAATCCTCCACTGAAGGTGTTAAATAACTTCCTTGAATGTTTTGGAAGACTTGGGAAAAGTAATAGGGCGACCAGAGCAATAATCGGGATTTAGGAAAATTCATCCATACAAATCGAGGCCCCAAAGGGCTATTTATAAGCAAATAAGTGACCTTGGGTGAAAGGAGTTTGGTCGCGCAAGTGGGTTGCGCACCAACTTTGTGGTGCGCAAGTGGTTGTGACCTGTATGGGTGGATTCCCAGTATACTTGCGCGCCCCCGATGATTTGGCCTTACTAGGGTGCCTCTTTGAGCACTTAGCTAAAATCATCACTTTATTCAGCTCTATCATGGTGGCGCTCAGGTGTTTGCGTGTAGGTAACTTCAGCACCACATTGGGGACTTAGCCAAAATTTTTGTTCCATACCGCAGGGGCTGTGCCCCCCACACCCCTACTTGGGATCAGTTCTGGGCCACTGTCTCGGCCCTTCGGCCCAGTTCCTTCACGACCATCACTGACCCCCATGAAAAATGAAGAGTCACACCACAAACTTTTCGAGCCCATTTGAGGAAATTTTGCAGAGAAGTGCATCGAACACATTTCACGCTCTCTACAAACCCCACTTGAGTTTGATTCATTAATAATGAAAATAATATTGTTCTAAGTTAAAATTAGGACACTTTGATGCATTCCAACATCATTTGGTTATATTTGAAGCTACATCAAGTTTGGAAGGATGCTCAAATGTTTTTCCTAAGCCATGGGGCCTAGTGAAAATAGTTTTATTTTTACTGGAGTTATATAGATAACCCCATAAACATTGTATCTTTTGACTTTTAATTTCCCAATATTACGTAAATCATTCAAAAATGTATGTTTAGTGAGCTGGGAGTTGACTTTTGTTCATAGTTCCCATTGAGGGTTCTCAATCTAGTGATTACCATGTCTCTTATTGTTGGTATTTTAAAGTCATGCATCTTGGACTATAAAGGACTAGTATTTATGGTCAAATATATTTGACCATAAATTTTGAAATTACATCCCAAAAAAGTCTTAGTGGATAAAAATTTCTTTATTATTATTTAAATATTTCCAAGGGAAATCGTGAGCCACAATTTTAATGGTCACCAAATTTAAAACCTGTATCAACATAAGGGGAGTATCCTCTAGAAATGAAGTTACTATTATTTAACAAACTTGTTACGAGATTTGTGTTATGTTAGGACAATTAGGCCATATCTTGCATAGCCAAATAGTGGCATATTTTAACCGAAAAGCCTGTTATGTAGGAAACTTATGTAAGGACACCTAAGGGCACGTATTGCGTAGTCAAGCAAAAGAGATCTTAGGAATTTAATATTTTACTCTTGATAGATAGGGGAAAATAAGATTTGGGTGAATCAAGACCACAGTGGGTGGTTTTTTCAAGGAAAGGAATATTAATAATGAAAGGGTTGTTTTATGCAGACATATGTCATGAATAAGAAAAAAAACTCTACACCAATTTGGTGTATGAGGAATGGTTAGAATTTATCAGAAAGGTTAATTTCTAATATAAAACTATGTAGTTTTAAGTCATGAAATAAGGACATTGTAATGTGTAGTTTTAAGTCATGCAGTGAGGACATTGTGTAGCTTTAATTTAAGGTCTTTAGTTCTAACCAAAATAATGAGACTCTCCAAATTTCTTGATAATTTCTTTGGAAACATACTACCATATTTAGGTATAGAAGGGAAAATTGTAAAATGTGATTTGGGAATTTCAAAATCTGAAGAATGATATAGAAAAATGGATAAAAGCATTAGAGGAAGTATTTTCCATGAACGAAGTTTCCATTATTTTGACAAACTCGTTACGAGAGTTGTATTATATAGGGCCAACTAGGAAATATGTTGCATATCTAAATAGTGTCATCTTCTGACCAACAAGCCTGTTATATATGAAAATTTTATGCAAGGCCGCCTAGTGGTACTTACTTCATAGTCGGGCAAAATAGATTTTAGATTTTTGATATTATATTACTAAAAACTAAATAAATTTTATGAAGATTTGGATTTTCTAATGTGTAGAGTTTAGTTTACTAAGAAAGGTACATGAATATGGAGAGAGTATTCCAAATCATGATTTCCAAAGAACTAGAGAAATATGACTTCTGTGAAGGTCTAACCCAAACATAGAAGGTATGGTGTTCGTAATTTTAGGTCATACGACTAGGACCAGAAATAGAAACAATATATGATATGTGTTCAAGTGATCCAAAGTTATTTAATACTACTTTGAACACATAGAAAAAGATATGTGTAAAAATGGTCTTGAATATTTTTTGATCCAGATAATGATAATGAGACAAATATATATTAATGGTTGTTTTTAAAATACAGATTCTTATATATTGACATCAAATTTTAAAGGGGAAAAAATACTATAACCAAGAACGAAATTACGATCATTTGAAAAACCTGTTATGGGTTCTGTATTATGAAGCGCCAATGGGGGCATATACTGCATAGCCAAATAGTGGCATCTTTTGATTGACAGCCCCATTATGTAGGCAACTTATTCAAGTCCACCTAAGGGTACATACTACATAATCAGAAAAAAGAGTTCTCAGGTATTAGAAATTTGGTCACCATAAACTGTAAGAAATATTATAAAGATATGGAAATATTCAAGATTAAGACTATGAAATATAGAAGGGTTTATGCTCAATGCACAACAGAAATATTTGAATCAATATTGGTCATGAATTTGACGTCTTTTACATAGATTTGACTCATATGTAAAATGGATACTTTCTTGGTTTCCCTCCGAATTGACATTGTGATGTGCAGTTTAATGTTATGCAATGTGGACATTATACTGTGTAGTTTTAAGTCATGCAGTGAGGAAATTATATTGTGTAGTTTTAAGTCATACTGTGAGGACATTATATTGTGCAGTTTTAAGTCATGCAGTGAGAAAATTATACAGTGCTGTTTTATGTTATGCAGCGAGGATAGGAATAGCTCTATAATAAATTGAGACAACTTATTTGTATAAAAAATCATTTTACCCAATTTCTAAGACCACATGATCTATTCACGGTGTGAGAAACAAGGAGTATCAAGGGTTTCTTTTATAACACAAAGGTGACACAACTGAAGAATAGGGGTGTAATATTTCCATGCAGTTTATCATCATGCGGTAAGGACGAAGATAAATCGATGTGAAAAGAAAGACATATTATAACTGGACTAAGGGATAAAAACCAAGTCTCACTATGTTTCTTTCTAGGGGCAAAAATGAAGTCATACAAAGTTCTTTAAACATTCTCTATGTAGGTTTGATTCTTATTCAAGGAATAAAGGTTTCTTTATCATGGTTGGGACTAAGATTGGAGATCTAGGCATCTCTATATATCTCATATAGATGAGAATCAAGCCGTATGTAGTTCTTTAAACATTCATTTCCCATACCAATCGAATTTGACATGGGAGACGAGGGGATTTAACACATTTTAGAAGAATGATTATATTTAAGACAAAAGATGGTATGAAAATCAAATCATGTATCTTTACACTACTGGAAAACTAACCTTTACCAACGGTTTGGAGAACCGTAGCCAAGTAAGCCATTGGGATAGGTCTATACCAACGGTTTTCCAAAAACCGTTGGTATAGGTAATATGAAATCTATACCAACGGTAATGGAACCGTTGGTATATAAATTCCAAAAATAAAACATTCACTGGAATTTGATCCCAGGACCCCTCGTTTATCATTGAACGACTCAACCACTAACCTAACATGACTTTTGTGATCATAATTACATAAATATATATATGTATTCTCATAAATATTTTAAATTTTTATTTATATAATGTTCTGGGTACGAAGGTCTGATAAAAAATGGAAGTTCCTATACCAACGGTTTTAACAACCGTTGGTATAGTTGGTTGTGGTTTTGATCCGGGGAAGTATGTTGAATTTTTGGCCCACTTTTCCCAACGGTTTGGCCAAATCGTTGGTAAAGGTAGACCTGTCCCAACGGTTTGGCCAAACCATTGGGAAAAGTGGAATTTTTTGGGAAAAGTGGCATTTTTAGGGACCTTTCCCAACGGTTTGGCCAAACCGTTGAGAAAGGTCCCTAAAAATGCCACTTTTCCCAACAGTTTGGCCAAACCGTTAGGAAAGGTAGACCTATCCCAATGGTTTGGCCAAACCGTTGGGAAAGGGGACCTATACCAACGGTTTTTTCAAACCGTTGGTATTGAAGCGTTGGGAAAGATCTAATTTCCAGTAGTGTTAAAGAGGACTCTGTATAGATCTAGTTCATAAACCAAAGAATAAAAGGAAAATAAAAATTAGTGGTTGTATCTAGGCACAAGATTGGAGATTCAGGCATCTCTACGTAACTCAAATATATGAGAATCAAGCAACACATAGTTCTTGAAACAAGGTCCCTATGCAGATCTGACTCAGACATTGGGAACATAGGGACTCATGTGCCACTAATGAGTAGTAATGATTTCCATTATGCTTGATTATGGAAGATCCTAACATCAAGTAGAGAAGACTTTAACCATATAGTTTAATGTCATATAATGAGGAAAAATAGTGTCATGCAGTTTAATGTCGTGCAACAAGGACAAAGATGCTACACATTTTAACATCATGAAACATGGATCCTTATGGTTGTTATGTAGTTTAAAGTCTTGCAACAAGGAATTTGTACTGTGAAGATTTAAGTCTTGTAGTAAGGACATTGGAGTCGTGTAGTTTTTAGTATTGTGTCAAGGATGATGGGGTTGTGAATTTTTCAGTCTTACAACTAGGATGTTGGGGGATGTGTAGTTTTCAGTCTTATAGTGAGGAAGATGGGGTCTGTGAATTTTTTAGTCTTGCAATGAGGATGTTGGGGGTTGTGTAGTTTTTAATCTTGTAGCGAGGATGATGGATGCAACTACACAAATTATTTCTTCAAAAATCTTACATTGGTTGGAGTTGTAAAAAGATCTCTATCCATTGAGATTAATCCATAAGCTCCATTCTAGTAGACCTTATGTATAGAATAAGGTCCTTCCAATTTTTTGGATCAATCTTTGGAGGTTTCTTTCCTGGTATCATTGGAGTCCTGAGTACCAATACCAATTCCCCTTGAAGAAATGAATGGAGAAAATATTTCTTGTTAAAATCTTGCACTATTCTATTCTGATTGACTTCTAAATGATGCAAAGTATGCAATATTTTCTCATCTAATCATTCCATCTCATTAAATCTTTTCTGAGACCTCTCATCTATAGACAACTGATCACATATTTCAACTCTGAGTGAAGGAAATTGCATTTCAATTTGTAAAACTACTCATGTTTGATATACCAATGAATAAGGAGTTGATTGGGTGGTTATATGAGTAGTAGTCCTATAATCCCATAAAGGATGTAAGATTTTATTAGGACAAGATTTCTTATCTTTGTCCACCATCATCTGGAGTTTATTTGATAATGTCTTATTGAAATCATATATATGTCCATTGGCAGCCGCATGATAAGATGATGAATGGTTGGACTGGATATTGTGATCCCGATATAACTTCTTTACCTTAATTGAACAAAAATTGGTGCCATTTTCCATCAATATATTATAAGGGACACCAAATCTTGTGATGATGTTAGTTTTGAAAAAACATACAATACTTTTGGCTCTGACTTCTTTGAGAGGTACTTCCTTAGCCCATTTGGAGAAGAAGTCAGTAGCATTAAGGATTTGCATGAACTGCTTAGCTGTATCTGGAGGATAAGGTCCTAATACATCCATTCCCCATGTGTCAAATGGCCATGAGTATTTAGTTAATTGTAGAAACTCTTAGGTTTGATAAATGAAGTTGGAATGCACTTGGCATGGATAAAACATCTTAGTGAAATTTGTGTAATCTTGTGTCATTGGAGGCAAAAAGTATCCAAGACTTAGGATTTGATCAGAAAGCCTATGCCTAGACTGGTGCACACCACAATCTTTTGAGTGTACTTATTTTATGACAACTATAGTTTCTTATCCATCAATACATCTGAAGAGGATTTCATCAAAGCCTTATTTTTAGAGGATTCTCCGGTGATCTGGACTATCGTAAAGAGTAAACTTGGTCTCTCGTCATTGGATTTGTTCTTTTTTCAGCCCTATTTGGTGGAAGTACTCAATTTATAGGTATTACTTTATGGGTGTTCTCCATCCCATGGTATGACCATATGGATCAGAAATAGGGCTTATTTCATTAATTTCCTCTATAACAGTTTGAACAAAAGGTATGACCACATGACGATGGGCTATGTTTATGACTGTCTCATCCTGATTTGGATCTGCCAAGGCTGTTGGTGCATTATCCCGTGCATCAACATGGGAATTTTGTGATCTCAATACATAATACAATATTGGATCTAATGGAAATTCAACTATTAACCCTCTAACGTAATCACACAAAGGGTCTAACTATTATTTTCTAATAGAATATTTCCCATTGATTTGTTTGATTACCAATTCTGAATCACCTTTCACTTTCAAGTGATTAACTTACACCTGAAGTGCCAATTACAAACTTATAATGAGAGCTTGATATTCTACCTCATTGTTGGTTCCACCATACAATAACAGGAAAGAATAAGGTAATACTACCTTTTCTAGGGAGATAAGTACAATTCCTAACCCAACATTGTTGACTTTAGAGTTTTTCATTCTTTCCCTACTGAACTTCTTGAAGAAACTTCAAAGTACATCTCTCATGTTTGGGAATTATCTTGAATATAGAAGACCTCTTCATTAGAAAGTTTAGTATTTAATGATGTATCTTCTACCGATGGATGTTTAGAAAGGAAGTCAGGCACAAACTGAATATCAAACTGCTTCAAAATAACTACCCACCATGCTAGAATCCATATAAGCATAAGATGACTGATGATAAATTTTAGTGGGTTACTAAGAGACACCAATTGGACATAATTATGTTGCAGGTAGTGCCTCAATTTATAAACTAAAACGATTATTGTCAGGAATCACTTTTCAATACTTTAATACCATGTTTCTGCATCAAGCATAGTTTTAATGAGATAGTAAAGGATGTTTTCACTCCCATCATTATTATTTTGGGCAAGGAAGGCACCTAGTGATCACTCTAAAGTTGTCACATATAGAATAAGTGGCCTTCCTTCAATAGATGACATTAATACCGGTGGACTGAAGAGATACTTCTTAAGGGTATCAAAGGCTTCTTTGTAGTTTTCAGTCCATTTATAGGCGACTCTCTTCTTTATTAATGTAGTTAAGGGAAAACACTTTCCTACCAAATTAGAAATAAAGAAGTGAATATAGGCCAAGTTTCTGTGGAGTCCTCTTAATTATATCAAATTTCGAGGAGGTGACATTCCAAGGATTGATTTTTTTTCTCAGTATCAACATCGATACAACGATGACGTCCAATAAAGTCGAGGAACTTTACTGAGGTTACCCCGAAAGCACATTTCAAGGGGTTTGTCTTCAAATTGTGTGGTCAAAGTTGATTTAATGTTGTCTCTAGATTATCCAAGTGATTGGAACATTTTATGTATTTGACCACCAAATCATCCACATAGCATTCAATAAATTTCCCTAAAAATGGTTTGAAGATATGGTGCATGGCATGTTGATACATTGCAACTGCATTATTTAATCCAAATGGAATTACCCGATAAAAAAACACTCCTTGAGTGGATCTAAAGGTTATAGATTCCTCATCCTATAGGGTCATATAGATTTGATTATACCCAGAGTATCTATCCATGAAGGAAATAGTTGTATAGCCAGATGTTGCATCGATTAAAAGAATTGTGATCAAAACTAGAAATTCATCTTTATGAACAATTTCATCTAAGATATCTGAAATCAATGCAGAATATGATTTTTCCATTCTTCTTTTTCACTGGGAAAATTTTGGCCAGACATTTGGGATATTGAACTTCCATGAAAAATTTATCATGTATAGGCTTATCAACTTCAGATTCAATTTTAGAGGCATGAGTTGGGTGTGTTCTTCTTGCTGCTTTATTGAATCCGTGTTGTTCTTATAGAAAACCCAAATGATGGGTGGATACATCAGGATTATGTCCTGGAATTTCTGTATAATTCCAAGAAAATATATCTCGATGTTGCTTTAGAAATGAAGTATACACCTCCTTCTCTTCATAAGTCATGGATGCATAAATTAGAGTAGGGCATGGATCTTCTTCTGTGCCCGGATTTATTTCTCTGAGCTCATCCACAGAGTTAGAAATACCTTCCCCAAATTCTAGAGGAGCATCCATGAGATCTTCCTCTTCTTCTTTATTTTCCTTATGCATCACTTCTTCTGTTTCTACATTCATAGTAGAAGATAAATCCAAACATATAAAGTTAAGGGGGAAGTCATAATTTGAAAACCTAGAAGAAGAGTCCACCATTTATGACCCTACTGACGATGAAGGGTCTTCCTATGGTAATAAAGAGGAGATTATGGATTGAGAATAAACATCTTTTTATTCTTCTAGAATTTCTACAACTTCTTCTATTCTGATTGATGACGTAGAGGCTTCCGGTAGTTTGGAAAATGATATAAAGACATCTCCATTTAAGCTTACATCACTACTTAGTGAATCAACAATTTATCCCATGCTATCAGGCTTTGTTGCCATAATTGACATTATGAAAGTTATTGGAACGTGCTTGGATTTGGTTTTACCCATTCAATTTGATTGATGGTTAGCACACAATATGTACTCAAATGTATGAATTAGTTTTCTAGGATCTTTCCCAAACCATTTGGAGTGTTAATTTTAGTTACCTACCTGTCATAGATGTCATTCCTTTTGTATGATAAAACTCTGCCTCAGTGTTTTGGGATTCACATGTTTTGAACGGAGCGTTTCCCCCATACAATGTCTTGATTTGATCATTAAAACAGTTTTTATGAAATTGGTGTTATGATGAAGGTATGGTCACATGTTGATGTAGCCAAGGCCTTCCAAGCAAAATGTTGAAGGTTGTGTGATGACGAACAACCTTGAAATATGAATTAGACACAAGATATCTAAAATGAGTAATGATTGTAATCACACCTAGAGGTTCTTTCTCATTCTTATTATATCCTTGCAACATTAAAGTGGAAGTAGATAAGTTAGATTCAGTCAGGCCCAATTGACGAAGTGTACGAACAAGAATGAGGTTGACTCTGAAGCCATTATCAATGAAGGATCATTGGATTTCTATTTCATCGAACATGACAGATAGATACAAGGTCCTAATCTGTGCATGTAGAATATCATCTTCATATTCATTCCCAAAAGATATGACTACATGAAATTATGTAGAATCATTCTCTTTATAGTAATCCACAACATCAACAACTTCGGTTTAAAACTCTTGAGAACTTGAAAAAACCCTAAATGAGTTCTTCTCGAAGATATTTTGATAGAATCAAGGCATCCAAAACCAATAACTTGGCTGGTACTTGGGCCATTTGTTTCAAAATAGCGTACTTTTGATCCATAGGTCTGCATTTCCCAACATGGAAATGTGGTTTTGCAAGTAAATTGGAAGTTGATGCATCTGATGTAGATGTAACCTCTATCAGAGCAGGATCTAGAAATAAATCGGGCTTTTTTAGATTAGACTAACTAGGTCTATTTACTTTCTGATAGGAAGATGATGTGAATAATAATTGGTTGTCCAAAATAATCATGCCCGGACCGAAACTGTCTTCCATGGAAGGATCTCTTTGTTCTTTTTGAGCCTGCTAAAGGGATCTTCCATGAGTTTCTTCCACGTATACGGTTCAAGTATGGGTAGAGTTAAAAAAGTAGCTTCTAGAATACCAACATCTTCCAGTGTATCCTCGACCTTGGCCTCTTCCTCTGGTTCCTCAATTTGGTACAAGGAACTCCAGCTCATTATAATCAGAATCACCATTGGCATAAGGATCCGTTAAGTGGATAACGTTGAAAGAACCAAACAGAAATTCTTCATCTGATGAAGATTATGCCTGATAGGTTAGTTATGGTTCTTCTATTTGGCGGGCTGGTGCCCGTTATTTTGAAACATATGTCATGAAATCTTCCATGGTCAAGGACAAATTTTCCCTTGACAGAAGCTTGTATTCTTCTGGCTACTCTTTATCCTTATGATCACCTCGCTTCTATGAGGATTGGCCTTTTAATGAAGGTGGTTTTGTTGTGGTAAGAGTGGAAGAAGACAAAATTATTTTTTTCAACTATGGTCATAAAATTGCATGAGTTCAGTTGATCATTTTTCTGATCATCCAATCATCATATTTCTATGTATTTTTAATTTTTAATTTTTTCCATTCAACTTATTCCTCTGGATCATTGGCAGTAACACATGCTACTTGATCTAATGAACATTTCAGTTTCACTTGTCCAGATTTTACCATTTTTTGCAGGAGGTCTTTGAAAACAAAACACTCATGAATGGGATTCCCCAACATCTGGTGAAAGGGGAAATAATTCAGAATATCTTCATCTCCTTCTTTGTTTGGTTTCTTCATCCTTGGAAACTAAACCAAATTATTTTCCAAAGCTGGTATGAAGTAACTAGGAACTTGTTCATTCTGGAAAGAATAAAATTTGTTCTTAAATTTCTAAAATTGTTTCCTACTTTGATCCATTTGATCATATTAACGAGGAAGTCGTTGATGCTGATGCTCAAGAGGTGAATCCCTTTGATATGATGAAGGTTTTGAAGTGGAAGTAGGTACATGTGCTTGTTTGAGTGTAACTGTAGCAGCCACTACATTCCTTGTTCACCTTCCTAGAGCTGATGGAATTACACAAGTTTTAGACTTAGTTTATATAATATAATCTTCTATCCGTTGAGAAATTTAAGTAAGGTTTCAAAACCCTCCTATGTATTTTATAGGGATTAGTGGTGCGCGTAACTCATCATGTAGATTTTCCACACAAATTAGCAGCAACTCTCTTTGAGGGAGTGCCAGAATTAAGGAATATGTTAATCCTTTCCATTGAACAATGAAATATGAAACTCTTTCATTCTCCCTTTGTTTATAATTTCTTAGATAAAAAACTGTCATCTTTGGAAGCATTGAGCTGAATTCAAGAAGGAATTTTTGACAGAGATCTTCCTATCCAGTAATTGATTGAGATTGTAAACTTGTATACCAGATAAAAGCTAGTCCCTGTAAAGACTACACAAAACACCTAAGATTTTCTACTTGTTGTTGACGAGTTACCATCATGGGATCATAATAATAAAAATAGGTGTTAAGTGTTGTTTTGGATCTCTTGAACCATTAATGATTGGAAATGTGGTATTCACAAAATTTGGTGGGAGAGGAATCAGATCCACCCATTCTGCGTAAGCTTTCTCTTCTGGTTGAACTCGCGCATGTAATTCCACTATAGCTTTCAATCGAGTCGTTAATGCCTAAATTGTGTTTATAATCATTTGGGGAATATCCCGATGAGCTGGAACCTATGTAGGTACAATGACTGGAGCTTGATCTGGTGCAACGACAAGCCAAACCACTTTTGATGGTGCTAGTATTTGCCTTGGATAACCCACTTGAACAATATTATCAAGATGTGTTTGATCCTACCTTAGTATTGTAACCAATGGAGGGAATTCATTATTCCTATTTGTAGTTACTAAAATCCACTTTGCTGATGAGATCCTATAGGATGTGCAAGTTGAGGACCTCCCTAGAGAGTACGTATAGAAGAAATGATGCTTCAAAGTAACTCCGTATCGGGTCTTTTCAACTTTTTCATATCCTCTTCTTACTATGAAAATATGTTTTTAAGTGAAAGAGATTGACCTTATATATTGGAAAAGTGGGATGAAATCAATCTTTTACCTTTCCCCTTGTTAGATGCCTTTCGGAGGGGGGGAGTTGTTTATTTGAAGGCATACCAAGATTCTGGGTAAGCCTCTAATTTCAGGTATATACACCTTCTTCATTTTCCTTAGTGTGTACCATATTATGGACAAGAAATTAATCTTCTGATTCCCCTAAACTAGACTCATTTTCTAGAGGATCTTTTGCAATGGTGTTAATGAAATTTACTAACGCATAATTCATTGATGACACTTTGTTAGTATATTTGTGAGATTCTCCCCCTATTTATCTTCTACGAGACTTTTTCCCCTTGTATGATGAATCCCCATGAATTATTTGGCAGACAGTAACCCAAAGAGAATCCTCAAATAGTTCAGTTGTGCACTCTCTTTGTGGATTCTTTCCTAATTGGGAGAAAACTAACTTCTGTTGGGGAGTGGATTGTAGAAGTGAAAATCACCCAGCCTTACAGGCTGGGGTTGTTCTTGTTCTTCTTCTACAAACTTCTGAACATTGTTTAAGGAATTTGAAGGTTAAATTAAATGAGCCCCTCCCTGCAAGCAAGGTTGGTTCTTGAACTACTATGGATGATATTCGCGTAGCTTCTCTTCTAATTTTTTGAATTTTTGTTCAGACATTTTCTAGGTGCATTATCCAATAACTACTCAAATCACCTATTTCATAAGATTGTTGTGCTATTTTATAAATTTTTGTTATCTGATAGCTGACATCATTTAAGCGGGATGCCTGCTCAAGATTATCAAATTCTTGATGCAAAAGTAACTCAACAACTTATTTTCTTTGGGCCGGACTCTGATGAGAGCTGGTTAAGTCCTGTTCCTAAGCATACATTTTTTTACATACAAAATCTGTTGATTGTGTCTAATCGTGGACAATAACATTTCCTAAGACCACTTTTGGCAGACTTTTCTGAATTTTGAGTGTAGTGAAATGAAATTCTCCATGTGAACCCCATCTTATGATACAAACACCAGATGGGGTGTCCAAAATTAACTAGTGTAGCCTCGTTAGAGCATTGAGGCGTGCATGTGGAAGGGTTATCTACTGTTTTTTAACCATTGGATGTTGGGAAACTGAGAGATATGCCAAGTAAATTTGACGTTAAAACCCTTCTATTACCTTTACATGATTTTTATATTCATCATATGGTAACACTTTGGTTTTCAAATAATAAATAGTATTCCATAAGTTGAGGTGGATATCATGAATGAAATCTTCTGCCATCAATTTTGGAACGTTATACTGATAATTTTCCATAGGCCAGAACATGACTGGTATTTATCCTTTATCCAATTTTTTTCTCATTTTTAACACATCTTCATCATCTTTCACTAGAGGTTCCTCCACTTGGCCTAACTAAAGTGGACACTCTGTATTAGAAGACAAATGAACCAAATGAATTTTGGAGAATGACCATTTCCTTAAGATGTATTCTAGTTGAGAAAGTGTTTAACCTATTAATGACAAGGTATCATACATGACTGGTCTTGTATTGGAAAGTCCCTCGAGATAAGAGGGATTTATCATCACTACATTGTAAATTATAAAATTATCTTGAAGATGCGAAATAATACTATAGAGATAACTTTCACAGAAAATGCCATAATGGGGAGGATCACTATGGTGGATTAAATCAAGGGATAAATCCTCTTTCTCCTTGGTTTTATGGCCACATGGAGGGTTGTTATGGCTCTCATTCGGAGATATATTCTCTGAATTGACATAATTATTATGAAGCAAGCATTCATGATGAAGTGTCATATGAGGAAGTTCATAATTACTACTACTACTCCCATAATTTGGTAATGAGAGGGTAGGATCTTGAGTTGCAACAGAAAAATGTCTGAGGGCTTCAAGAACTCCAACATTAAGAGGATCCAAATTGCATCTTGACTCTTTATTTTCCATATGTGCTTGGAAAGACTTATTTTTGGATGTTCTCTTAAACTTAGTTGGGGACACTTGCTGGAATAAGTGATTATCATGGGTAGGTATATGTGCCTAACTTGGAGTGGTCACCAGAATGGACCGATTACCTCCAATTGGAAAGGGTGTATGTTCTTAATCTTGTTGTATGTATGATATGGGGGAGTATGACCCATGAACCTCCTAGAATAGAACAGAGGTGTGTAGCTGCTCTGGGATGGCATGTTGATGTGTCATCCCATGTGTGGGGATATATTTATATGTATGTTTCCCTAGTACTTCTGAAGTATTTGTTATAATATCCTAGCATGCTTTTAGAATATGGGCTGGAATTTTTGTTTTTCCTTTCACCATTGATAAGATGTGTTTGGTGACTTCAACAGCTGGAACAGCAATATACGTCCATTATGTATCTATATTAGGTGTATGTGATTGCTCCTATCCTCCTTTTTCTATAAATGGGTATTGACAGTATACATGTATGGGGGTGGAGAGTTGGTTTTGCCCCAGATTTGTCATCGTAGCTTTCCAAATGACTTCTTCAGTTGCTGCTAAATGAGACTTTTGGCAGGCTTGATGATTTTAAGCAGGTGTATGTTGCTTCCAGGCGAGTCTGTTGGTCAGCAAAATTAGGACGGACTGATGTATGTGCATGCTCGTTGTTTGCCATCAAGTTAGGTTGATGGGATTATCTGGAGGGTGTAGAGGTAAGAACATACTCCCTGTTGATCAGATATTTTCCCTAGTGGTTTGTCTTGCATTCCTGGGTCTAAGAGACTTGGTCCGAATGTCTAGAGGCAACACCCCTATCATGTTTAGGGTTTACTACCACACAATTCTGCTGGCGGTGATTGTTGGTGGGAGTCCTTCAGAAGTACCCCTACATCCTTGAATTTAGGCCTTGGGTGGCCTCTTGATCCAGCTTCTTGTAGTACTAGATGAACTATTTATTGCGTTCCAGAGATAAGGACCCAAAATTGTTGGAGATGGTGGTTGGAACCATCTGCTTTTTGATCATCAGTCTTTGTTATTCAGATAATCGAGGATTGTTATTGACCTGGAGGGCCTGTCGGGTAGCCTCCAAAGTGGGAATTGTACCGTGCTGATGATACTTCATTACAAGCATGTTGGAGACCCAGAATTGAAGACACTAGGTGGGTGATGACGTCCTTCTGGAAGATGGCGATCTAGCTTGAGTATCGTTCAGGATATTCACGGATGAAAACTTGAAGGAAGCCATTTTGGAGTGAAGGGAATTCTGATAAAAACATGGAAAACAACAAAAAAACTCCAATAAAACAACATCTTTTAAATGGGTACATGTGTGATTGATTCCTTTGTGTGGCCTTCCTTTATCAATTGATAAGGGCCTAACAGGTGGGTAACATTATAACTTGGTTTAGGATTCACATCGGGTTCACTATTTTTGTTTCATAGTTCCTTGAAACATGTGTTCTAGTTTAAAGAATCATTGCTTCTAGGGGGTTTCCATTAGATTTATTCATGGAACCATAAACATCCAATCATTCTTTATCCAAAGGGGACCTGCTTTCCAAAGTAAGGTGTTCATTAAGATTGAACTTTACAATACTTAGGAACATTGGATGGGAGGTCGGACTCATCACACCCTTTTGGGGGGGAAATTATTGTCTACTTCGAGACTCTCTTTATAAATTTAAGATATTTTCATGAATTCTTATTAAGTCACCAAGTAAAACATAAGTTTCCCCATGGAATTTTCAATCAATTATTAACATGTGTAAAATATAGAATCATTAGTATGTATTCAAGGTTCTTCATTAATGGAGATATCTATATGTATTCAAGGTTCTCCATCAATGGTATCCATTAATGTACTATTTAAGGATTATTTTAATTATCATTATGATGATACTGATTTTTAAGACACTTAGTGGGGCACTATGGAATTTACTATCATCCAGGGAGACGAATGTTTGTTTTGATCTTAGGACTGTGCCCATAAATTGGGTTACCTACATATCCTTGTGAAAGGAATAAGAACCCTCGTAGTTCAGATCTTCTTAATTGGACACATCATACCTTTTAAGGTCATGTGATATGGACCTAACCATATAGTTTAATTTCATGTGGTAAGGACATCTAAGCAAAAAATTCTTAGTCAAATTTTGGTGTGGGACTTATGTTGAAGCAGCACAAGGAACTTGGAAAGGATTTGCGTTTCCAAGTAAGATTAGACCTTGTTGCGAATATGGCCCTAGGAGAATAGGGTTGATTTGAAGTGTTGGGTTTAAACCTAACGGAGGCTTCCTACGTATCCCATATGGATGAGAATCAAAGCCCTCTTAGTTTGATAAGTCTCATATTGGAGAGTATGGTCCTTTGAGAGAAATGAGTTTGGACATACTTCCTTAAAAGGATGCCTTGGTGATTTGGGGGTTTAATATGGGGATTATTCTTAAGGAGGATTACCATATTAAGGGAATTAGGGTTGGATTTATGAAGAGTATATCCAGTGTGGTCGAGCCCTGAGAAGGATTCCTACGTATCCCGATTATGGTGGGAATCAGAGTTATCGTAGGTCATTGGCTTGGGAAAATGTTGTAACCCTGACAAATCTCTAAGCCCACATAAGTCATGCTCGGTGTGAGAAACAAGAGGATGCCAAATATTCAGCAAAGGCACCCTCACTTCTCTTCCTTCACTGGGGGACGTGGGAGAGTCTACGGTGGTGATCATGGAATAAGGTGAGGTGATGAGCCCTCCCTCTATTCACTTCACATTGGAAAAGGGTGTAAATTAAAGGAATAAGGGATGAAGGTTTGGGTCATAAAATAGGATGGATTCCCTAAAATTGATCTAGATAGGGGATGGAAACTTCTCCTTTATTCAAAAGAAAGAAAAGAAGGTGTGAACAGTACCTTCCCTACCAGAAATTTGAGATTCCAACTCTTTGATAAGGGATAGGTCTGGACCCAAACCCTTATTCTCAAAACTAGAAACTTCCCAACACTATTCCTGGGAGAAAGGTCCATGTGACTGTAGATATACAAACCCATATACATTCCATGAACCATAACTACATTATAATACAAATGTGGGAAACCTCTGACTATGGAAATACAAACCCAAATAAGAGGCACATTGATGTGACTTTCCTAAAGGTTTTATAAGTCATGATGTTTTACTGAAGGTTTCAACATAATACCTTTCAAAAAAGGGATCCAAGGAATAAGAATCCCTACCATAGATGGATTTGTAAGGGGCTTGATGGCTTGTAGACTGAAGAGAGTAAGTGAATCAAAGAGGGGCACCCAAGTAGGTAAGTTCGCACAAGTATGGGAGCGTAAGAAGGTTTGGGTGACCGGATATTCACTTAAGCGATGTACAACATGTATGGTAACACTAGGGTGAGACTTGGATCAATACCTCAGGAGTATTCATAGGTTATCCCAAAAGTGGGGCGTTTAAGTTCCTATGAAAGGAATAAGTGATGTGTAAGTGTTTTTGATTAAGGGAGGTCGGGTGCTTTAGGAATGCAAGTGTTATGGTCTTCAAACACTGAAAAGACATAAGCTTAATGAACCTCCTTTAAATCCTCCACTCAAGGTGTTAAAGAACTACCTATAAAGTTTTGGAAGACTTAGGCGAAGCACTAGGAAGACCAGAGCACCAATTGGGCTTCAGGAAAATTCATCTATACAAATGAAGGCCTCAAAGGTCTATTTATATGTAAATGAGTGACCTTGGGTGAAACGAGTTTGGTTGTGCAAGTGGGTTGTGCGCTAACTTTGTGGCACGTGAGTGACTACGCACTAGATGGGTGGCACCGAAGTCGAATTGCATGCCGTCAGTGATTTTGCGTTACTAGGGAACCGCTTAGAGGACTTAGACAAAATCACCACTTCATTCATCTCCATCATGGTGGCACACATGTGTTTGCGTGTAGGTAACTTTGGATCCACTTGGGGACTTAGCCAAATTTGCTGCTCTATACCGTGGGGGATGTTCCCCCAACACCCCTACTTGGGATCAGTGTCAGTCTATGGTCCCAGCCCTTTGGGATGGTGCCTTCACTACCTTCACTGACCCCCATAAAAAATGCAGAGTCGCACCATGAACTTTTTGAGCCTAAGTGATGACATTTTGTGGAGAAGTGTGTGGAAAAAATTTCATGATGTCTACACCTACTAACAACAACTAATTGAATAGGCCTATAACACATCTTCTATACATTTTTGGGATTCTCCTTCCCTAATAAAATTGAAATTGCATCGTTCTGGGATACTGATGATGACTGTGAAGGGTTCTCATCCCTTACTTCTTGAAATTTAACATGTTAATATGAAAAAAAAATGATTTTTTAAAACATTTGAAATTTTTAATATTATCTAATTAATAAATTTTTCATTACTATTTATTTTTATTTCATTAATATGAAAAAATAATATTGAAAAATAAATTATAAAAAAAATACATAAAAAAATTAATTGGGACCGACTAGATGTATTAAATGATGTAAAATTGGAATCATTTGATCCATATTGCTGGCCCAATTTAATTTTTTTTAAGTCTTGTTTGTTGTTATAATTTATTTTTTATTATTATGTTTTTTGATATTAATGAAATAACATGAAATGGTAATGGAAAGTAATCACTCCAATTTATTTGGTAGGTTCATTTAAAAACCTACGATCAAATTTCCTATTCACTTTAAATCACATCTATGTTCAACCAATAGAGTGACCTGATTTATTGGTCTTTAAAAAAATATAAAAATTTTAGAAAAATACTTTACTTATAATAAAATGATACAAATAATAATGAATAAAATAAAAATTAAAAAGGTCCTTTTTATTGAAAATATATAATACCCAGTGATGTGAGGAATGATTTGTTTCTCATGAAGAATATTATTGCTTTAGATAATTCCTACAAAAAATAGAAACAATAAAAAAAAATAATTTTATTGTGTTTATGTTATTAAGATAGTATAAAATATGTAATTAACTCATGAGATGCATCACTGTGAATATCAAAAAACATATTTCATTTATTGTTATGTCCACTAGGTCAAATACCATGAGAGGGGGTGAATCAGGGTATGATATATTAAAAAAAACTAACCCTTTTAGTCTTGTTTCTGTATTAAACAAAACTCTCTTCTCTCTCTTTCCTGTAGCAAAGTATGAACAAAAATTAAAGCATAAAAAGACACAATAATTTTTTAATGGTTCACCCTCACTATGATATGCCCAAGGAGTATAGAACAGAAATGTTATGATTTACCAAATTCACTAAAAGTGCACTACTATTTACAAAGTTTGCAGCGGACTCACTATCCCTACTGGTTTACAACCAATCACAAAATGAAAGGTCATTACTCTCTCAACTGATGTGTGCTCACGACTTCTTCAGAATATATAATCATAGTTTATAGACTTTTATGTCCCTTAATTATCTAAAATTAATGAATCCTCCATTATATATATATATACTCTATTGATGTCCCATTTTCATCCACTTATGAATACAACTTTTTTGCATGTGTATTGAGAAACATCAAATTTTCACACAACCCTAGGTTTAATTATGAACTACTTTAAGCACGGTGTGAAAGTGTTACCTTTTTCATGGAAAAACCAACATGTGTGTTACTTAGAAATTTCATGACATGACCTTCTTATACTCACAACTTTTGTGACACACACCCTTTTACACCCAACTTACTATTGGCGTGCAACTACCATCTGGCACGCGACTTCTAAATAACTCAAAACTTGTGAGACCTCGCCACTTGTGAAACTAGAGCTCAAATTTTCTCTATGTGTTGAGACTGCTCAAAATTATGGGGGGGGTATCTATCTATTTATAGTAATTTTTAAGACCCTGAGTGCACGTAACACAACTTTCCCCAGGCATGATAGTCCATTCACCCAAGCCTTTGTCACGCAACTCACCTTGTGTACCACTTCAAAACTTGTGCGTCCTTATTTAATTTTCCTTATCTTGATGTTATGATTTTGAAACATGAATTATGTTCATGTTTCCAAGGGACCTTGACACTATATTGCAACTCCATTTTCCAAAACCACTTTTCCCCATTCTCTATTTTTCAGACCAAAAAATTTGGCAAACACTGGAAAATGGTTCCACTTTGTATACGTTCTTTTTTTACCACCTCCAAATAATCCATTCCTATTCATTGTTCATTTTCAAAATAGATTGTCAAAAATATCTCTGGAACTCCACAGCAGACCATGGAAACCCTCTTTTTCAACAAACACAATCAACCCAAAAATGTTGCAATGTTACCTTGATGGATTTTTTCCTAACATTTCTCATGATAAATTCCTTTAGGAACTTTTTCATACATATGTTTTGATCTTAGAGATGTGTCATTAAACTCATTCTATAATATACATCTAAAATATCTCTATTTCTTTCCCATTTTTTACAGTCCATGTGTGTGAAATGGAGTCGGGGACATCAAAATGAAAAAATATATAGAAATAAAAAACATAACACTTTATAAGTATATTAAAAAAATTCAATTATATGTTTTAAATTATTTATCAATGAATATTAAATTAATATTTCCTTCACTTGAGTATCAAAGACCTCATTTTTTCAAGCTTTAGTAATATGCCTCTAATATTTACAATTAATCGGAAATCTCACCATCTCCCAAAAAGGCTACCCAAGAATCTACCAATGGATTCTGACAACGTCATCGATAGGCCCCCTGAACTCATTAAATGGAATGATGATATTGATGGCCTTTAGGCCCCATACAACTTTTGTGTTCATATTGTGGGATCCGGGCACAACAGAAGCACATTGGTTGGTGTACCCAACTTTAATTTATCGTTAACAATGATCAATACAAGATCTATCACAATAATAAAATGCCGGATCTTTGGAATAGAATGAAGAATGAAAAATCAAATAGGGGAGTCCTAGAACCATAGATAGGATAATCATATGTTGGTTATAATTAATTTAATTAATTGACAAGACTTAACTAGATGTAATTATTTCTTAGTTAATGTTTTCCGTCATGATCTAATGTGATTTGTCATTGCGTCATAGAATCCAAGTGTAGGATTCCTCTATAAGTGAACCTCACGTGATCCATGTATCTCTGGTTGTCACTAAAGAGATCTTCGGGTTCTAGTGCAGAAGAGCCTTCACTTGCGATGTCCGCATTCAATCACCTTGATCCGTTAGGGGAGGATCTCTTTCTCGTAGCTTGAGAGTGCTCTTGGAAAAAAAGAATTCTCTCTTAGCTTGAGAGATTTCTCTAGATCCATTGTGAACCACCCCAAAAATGGCTAGGCTAATTAGAATTATATAATTGGTATTTTAATTACATAGAATAATAAAATTAATTAATTACCCAAAAGCATTTATTCATTTCTATTAATTCTTAGTCATACCCCATGTCTAAAAATAACAATTGATTATTATTATTACTTGACATGTTCCCTACAAATTACACGTAATATTATTTAATTAAATAAATAATATTATTTCTCATAAATTCCTAGAATAAAATACACTGTGTTTATTTAATATACACGATGTGTACTTTTTTTCATTTTTCTTTTTTTCCTCCACCACATTTATTAGACATTGAGTAATGGCTATTTATTTCAAAAAGAAATATCCCTCCATTACTCACTAATAAATACATTATTTCACCCACAATATATTCTCTTGAATAATTAGTGTTGAAATAAATGTGATCAGGCATTCTTGAATATTTATTAAACCACAGTCAGGAATAATATTTATACAAATTGTTAAATTAAAATTTAACTGAGATACTTAGACACACTTAGTGTGTGACACTCTAGGCCTCTATCTCAATGGCATTAGGCGGAGCCTTCCTAAAGTTCAAGGTTAGCGTCTAGCAACACAAAAAGGCACCCTTATAGAAATAAGTTAACACCGCAATGACATTTCACCTCCTATGAATGATTACCATTTAATGTAATCCCTTTGTCTCAATATCCTGAATCAAGCAGGTTGCATTCTAGTGAAATTAACCCATGTGCTCGATTATTCGTTCTTTGACTTTCCAGAATTGAACTTTCCCATTCCTCACCATAGCCATGGATTTATTTAGGATATGTTAATTACATCAAAGGGCCTGAGATATCTAATTCCATTATGGAATATAAGGGACAAATACTTTCTCGCATTATCTATTATTTTAGTATCACTCGTGACGCACCCAACATATCCTACCTCGCTGCGAACAGTGTGTCGTCATAGTTTTCATCAATACTTCTAAGTGCAAAAGTTTATTACCCATTAATAATAATCTTAAATTATAAGGACCAATAAACATTTCCACAGATAGGAAAATCCAATGACACTATGAAATGTGAATTTTCTATTGGAGGGTCTCATTCTCATAATATCCTTCTCGATATTACCAAGGGAGCACACCATGAGAAGGTGCCTTAATGTTTTATGAGTCCTCACCCCTAATGGACTGTATTATTTTTGTCCCTAAAATAACATCATCCATTCATATAATATATATTCAAGAATAGTGTTATGGAACTTTTAGGTTCTCATCATAGTAGGGACCTACTATGACCCTTTAATGCAACAATTAACCTTAGGAAATTATCACATGAATTATCATGTAGATAAACAATCAATATGAGATAAGGTATTTATTAATGAATAAAGTATAAAGTAGTTAGGTCTAAGCCACCAAATCTAACAGACTCCCACTTGGACTAGAGCTAACAGCTAATAATCTTTAACTATCTATCTCTAACATGATATTCATGCTTCTACTGAGATAATCCATTAGTCATGGGGTCTTCCACGTTATCATATGTGGACACTCTGCTCACTACAACCTCACCCCTTTGATTGAAATCCCTCAAGAGGTGATACTTTCAGAGTATGTGCTTTGTGCATTGATGTGACCTTGGTTCTTTTCCAAGATCCATCACTACAATATTACTACAATACAATGCGATATGATATTTACTTCTAGGCACCACATCAAGCTCCTGGAAAAAGTTCTGAATCCAGATGGCTTCTTTGGCTGTATCAGAAGGTGATATATATTTGGACTCCACTGTAGAATTGGTGAGAACTAGTTGTTTTGAACACTTTCAGCTCAAAACTCCTCTATTGAGAAAGAATACATATCCAGATTGTGATTTTAGATCATTCTGATATGTATGAAAACCAGCATCTTCATACCCTCTGATGATAAGATCTTCATCTCCTCCATACACTAGGAACATATCCTTAGATTTTCTCAGATACTTAAGGATAGCCTTAATAGAAGTCCAATGTTTTTCTCCATGATCTGCTTGAATCTTCCTACCATACTCAGTGCATAGGCAACATCAAGCCTGGTACATAACATGGAATACATGATAAATCCTATAGCTGAAGTGTATGGGATCTTACTCATTCTATCTTTCTCATGTTGTGTCTGAGGACATATTTTCTTAGAAAGATGTTTTCCGTGTGACTCTGGAACCAATCACCTATTGGATTATTCCATACTAAATCTCTTTATTATCTGATCAATGTATGTACCTTAACTTAGTCCAAGCATCCTTTTGGATCTATCACAAATGATCTTGATCCCTAAAATGTTGGATGCTTCGCCAAAGTCCTTCACGAAGAAACACTTATTCAACCAATCCTTAATAGACTATGAGACTGGTACATCATTTCCAATAAGCAATATTTCATCAAAAGATACTACTAGGATAATGACCGCATTCCCATTAAACCACTTATAAACACATGGCTCACATTCGTTCTTAATGAAACCAAATTCTTTAATGGATTCATCAAACCTAATGTTCCATGATATGGATGCTTGCTTTAATCTAGAAATGGATTTCTGGAACTTGAAAACCCATTTGTCTTCACCTGGTGTCACAAACACTTCTGGTTGTGTCATATAGACATCTTCCTGAAGGTTCCCGTTAAGGAATGTTGTTTTGACATCCATTTTCCAAATATCGTAGTCATGGTAAGCTGATATGGAAGGTATGATTCTTATAGATTTAAACATGGAAACTGGTGAGAAGGTTTTATCATATTCAATTCCTTGACGCTGTTTGAATCATTTTTCCACTAGACTTGTTTTATTGGTGCTAAGTTGACCTTTCATGTCCATTTTTATCTTGAATACCCATTTTCATACAACAGGATTTACATCAACTAGCTTATCAACCAGAACCCAGATTTGGCTCTGATACATGGAATCCATCTCATAATTCATAGCTTCTAGCCATCTTGTAGCTTATGAGCTTTTTACTACTTTCTTATAGGATATAGGTTCGTCATTGTCCAACAATAATGATTCACCATCCTCAATAACTAGTAAAACAAATCTCTCTGGTTCCCTTACCTCTCTTGAGCTCCTACACAATACTTGTGTTTCTAGAACCTCTTCCATGGGGACTTATAGAACTTGTTCTTGTACCAACTCCTGTGTATTTTGAGCATCTAATACTTTGAATTCAATCTTGCTTCCACTATCCTTTTTAGGATGTGCTCCCTCTCAGGAAAGATGTCTTGATTGGAGATAGCCACTTTCTTTTCATAAGGGTTATATTAGTAATATCATTTCATTTCCTTGGGATATCCTATAAAGATAAAATTCGTGCCTCAGGGTGCTAGTTTGTTTCCTGAGAAGGCCTTAATAAATGCCTCACATCCCCATACATGTGTGTGTGAAAAAATGGGTTTCCTTCCATTCCATAACTCAGAGGGAATTCCATTTGCCACATTAGTTGGTACACGATTTCATGTGTATGATACAGTCTGTAATGCATATCCCCAAAAGGATAGTGGAAGATCTGCATGACTCATCATCGACTTCACCATTTTCAACTGGGTGCAGTTCCTCATTTCACTAACACCATTCCACTATGTTGTATAAGGAGGAGTGAGCTGAGATAGAGTCCCATACCCCTGTAGAATATCGATGAACTCTTTGTTCAGAAATTATCCACCTCGATCCGATCAAAGCTTCTTTATCTTCTTACCAAGATGATTTTCTACTTCATTCTTGAATTCCTTAAATTTCTCTAAGGATTCTGACTTATACCTCATTAAGTAGACATATCCTTATCTATGTAAATCATCAGTAAAAGTCATAATGTAAGAATATCCACCTCTAGCTTCTACTGGAAATGGTCCACACACATCTGTGTGCACAAATCCTAGAAGCTCGGTGGCCCTATCACCCGATCCACAGAAAGGTGGCTTGGTCACTTTACCTTGTAAACAATTGTGACATATATCAAGTGGTTTCAGTTTAGTAGAACATAAATAGCCATCTTATCATAGATTTGTCCAGTGCTTCTCGTTTACATGACCAAGAAGGTGATGCCACAAGTGGGTGATATATGAGTCAAGTGAGTTTGTTTTGTTATCAATTTCCAACACTTGGTTTTCTTAATTTAATACATACAAACCATTATTTAAATTTTCCATACCATAACATACATTGTTCTTATAAAAGAATCAACCCTTACTTCCAAACATGAAAATAAATCCATCCATATCCAAACATGATACGGAAATTATGTTTTTGGTAACACTAGGTACATAATAATAGTTATGTAAAACCAAAATCATCCCAGTTGTAAATGAGAGGTGGTAATCCCCAATGGCCAACATAGCCATCCTCGCACCATTGGAATCTCAACGATCCACCTCTCCTCTGGAAATATTTCAAAATCTACTTGGTTCCTACATTTTAATACAGATGTGAGCCCCATAAGCTGTATCTAATACCCAATGTGTAGAAATGGAAAGATTACACTTGATAACGAACACACCTTTAGCTTCCCCACGATTTTGGGTGAAATTCCTCTTCTAGTTTCCTGGATTGTCACATGCAAAACATACTACCTCCCATTCCTTTCCCTACCTTTGGATCTTCTCCTTCTTGGAGGGACAATGCTCAGGGGCTTCAAACCGTTTATAAGTCCTTGGCCCCTTTTCCTCGTCCATCCTTTTCTTATTTTCCATAAGGACTATGGGTTTGTTACACCCCATGTCCTTATCTACCTAGAGAATTAAGGTCATAATTTCTGATAGAATCTTCTCATTGTTGCTCATGTTATATTTGACAATAAAGCTAGAGAAGTTCTTTGGCAATGATGATAGGATGAGATCAATACACAACTCATCTAGGAGCTTAATCCCTAATATGTACAGGCATTCAATGTAGCCAATAAGCTTGAGTACATGGGGCCCAACTAGCAAAAACTCTCCAAGCATAGTTGTAAACAATGAATTGGATATATCATTTCTCTCCTATCTCACCTTATCTTGGTAGATATCCTTAAGGTGATAAATCATTTTATATGCGTCCATGATTTAATGTTTCTCTAAGAGCTCATTAAACATGGATGAAAGCATGAAAAATTGGACATATGTGGAATCATCCATATGTTTCATATAGAGAGATAGTTCCTCATCATTGGCCTCTTTCCCAAGTGCAACTAGAATATGATCTTCTATCACATACAATTTTCTCTCGTGGAAAAGGATGACGTGTTAACGCCTCTGCCACTCTTGGAAATTGGTGTTGGTGAGAAGGTTTTCCATCTTGAGTATAGTTCACAATGATATTTTTGAAGTCATTTTTCTTGTCATTTCTACAAATTAATATGAGAAAATGTTTAGTACTTTATTATGATAAAACTAAGAAAAATAAATTAATACTTATTAGTCTCCCACTATTTAATCTAAATCCAATATCCCTCACCATTGACTTCGAAATATTCTGTTTCCTGAATATTCTAGTGGCAAGGATCAATATTTCCCTTCAAATTACCCCAACTAGGGTTGGTCAAGAAACATTAAGGGTTTTAGATAGGAATTCCAAATGCCAACTGCATTAACTCGCAACTCCTTGATCCGCTGAGTGGACTCCCCAGTCCTGAAATCTTTTTATTTTTTATTTCCTCAACCTTTTCCTCTTGGTCACATCAAGTCCTACTATGGAAGTAAACCCTTGATTCAAACCGAGTCAAGTAAACCCAAAACATTGAATTATAATTCACTAATAATTGAAATCACCCCATCTAGGGTTGGTCAAGCACTTTGAACTATGGTTCGATTCTAACCAAGATTATGGAAGGCTATACTGACTTGATATTTTCATTGTGGGATTTTATCCTTATATGTAAATTGCCAATTTATTATCTTTTATTACATGTTTTGTAATATTAATTGGTATATACATAAGTTATTAACCATGTCTAATATAATATTTTACACATAAGTCGGTCTTATTTTAGTTCCATCTTGCATGCTTGTTTAATTCATTAATTGTGTGATCATGAAAACACACCCAAATTAAATAAACCATGCAACTGATAGAAATAAAATAAATGGTATGATCATGAGATTGTTCTATAGGTTAGTTTATATATTGGTTGATAAACTAACCCAAGACTTAGCATAGAGACACCTTGAACCTTTTGGGTTCATGTTTACAACTTTCCACCAATCCACCTTTGTATACCATTGGAGTTTTTCACCTTGGCTCCTAACTTGAGCCACCTCCACTAGCTTGGGAGCTCCATCCATTACATATGATTTTATCTCACTCATAGTAGAGGATTAAAATGGGGTTTTATATAAAATAAACCTTGGGCACGCAGGCCCTACATATTAATTAGAAGGATCACAGGCCATCAAATTTAATTTAAATAAATAAATTAAAAGAAACCATTAACATACAAAGTTCTTTGCCTAGCTCATGATAATCCATACATGCAACGATATTTACACAAAAATAAAACTAACATTAAATTATTCAATAATTTCTGTTTATGATAAATCACTCTCAAACCAATTAATTATCTTTAATTAATCAATCCTTTTTTCTTAAACCATTTTCTAAATCTCCTTGAGATTCTAATTCATCATAATTTTTAAAAAATAAATTCATTTAAAATTATCTTTTCACGTAACTTGTACCTTGAAGGAAACTTGATGAAGTCCCATTCATAACTACCCAAGTAGTAGAAATGAACATTACACAGATGTTAAATTAAACACACACACACACATATATATATATATATAACACCTATCACGTGTGGTGCCTCATCTTTACGCCTACACTATGGTACATCTCTCAAGGGTTTATAGAATATAATAATAATTTTAATAAATCCGTGTAATTTGGATGAGTACACACTGTGTAGTTATGACTACATTGTGTGTACTTTTGTTCACCATCCATTCGAAGTACACGCCTGGGGATAGGGCTTGTAGGTGTACTTCAAAAAAAATTTAGAGTACACAGTGTGTTCACTGAGACACACATTGTGTAGTATCCACATTAAACAATTTCCAGCCGGGCAAGCTGTGTACAGGGTACACGGTCCAACCCTAACCCGAAGGGACTACATGTCGTGTTTAGTAGACCACACAGTGTGTACTATGGAAATTGTGTGCCACCTGTTCCTGGTCAACACACGGTGTTATTTAAGACATAGAAATACTCCAACACACGACCTAATTTGTTGGACCCGTCTGATGCATTGAACCTAGAATACACGGCGTGTACTACTAAATACACGTCGTGTATTCTGGTTTTGTATGACCAGGAATGTTTGGAACCTCTGAATGAGATCCTCTATTTTATTTTAATCAAAATTAAATGGAAAATTCATTTCTGTAAGGTGAACGAGAAATGAGGGAGGAGGAACAGATCTCGAGATTTAGATTTAAAGAATGATTAACTTGAATTTAAATAACTAAATTATTAAATGCGTAAATCACCAAAGAATTACTAAATAAATATAATCAATGATATAACTGCCCTCTAATACCACTTGTAGGTTCCGGGTGCAGTGGAATCGCATTGGTGGGTGTGCCCAACTTTAATTTTAGCGTTAACAACAATCAATCTGAGATTTTTCACAATAACAAAAAGACAAATATTCAGAATTGAACAAAGAATGAAAAAGAAAAGAGGGGAGTCCCAAAACCATAGATAGGATAATCATATATTGGTTATATTTATTTAATTAATTGACAAGAATTACCTTGATCGAATTCCTTCATTGTTTATGTTTCATGTAACTATTGTATGTGATCCATCGTTGCGTCGTAGAATCCAAGTATAAGATTCTTCTAGCGGTGATCCACACATGCTCCACATATCTCTAGAAATTTCCGAAGGGATCTCCACGTGCTATCATGGAAGAGCCTTTTCTCGCATTTTCATCCTTCGATCGCCTTGATCCAGTGGATGAGGATATTTTTCTCATAGCTTAAGAGAGTCCTTGTAAAAAAAGGATTATCTCTTGTCTTGAGATCTTTCTCTTGATTCTTTATGAAAGACCCCAAAAATGGATAGGCTAATGAGAATTATATAATTTTGATTTTAATTACGTAGAATAATAAAATTAATTAATTACCCTAAATCATTTATTTATTTCATTTAATTATTAGTAATACCCCATTCTAATAATAATAGTTAACTATTATTATTACTTGACATGCGCCGAGAGAATTACATCTAATATTATTTAATTAAATAAATAATATTATTTCTCATAAATTCCTAGAAAAAAACATGGTGTGTACTTTTGTTATTCCATTTTTCAATATTTCCTCCACCAAATTTATTAGACCTTGAATAATGGCTATTTATTTCTAAAATAAATATCACCTCATTACAAGATAATAAATATATTATTTCTCCCACAATATATTCTCTCGAATATCTAGTATCGAAATAAATGTGATTAGGCATTATAGAATAATTATTAAACCACATTCAGGAATAATATTTATTCAACTTGTTAAATTAATATTTAACATAGTTATTTAGAAACCCTTACTGTGTGACCCTCTAGGCCTCTTTCTCAGGGACATTAGGTGGAGCCTGCCTAAAGTCCAAGGTTATCATCTAGAAACACGCGAAGGCACCCATAGAGAAAGAATTTAACACTGCAATAACGTGTCACCTCCTATGAATGCTTACCATGTAATGTAATCCCTTTGTCTTGATATCTTGAATCAAGCGGGTTGCATACTAGTGCCATCAACCCATGTGCTCGATTATTCGTTCTCTGAATTTCCAGAATTGAACTTGCCCATTCCTCACTATGGGTATGGATTTATTTAGGATATATAAATTTCATCAAAGGGCCTGAGAAATATACTTCTGTTGTATAAAAAAAGGTACAAATCTTTTGTCGCATTATCTATTAATGTAGTATCACTCGTGACACACCCAATGTATCCTACCTCACTGTGAACAGTGTGTCATCACAGGTTTCGTCAATATGTCTAAGTGCGCAAGTTTTAATACCCATTAATAATAATCTTAAATTCTAAGGACCAATACACATGTCCGTAGATAGGAACATCCAATGACACTATGAAATGTGGATTTCCAATTGGCAGGTCTCGTTCTCATAATATCCTCCTGGATATTACCAAGGGCGCACACCATGAGAAGGTGACTCAATGTTTTATGAGTACTCACCCCTATTGGCCTATATTATTTTCCCTCAAATAACATCATCCAGCCATAGAACATATATTAAAGAATAGTGTTATGGCACTTTCAGGTTCTCATCATATTAGGGATCCTCTATGACCCTTTAATTCAATACCTATCCTTAGGACATTATCACATGCATTTTCATGCAGAAGAACAATCAAGATGTGATAAGTTATTTATTAAGGAATAAATTACATAGTAGTTGGTTCTAGTCCACCAACTCTAATAGACTCCCACGTGGACTAGAGCCAACTTCTAACAATATTTAACTCGCTAGCTCTCACATGATATTCATGCTTCTACTAGAATAGGCCTTTATTCCTGGGGTCAACCACTTTCTCTTCCGTGGACACTCTTCTCACTGCAACCTCACCCCTTTGATAGAAATCCCTCAAGAGGTGAAACTTCTGGAGTATGTGCTCTGTCTATTGATGTGACCTTGGTTCTTTTCCAAGATCCATCACTGCAGTATTATTACAATACAGTGTAATAGGATCTTTATTTTTAGGCACCACATCAAGCTCCTGGAAAAAGTTCAGAAACCATATGGATTCCTTGGCTGCATGATAAGGCTATATATATTCAGAATCATCTATAGAATCGACGACAATGGGTTGCTTTGAACTCTTCCAGCTCACAGCTTCTCCATTGAGACAGAAAACATATCCAGATTGCAATTTTAGATCATTCTGATCTATTTGAAATCCAACATCAACATACCCTCTGATGACTCGTCTCCTCCTTACACCAAGATCATATCCTTAGTTCTTCTCAGATACTTAAGGATAGTCTTAACAGTAGTCCAAGGCTGTTCTCTTAGATCTGCTTGATATCTGCGTACCATGCTCAGTGCATAGGCAACATCAAGCCTGGTACATAACATGGCATACATGATAGATCCTATAGACAAAGCGTATGGGATCTTACTTATTCTATATTTCTCCTGTTGTGTCTGAGGACACAGTTTCTTAGAAATATGTTGGCCATGTGACACTGGAACCAATCCCCTCTTGGATTGTTCCATACTAAATCTCCTTAGCATCTGGTCAGTGTATGTACCCTGAATTAGTCTAAGCAGCATTTTAGATCTATAAGGAATGATCTTCATCCCTAAAATGTAGGTTGCTTCACCCAAGTCCTTCGTGGAGAAACACTTTTTCAACCAATCCTTAACTGACTGTTAGACTGGTACATCATTTCCAACAAGCAATATGTCATCAACATATGCTACTAGGATAATGACCGCATTCCCATTAAGCCTCTTATAAACAAAAGGCTCACATTCGTTTTTAATGAAACCAAATTCCTTTATAGATTCATCAAATCGAATGTCCCATGACCTAGATGCTTACTATAATCCATAAATGGATTTCTGCAACTTGCAAACCCATTTGGATTCAACTGGTGTCACAAACCCTTCTGGTTGTGTCATATAGACATCTTCTTGAAGGTTCCTATTAAAGAATATTGTTTTGACATCCATTTTCCAAATCATGTAGTAATGGTACGATGTTATGGGATGTATTATTCTTATGTATTTAAACATGGAAACTCGTGAGAAGGTTTCATCATAGTCAATTCCTTGATACTGTCTGAATCCTTTATCCGCTAGCCTTGCGTTATAGGATCTAACTTGACCTTCCTTGTCCACTTTTCTCTTGAATACCCATTTTTATGCAATAGGCTTTACATCAAATGGCTCATCGACTAGAACCCAGACTTGGTTCTAATACATGGAATCCTTCTTAGAATTCATAACTTCTATACATATTACATCTTCTGAGCTTTCTACTGCTTCCTTATAGGAGATAGGTTCATCATTGTCCAACAATAATGATTCACCATCCTCAATGACTAAGAAACCAAATCTCCCTGGTTCCCTTACCTCTCTTGAGCTCCTACGCAGTACTTATGTTTCTATAAGCTCTTCCACGAGGACCTGTGGAACTTGTTCCTGTACCAACTCCTGTATATCTTAAGCATCAACTTATTTGAAGTCAATCTTGTTCACACTTAACTTTTTGAAGATGTTCTCCCTCTCTAGAAAGATGACTTGTATGGAGACAATCACTTTATTAACTGAAGAATTATATAGGTAATATCCTTTTGTTTCCTTGGGATATCGTATAAAGATACACTTCGTGCCCTGGGGTTTTAGTTCCATCAACTCTTGTGCTCGACTATTCATTATTTGACTTTCTATAATTGAACTTAACCATTCCTCACCATGGACATGGATTTATTTAGGATATATAAATTCCATCAAAGGGCCTAAGATATATACTTCTGTTATTGAATAGAAGGGAAAAATCCTTTCTCACATTATCTATTAATGCAATATCACTCGTGACACACCCAACATATCCTACATCGCTGCAAACAGTGTTTCATCACAGTTTTCATCAATACATCTAAGTTCACGAGTTGTAATACCCATTAATAATAATAGTAAATTCTAAGGACCAATAAAAATGTCCACATATAGGAACATCTAATGACACTATGAAATGTGGATTTCCTATAGGCGGGTCTCATTCTCATGATATTCTCCTGGATATTACCTAGGTAACACACCATGAGAAGGTGCCTCAAAGTTTTATGAGTCCTCACCCCTAATGGCCTGTATTATTTGTGTCCCTCAAATAACATCATCTGACCATAGAACATATATTCAAGAATAGTGTTACGGCACTTTTGGGTTCTCATCATAGCATGGATCCACTATGACCCTTTAATGCAACAGATATCCTTAGGACATTATCACATGCATTGTCACACAGAAGAAAAATCAAGATGTTATAAGGTATTTATTAATGAATAAAGTACAAAGTAGTTGGTTCTAGACTACAAACTCCAACACATATTTGTATCCCTTCAATGCTTGTATTTATCTTTTTGAAAAATTAATTATACAACTAATAAAATATATAGTTTTTTCTATAAACTGACATACATACTAGTAGAGATAAATCACCATTATCCCCTAGATAGAGGGGTGAACAAATGATCCACCACCATAGGTGTATTGGGTTGTGGGATACTAACAACATATAGGGAAAATATGGGCTCACAAGTTGTCTCAGGAGAAATAGAATCAATCTGATCCACTGAAGATGATGGTAGTGGTGGTGTGCTTCGAGATGTTGATCAGCTATGATCTTGAATCTTTTTTTGTCCTCATAATTCCTATAATTTGAATGGTTTAGAAATATATTAAATGTATAGAAACTGAAAATCTAAAAAAAAATTTTAAAAAAGAAAAAAACTAAAAAAATGTATATATGTATTAAAAACATATCAATGATAAATTTTAATATATTTTTATTATAAATTTATACATTAAATTATCTTCATTTTCATTTGATTCATTATTATCAACCTCCATTATAATTATTGATTCATTTTCAACCTCTCTTTCAAGTTTTATTGTTTCGATATTGTCCTGAAAAAACTATTCGATGTTCAATGGTTGATGAGGTCCACTGTCACAATGTACCAATTGATCTTCATTGCCCATATAATTTAATTATTACTGCTTTTAAGTGTACTAGAACACTCCAACATTCATGTATTTTATCATCAACATAATAAAAAATATTTTCTTGTGAAGACAAGATGAATGAATTGTGCTATGAATTCTCATAGCTTTTGATCAATTGAGTGAAGTTGAAAGAAATAAAATGTAACAAATATTTAATTACACCCTTATCTATGTTGACCCACTTTCATTTTAATAAGACAACTTAAAACATTCCATGATAGTTTAATTAAATTATATCATTCATCTTTTCATAGTATCCCACCTCTACAAGTGTAAATAAACCAATATTTTGTGTTTTCAATTCCTCTTCATAATAAATTTCATGAAACATAAAGCGATTAATATTTTTGGTATCAAATAACTTATCCTACCTTATAGGACCTCTAGCTAAAAAACTTAAATCATTTGATATTTCCGCTTGATTCACAACATTCATTATCTAGAAAAAATATATAAGTCATTACTTTTAACATAGATAAAATAACTACACATCAATAATATGAATATGAGTATATACTTACATGACAGTTAAACCATTTAAAAATATTCTAATTAATATATTTTGTTAATTATTGATCATTTTTATCTTGACCCATTAGTCGCCTCTTTGTTTGCAATCACAATTATTCAATAAGTGGATCTATAATAAGACTATTTGGTAGCACTTACATATATGCTTGTACAAACTCCAATTGAGTCAGTGTAAAATTTGACCCCTTTCAAGTTATTTATCCAATAGTTTGAAATACTAATGACTAGTTTTCATAATTATAATTAGTGGGGATATCTTCAACATTCAATGCACGAAATAATCTAGTCTCAATTCTATCTGAATACCTAGAACATAGGTTCAATCACTCTTTGGATAAGTAGCCTTCAATAATATATCCTCCCAGATTATATTTATTCATTACATATGATTTAAAATGACCTATTTGCCTGATAAAAAATAATAATAAATATATTAAAAATTCGACGTAATAATTTGATACAATTGAATTCACCAATAAAAATAAAAATAATTTCAACATACCTCTTGTAAACAACCCGAACCCTAATAGCCCGGTTTCAGTGATTGTTTAATTATAATGGTGTAGATACAAGAAACCTCATCACCATGGATCAATTAGTTTATTATTCTTAAAGAAACCGGATACATACATGGTACCCTTATTATATTGGTAATTAAACATAAAACATAATAAAAGAAAATAAAATTATTATTGTCACTTTTTCAAATATTTTTTCTTCACAACCTAGGGAAGATAAACAAATAAAATGGTGAGCTCAAATTCTCATTAAAGGTTATATAAAATAATAAGAATTGAAGTAAATTCGATAAGGAACATTAATTATGGAAAGGTAAATAATATGAAAAAAAATACCATCAATAAATTGACAGTGAGAATACCTATATAGATTTTTTTCAGAGTGAAAATCGCATTGAAATTAATAACTAAACATTGAATGAAGAAAATTCTTACTTATTGGACATAATCTATCTGTAACATGAACCATTATACCATCAAGGCGGTTTAAGTCTGTGGGTAAAACCCCGTTTGATTCTATTTAGAAACAAACACAAAGGGTTTTTTGCCAACTATTTTATCTCATGAGACCTGTCCGAGCATTGAGGGGCTATAATAAGACCCACCCATCATTTCAATTCCAAATAATTCTTCATACATAGATTCAATTCATGAATAATATGACTTATCAAAATATTCATATTGAGTATAGGATACATATTTATCAATATTTCCCCAATTAAAACATCATTCAAAGAATACACCTTATATAAAATTAATGGTATATGAATAAGGAAATAATAATATCCATGATACAAGAAATATTTATTTTTAATGAAATATTCAATGAATAATGATCACAAATGAAAATTAATTGTACATACACCACACACATGGAATAAGTGGCGACTAAAGCATAACAAAAGGGAATATCATAATGTTGTCCATGAAAGAATGGATTTAAATCATCATTGGAGACTAATAATAGAAAATATGAATATATAATGATATATTAAGTTTAATTGAAGTTAAAACATGTAATAAAAAGTGTTTAATAAACTTTATAAATGAGCCTCTTTAGTGAGGTTTAAGGGGAAAAATAGAATTTAAAATGGAAAAAGGTATAATTGTTGGTATTAAACTAGAAATGAACAAAGTTAATTTTTCATGATAAAATTATTTATTTTCAGTAATATTGGTATCTTAAAATATATTATTTATGGTACTTTAAAATTGTTAAGAAATTGGGAAGTTCCCTTTAATTGAACATGCTTATAGGGAGGAATGGAAAAAGAATCATTTTAAAACACATATTTCCAATCAAATAATAAAGATTTGAAAAATGTAAATATCATTGGAACATGAAAAATGAATGTAGTAATAGTAAATAAGAATATTTAATAATTTCATTGAGGAAAAGAGAGATAAATAATAACTCATAGGAAAAAATGGAAGTTCGAGGAGAATCTCTTACCTTATGTCTAAATGTATTCTTCACATGAGCTTAATGTCCTAGATAATCATATTTAATTAATTATTTAGTTAATTAATTAAAACCTTTTCTACATGTATATGACTTATTATAATATATTAAGTTCATTTATGGCATTTTTTGATAAGTTATAAGATAAAATATTCACATTCGAGGGTGTTTGTTTCCTTGGTTTTCAGGATTGGTTTACTTGTATACATGTATGGAAAATCATTTAAAATGAGAATATCTATCCCTAATTGAAATTAAATATTATTAATGAAAATTTATAATATTAAATGGTTATATATTTCATTCGGTTATATGGTATGAGGATGAATCGTTAGATAAAATTTGAGTGATAATCGTATAGATTATTTTGGCGTTTTCTTGATCATCACGACATAGTTTTATTTTAATAATTAATATTATGTAAATATAAATGTTCTATAACATTAAATAAGACATAATAAATATATTAAATTCTTTTTAAACCATAATAAATGGTTTTAGGACCAGCCTTTAATGAGGAATTGAAAAACAAAAACACACCATCCATAAAGGCGGTAAATCAGAACCTAGCGGACGATGTTTTCATTTTTAGAATAAAAGGAAGATAAGAAGAGACTTTATGTTGAATTTTACATTGAAATAATAAAATTATAGTATATATAATATACTATAGTTATCATTATTTTTTTTGGAAAAGGAGGTGATGAGAGTATAAAAAAGTGAAAATAAAATAATGATAGTGATAGCGTATTTTACCTCTTGAATTCTTCTCCTTGAGAAGCTCCTTAGAGAAATTTGTCTTGGTATTTTTTTGAGAATGGAATATCTTGGAAGTGGGGAAGAGTCTTAGAAATAATATTGGGTATAAATTGGACAAGATTCATAGCTTAAGAGGTGTGAGGAGAAGATCTAGTGAGGGTGATATTTAGAGTGGAGGAGATGAGTGTTGTTTTATTATTTTATTCATTTGTTTATTATCTTGGCTCAAGAATAAATATAGTGATTATTATTGTGACTAAATACTGTAAATAATTCATTTGAGTTTAAAAAAATTGGTTCTTACATCATCCATACATCATCTATGACTCGATAATTCATTTATTTAGTTATACCGTAAATTACTCTATTTCACTATTCACCAAAAATTCAACTATTTTTGAAAAATCACAATAATTCCCCATAACCATTTTTTTATGTGAAAAATTTAAAAGTGAAATCTATTTTAGGATAATAATTTTATATGTGTGATATATTTAATTTTTAATTAAAAAATCATTTATTAAAAAAATATAGATTTTAAAATTATAAATGATTTTCTAACACTTTAAAAAAAATTGAGGTCCAATAAAATTATTTTATAATAATAATACAAAGAAATATTAATTTATGAATCTATTTCATTAAAATAATTTTATTTATAAATAATTGTTTTAATTATAAAATTGTTAATGATCATATATGATTCACAAAATACTAATAATTAATTTATCATTTTTAAAACATTTATTTACTTATTCCATGATATAGATGTATTATATTTTCATTCCTAAGATACCACAATTTTATTTATAATTTTTAATTTTATGTTACTATTAAAATCATAAATATACTATTAATATAATGAAAATGACATTTTTATTAAAATCAATATTTTTCACTTATTCACTAAAAAATAAATATTTTTAGAAAAAATACTAAAATTTCAACCTAAGATAATTTTAGCATTCTGATTTTAAAAATGAAGTTAATTTTGTTAAATTGAATTTATAAAAGTGTTAAAATTTAGTTTTATAAAATGTGCATCCTTAAAAGGTAGAAAAATTATGTTTATAAAAAATATAGCCTTTTAATGTGTAAAGTTGGATTCACTCTTATATTATACATAAAAATTATTTCAATGAATGTAAAAACATTTTATTAAACATATAATATATAAATTCCATAATTTGGGTAATAATATTCATTCCCTCCAATTTAATCGCAGCATTATAATGGTATTTCTAACATTATGATATTTAATTGTATATTTCATTTTTATTGATTTTTGACAATCCACCTTTCAATGTGGTGCGGTGGAACCCTTACAAGGCCCATAGGAATAATTATCACATGGCCCATAGGCCGTAGAGGAATTCATTTTCCCATAGGATTCAAACATTACACACAACCCAGACTAACTACTTGGAACTGCTCCTCCCCATCATCTTCATCGTGAAATCAGCTCACCACCTTCGCATGGCTATTCGGCTAGGCATTCCCGTGCGTGAATAGGTTTGTCCCGATGGCAGGTGTCATACCCTCCCATTCTTGCAATCCGTTTAGCTTATGCTGTGGTAAAAGATCCATGCTCATCCTCCTTGTAGAGCTTGTTCCTCGTAGGTCATCTAGTTTGCATCTGCACTTAAGACGGCCCGAAGGCCGTACTAACCTGAAGGCCTTGGTGGCCGGAAGGCCTTAAAGGACTCGGGGACTAAATTGGTGGCCCGAAGGCCCAAACGGCGGCATATTCTTGGCTGCTACAGTGCCAAATAGTACTTGCTATAGTTCCCGCAACAGTACCTACTACAGTTCCTACTACATTACTGCTACAATATTGCTACAATAACCCAGAAAATACTGTCTTCTCCTGGATTTGATCACATGTCTCTCGGATCCACTTGCAGAGTCCTTAAGCTTTGTGTTGTGTGAAACCTATTCTGTTTATTTAAGAAGATACATACCATAAAATCTTGGGATGTTATATTCTTCCCTAATCCAATAAATTTTATCATCTCAATTTGAAATTGTAAATTAAAAATCAAAGGCTTATACTTAAATAAAATCCTTTGTAGGAAACCCAATCAAAAATAGGGTTAATAAAAAACCCTCTTAATAAGAGCAAAAGGGAAATCTGAATTTCACCACAAAACTAGGATTTGGGGTAGGAAATCATTAGAGGAAAGTGATAACATGGACATGGAATAGAAATATAAATATAATGTTCAAATGGAGAGTGATAGAGAACATTTTTATTAGAAATTCAACCATCATAAAATTGTAAATTTTATGACTGGTTAAAAGAACATTTATTTCTCAGAAAGAAAAGGAATGGATAGCATTTTTAATGAAAAATATTTTTTCTAGAGTTGAGGGATTTTTTAATATTTAAATAAGAACATGAGAAAATAAATTTACTTGATTACTTTCCATTTCATAATAATAATTTCAATCTTTGGTTGTGGTTTGATCTATTTTCACTTTATCCATTACACCTAGAAATGAATGTTCAAGATAAATTTTTCAGGCCTCGATCAGTTTTAATGAATCTTAGAGTCCTTAATTCATTACCTCAACCATTTAATTTTAAATGAAACCCTAAATGTTATCATATGTTATAGATAAGCAATAATTTCCAATATTTAACTTGATCCATTCCAAAAGTGTTTAATATTACGATTCATCTAAAACATGTATGTCCACATTCAATGATCAAAAATTTCGAAGCTCTCTAAATTTACAAAATAAACTTAACTTAAGATTCTATAAATAATGTAGCTATTAATCCCACATACCAAATATATGAATACTATTACACCTTAAATTCTTAATGAAAACATGTATGCTTCTAAATCTATAAAGAATAATTACTATAGTACAATCTTAATATGTCTCATACTTCTTATAACTAAAATATCATAACAACATTCTTGAATCAAAAACAAAAACATATTATTTTATTCCACTTCAATTGTAATAACAATTTAATATTTACCTTAATAACTTAACTTTTTTGGAGCTATATTTCTTTAATGCTTGGGATATTCATTTGTTCAGTGCTCTATATCCTTATAGTTGACTCAATGAATATGGGAAGATTCTTTATTTATCTTGCAATTATGAGCATGGTTTCCTTTTTATCTGCACATGAAGTAAACTCCTTTCCCCTTAAGTATAGACTAAGGTGTTTCCTTCTACAATTATTAGATGTTGGAAAATAATTTATTACCTTCTTCCCTTTATCTATCTTTTTCCCAACTACCCTCTTATTTTTTATTCCCATTGAAGCATTAAGACTTGGATAAATATTTATAGGTTTTGTTAGAACACTATATTATTTCCTTATATGATGGGAATATTTGGGAGACTATTTCCCTTATAAATATTGTCTTCTATTCAAAAAATAAGTTATTATCCGTACTCTTTAGATCATGTGCATTGGTTAGGATCAAATTCTTTCTACTATGTGCCATTTCTAATCAATGGCATGCACTAGATTAGATCATAACATTATAAATCAAAATTTATAATCCCAAAACTAGTGAAATACTTAAAATAAATTTAAAACTTTATGTTTAGATAATCTCATAATTATAAATATTTTCTCATTGGGGACATATTTGCTTTTAAATCCTTTATAATGGATTATAATGAAAATATGAATTGTCTTAAGCATAACCCCCCCAGTGTGTCAAACTGAGGTCATAGTAAGTATCATTATCTTGTACTTGGTTACGCTGAGTTAGTCTTGAGGCACCTTGTTAGAGTTGTTACCCCTAGGCACTTCTACAGTAGATCCGTGTCCACTTATAGTATACAGATAGGGACATATATCTATGATTTCCCACATAATCTCCAACTTACCAAAATTCTAGGATGTTACTCTATGATTATCCTCAAATTCGATCTTAGGGTTATGTTCCCTAATCTATGTTTTTTAAATCTAGTTTCCAAGGATTCAACTATATTTTCTTTGATACCAACTATAAAAACCCCAAACCTAGTCACCCATATTTGGTGTTCATTTTATTATAAATTCATAAATATAAGAGATCACATCACAAAGAATGGATCAGTTTAGTAGTCTTGAAGAAAATAGATACATACATGTTTCCATTATTACATTGGTAATTAAACATAGAATATAAAAAAACTAAACTGGTTCTTATCACTTATTCAAATATTTCGTCTTCACAACCTGGGGAAGAAAAGCAAATAAAAGGTTGAGCTCAAATTCCTAGTAAGGGTTATATAAAACAATAATAAGTGATGAAAAGTCAATAAGGCATAGAAATTATGGCAAGGTAAATAATCTGAAAAACACATGACATCAATAAACTGAGAATGAAAATAAATTCATAGATTTTAAAATATTGAAATTATCATGGAATTTAATAACTTAATATTTAATGAATATAATAATTATTTATTGGATTTCATGAATCTGGTGCATGAACCATTATATCATCAAGACGGTTTAAGACTACGGGTTAAAATCTATCTGATTCTATTTGGAAACAAACACGAAGAGTTTATCACCAAATGTTTTGTCTCATTAAACCTGTCGATGCATCTAGAGGCTATAACATGCCCCACCAATCACTATAAGTCCAAATCATTCTTTATACATAGATTTAATTAAGGAATAATATGACTTATCAAAATATATGTATTGAGTATAGGATATAGATTCATCAATATTTCCCCAATTAAAACATCATTCAAAGAATACACCATATGTAAAATTAATGGTACATGAATAAGAAAATAATATATCCACAATATATGAAATATGGATATTTAATGAAATATTCGTTGAATGATGATCACAAATGAAAAAAAGTGTACATACACCACACATAAGAAATAAGTGGCCAATATGTCATAACCAATGGGAATATCCTAATGGTGTCCATGAAGGAATGGATTTATATCATAATTGAATATTAAGGATATAATATAGGTATAAATCCTGATAAATTAAGTCTAATTTAAGTTAAAACATGTAAAAAAGTGTTTAAGAGACTTTAGAAATGAGCCTCTTTAGTATGGTTTAATGGAACATAATAAAGAGACTTTAAAATGGAAAAAGGAGTAGTTGTTTGTATAAAACCATAAATAAAAAAATAGTATTTCAATATAAAATTAGTGATTTTAGATGGAAATTGGTAGCTTTAAATAGATTTTGGATGGTACTTGTAAATTGGTATGAAATTGAGAAGTTTCTTTTAATCGGGGTAACTTATCAAGAGGAATTGAAAAAGAATCCTTATAAAACACATATTTCCCATAAAAGAATTAATATTTAAGATATGTAAATATCATTAGAACATAAAAAAATAATGTAGTAAGAGTATATAAGAATAATTGAGAATTAAATTGAGGTAAAGATATATAAATATTAACTTGAAGGAAAATTTGATGTTCGGGGAGAATCCATTACCTTATGTCTAAATATGTTCTACCCTTGATCTTAATTTCCTAGATAATCATATTAAATTAATTAATTAATAAATTTATAACATTTTATACATTTATTTGATTTATTATAATTTATTCAGTTCATTTATTAACTTTTTTACGATTTATAATATACAATTTTATCATTTGGCAGTATTCGTTTCCTCGGTTTTCCTGATCGGTTAACTTGTATATATGTATGGAAAATCATTTAAAATGAGAATTGTTATCCAAAATTGAAAATATAAGTTATTAATTAACATTAAAAATATTAAATGTTTATATATATATTCAGTTATTTGATATAGGTATGAATCATTAGATAAAACATTAGTGATAATTGTTCAGATTATTTTAGCGTTTCTTTGATCATCACGAACTAGTTTTGTTTTATTAATTAATATTATGTATATATACTAGTTAAAAAACTTTAAATAAGTTTTAATACATATATTAAATATATTTTAAACATAATAAATGATTTTATGTCTATCCTTTAAGTAATAATTGAAAAATTAAAACATGTCATCCACGAAGGTGGTAAATATGCACCTCACAGATCATGTTTTCATTTTTAGAATAAAATGAAGAGGATAAGAAATTGATGGTGGATTTTACATTGAAATAAAAAAAATTATAGTATATATATGATATTAGATTTATCATTATTGTTTGGACATATGAGGTGAGAAGTGTATAAAAAATAAAAAAAGTGAAAAGAAAATAAATAAAGCGAAAGAGGATTTTACCTCTTGAATTCTTCTCCTTGTAAACCTCCTTAAAGAAATTAGTCTTGATATTTTGTTGAGACTGAAACTTTATTAACTTGGGGAAGAGTCTTGGGAAGATTATTGGGTAAAAATTGTTAAATATTCAAGGCTTAAGATGTGCGAGGATAAGAGGTGGTGTGGTGGTATTTATAGTGGAGGAGAGAAGTGTTTTTTGATTATTTTATTCATTTTATTATTATTTTGAATCAATAGTATCAATAGTGATGATTATTGTGACTAAATACAATAAATAAATAATTTTAGTTCTAACCAATGGGATATTACATCATCTATATATCATTCATGAATTAATAATTCATTTATTTACTTATACCGTAAATTACCATATTTCACTATTTACAAAGAAATTAACTATTTTAGAAAAATTAGAGAAATTTACCATAAATATTTTTCCACATGATGAATTAAAAAATGACCTCAATTTTATGAAAATAATTTTGTATGTATGAGAAATTCAATTTTTAATTAAAATCATAATTTGTTCGAAAAATAATGATTTTAAAAATATAAATGATTTTATAACACTTTGAAAAATTAATAAAGGTCCCATAAAATTTTATTATAATCATCAGTAAATGAAATATTAATTTAAGAATCTATTTTATAAAGAAAAATTCAATAAATAATTATTTTAAATAAAAAATTGTGAATAATCATTTATGTTTCACCAAAATACTTATAGTTGATTTATAATTATTAAAACATTTATTAACTTATTCCATGATATAAATATATTATATTATCATTCATAATATCACTATATTTTATTTATTATTTAATATGTGATGTTACTATTAGAATCATAAATAGACTATTAATATAATGAAAATGGCCGTTTTATAAAAATCGGGATTTTCACCAATTCACTAGAAAATAAATATTTTCATAAAAATACCAAAATTTCACCCTAATCAAATTTTAACATTCCAATTTTAAAAATGAAGTTAATTTTGTTCAATAGAATTTATAAAAGTGTGTAAATTTATTTTTAGAATAAGTGTTCCATTAAAAGGTGGTAAAACTATGTATAGAAAAAAATAGTCTTTTATTGTGTAAAGTTGGATTCACACTTATCTTATTCCTATAAAATATTTTTTGTGAATATAAAAACATTTTATTAAATATATAATATATAATTTCATAATTTCATAATTTTTTTAATGATAATCATTCCCTCAAATTTAATGGCTAGGTTAAAATGTCTGTTTTAAAATAATTATATATAATTGTATATCATTGTTTGTTTAAGCTTGGTTTTGTGTGAAACCTACATTGTTTATTTAAAAATATAAATAACATAAAATCTTGGGGTGTTATATTCTTCCCTATAACGCCCCGACCCCAGTTATCCAGAGTCAGTGCATTATTACATAACATTGGCATGATCATTGTAGAGAGCCGAAGCTTGACGTACATGGACATTACATTAATTTTGCAGAATACTTAGTACATAACAAAAACAGACACTCAAGTATTGTAGTAGTTTATTGTCTTTGGAAACTCGAAATATAATCTTCTAATCGTGGTGAAAGATCTTAAACATCTCCCATAATGATCTTCCCCTTTTTTACCTAAAACCATTCTTTATATCCTGGGGAAAAGAAAACATAAAAGGGTGAGCTAAAATGCTCAGTAAGGGTAAACAAAAGAAATATCAATCACATCATATTGATAAGAACATAACATTTTGGAAATCTTAACCTGCAAAAGAGAGCATAATTTCATAACATGGGATAAATCATAGTAGTGAATTGAAATCCCAATAATCATAACATAAAACATGAAACTTTGTGTCATACACACATAATCATAGAGAATCATTTTTTATTAGTCAAGACTCATTTCCAAGACTATCGTAGTGGACAAAGTCCATTTCTGAACCGAGTTCACTCCTCGTTTCAGTCCTGTTTCACTGAACCGGTATAACCTACCGTTCCAGCCATGTCTATCTCATGAGATATAAAATATTTACCCAATGCATTGGAGGGAGATATAGGTCCCACCCATCTCATAATGATACCATTCTTATGTGTGCCACAAAATCATAAACCATAGATCACAGCATAACCCATGTAATAAAAATGGGATTCTTAAACAACATGACATCATAAAACAATTTATATAAGATAAAGGAATTCATAAAAATAATTCCATCACAACATAATCAAATCAATATATTAATAGGGATAAAAATAGAAACCTTTATTATCTTAGATGGAAAATAATTTTGATAAAACACTTGAACTCCATTCTTGAGGAAAATATCCTTTCTACTTCAAAAACATTTTCCTTTCTTAATATGTCATACAATTTTAAACTAAAAGAAGTTGATTAAAAATAAAATTGAAAACTTGTAAAGGAAGATTCTTGGAAATAATGTTTTAAAAATCCATTCATGCCATATAATTTAAAAAAAACATTCTTCTAGTTCTTTTTTCGGAAAAGTCAAAAAGTACCTCGTACGAAAAACAACAAAAGATTCTTTCATATCTTTTACTATAAACTCACCAAAGGGTAAAGATGGATTAAAACAATTGTAGGTGGATTGAAATAATATTACATATTGAGGAAACATGGATGTGGATGATAAAATACTCCCCATTAAATACCAAATTATAAACAATATCAGATAAAAATGAGATTGTGATATTTCCCTTACCTTAGGTCTGATTTGCTTCGTAAGTGTCCGAACCTCATCTTCTTTGAAGAGATTCATTGAGACCACCTTTTAGGGCACTAAAATGGGTCTTTGAAGAAGACCAGGACCTCTAGGATGTCTCTAGGGAAGTGGAAAGAATAAATTGGTAGGGGTTGGCCGAGCTTGAAGGCTCAAAGTGGTGTGAGTAAGAGAGGGAGGAGGTTCCCTTTTATAAGGGAGGAGAGGGGCACTTTTGGAATAACTAAAACTATTATTTTATTATAAAGCCAAATTCGATTTTAAATAGCTCAAAATTGATTTATTTTGAAGATAAGGTGGGTATGGGTCGAAATCCTCTCATCCAATATAATTTAGACAAGTTTAGGTTCCTATTTTAACCTTATCATTTAGATTTAACATTAAGTTAAATAATTTTACATTTACCGTGTCTTCTTGTGTTCTTATAGTATAAGGTTAATAAACTTACTATAACAAGCCAAACGAACCCCATGTTGTTTATTATTAATATATATAACCTTATCTAATTCATTTGGTCAAACCTTAGATTTTTAGGAATAAAATAACAATTAATAATATAATATTTGTTTTAAAAACTATTTTATGTCAATTTTGACACTATTTAGTAATCGATTTTTTTGAAACTCATAACAGAATGATTAGTTCGAAAAAAGTTAATTAAATCAACACTAACATGTCCTATTAACCTATAAAATTAGTTTAATTCATAAAAAGTATTAAATTACATTTATTTGGGTATTTATAACTTCAATTATGTCAATATTTCATTAATAAGACAATTACTGCATCATCTTTGTGTCATAATAAATGATAATTATTTAATCCCTAAAAATTATAAATAAATTCCTATGATGTATATAATTGTATTAATGTTCTGGATACTATTCATGTTTGAAGTTTCATGAAGTTTATCACTAAATTAAAATTATTATACTTATAATATTTAAAAAGTGACATCTTGTCACATTCTTTAGTTTTAATAATAATTAAATTATTTTCATGAAACAAAGTCCATTAAATGAATATAATCCGACCCTTAGGTGATATGGGTAGACTTTTAGTCATCCAATAGGAATTTTACATGTGTTAGGGTAATTTTATATTATTATATTTACCCTTAATTATCCAATTTACCTTTAACTATGGTAAATAAAATTTACTGTAGTTACTATTCATAATTCCAAAAAATAAAAAGTAGCTTATTAACATAATTTGGATCCACTGATTCCAAATATGGAATCCATTTTTCTAAATTCAATACACAAAAGTTGTAGAAATTAAATTAAAATTAATCCCATTATCGAAAGAAAACGGGTTTCTCTTTAAAACATAGCAAAAGATTGAATTGATTTATCCTACGAATTCAAGGTAGAATCAATGATAATGACATAAATTATATTAAATGGTAAAAATATATTCTATTTATACTTTAAAACAATTCAATATTATAATTTAACCACATAAATTATTGCGATGAAAAAAGTTGTTTTTAATTAAAATATAGCGTGTTTTTACTATTCATCTAAATATGAAAGTTACCAGAATAATATAATAAATTTATCCAAAGTAAATTTTTATTTCATGATTCCAAAGAAGAATTTTATTTTTTCAAATTTAACTTATAAACATGTCAAAAACTATATTTAAAGTGGGTGCGCCATCAAAAGGCGGCAAAACTGCATTTTTTGAAAAATACTTATTTTACCCGAAATATTTATTTTGTTCTTATACCATGTTCTAGAAAATGTGTAAGATGAATAATAATGTTATAAGATTCAAAATTTATTTAATACTATTCATAACGGCTAGTTCATAATAATATTATAATAATATATCGTTGTTTAGTAAAACCCGCTATTGCGTACAACACATGCTATCGAGGAAGGTCGCGATTGCGTGTAATGCAAGCCAAGTCAGGGTTGCGTGCTATGCAAGAATCCTTCATTGTTTATTATAACATAATCCAACCATATTTCATTTATACATTGAATATATATATATATATATATATATATACTCAATGTTGCGTAGAATAACTATTATCAAAATTGTGTGTAACATGATCCAAGAATAGTGTTGCGTATACTGCAAGCTAATATGGTGTTGCGTATAGCGCAAGCTAATCTTGGTGTAGCATACAACACAAGAAATTAATGAAATTAAAAGAATATTTTTCATAAAATCTCAGGGTGTTACATTCTACCCTCCTTAAAATGAATTTCTCCCTCGAAATTCGTCAGGGTTATAAATGGTTTACTACTCGAATGTTTGTTTAATAGAAACCCACATCATAAAAAGGAATAACAAAACATGGATTTAAAAACTAAAGTATGAAATGTAACGGTTACCCAAATTAACTCATCACTGGGTTTCCACGTAGGAGAACATAAATGAAAATATGGATATGGAAGAAAAATCTAACCATCAAGTTCTGATGGAGAGTGGTAGAGAACATGGCTATGAAAAATCCAACAATCACAAAGCTATTGATTTGTGATGATCTAAGGTACCATCTGATTCATCGGATATAAGGGAACTAGGGCAAAATTTTTGGTTTTCAAGATCATTTTCCTAAAGTTGATGAAATTGGAATTAGAAGAAATACTTTCGTGATTTTGGTATAGTCTCACCGTTAGTTGTTCTTTGGACAATTTCCACTTCATCTCTTAAAGAAATGAAGTTTAATTTTTCATTCATGATGTGTTAGTAGATCATGTGACAGAATGACGGGTCATTCCATCTGTCTCAAACAAAAGGTTAGAAAAGTTATCAAAAAAAATACGTAAGTCCATCTACAATGAGATTAATCATATATGGTTCCTAAAATGGACTTATACTTCTTATATTATACTGCTTAATATAATAAAACTAGTTTCTACTAAACAGGGACTTCCTGTAGGCCAGTGGTAGGCGATAAAGGCCAGTCACACTTCGGTTGTGGGTTTGATTCCCATATCCTTGTCCGACGTGATGGGCTATCGCCCGTCCTGCAGGTTGTCCTTATTCTAAAGCTATATTACTATAACATTCCAACAACAAAATCAAAAAAAAGTTTTATCCTTAAACAATACCAACTTATGTCCAACATATCCATTCCAATCTTTAGGCTTATTTAAAATACTTCAGTCCAAGCTCATAGTATAAAGAAAATGATCACTTGAATGCCATCATTTATCCCCCATATATCATAAGATATATCTTGTTGGTAATATTACAAACTTGTGAATACCTTAATCATGTATTCTCTTGAAGAATGAATACCCATTGAACTTTAGTGAAATCATGAATGCAGTTAAAAGTTAACACTTTCCACATACCAAAATCCTAAAAATTATATATAGTCAAACCATGATATCACTTAGTCCTTATATCAATCATGAGTTCATGAATACTATCAAACATATTAGATTCTCTTTATCCCTTCATTATGTGCATATCATCTGCTTTCCAAAAATATTTCAATCACTTTTCATGGTAACCGATGCCATAAAATTATTGAAAACCACAATAGACCAACACATAAATATTACAATATTCCACGATACTATATACAACATTATTCTGGAATCCCGTTACATAAACACTTAATAATTCCATCACATCGTTGTCATATTCAACATCTCCAATGGTGATCGCATGCGACTTCCCTTTTCCCTTTTCCTTAAGTGGTTGCTCATGTCGATCATCACTAACCCTTGGATTAGGGAATTTATTAGCATAATGCCCAATTTCCTTGCACTTGAAGCATTGAAGTGTAGTAGGTTCATTCTGTGTATCCCTTCCTTTGTTTGCATCATTAGGCACCTTCTTCCCATCATTACGGCATTCAAATGCCCGATGACCTTCCTTTCCACATTTTAAACATTTACTTGTCCCTTTAAGACAATCTCCACCATGCTTCTTTCCACACTTTGAGCATAAGGAAACATTCATCTTCTTTTCACCATTATTCTGAGATTTCTCCTTGAACTCCATCTTTAATTTCTTGTCAAAACTATGAGATGTATAAGTAACACCAACTTCCATTTATACCTTGATAGCACAACGTACAATTTCTTCATATCTACTGAAGTCTCTTATAGCTAATTCCCTTCGAAGATTTGGTTTTAAGACACTGAAGAATCAATCAACTTTACTTTCAGGTTGGATGATAAATCCAGATGCATACCTTGCAAGAGTTGTAAAATTTGCTTTGTATATACCAACAGATTCAGCATCCTTTCTCTTTAGTTCAAGAAACTCCTTCTCCATCTTTGTTCGAAGAATATGAGGGAAGTACTTATTGAAAAATAAGTTCTTGAACTCGTCCCATTCCATTGACTCAATTTCATCTCTTTTCCTCGTATTCTTTATAAGATTCCACCATTTATTAGCTTCACCTTCCAAACGATATACTGTTAAGATGACTTTATCATGTTCAAAACATTGAATAACTGAAAATATCTTTTCAGTGGTACTGATCCATTGTTCAGCAACAAGTGGATCACAAGACCCACTGAAAGAAGGTGGATGTGGCCTCATGAAGGACTCACTAGAATGTTGTTCCCTTCTCTGCTCATTTGGAAGTCCAAAATGATTCATAGATTGTGTAAGTATAGAAATAAGATTTTGCACTCCATATCCCATAACATTTGTTTGTTCAGAAGGACAACCATTACATTGTCCATTACATTGATCAACACGGTTCCTTCGGGTTCCAGCCATCGTCTAAAACCCAAAAAGAATAGTGTTAGAGGCAAAAATTATGCTAGGGAAAACAATATAATAAAGGGGGATTACCTTAAATATATAACATCTTATATTTCCATAATTCTAGTAGTATGAACTATACTTATACTTAACCTTAGGGACATCCCTATACATACCTTAGAAATATCTCTAGGGATCTCACTAAAGTTCTTGCATCCTAGTTTCCAAAGGTTAACTAAACCTTTCCTCTGATACCAACTGTGGAGACCTGAAGCTTGACGTACATGGACAATGCATTACTTTTGCAGAATACTTAGTACATAACAAAAACAGACACACAAGGATCGTAATAGTTTAGTGTCTTTGGAAACTCGGAATATAATCTTCTAATCGTGGTGAAAGATCTTCAACATCTCCCATAAAGATCTTCCCCTTTTTTTTACCTAAAACCTTTCTTTATATCCTGGGGAAAAGAAAACATAAAAGGGTGATCTCAAATGCTCAGTAAGGGTAAACAAAAGAAATATCAATCACATCATATTCATAAGAACATAACATTTTGGAAATCTTAACCTACAAAAGAGAGCATAATTTCATAACATGGGATAAATCATAGTAGTGAATTGAAATCCCAATAATCATAACATAAAACATGAAACTTTGTGGAATACACACATAATCATAGATAATCATTTCTTATTAGTCAAGACTCATTTCCAAGACTATCTTAGTGGACAAAGTCCATTTCTGAACCGATTTCACTCCTCGTTTCAGTCCTGTTTCACTGAAACGGTATAACCTACCGTTCCAGCCATGTCTATCTCATGAGATATAAAATCTTTACCCAATGAATTGGAGGGAGATATAGGTCCCACCCATCTCATAATGATACCATTCTTATGTGTTCCACAAAATCATAAACCATACATCATAGCATAACCCATGTAATAAAAATGGGATTCTTAAACAACATGACATCATAAAACAATTCATATAAGATAAAGGAATTCATAAAAATAATTCCATCACAACATAATCAAATCAATGTAATAATAGGGATAAAAACAGAACCCTTTATTATCTTAGATGGAAAATAATTTTGATAAAACACTTGAACTCCATTCTTGAAGAAAATATCCTTTCTACTTCAAAAACATTTTCTTTTCTTAACATGTCATATAATTTTAAACTAAAAGAAGTTGATTAAAAATAAAATTGAAAACTTTTAAAGGAAGCTTCTTGGAAATAATGTTTTAAAAATCCATTCATGTCGTATAAGTTAAAAAAACATTCTTCTCTTACTTTTGTCAGAAAAGTCAAAAAGTACCTCGTACGAAAAACAACAAAAGATTCCTTTCATATCTTTTACTATAAACTCACCAAAGGGTAAATATGGATTTAAACAATTGTAGGTGGATGGAAATAATATTACATATTGAGGAAATATGGATGTGGATGATAAAATACTCCCCAGTAAATACCAAAGTATAAAAAATCTCAGATAAAAATGAGATTGTGATATTTCCCTTACCTTAGGTCTGATTTGCTTCGTAAGTGTCCGAACCTCCTCTTCTTTGAAGCGCTTCTTTGTGACCTCCTTTTAGGGCAATACAATTGGTCTTTGAAGGAGACCAGGACCTCAAGGATGTCTCTAGGGAAGTGGAGAGAAGAAATTGGTTGGGGTTGTCCGAGCTTGAAGGCTCAAAGTGGTGTGAGGAAGAGAGGGAGGAGGTGCCCTTTTATAAGGGAGGAGAGGGGTACCTTTGGAATAACTAAAATTATTATATTATTATAAAGCCAAATTCGGTTTTAAATAGCTCAAAATTAATTTATTTCGAAGCTAAGGTGGGGATGGGTCTAAATACTCTCATCCAATAGAATTTAGACAAGTTTAGGTTCCTATTTTATCCTTATCATTTATATTTAACATTAAGTTAAATAATTTTACTTTTACTGTGTCTTCTTGTGTTCTTATACTATAAGGTTATTAAACATACTATAACAAGCCAAATGAACCCCAAGTTGTTTATTATTAATATATATAACCTTATCTAAGTCATTTGGTCGAACCTTAGATTTTTAAGAATAAAATAACAATTAATAATATAATATTTGTTTTAAAAACTATTTTATGTCGATTTTGACACTATTTAGTAATTGATTTTTGTGAAAATCATAACAGAATGATTAGTTAAAAAAATATAATTATATAAACACTAACATTTCATATTAACCTATAAAATTATTTTAATTCATAAAAAGTCTAAAATTACATTTATTTGGGTATTTATAACTTCAATTATGTCAATATTTCATTAATAAGACAATTACTGCATCATCTTTGTGTCATAATAAATGATACTTATTTAATCCCTGAAAATTATAAATAAATATCTATGATGTAGATAATTATATTAGCTTTATGGATAATATTCATGTTTTATGTTTCATGAAGTTTATCACTAAATTAAAAGTATTATACTTATAAGATTTAAGAACGTGACATGTTGTCACATTCTTTAGTTTTAATAATAATTAAATTATTTTCATGGGAAAAAGTCCATTAAATGAATATAATACGACCCTTAGGTGATATGGGTCGACTTTTAGTCATCCAATAGGATTTTGACATGTGTTAGGGTAATTTTATAATATTATATTTACCCTTAATTACCCGATTTACTTTTAACTATGGTAAATAAAATTTACCGTAGTTACTATTCATAATTCCCAAAAATAAAAAGTAGCTTATGAACATAATTTGGATCCACTGATTCCAAACAGGGAATCCATTTATACAAATTTAATACAGAAAAGTTGCAGAAATTAAATTAAAATTAATCCTGTTGTTGAAAGAAAACGGGTTTCTCTTTAAAACATTGCAAAAGATTGAATTGATTTATCCTACGAATTCAAGGTAGAAACAATGATAATGACATAAATTATATTAAATGGTAAAAATATTCTATTTATACTTTAAATCCATTCAATATTATAATTTAACCATATAAATTATTGCGATGAAAAAAGTTATTTTTAATTAAAATATAGCGTGTTTTTCTATTCATCAAAATATGAAAGTTTCCAGAATAATATGAAACATTTATCCAAAGTAAATTTTTATTTCATGATTCCAAATAAGAATTTTATTTTTTCAAATTTAACTTATAAACATGTCAAAAACTAGATTTAAAGTGGGTGCACCATCAAAAGGTGGCAAAACTGCATTTTTTGAAAAATACTTATTTTACCCGAAAATTTTATTTTGTTCTTATACCATGTTCTAGAAAATGTGTAAGATGAATAATAATGTTATAAGATTAAAAATTTAGTTAATACTATTCATAACGGATAGTTCATAATAATATTATAATAATATATCATTGTTTTGTAAAACCCGGTATTGCGTACAACACACGCTATCGAGGAAGGTCGTGATTGCGTGTAATGCAAGCCATGTCAGGGTTGCGTGCTGTGCAAGAATCTTTCATTGTTTAGTATAACATAGTCCAACCATATTTCATTTATACATTGAATATATATATATATATATACTCAATTTTGTGTAGAATAACTATTATCAAAATTGTGTGTAACACGATCCAAGAATAGTGTTGCGTATACTGCAAGCTAATACGGTGTTGCATATAGCGCAATGTATTCTTGGTGTAGCATAAAACACAAGACATTAAGGAAATTAAAATAATATTTTTCATAAAATCTCGGGGTGTTACAATCATAAAAGAACAAGTCTCGAAAGACCGATTAGTTTAGTATCCTTAGAAACACTAGATACATTCATAAGTCTTACATTACATCATAAAATAAAAACTACAACAACATAGTCTCTATAGTCCACACTCATATTCCCTAATACTATCCCTATAGGTCAGTCATAAAATACTTATTCACATTCTAGTAAAAAAACATAGAAAGGGGTGAGCTCAGATGCTTAGTAAGGATAACAATATTTCGGAAACTATCTTAAATAAGCATAAACATTTAAGGCAATGTATAACTAAAAAAATCCTTTTAAACTTGAACTTCGTCATAACATGGAAAAAAATAAAATGACTTAATTCCATTTACTTATTCACATGGATATTCTACTAGTTTAATAATCACATGCAATATCAATAACCACTTTCATAATGATGGAATGCATAATGCCAGACTATCATAACCACATAGTTAAGGCCTTGTGCCAAGACTACAAATACTATTTTGTCAAGCCCTTGTTCCAAGACACTAGTTTGTCTCATGAGACCTACCGATACATCGAGGATCTATAGCAGGCTCCACCCTTCACTTACTAAGTCCAATGCATTCCTCATGTGAATAGGTTTAAACATAACATAAACATTCGTATTAAAACTAGAATTCAAAATTTCAATAATTTCTCTATATACCATGAATAAAAATAACACATCCCTAGTCAAAACATATCTCAAAACTTTCAATACAATATGTATGTTTTGTATCATAATAAATCAACTTCAAATAAGCTTAAAATCCATCAAAGGATGTTGATATAGATGAAATCAAAACTATTGGAGAGAAATATATCTTTTTTTAAATCATTTAAAAGTAACATAATTATAAAAGAAAACATTTACTTTGAAGATAATCTTATAAGCATTTAAGTGAAGCTTTGACAATTTTATAATGGTGAAAAATAGCCACACCCGCCGTATAAGTTAAAAAAAGACATTCTTACCTTAATTCTGTCGTAAAGGTTAAAAAGGACCTTGTTTGAAAAACGGTGGAAAGATTACTTTATAAACATCTTATGAAAATTCAAAAAATGGTATAAATGACTTTAACCCATAGTCTATAAAATATTAAGAATGTTTTTAAATACATTTTTAAGAAACATGGATGTGGATGATAAAGAGGTCCCAGTAGATACTTACGTAAAAACAACCTCGGATAATAAAGAGATTGTAAAATTAACCATTATCTTGTACTTTCCCTTGGTTGAGGGTAGGTTAACCTCTTATATAATGGTTAAATAATTTTTATTACATTATTAAATAATCATATACATTAATATGATATCATATATGATCTTTTAAAAAAAAATTGTTAATAATATCTTAGTATTATCTTCGTTTCGGGTGTTAACGGATTTGTTTTCCTTTATATTCTTTGTATGTGAGTCATATTTGTTATGGATGGGATGTATCTTATTCATATCCATAATGATATCAATTCTTTAAACATTATTTTTAATCATCAAATGAAAATTAGTCTTGAATGGATACGATGGGGAATGAATCTCATCGCTATGTAGAGACGGTAATCCATACGTATGCACGAGCGACAATATCATTCTATTGATATTAAAGTAATATATAATTGGATGTTATATCATATATAAAGAATCATTATCATGTTATATTTATTAATTACATGAATTAAACATCATTATTATACTCATCTAAATAATAATGTATTGAATAACAATTACACCACGAACTGGAGACGGTAATCCGTATGTTTGCACGTATGGTTACATGTCATTAAAAGGATGGATAGAATAATGAATATGGTTATACCATATTTACAATAAAATAATAGTATATAGAAGATACTGGAGTTATTAGTTTTGAATGGAAATAACAAAGAAAGAAGAAGTGGAAGAAGAAAAGAACTTGAAAGAGGGTGGTGAAATTATTACCTCTTCTTCTGGTTCTTCCTTTTTATTTGATCAAAATGGCTCCTTAAGTTGTACTTATGACTAAATTAGGGTCTCTAGGATAAATGTAGGATAGTTTATAGGGTATTTTGGCAGAGTTTGGCCAATCCAAATGGCTTTTAAGGTGTTAATTAGAGAGAAGAGGGAGTGCCCTTTTATAAGAGGGGTGAGGGGCACCTTTAGAAAAGCTTGAAATATTATTTTATAATAAAATAATTTTCGGTTTATAATGGCTTAAAATTGATTATTAAAAGTATAATGTGGTTATGGGTCTAAAAAAACTCAACCAATAGGTTTTAAATAGGTTTGGGTCACTATATTAACTTTATCTTTTAGATTTTACTCTTAGTTAAATAGTTTAATATTTACCATGTCTCTTTGTATTTTTGTATTATATGATTAATAAATATACTATATATATCCAAGAGAACCCCAAGTGGTTCATTAATGATACACCTAATATTATATAAGTCCTTTGGCTGAACCTTAGATTTTTAGAAATATAATATCAATTAATAATATAATATTTGTTTTAAAAACTCTTTTATGTCAATTTTTATACTATTTAATAATTGATTTTCGTTAAAGTCCTAAAAACTTTATTCATTCAAATTAAATTAATTTAAGAAATACTTACATGTAAAATGAAACTATAAAATTCGTGGATGTCATCAAAATTTTCAAATTATATATATTTTAACATTTATAATACAAATTATTTGATTCTTTATTTAATAAGGAAAATACTTCATTATTATTGTGTCATAAATAAATTTAATTATTTAATGTCTAAAAATTATAAATAAAATACCATTATTTAGCAAATCGTTTTATATTTCTGATGAATATTTATAGTCTAAAAGATAACATATATAACCCTATGTAAAAATTATTTTACTAAAAGATATATACTTATGTCATTTTTGTATTTACATTAACTTAATTAATATAGTGTCATTATCACTTACAAGTGGCTCTATGGGGTCCCAAAATCGACCCAAAGATTCCCATGGTAGGACATGTATCATAAAATAGGGTTATAACACGTTTTATGGTAATTTAATATTATTATAATATTTTTTTTAACCCTTATTTACCGGATTTACCCTTTGACCATGTTAAATAAAATATTTACCGAAGTAATTATTCAAAATGTCTAAAAATAAAAGTTACATATTTACACAATTTGGAACCCCTGATTTAAATATGGAATCCATTTTTCTAAATTCAAAACATAGAAGTGGCATAAATTAATTTAAAATTAATTCTCATTGTTAAAACAAAAAGAGTGTTTTTAAGAAATAATAACTATCAAAAGATTGACACTTGTTTATTTTCAGTTTAAATGTGAAATTATGTCCAATGAAAAACATTGGATTAATTGGTAGAAATATAATATAATTATACTTTAAAACCACTCAAATTAATAATTTATCACTATTAATTATTTTGATTAAAAAAGTTGTTTTTAATTAAAATTTAGTAATTTTCACTATTCATCAAAATATGAAAGTTATCAGAAAAGTAACAAAAAATCCCCCTAAGATAATTTCTATATTCTGAATCCAAAAATGATGTCCATTTTGAAAGATAAAATGTATAAAATTTCAAAAATTGGGTATTACTATTCATAACGGCTAGTTTGATTGGTTGTGGTGTGTGTTAGAACTCGAAGTTGCGTACAACACATGCAACTATAATATTCAAAGAGAAGAGTACCGTGAAAGCATGGGGTGTTATATTCTCCCCTCCATCAAATAATTTCATCCTTGAAATTTATATAATATTATTACATAAAAATAATCGGGTGTTTCTTCATTATATGTTCCTCGAGTTCCCACGTTGCCTCTTCCATCTTATGGGTTTTCCATAGATTTTTTACCAGACGAGTCGTCCGATTTCTCAGCATTTGTTCTCTTGTATTAAGAATTTTGATAGACTCTTTGCAATAATATAGATCGAGTTCAAGTTCTAATTCCTCATAGGTGAGTACATGCATTGGTTCTGGCATGTATTTTCTCAACAGTGATACGTGGAACACATAATGAACTTTGGAGAGATTTGGTGGCATTGCCGAACGATAAGCTACAGTCTCAATTCATTCTAGAATTTCTAAAGGTCCTATGTATCTGGGACACAATTTACCTTTCTTACCTAAATGTATAACTCCCTTCCATGAAGATACCTTCAAGAAAACATGATCTCCTACCTAAAATTCCAAATTCTTCCTTCAGTTTTCAGCATAGCTCTTCTACCTACTTTGAGCTGCTTTGACGTGGGTTTGGATTACCTTCACCTTTTCCATCGCTTCCTCCACAAGTTCTATGCCTACGAGTTTTATTTCACCAACATCATCCCAACAAGTTGGTGTGCGACATCACTTTCCATATAACGCTTCATATGGTGCCATATGAATACTTGAATGGAAGCTATTATTATAGGAAAGTTATACCAAATTTAAATATTGATCCAACATACCCTAAAAGTCAAGTGAGTAGGATATGAACATGTCTTATAAGGAGTTAATAGTTTGTTCTGATTGTCCATCAATTTGGGGGTGGTAGTCAGTGCTTAAAATAAGTTCAGTATCCAGGGATTTCTGAAGACTTTTCTAGAATCTTGAAGTAAAATGTGGATCACGATCAAAAATAATCAATAGGGGTACTCCATAAAGTCTCACTACTTCATTAATATATAGTCTTTCTAGACGTTCAAGTGGTAAATATTCTCTTATAGCATGAAAATGTGCAGACATGGTAAGACGATCAACAATGACCCATATTACATCGTTCCTTCTTGGAGTCTTTGGTAGTCCAATGACAAAGTCCATCATGATATTATCCCATTTCCACTCAGGTATGGGAAGAGGTTGCATGACTGCTCTAGGATATTGTCTTCTAGCTTTCACTTATTGAAAAAACATACATCTTGACACAAAATCAGAAATCTCCCTCTTCATTTTGTCCCACCAAAAATGTTCCTTAAAATCTCTATACATCTTGGTGCTCCCATGGTGTATAGATAAATTGGAACTATGAGCATCATCTAACAATTCTCTATTTACATCAGGTATATTGGGAACACAAATTCTATTCCCAAATTTCAAAATTCCATATTCATACACAAATTCATTCAATCTCCCATCATTCATAGCTTTAATATTCTTTTAAAACTCTTCATCATTGGTCTGAGAACTCTTTATCCTTTCTAGTAGATGGTTTGGAAACCATTTGAAAAATTATTGATGTTTCACCTTCCATAGTGATTCTCATATCCATCTTTACTAGATCCATGAAAATATGATCCCTTTCAACTCTCATCTTGTTCAAAACTCCATGATCCTTTATACTCAAAGCATTTTCCACCTTATTTTCCTTCCCCAGGTGGTAGTGTATCTTGTAATCATAATCCCTGAGTAGTTCAAGCCATCACCTTTGCCTCAAGTTGAGTTCTTTCTATGAGAAAATATACTTCAAACTCTTGTGATTGGTATATATCTCACATTTTTCATCATAGAGATAATGTCCCCATATCTTCAAAGCAAAGATTGCAGCAACTAACTCAAGATCATGAGTAGGATAGTTTTTATCATGAATTTTTAGCTATCAGGATTCATAGGCAATAACCCTATCATTCTGCTTAAGGATACAACCAAGTCCTTTCTTCGATGCATCACTATAAATAACGAACCCATCATTCCTCGATGGTAGAGTCAAGATAGGTTCATTGAATAATATTTTATTCAATTATTCAAATAATTCTTCACACTCTTTTGTCCAAAAAAATTTAACCCCTTTACGTGTGAGCTTCTTTAATGGGTTAGCCAATCGGGAAAAATTCTGGACAAAACGTCGATAATAACATGCTAAACCAATAAAACCGCGTACCTTGGTTATACTCGTTGGGGCTGGCCATTCTTTGATTGCTTTTGTCTTAGAAGGATCAACAGATATTCCATCCTTAGAGACAATATGGCCAGGAAAAGAAATCTCCTGAAGCTAGAATTCACAATTGTTAAACTTCCTAATTAAATCATGTCTTCTCAAAGTCTTCAGGATAATGCACAAGTGATTTTCATGATCTTCATATATTTTGGATTATACCAAGATATCATCAATAAATACCAATAAAAAGTCATCAAGATATTCCTTAAAAATTCTATTCATTATATCCATGAAAACAGAGGGTGCATTAGTCATCCCAAAAGGCATTACTGTAAACTCGTAATGCCCATACCTGGTTTGAAATGATGTTTTCAGAATTTCTTCATTCTTCACACACAACTAATTATATCTAGATCAAAGGTCAATATTTGAAAAATATTGAGCTCCATGCAGTTGGTCAAAAAAAATCATCAATGCGAGGTAGGGGATACTTGTTCTTTATTGTTATAGCATTGATCTCCCTGTAGTCGATACATAACCTCATAGATCCATCTTTCTTCTTAACAAAAACTATAGGGGATCCCCATAGAGAAACACTAGGGTGAATAAATCCCTTATTACTCAATTCCTCTAGTTGTTTCTTTAGTTTCACTAATTCCACAGTTTCCATTTTATAAGGGGTCTTTCATATGGTCCTTGATCCAGAAATTAAATCAAAGGAAAACACAATTTCTTGTTCTAGAGGTTGTCTAGGTAAATCTTCTAGAAACACATCAACATATTCTTTCACAATAGGTACATCCTCAATTTGAACATTCATTTCCTCACCCACATTTATTTCATTCTCTTCCTCCCCAATAATTGAATTTAGTTGAGCTACTTGGGGTGGATCTAGATAAGAATCAGGTGGTGACGATTCTTCTCTAAAGATAAGGTGTTCTTTATCATCATCATCAAAAATCATAACCTCTTTCTTCTTACAATAAATCTTCACATCATGGTCCTAAATCCAATCCATACTGAGGATTATATCAAATTCAATCATGGGTATGATGATGATATCAATAGATAAAGAACATTTATATGCCCTAATGGGAAGTGATTCACAGAACTTTGTAGCAATGATACATCCCTTAGGAGTTTTAACTGAAAACTCCCTTGTTAAATCAAATTGTAAATATCTAATTTTCTTAGCAAACTAGGAAGATATGAGACAATGTGATGATCCAGAATCAAATAAATCATTGGCTAAACTTGAGGAAACCATTAAATTACCTGCCACAACATCTTTTGGAGCTTCCACCTCACCAGTAGTGATCGCATAAGCTTTTCCTTGATCCCTTGTCATTTTCTAAGGTAAGTTTTCCTGATTCTTAGGTAATTAATTTTCATAATGTCCCATATCCCTACAATTGTGGCATTGAACATCGGTAGCTTCCTTCTTCTTCTTGCAATCACGAGCTTGGTGGCCTTTTTCACCACACTTATAATAAACTCTCATTACCTTCAAGAAAGTATTGGGGTGTTTTTTCCCTCATTTACTACAGGATAGATATTAAACTTTTCCCTTCTTCCCCTTATTTCCATTTCTAGAGTGATCAGTAGATCAATTTTTCTCTTGATTTTCTTTAAAGTCGTAAGACTTAGAGAATTTCTTTTCTATCATGATAGAATATGAGACAATGTCTTCATACGATGAGAAGGATTGTGAGACTAATTCTCAACAGAGAAATGGTTTTAAGCCATAAAAGAAACAATCAATCTTACTTCTTGGGTTATGTATATAATCTTTAGCATGCCTTGCTAACCTTGTAAATTTAGACTCATACTTTGCAACATTCTCGTCCTTCTTTTTCCATAGACTCAGAAATTGCCTTTTTATATCTGCTCGATGGTCACGAGGAAAGTATTTTTCTAATAAAAGCTCTTTAAACTCCATCAATTAAATATTTTATACTTCATCATCTTCCTTTGTGTTTTGAATGAATGACCACCATTGATCAACATCTCCATTGAGGCGGTAAACTTCCATGATAACTTTTTCCCTTTCACTATTCCCCAAGGCATGGAATATTTTCTGTAGGGAATTTATTCATTACTCAACTACTAGTTGATTTATACCCCCATTAAATGTTAGTGGTTGTTTCCTCATGAATAAATCTAACATTGATCCTCCACGCTGCGGATTAGGGTTCTCCATACGGGCAAGGTTATTATTCATAACCTGAGTGAGTTGTCCCAGTATGGTGATAAGCTGATTAGAACCAGTTGTATCACCATCTCCACTATAAATATCTTGTGCCTGAGGGAAATCCCTACATGGATTTCATTCATTGATACGATTTCCATTCCTTCCACTAGGCTCCATTTCAAAACAATGGCATACACTAAATTAGTTTATGAATCGCAATACATAAATCCAAACTTGTAAAACACTTAAGATAAATTGAACAGTTTATGGATATAATCCATAATCATAAAAAAATTTCTTTGAGGATGTATATACTCTCTAACCCTTCATAATGGTTTGTAAAGAAAAAGAGAATTATCCTAAGCATATCCTCCGGGTGTGTCGTAACCAAGAGTGCAGCAAGGCCCGTTGTCGTGCACCGATTCCCATTCGAGTCTAGATCAAAGCTGTGTTTTCGAGTTTTACCAATATGTACATCTATTTCAGAGCCAAATCTACTTTATTGTATCTAGACAGGTATTTATTGCTAAGAAAACTCACAAAATCTCTAAAATACCAAAATTCTAGGAAGTTCTTTTATAATAATCCTCAAAGTTCATCTTAGGTCTATGTGATCTAATCAGAGTTTATCTAAATCTAGCTTCCCTGGTTTGTACTAAACTTCCTCTGATACCAACTATAATGCCCCGACCCTAGCCACCTAGAGTCAGTGCATTATTACATAACATTGTCATGATCACAAAAGATCAAGTCTCTAAAGACTGATTAGTTTAGTAGCTTTGAAAAAACTAGATACATTCATAAGTCTTACATTACATAATAAAGTGAAAAACTATAACAACATAGTCTCCATAGTCCACACTCATATCCCATAAGACTATCCCTACAGGTCAGTCATAAAATACTTCTTCACATCCAGGAAAAAATAAAACATAGAAAGGGGTGAGCTCAGATGCTCAGTAAGGATAACAATATAGAATAAACTTTCATAAATAACCATAAACATTTAAGGCAATGTATAACTAAAACAAAAGTCTTTTAAACTTGAACATCAGCATAACATGGAAAAAATAAAATGAAATAATGTCATTTACTTATTCACATGGATATTCTACCAGTTGAATAATCACATGCAATATCAATAACCACATTCATAATGATGGAATGCATAATGTCAGACTATCATAATAACATAGTCAAGGCCTTGTGCCAAGACTACAAATAATATTTTGTCAGGGCCTTGAGCCAAGGCACTAGTTTGTCTCATGAGACCTACCGATGCATCGAGGAGCTAGAGAGGGCTCCACCCGTCACTTACTAAGTCCAATGCATTCCTCATATGAACATGCTAAAACATAACATAAAAATACGTATTAAAACTAGCATACGAAATATCAATATTTCTCCATAAACCATGAATAAAAATAACACATCCATTGTAAAAAATATCATTAAACCTTCAATACAATATGGAAGTTTTGTATCGTAATAAATCAACTTCAAATAATCTTAAAATCCATCAAAGGATGTTGACATAGATGAAATCAAAACTATTTGAGAGAAATATCTCTTTTTTTAATCATTTAAAAGTCACATAATTATAAAAGAAAACATTTACATTGAAAATATTCTTATAATATTGTAAGGGAAGTTTTGATGATTTTATAATGGCTTAAAATAGCCACACCTTCCGTATAAGTTAAAAAAAGATATTCTTACCTTAATTCTGTCGAAAGGGTTAAAAAGGACCTTGTTTGGAAAATGACAGAAATATTCCTTTATAAATATCTTATAAAAAGTAAAAAAAGGTATAAATGACTTTAAACCATAGAATATGAAATATTAAGAATGTTTTGAAATACATTTTTAAGAAACATGGATGTGGATGATAAAGAGGTCCCAATAGATACTTACATAAAAACAACCTCGGAAAATAAAGAGATTGTGAAATTAACCCTTACCTTGTACATTTCCTTGGTCGAGGGTAGGTTAACCTACTTTATAATGGTGAAATAATTTTTATTAAATTATACAAGAATCATATACATTAATATGATTTCATATATGATATTTTAACATTGTTTTGTTAATAATATCTTCGTATTATCGTCGTTTCAGGTGTTAATGGATTCGTTTTCCTTTATATTCATTGTTATGTGAGTAATATTTGTTATGTATGGGATATATATTATTTATATCAATAATGATATCAAGTATTTAAACATTATTTTTAATCATCAAGTTAAAATTAGTCTTGAATGGATACGATGGAGAATGAATCTCATCACTATGTGGAGACAGTAATCCATACATACGCACGAGCGACAATATCATTCTATTGATATTAAAATAATATATAATTGGATATTATATCATATATACAGAATCTTTATCATGTTATATTTATTATTTACATGAATTAAACATCATTATTATACCCATCCAAATAATAATGTATTGAATAACAATTACATCACGACGTGGAGACGGTAATCCATACGTATGCACGTATGGTGACATGTCATTCAAAGGATGGATAGAATAATGAATATGGACGTACCATATTTATAATAAAATCATAGTATATAGAAGATACTGTAGTTATTATTTTATAATGGAAATAACAAAGAAAAAGAAGTGGAAGAAGAAAAGAAGTTGAAAGAGGGTGGTGAAATTATTACCTCTTCTTCGGGTTCTTCCTTTTGATTTGATCAAAAGGACTTCTTAAGTTATCTTTCGGACTAAATTAGGGCTTCTAGGATGACTTTAGGATAGTTGAGAGGGTATTTGGGTAGATTTTGGCTGAGTCAAATGGCTATGAAGGTGTGAATTAGAGAGAAGGGGGAGTTCCCTTTTATAAGAGGGGTGAGGGGCACCTTAGAAAAAGCTAGAAAATTATTTTATAATAAAATAATTTTCGTTTCCTAATGGCTAAATAATGTATTATTTAAAGTATAAGGTGGGGATGGGTCTAAAAAAACTCTAACAATTGGTTTTATACATGTTTGGGGCACTATATTAACTTTATCGTTTAGATTTAACTTTAGTTAAATAGTTTGACATTTACCATGTCTCTTTGTATTTTTATATTAGATGGTTAATAAACTTAATATATACCTCAAATAAAACCCCAAGTGGTTAATTAATTATACACCTATCATTATATAAGTCCTTTGGTCGAACATTATATTTTTAGGAATTGAATATCAATTAATAATATAATATTTGTTTTAAAAACTCTTTTATGTCAATTTTGACACTATTTAATAATTGATTTTTTTAAATTCCTAAAAACATTATTAATTCAAAATAAATTTATTTAAGCAATCCTAACATGTCATATTAAACTATAAAATTCTTGTATGTCATCAAAACGTTAAACTTATATTTATTTTAACATTTATAATACCAATTACTTGATTCTTTCATTAATAAGGAAAATACTGCATCATTATTGTGTCATAAATAAATTTAATTATTAAATGTCTAAAAATTATAAATAAAATACCATTATTTAAGAAATATTTCTATCTTTCTGATAAATATTTATAGTTCAAAATATAGAATATATAACCCTATGTAAAAATTATTTTTCTAAAAGATTTATGCTTATGTCATTTATATATTTACTTTAACTTAATTAATATAAAGTGTCATTGTCACTTACTAGTGGCTCCATGGGGTCCCAAAATCGACCCACCCATGGTCGGAAATGTATCTTAAAATAGGGTTAGGATACATTTTAGGGTAATTTAATATTATTATAATATTATTTTTTACCCTTATTTACCGAATTTACCCTTTAACCATGGTAAATAAAATATTTACCGAAGTAATTAATAAAAATTTATAAAAAAAGTTACCTATATACATATTTTTAATCTCCTGATTCTAAATATGGAATCAATTTTTCTAAATTCAAAACACATAAGTGGCAGAAATCAATTCAAAATTAATTCTCATTTTCAAAACAAAAAGCGTTTTTTTAAGAAATAATAACTATCAAAAGATTGACACTTGCTTATGTCCAGTCTAAATGTGAAATTATGTCCAATGACCAAAATTGGATTAAATAATAAAAATATAATCTAATTATACTTTAAAACCACTCAAATTCATAATTTATCACTATTAATTATTTTGATTAAAAAAGTTGTTTTTAATTCAGATTTAGTAGTTTTCACTATTCATCAAAACATGAAAGTTATCATAAAAGTACAAAAAATTCACCCTAAGCTAATTTAGTTATTCTAAATCCGAAAATGAAGTCCATTTTGAATGATAAAATGTATAAAATTTCAAAAATTGGGTATTACTATTCATAACGGATAGTTTGATTGGTTGCAGTGTTTGTTAGAACTCGAAGTTGCGTACAACACACGCTACTGTATTATTCAAAGAGAAGCGTACTGTGAAAGATTGGGGTGTTATATTAACAAATTCAATAAATTTCATACTAACAATTTGAAATTTTATTTTGAAAATAAAAAGTTGATACTTCAAAATTTTTTTGGAAACCCACATTGAAAATATGGTTAATAAAATATCCTCTTAATAAGAGAAAAAGGAAAATGTGAAGGGCACCACAAAACTAGTATTTTATATAGGAAATAATTAGTGGAAAGATATAACATCGAATGGAAGAGAAATATAAATATCATGTTATGATTGATAGTGATAGAGAACATGGTTATTAGAATGTTAATGATCACAAAAGCATCAATCTTATGATCAGTTAAAAGATCATTGTTTCTTAAAAATAATAGTAAACAGATAATGTTTCTTGTTCCAAAATATTTTTCCTAGAGTTTAGAGATTTTTTAATATTTAAATAATCACTTGATATAAGAAATTTACTTGATTAATTTCCATGTCATATTCCTAATTTCATTCTTTGTTTGTGGGTCGATCTATTTTCACTTCATCCCTCACTCCTAGAAATGATTGTTCAAGATGATTTTTTCACTCCTGAAGCACTTTTAATGAATAATATTTTCCTAAAGTCATTCCCTAAAAATTTAAATTTTTACTAGAGCCAAGAAGTTTAGCATATTTTATCAATGAATAATAATATCTAATTTTTAACTTGATCCATTCTACATGTAGTTAATCTTTAGGCTCGTCTAAACATATCTATCCACATTCAATTACCAAAAATTTAGAAGGAAGGTCACTAAATTTACAAAATCAAATTTACATAATATTCCTCAAATAATGTATCTTTTAATCCCTTATACCAAATATATAAATTCCTTGACACCTTAAAACCATAATTAAAACATTAATGACTCCAAATTCATAAATAAGAAGTATGGTAGTACAATACAAACATAAAACATAATTCTTATAACCACAATATCATAACATAATTCTTGAATAAAAAATGAAAATACTTTATTTTATTCCACTTTGACTATAGTAACAACATAAGATTGACGTTGATCCCTTTACATTTTCTGAGATATATTTCCTTGATTCTTGGAAAATTCATTTGTGCAGTGCCCCATATCCTTATAGTTGAAGCATTGAATATTTGAAAATTCATTCCTTACCTTGACATTATGAGCATGGTGGCCTTTTTATTCACACTTAAAGAAAATTCATTTTCTTATTTAGCATAGACCCAGGTGTTTCCTTACAAAATTATAACTTCTGGAAAAATACCTCTTTACCTTCTTCCCTTTATCAATCTTTTTCCCAGCTACACTCTTCTTATCTTACTTCCCTTTGAAGTAATAATACTTGGATAATTATTTCTCTGAATTGTTAGGACACAATATTATTTAATCATATGATGAAAATATTTGGCAGACTAATTCCCTTTGAAATGTCGGCTTAATATTATAAAATACATTATCATTATGACTCTTCATATCACGTGCATTGGTGAGGTTCACATTCTTTCTTCTAGGCACCATTTATAATCAATTGAATATACAAGATTAGATCACAGAATTATGAAACATAATGTATAATCCAAAAACTAGTTAAATAATTAATATAAATTGAAACATTTATGCATAGATAATCTCATAATCATAAAAATGGTTTCTTTGGGGATATATTTACCTTTAAATCATTTATAATGGTTCTTAAAGAAAATAGGAATTATCCTAATCATATCTCTTGGGTATGTCAAATGAGGTGAAAAATAAGGCTTGTTGTTGTGTATGAGGTTACACTGAGTTAGGCCCAACATGCCTTGTTGGAGTTTTTACCCCTAGGTACTTATGTGTCGAAACCACATCCAGTTATAGTATCCAGATAGGGATGTATTTCTTGGAAGACCCACATAATATCTACCTTACCAAAACTCTAGGATGTTCCTATATGCATATCTTCAAAGTCTATCTTAGGGTTAATTTCCCCAATCTATGTTTTCTAAATATGGTTTCCAAGGTTTCTACTAAACTTTCTCTAATACTAAATATAATAACCCTAACCCCAATATTCCAGATTCAGTGGTCGTTTTATTATAATGGTATAGATACAAGAGATCACATCACCAAGGATCAATCAGTTTAGTATTTTTGAAGAAATTATATGCATACATGGTTCCCTTATTACATTGGTAATTAAACATATAACATAACAAAATAAAATAAACCATTTATTATCAATTATTAAAATATTTCTTCTTCACAACTTGGGGAAGGAAAACAAATTAAAAGGTGAGATAAAATGCTTAATAAGGGATATATAAAATAATAATATGTGAAGTAAAGCCAATAAGGCATTGAAATTATGCAAAGGTAAATAATATGAAAACACATTCCATATATAAACTGATAATGAAAATGTAACCATAGATTTTTTCATAGTGAAAATATCATGGAGATTAATAACTAAATATTTAATAAAGAAAATTCTTATTTATTGGACATCATGTATCTGTCACATGAACCATTGTACTATCAAGAAAATTTATGTTTGTGGGGGAAAACATCCATCTAATTCTTTTTGGAAACAATCACGAACTGTTTTTTTCCAACCATTTTTGTATCATGAGACCTGTTGATGCATCGAGGGGCTATAACGGGCCTCAATAATCCCTAAAAGTCCAAGTAGTTTTTTATAAATAGATACAATTCAAGAACAATATGACATATCAAAATATTCGTATTGAGTAGAGGATATATATTCATCAATATTTTCCCAATTGAAACATCATTCAAAAAATAAAAAATATGTAGAAAAAATGGCACATGAAAAAAATATCCATTAAACAAGAAATATGGATATTTAATGAAATATTCCATGAATTATTATCACAAATGAAATAGAAGTATGCATACACCAGACACAAAGAATAAGTTGAAAATAAGGAATAATCAAAGGGAATATCAAAATGGTTTCCTTGAAAGAATATATTTAAATAATAATTATAGATTAATAAGGGAAAATAATAATATATCATGATAAATAATGTCCAATTTAAGTTAAAACAAGTAAAAAAAGCGTTTAAGAAACTTTAGAAATAATCCCCCTTTAGTGTGGTTTAAGGGTAAATAATAGACTTTAAAATGGAAGAAGGAATAATTGTTTGTATAAACCTAGAAATGAAAAAAGATAATTTTTAATTATAAAATTAGGGATTTTATAGGAACATTTTTAGCTTAAAATTGAATATGTATGGTACTTTAAAATGGGTAATAAATTGGGAAGTTCCTTTTAATTGGGTTTTCTTATCAGGTGGAATTGAAAAGGAATCCTTATAAAAAACGTATTTCCCATCAAATAAATAAGAGATGATCTAGGTAAATATATTTAAAACATAAAAAAAAGAATTTAGGAAGACTAAATAATAATAATTAAGAATTAAATTTAAGTAAAGATAGAAAAAGTGTAGCCCGAAGGGAAAATGAAAGTTCGGGGAGAATATCTTACATTATGTCCAAATGTGTTATGCACTTGATCTTATTGTCCTTGATAATAAGATTAAATCAATTAATTAATTAATTAAAAAACCATTATAAATTTATTTTACTAAATATAATTTATTTATTTCATTTATGGACTTTTTTATGAGTTATAAGATAAAATAGTATCGTTCGGAAGTATTCATTTCCTTGGTTTCCAAGATCAGTTTACTTCTATCCATTTATGGAAAATCTTGTAAAATTAGAATAGTTGTTGATTCTCACTCAAATTTACCCAAGATGTGGATGTAGAACGGTCCTTGTAGTTTAGTTTGGGTTATCAAATCCTCAGAGACCTAAGAAGAAACCTCAAGACACGTACATTATATGAACTATTTTTGGCTATGAAGTGTCCAAATTGGGTTGATTTTATGTGGGTTTAAAGTATAACTAACATATTTAAGTGAATTCAATTTAAAATAATGAGTTGATCCTAGGTTATCGCTCAGGATGGATTGGACGTATTTCCTTTTTAATGATTTCAATTTCTTATATTTGAGATGGGTTCATTTAAGGAGATAAAACAACATCATCTCTTATAGTTTTAATTCCTACACCCTTTAATACTAATCACCTAAACACTTGAAGGATCAATGTTTTGAGCATTTAAAGATAAAGGTTCGTATTAGCACTTGAAGTGTGTGACCTTAAATTCAACAAGGATGATGGAGTTTAAAAATCATCAAATAAAAAACTCAATTAAAGAAGTGATTATACATTAATGGGGTGATAAATAACATCCAATCCAGCCCATTTATACTCCCTTGGATCAACCCATAAGTAGAATCTCCCTCCATTGATCCCATGGTTATAATGGAAGCGGAAAGTAGACTCATGAGGGAGGAAATGCAGAATTAAAGAAAACAACAAAAATAAAATGTTCACTCCACCGTTGTGTGAATAATTTCACAAGATTTGGTGTGAATAAATTCACACCATGAGGCAATGGTATCAAAGTGACATGTAGAACAACAGAATAAGAGGAGAAGAGTAACTTTTATTAAGAAACTAAAGTGAATTGAACAATGTACAAGTGAAAGACAAACTTGAGACAACAAAATCACAGCATAACATTACAATTGAACAAAGCATCCAAGATTAAAAACTCATTCACCACCACTACCTTAAATATGCATTTTGGGAGCCTTGGGTTGAGCCTCCAACAGTACAAAAGATCCCACTTGGGTATGGTAGGCCTAGGGTGGTGAAATGTAAGGGAGAGGAGACTTTTCCACCCTTGACCCGAGGTGAGAGCCTGCTTGCTTCTGCCGAACAGACGCGCTTGTAAGTCCTTCTAGATGGCCGAAACATAGTGTTCCATAGAAGAATAAAATGGATCCCCAGATGTCTCATACCCTCATGTAAAATTTGGGCCCATTTGGAGTTGTGTATTCAAAGATATTATTATATTAGTGGACTGTTTTTCTGGGCCGCAGAATCGGGCCCAGAAATTTATCTCTAACTTAGGCCGCCTAAATGGACACCATGGAAGCCGAATTAGCATTGGATCCTGAAGATCGATTTGTTCCTACAAACTTCTTATAGAATCCCACAAAATTTGGGATTCATTGGTCTTGTATGTATGGTCCCACAGTCTCATCTGTGAGCTCGTGTCCAATCTGACTTCTCCAGAATTGTTTCCTTTCATCACAAAATATCACCATCTTCTTCCATGAATTCTCCATTGATCCCTAAATCAAACATGTTCATATTGAAGTGTATATCAATTTAAAAAAATTTAAAATTAAAATATGTATAATTATATTCCTTAAAATCAGATGAATCATTGGGTACTTTAAAGGATGTTAAAAAATGTACCACATAATAGTGCATTTTAAGAAGGTATTACAATCATAATGTGAAATGATGTTCAAAGTGTAAAATGCACTAAAATGGTGTTTATGAATAATAAAGAACATGAATATTATATATATTAAAAATTAATATTATCCTCATTTAGTGGCTAATCACACCCCCAACTTGAGTTTCACTAGTCCCGAGCAAAATATATCTCAATAATAGGAAATTCAAATTACCTTTTCCAAAATTATTTTAATACACAATGATCACCAGAAACCCTTATACCAAAAAATCATGAAACCCATCAAAATATTTTAATACGTGATAGTTTCATAATAATATCCCAATCCAAATCTCATTCCTTTGTTCAAATTCATTTCCATATTTCATCCAATATCAATTAAGTATGAGGATGTGTTGTGCATCACAATAGATATGGGGGTTCATCATTTTTCAAGGGGTAAATGAAGTAAGATCTAGGTGGAATCACATTTAAATATTAAGATGAGTATTCAATTTTTTTTGTATTACATTTATATATATATATTTTGTTTTTTTGTTTTGCAATTTTGCCATGGTAATTGAAATTGCACTCAAAAGAGTCAACCCCTGTAGCGAGACTTTGGCGATGACTCCCAGGCTCAAATACCTTAGGGCACCAAATGAAGCCCACATAATTGGGCATCATCTCGAGTTAACTCAGTAAAAAAAAATTCACATTACCAAAAATAGAGATAAAATTACTAACTCTAGGTCAGAAAACTATGGATTAATGATCCCTAAGTGCCGAAAGCCACGCATTAGGTCATTTCATTGCTCTACGCACAAATTTATTATTATTTATTATTATTATTTTATTTTTTTTATTTAATACTCATATTGAAACTAAAATGATCACCAAACCTATGCTACTTATTTTGGGGACCCCATGAACTCAAACTAATACCCCACTAGCCAAGGGACGTTCATTGTGATTCTTTTTTTATTTGGATGAAAATATAAATGATGAAATATCACATTGGACAGCCACACTTTCTAAAATATATGCTCATGAAATTATACAAGGATTAAAATTAGAATCAGGGAATGCTAAATTATTTGATATTTAGTTTCAAAGTGTTCAATGTGTATTACCATGTTCACAGTTAAAGGAATTTTTCCTTCCATTTACACATTTTTTTTCTTCAAATCATTTATTTTTTTTACACAAAAGAATTTTTCATTTTATCTTCCCCCACCCCAACTTAAAATAACACTATCCCTAGTGTCTAAATAAAAGAAAATTTAGAAGGGGTTAGAGGTTGAGAATGAATGTTCAAAAAGGAAATTAAAAATGAGGGTCATGGAATTAATTCACCTGGTGGTTGAAGTTGAAATTCTTGATGCTCCCTTTAAATCCTTTGATATCCATGTCACTTACAGAGTTCCCTAGTAGAAAAAGGAAAAATAAAACAAACAAATCAAAACAAATCAATACATATATATATATATAATAAATAAAGTATTATATAATTATATATATAGAAATTATAGAATAAGGAAGCACAAAAATCCATAGGTCAGTGGTAAGCACGCACCCCTGTCTCTCTTCGGTCCCAGGTTCGAATCCCCACGGCTTCACCGGTTGTGATGGGGTTTGACCCACGACCCATGACGTGTCCCTTTTTATTATTAATATTATATTTTTTATTTTTTTTGTATTTTTATTTTAATCCTACAAATACATAAAAATAAAATAAAATAAATGGATGATACATTGTCTTCTTTTTAAATTTCTGGGTAAGGTATTAATCAAGGATCACACCATGTGATAGAGATGAATATAGTGCTCCCATTTCATACTCATACATACTCATAATAGAAGAATAGATCAACAATATATTTTTTTATTTTTAAATATCAAAATGATTAATAAATCCTATTTAAAATATAATGTTTATTAAAACAACAAAATGATTGGAAACTTGAAAACCATGGGTTGGCTCCCATACAGCGCTTTGTTTAACGTTGTTAGCCCAATATGAACCACCTAACTTACCCAATACCTATTTTAAACATTTTAAGGACACCATATTTCTCCATGTCCACAATATTGAGATTCATTATTTGTTTATAATTTTTCCCGTGTGCAAACCTATGTTCTATAAAGAGTGGTAAAATCCAAGCAATATCAGAAATGGTTGATCAAGTTTCTTTTTTAGTCTTTCCAAATACATTAAGAATCATTACCACTTTATTGGTATCAAGATAAGAAATTGTGAAAATTGGATGTTTTTGGCTATCCCCAATGAATGGAACCTTGAGGGTGGATGTAAAGTCCTTTTGTTCAAGTTTGGGTAGGCTAACACTTTCAGACATAGGTTGGGACTTTGAATCAAACTCAATTTCATTTTCAAAATTGCTCAATAGAATTGGTTCCTTTAGAATAGAAGATTCAACCACAAAATTAGAAATATTAATTATAGGAATTGGGATGTACTTAATGTTTGTGATTTCTCTCAATGGTTTAATGGTTGGTGTTTTTGAAAATTTATCAATGGAGTTATACTTAGGAGAATCAATTCCTGATGTCAAATTATCCTATTTTGAATCCAAAAAGTCAATTTACTCTTGATTTAAAGACCCTTCAACAATTCCTTGATCCTCTTCATCTATCCCAAACCCAAGGTTTTTTTCTTTAATAAATTCATGTGGGGTTTGTGGGAAACTAGACACTTCACATAAGGTTATGGAAGAGACAGTTTGTGTAGGGATTGGTTCCTCACAATTTTTAATGATTTGTAGTTCTAACCTCAATGATGAAACCTCAAAATTCATTATCTCCATTTTTTGACACAATGTTTCAAGTAATGGATGTGGATTAGGATGGATAAGTGGTTGAGACAAATGGACTATTCCAGGAGGATAACTATGTTGTTGGAATTCCATAGGGGGGATGATCAAGTTGGCTTTGTGGGGATTGAAACTCATTATATTTTGGAATTTTTTGTGGATCATATGAGTAAAAACATTGTGGTTCAGTAGGTTGTTGATGATCCCACAAGTATGAATTTGGATGGTCATTGTACATCATACATGGGGTTGGGTGTTCAAAGTAGGGATAGGTTTCCCATGTTTGGACTTGTTCAAAATTGAACTCCATAGGAGAGAGGAGTGATAAAAGAGAAGTAGAATGAAAAAAAGTAAGATAGTGTCTAAGATAACTTACGTAGGTCCCTGTAAATGGTTCCAAAATTTTATTCTCGCTCAAATTTACCCAAGATATGAAGGTAGAACGGTCTTTGTAGTTTAGCTTGGGTTATCGAATCCTCGGAGACCTAAGAAGAAACCTATAGACACGTACATTCTATGGACTATTTTTGGATATGAAGTGGCAAAATTGGGTTGATTTTATGTGGGTTTAAATTATAACTAACATATTTAAGTGAATTCAATTTAAAAGAATTAGTTGATCCTAGGTTATCGCTTGGGGTGGATTGGACGTATTTTCTTTTTAATGATTTCAATTTCTTATATTTGAGATGGGTTCATTTAAGGAGATAAAACAAAATCATCACTTGCTGGTTTAATGACTACACAATTTAATACTAATCACCTATACACTTGAAGGATCAATGTTTTGTGCACTTCAACGTAAATGTTCGTATTATCACTTGAAGTGTGTGACCTTACATTCAACAAAGATGATGGAGTTTAAAAATAATCAAATAAAAAGCTCAATTAAAGAAGTGATTATACATTAATGGGGTGATAAATAACATCCAATACATCCCATTTCTACTCTTTTGGATAAACCCATAAGTGGGTTAGACCTCCATTGATCCCATGGTTTCAGAGGAAGTGGAAATTAGACTCATAAGGGAGGAAATGGAGAACTAAAGAAAACAACAAAAATAAAATGATCACTCCACTGTTGTGTGAATAATTTAAAAATATTTGGTGTGAATAAATTCACACCTTGAGGCAATGGTATCAAAGTGAGATGTAGAATAAAAGAATTAGAGGATAAGAAGAAGTTTTATTAAGAAACTAAAGTGAATTTAACAACTTACAAGTGAAAGATAGACTAGAGACAACAAAATCGCAGTATAACATTACAATTGAACAAAGAATCCAAGATTAAAAACTCCTTCACCACCACTACCTTAAATAGGAATTTTGGGAGATTTGGGTCAATCCTCCAATAGTACAAAAGATCCCACTTGAGTATGGTTTGCCTAGGGTGGTGGAAAGTAAGGGAGAGGATATTTTTCCACCCTTGACCCGAGGTGGCAGCCAGATTGCTTCCACTGAACAGACGTTCTTGTAAGTCCTTCTAGATGGCTGAATCAGAGTGGGCCATAGAATAATACAATTGATCCCCAGATGTCTCATAACCTCATTTACAATTTGTACCCATTTGGAGTTGTGGATTCGGAGGTATGATTAGATTAGTGGACTATTTTTCTGGGCCGCAGAATCTGGCCCAGAATTTTATCTCTAACTTGGGCCGCCTAAATGGACATGATAGAGGCCGAATTAGCATTGGATCTTTAAGAGTTCTTTGTTCCTCTACATGTATTCTAGCATCCCACGAAATTTGGGATTCATTGGGCCTGTATGTTTGGCCCCACAATCTCATTAGTGATCTCATGTCCAATCTGACTTCTCCACAATTGTTTCCTTTCATCACAAAATATCCTTATATTCTTCCACGAATTATCCATTGATCCCTGAATCAAACATGTTCATATTTAAGTTTATATCAATTTCCAAAAATTTCAAAGTAAAATATGTATAATTATATTCCTTAAAATTAGATGAATCATTGGGTAATTTAAATGATGTTAAAAAATGTACCACATAATAGTGCATTTTAAAAAGGTATTACAATCATAATGTGAAATGATGTTCAAAGTGTACAATGCACTAAAATGGTGTTTATGAATAATAAATACCATGAATATTATATATATTAAAAATTAGTATTAGCCTCATTTAGTGGCTAATCACACCCCCAACTTGATTTTGGCTAGTCCTGAGCAAAATATATCTCAACAATATGAAATTAGAATTCCCTTTTCCAAAATCATTTTAATACACAATGATCACCAGAAACCCTTATACCAAACAATCATGAAACCCATCAAAATATTTTAATACATGATAGTTTCATAAGCAGATCCCAATCCCAATCTCATTCCTTTGTTCAAATTTATTGCCATATTTCATCCAATATCAATTAAGTATGAGGATGTGTTGTGAATCACAATAGATATGGGGGTTCATCTTTATTCAAGGGGGAAATTACGGAAGTGGTAGGTGGAATCACATTTCAATATTAAGATGGGTATTTAATTTTTTTTTTGTATTATATTATATATATATATATATTGTTTTTTTTGTTTTGTAATTTTTTCATGGTAGTTGAAATTTCACTCAAAAGAGTCAACCCCTGTAGCGAGACTTTGCCGATGACTCCCTGGCTCAAAGACCATAGGGTACCAAGTGAATCCCACATACTCGGGCATCATCTCGAGTTAACTCAGTCGAAAAAAATTCAAATTACCAAAAATAGAGATTAAATTACTAACTCTGGGCCAGACAACTATGGAGTCACGATCCCCAAGTGTTGAAAGCCACACATTAGGTCATTTCATTTCTATACATGCAAATTTATTATTATTTATTATTTTTTTATAAATATTTTTATTTAATACTCATATTAAAAATAAAATAATCACCAAACCTATGATATTTATTTTGGGGACCCCATGAAGTCAAACTAATACCCCACTATCCAAGGGACATTCATTGTGATTCTTTTTTTATTTGGATGGAAATATAAATGATGAAATATCACATTGGACAACCACACTTTCCAAAATCTATGCTCATGAAATTATACAAGGATTAAAATTAGAATCAGGTCATGCTAAATTATTTGATATTCTGTTTCAAAGTGTGCAATGTGTATTACCATGTTCAAAGTTAAACTAATTTTTCCTTCCATTTACACTTTTTTTTCTTCAAGTCATTCAATTGTTTTTGACACAAAATCATTTTTCATTTTATCTTCCCCCCAACTTAAAATAACATTGTCCCTAGTGTTTAAAGAAAAGAAAATTTAGAAGGGGCTAGTGGTAGAGAATGAAAGTTCAAAAAGGAAATTGAAAATGAGGGTCATGGAATTAAGTCACCTGGTAGTTGATGTTGAAATTCTTGATCCTCCCTTTTAATCCATTGATATCCATGTCACTTGCAGATTTCCCTAGTAGAAAAAGGAAAAACAAAAAAAAACAAAAACAAAACAAAACAATACATACATACATATATACATATATATTTATTTATATAATAAATAATTTATTATATAAGTATATATATAATAATTATAGAATAAGGAAGCACAAAAAGCTGTAGGTCAGTGGTAAGCACGCGCCACTATCTCTCTTCGGTCCTGGGTTCAAATCCACGCGGCTTTGCCGGTTGTGACGGGGTTTGACTAAGGAACCAAGATGAGTACTGTTTTTTTATTATTATTATATATATATTTATTTTTATTTATATTTTAATCCTACAAATACATAAAAATAAAATAAAACAAATGGATGATACATTTTCTTCTTTTTAAATTTCTGGGTAAGGTATTACTCAAGGATCACACCACGTGACACTGATGAATATGGTGCTCCCCTTTCATACTCAACCATACTCATAATAGAAGAATAGATATATAGTCTATTTTTTTATTTTTAAATACCAAAAGTCTTAATAAATCCTATTTAAAATATAAAGTTTATTAAAACAACAATATGATTGGAAACTTGAAAACCGTGGGTTGGCTCCCATGCAGCGCTTTTTTTTACATCGTTAGCCCGATATGAACCACCTACCTTACCCAATACTATTTTAAACATTTTAAGGACACCATATTTATCCATGTCCACAAGATTGATATTGATTCATTGTTTATAATTATTCCTGTGTTCAAACCTATGTTCTATAAAGAGTGGTAAAATCCAAGAAATATCAGAAATGGTTGATCCAGTTTATTTTTTAGTCCTTCCAAAGACATTAAGAATCATTACCTATTTATTGGTATCAAGATTAGAAATTGTGAAAATTGGATGTTTTTGGATTTCCCCAATGAATGGAACATTGAGGGTGGATGGAAAGTCCTTTTGTTCAAGTTTCGGTAGGCTAACACTTTCAAACATAGGTTGGGACTTTGAGTCAAACTCAATTTCATTTTAAAAATTGATCAATATAATTGGTTCCTTTAGAATAAGAGATTCAACCAAAAAATTAGAAATATCAATTTTAGGAATGGGTATGGACTCAATGTTTGTGATTTCTCTCAATGGTTCAATTGTTGGTGTTTTTGAAGATTTATCAATGGAGTTATACTTAGGAGACTGAATTCCTGATGTCAAATTATCCTCTTTTGAATCAAAAAGTCAATTTCCTCTTGATTTAAAAACCCTTAAACAATTCCTTGATCCTCTTCATCTATCCCAAATCCAAGGTTTTTTTCTTCAATAAATTCATGTGGGGTTTGTGGGAAACTAGACACTTCACATAAGGTTCTGGAAGAGACAGTTTCTGTAGGGTTTGGTTCCTGACAATTTTTAATGATTTGTAGTTATAACCTCAATGATGAAACCTCAAAATTAATTATCTCCATTTTTTGACACAATTTTTCAAGTAATGGATGTGAATTATGATGGATAAGTGGTTGAGACATGTGGTCTATTCCAGGAGGATAACTATGTTGTTGGAATTCCATAGGAGGGTGTTCAAATTGGCTTTGAGGGGATTGAAACTCATTATATTTTGGAATGTTTTGTGAATCATAGGAGTAAAAACATTTTGGTTCAGTAGTTTCTTGATGATCTCACAAGTAGTAATTAGGATGTTCATTATACATCATATGTGGGGTTGGGTGATCAAAGTAGGGATAGGTTTCCCATTTTTGTTCTTGTTCAAAATTGACTTCCATAGGAGCGAGGAGTGAGAAAAGAGAAGTAGAATGGAAAAAAGGATGGTAGTGTCTAAGATAACTTACTTAGGTTCCAGGAAATGGTGCCAAAATTTGATTCTCGCTCAAATTTACCCAAGATATGAAGTTAGAACGGTCCTTGTAGTTTTGCTTGGGTTATCGAATTCTCAGAGACCAAAGATGAAACCTATAGACACGTACATTCTATGGACTGTTTTTGGCTATGAATTGGCCAACATGGGTTGATTTTATGTGGGTTTAATGTATAACTAACATATTTAAGTGAATTCAATTTAAAATAATGAGTTGATCCTAGGTTATCGCTTGGGGTGGATTGGACGTATTTCCGTTTTAATGATTTCAATTTCTTATATTTGAGATGGGTTCATTTATGGAGATAAAAAAACATCATCACTTACTGGTGTAATGCCTACACCCTTTAATACTAATCTCCTATACACTTGAAGGATCAATTTTTTGAGCTCTTCAAGGTAAAGTTTCGTATTATCACTTGAAGTGTGTGACCTTAAATTCAACAAGGATGATGGAGTTTAAAAATTATCAAATAAAAATCTCAATTAAAGAAATAATTATACATTAATGGAGTGATAAATAACATCCAATCCAGCAAATTTCTACTTCCTTGGATCAACCCATAAGTGGGTTATCCCTCCATTGATCCCATGGTTTCAATGTAAGCGGAAAGTATACTCATGAGGGAGGAAATGTAGAAGTAAAGAAAACAACAAAAATAAAATGATCACTCCACCATTGTGTGAATAATTTCACAATATTTGGTGTGAATAAATTCACACCTTGAGGCAACGGTATCAAAGTGAGATGTATAATAACATAAGAATAGGAGAAGAAGAACTTTTATTAAGAAAATAAAGTGGATTGAACAACTTACAAGTGAAAGACAAACTTGAGACAACAAAATAGCAGCATATCATTACAATTGAACAAAGCATCCAAGATTAAAAACTCCTTCACCACCACTGCCTTAAATAGGACTTTTGGGAGCTTTGAGTTAATCCTCAAATAGGAAAAAATATCTCACTTGAGTATTGTAGGCCTATGGTGGTGGAAAGTAAGGGAGAGGAGACTTTTCCACCCTTGACCCGAGGTGGCAATCTGCTTGCTTCCACCGAACAGATGTGCTTGTAAGTCCTTCTAGATGGCCGAATCAGAGTGGTCAATAGAAGAATAAAATCGATCCCCAGATGTCTTCTACACTCATGTATAATTTGGACCCATTTGGAGTGGTGTATTCAGAGGTATGATTAGATTAGTGGACTATTTTTCTGGGCTACAGAATCTGGCCCAGAATTTTATCTCTAACTTGGGCCGCCTAAATGGACACCATGGAGGCCAAATTAGGATTGGATTATGAAGAGGGATTTGTTCCTATACATGTATTATATCATCCCACGAATTTTGGGATTCATTGGGCCTGCATGTTTGGAACCACAGTCTCATCAGTGAGCTCATGTCCAATCTGACTTCTCCAGAATTGTTTCCTTTCATTACAAAATATCTTCATCTTCTTCCATGAATTCTCCATTTGTCCCTGAATCAGACATGTTCATATTGAAGTATAGATCAATTTCGGAAAATTTCAAATTAAAATATGTATAATTAAATTCATTAAAATAATATGAATCATTGGATACTTTAAATGATGTTAAAAAATGTACCACATAATTGTGCATTTTAAGAAGATATTACAATCATAATGTGAAATGATGTTCAAAGTGTAAAATGCACTAAAATGGTGTTTATGAATAATAAATAACATGAATATTATATATATTAACAATGAATATTAGCCTCATTTAGTGGATAATCAGTTATATAGAATTTAAATTATATGTTATTAATGAATGTTAAAAATATTAAATTGTTATATATTTAATTTCTTTATATGGTATGTGTATGAATAATTAGATATAACGTTAGTGATAATCGTTTAAATTATTTTTGTGTTTTTTCTATCATCACAAAGAAGTTTTGTTTTATTAATTAATAATATATATATTTATATAATGGTTCCAAAAAAATAAATAAGATGTCATAAATATATTATACCTATTTTAACCATAATAAATAGTTTTATGACCATCCTTGAAGGTGCAATTGAAAAACGGAAACACATCGTCCATGAAGGTGGTAAATCGGTACCTCACGGATGATGTTTTCATTTTTAGAAGAAAAGGTAGGGGATAATAGACTTGATGGTGGATTTTACATTGATATAAAGAAATTCTAGTATATATAATATATAAGAGTTATCATGCATGTTTGTATAGAGGATGTGAGGAGAGTATAAAAAAATAAAGTGAAAAGAAAATAAAGAAAGTGAAAGAAGATTTTACCTCGTGAACTCTTCTCCCTCAGAACCTCCTTAGGGAAATTGGTCTTGGTTTTTTGTTGAGAGAAGAACCTCCAAGATATGGGGAAGATTCTTATTAATATTATTTTGAATAAATTTGTCAATATTCATGGATTAAGAGGTGGTAGGAGAATAGGTTGTGAAGGTTGGTATTATAGTATAGGAGACAAGTGTATTTTGATTATTTTATTCATTTGTTTAGTATTTTTTCTCAAGACTATCAATAGTGATGATTATTGTGACGAAATAAAGTAATTAAAGCATGTCTGTTTGAACCAATGGGTTATTAACTCATCCTTACATCATCCATGACTTAATAATTCATTTATTTTGGCATTGTAGCAGTGGCGGCACTGTAGCAGTGGAGGGATTGTAGAAGGACTGTAGCACCGTCGATACTGTAGTGGGAACTGTAGCAGCACAGGTATTGTAGAAGTACTATTCACCGTGGGGTCCTTTGGTCCAAAAAATGGGCTTTCAAGCCTTGTTCAGACCACTTGGTCGTGAGCCTTCAGTCTATGTAATGGGTCTCCCTCTACCCAGTCTAAAGAGGTATTTGCTTTAAATAATTTATTGAGGCTTTGTCCCCAACCTTAAAAAAATACACTATTAATATAATGAAAATGACCATTTTATAAAAATTGTGATTTTCACTTATTCACTGGAAAATAAATATTTTCAAAAAATACTAAAATTTAACCCTAAGATAATTTTTCATTTTAAAAATGAAGTTGATTTTGTTCAATAGAATTTATAAATGTTCCAGAATTTAGTTTTAAAATAAGTGTGCCATTAAAAGGTGGTAAAATTGTGTTTAGAAAGAATGTAGCATTTTAATGCATAAAATTAGATTCACTTTTATATTATCCCAATAAAATAATTTAAATAAATGTAAAAACATTTCATTAAATATATAATATATAAATTTCATAATTTTTTAATTCTATTCATTCCCACCAATTTAGCGGCTTGGTTATAACAATATTTTTAAAATAATGATATTTAATTTTATATCATTTTTTGTTTAAGCTTGGTGTTTTGTGAAACCTATGTTATTTATTTAATAAGATATATAAAATAAAATCTTGGGGTTTTATTTTTCTCAACTAGATACATCCATTGATAGTGTATAAGTCCACTAAGTTTAGATACTTTAACCAAAAAAATAGTCAACTGAATCATGAGTGTGAACAATTAAGGGGAAAATAACATCTCCCAATGACAGTGTCTAAAAAATTATTTCTTGAATTTTATCAAGCTCAGTTGGATTTATAGTTTTTCAAAAATCACTTTGAAAAATTTATAAAAATCTACTTGAAACCTAGTTACAATTTCTTTTAATGTATTATGCAATACCAATGGCAACAACAGATCCGTAAAAGTATGTGAGCCGTGAATTTTCAATCCATGTAACTTTTAATGTTTTAAGTCAATTCACCTTGATATATTACTTGAACATCCATCTTTCACTTTTAAATTCTTTAAAGTTTGAAGGAATGTGTCTTTTTAATGATTTTTCATCATGAAAATAGCCAAAGGATACATTCCATTCTCCCTTTCCTACAAACCATGTTTTATATTCATTGACTCCAAATACTTACAAGCATTAAGGTGATCCTTTGATTTTCCGTGCTCATTAAGCAATATAAAAATTACATTTTCATCGATGTTCTTCTCAATGTGAATTATGTCAAGATTATAATGTATAAAATTAAACACCCAATAATTAATTTTGAATAATATACTCTTTTTATTATATTGTTTTGTTCCAACTACTTCATATATTGTACCTCATACACTTTTTCCCCCTTCTTTAAACTTATGACATTTTCAAAATTCTACAGTGACATTCATTAATTTTTCCAAAATTTATGAACTAAATAACACCTTTGTGGGATTTAACAATTAAATATATGCAATTAATCTTGTCTTGTTAAACAAAAATTTATAATAAGTATCAATAAATATACAATGAAACATAAAACACCATTTTCTTCTATGAGGTAATTATTGATCTTCAAAATCAAAATTAAAAACCAAACAATCCAAACTAGTATGAGTGTTACAACCAGATAAATTTCCTAGGACATGAAATTCAATAATTTTCCACATTAAATCATCATTAATTTTAATAGTTTTATTGTTAAACCGTCATATGTTTCCACACCATCATCCAATAATTCTTTCAATTATTTGATTTAAAGTTGAAGGTGTGCATAAATTTCATTTCTAGGATTCTTTTTCCAAGAATAATCATTGAAATAATGAAATAATTCCCATTAACACACATCTATGAAGGTATATTATAGGGGATCAAAATAATTTTCCAAATGAAATAATTAGTACTTAAAGTACTAAAAGTATTAAATCCATCAGAAGATAATCCCAAATGTACATTCTTGGGATTCAAAGAAAAATATAGACATGATGAATCAAACATGTTCCATGATATTGAATCATTTTGATATCTCATCAATCCAACATTACTATCTTGAGCATGACACTTCTTATCGTATGCAGTCTTAGATGATGTGAAAAATATTTACACACATAGATTCAAAGGAAATTAACAGAATACCTTTTAGGTGTTTTCTTATTCTATTTCTTACTAGGGTTTCATTGATTTATACTCTCATTTTCATTCATTGAATTATATCTTCTTATAGGAAATCTTATGAATTCTTATTTATGAGACTCTTCTCCCCAAAAAAGCATGAAATCATTAGGGAATGCATGTATCTTTATATAATCAATTCCAAGATTTTTTATGGATTTCTTTATCTCATATAATGATGCAAGGATATTTTCTTCACTAAATACATCATGAAGCAAATCTAAAATCATGTTCATTGATTTTTCAATAATTGTATAGATACAATTGATATAAACCGACTTAAATAAAAAAGAATACTTCGAATACTTGTCACACCATTTATATAATTATTTTTTTCTTCAACTAATCCATAAAACTCATTTTTTAGTTGTTGAAGTTTTGAGAAATATTAACATACTCGTGATCAAATGAATATTATGTTGGTATATTAAAATCTTGGAAATTGAATCCCATAAATCTAAATGAGTCATTTATCAAAATTTGAACTCAACTCTCCTTTGGTGGGCCACTTAGTATTTTGTTGATATGATTTTCATTATTTTGACTTTCCATAACATTTGTTTCACCATACCAAATCCAATATACATATCTATGAGGAAACTATTTCAATATCAAATTCTCATATACTTCATTTCTATTCAACTATCACATGAATTTTCAATCCGGATGTAGAAATTTTATCCTATCAACCACTGATTGATTTTCAATTTCATAATCTAAAAATTCTTCCAAACCCTTGGAATACGGAGGTGTGTTTCGAAGTAAATTAATTCAAATTTTATCCATAAGTATTTTATTTTCACTCTTCTCCCTGTATATTTAGATATAATGCTTTAAATGGTTAATTAAATAAGTACAATCAAACTTAAATATCACCCATATTTTTCATTAACTATGGTAGGGTCTTTATTCAACATAAAATAAATTCAACATAAATATGATTAAATATAACATTAAAGTATCTCTAACTTTTCTTCTTTTCATATTATAATTTTTATTTTATATTTCGTAAACATGATTGCCTCTATAGCTAGATCTTTCATCAATAATTATGCAAACCCAGATTTTCTGTATCTTAAAAGAAGAACCTAACACTATGATATATGGTGGCATAGTCTCTTTTAGTCTTTCTTTCAAATTCATACATTCTTAAAATATAAAATATATTCATAATAAATTTATATTCATTAAAAAAATCAAGTATAAAAAACCCAATCATCACTAAAATAATTCCACTGATAAAAAATCAATAATAAAACACAAAGCATCACACCAATCAAGAACCACCAAAAACTCCATCTACTCTTATCTCGGGAAGAATAAGACCCAAAACCAATAACCATCACTATTTTAAAATGGAACTAAACCTAGATAGAAAAAAGGAATCACACTATGGACTATCATAAAGTAATGAATTTCAACCTTTTCATAAAGAGATTTCTGGGAAGAAAAATCAAAATAACACCTAGTCCCAAAGAAGCAATACTCCATGAAATAAATCAAATAAATACCAATTAATCTAAGAAACATGCATATAAATAGAACCCACGACATTTAAAATAGCATTAAAAAATTTACCTTTTACCCTTAAAATAAAAACACTTTGAATAATGGGCTCAAAACATACTTCATAACTATAAATATAAAATAAAAATGATTCCCCATTTTTAAACATAAATTTGTTTTTTCATATTTAGAAAATAAGACAAAATTCATTTCTAAAACTCTACTTCCACTTTTAAATACCACTATAATTTCATTATTAAATCATATATGGTTATTTAAAAATAATTCAAAAATAATTCACATGAAAAAACATTTTTCAAATCCTTTTTGCAACCCAACAAGAAACCACCATTGATAATTTAAACACCAACCTTTAAAATCATTGATATTTTAAAATAATTTAGGCAAAACAAACATAATTAAATATAACAATGACCAATTTTTTTTAAAAACATTTAACATATAACCAAGTAATCGTTTTAAAATGATTGGAGTCCTGAAAAAGTTTTTTTCAAGACTAAATTTCATTTTGGATCTAAAAAACATGAAAATATTACCTAATTTCATAAAATTCTACTTCATTTTGAAACACCTATTGGAATCTCTTCACAATTATCAAACCAATTAAATTTTAATAACATAAATAACTCATATAATACATAATAATACATCCTAAATAAATAAAATTAAATAATAAATCATCTCAAAACCCTCTTAAAATCAAAATCTCAAAAATATGGAAAATTTACCATAATGCACGATTTAGCAGCTGTAGTGATCGATCGGGTAGCAGACGTTAGGGATTAGTTGGGAGCAACTAAAATGGGGAAAGGCAGTGGTGGTGTGATGATTTAAGAGGGGAGAGGAGTGGTTTGGAAGGTGGCAAGGGGGATTAGGGAGCAGTAGAGAGAGGTGAGGGGGGAAAGGGGTGCGGTGGCAATGTTCCGTCAAGGGATCACGAGAGATGGGGGTACTCAGGGGAAAAGGGGGATTGGTGAAGAGTGGTGAGGAAAACATGGGAGTGTAGAGTGGCTCAGGGTGGTGAGGTGTGAGGGGAGGTGAGCAATGAGGGATCAAGATAGAATGGGGAGTAGTGGTGGCGACACCTAAAAAAGTCTTAGGGGTGGTGAGGGCTCAGGGGAGAGGGGGTGGCGAGGGATTTGGGGAGAGGGGTGCTCGGGGAGAAGGGGACTCTGTGAGAAGGAGGGGATCAGGGAGAAAGGGGAGGGGGTCAAAATTAGGGGTTTTATAAATATTTATATGCATTTTAAAAAAAACCACCACTAAATGATAAAAAAATATTGGAGGTTACATGAAGCTGAGGCTATATTACAATTTGTTTAAATGGGATTTATTTATTGACGGTTATTAAAACCGCTGCTAATAACAATTTTTTTTGTAGTGAGACTAGCTTCATACAAAACAAAACTGTTACAGCTTTAACCAAGAATCAATTATTTCAATGTCAAAGTAAGCATATTGACACATGTTTCTATTTTATACATTAGTGTGTGTAAAGTTGACATATTTCAATTGAGTTTGATAATACTAGAGAACAACGAGTGAATTTATTACCAAAGGCACTACTGAATACGAATCTTAAAATGATGTGATATATGTTGGTTATTCATGTTTTAGAGCCATGTTTAAATTATTGTGGATAATATTATTATAATTCCAACATGGATTATCTTGACCAGGTCTTACAACATAGATGTATTGGTCAATTTTTTTGATCGGAAAAGGACTACACTGAAATCAGAAGTTGTTTGTGCTTTTATTTTTTTTAACAACCCAAAATGTGTGGAATTTTTTAAAGAATTTGGTTTATTTCTAAGGGAATAAGTTCTTGATGGGAGTGGTCTACTTGTTGATGAATAGGTGGGTGGAAGAAATTTGAATTGGAGACCATTCCATTGAGGTTAAAGATATCATTATAGTGGTAAACGTAGGCATCTACCATGACCCTGATTTCACTATCAGAGAAGTGGGAAATTAACACCTCCCAAGACTTAATCATGTTCTGGTGGTTCTCATATAGTTTGGATTCCATCCTAAAACCAATTGATGATAATAGTATCTGATTAAAGCTTATAAGTTGGTCATTGATTCTCATGGAAATCGATGAGAGAATGGGAATCTCTGTCTTTCAAGGACCAACATATAATCCCTTCTTGGTTTCCCTCTTAAATTCCAATTAGTGATAGGATGAGTATCTCATCCAAGATTATATTTCATCCACCAATACGCATGGAAACTGATGTGGGATTGAGTTTTCACCCAACAAATATACCTTTTTATGCATCATTTTCTTCCTTACAACTTATCTATTATGTGATATAAACTGCAAAGTATTTTTAACATGATAATTATCTACTATAAATTCCAATCTCCACTATGTATACAATTATCGCAACCCAAATTTAACATCTCTTCATGTTATCATTTTTCACCCCCATTGCATCATGCCTATGATATTCAAATTCTTATGGATAATTCAAGGAAGGTATTCTTTCACTTTTCCATGAATCAAGCTCCACATGGGGCTCAACTTTGCATGTAAAAAATGAGTATTCAAGCCTTACTAAAAAATTGACCTAAGATCATTATTGTTGAACTAGAGTTCTTTTTTTGAACTATTATATATCATGTGATATTTAGTGCTACCCTTTATTAGCTCTAGTTAAATTCATTGATAAAGATCGTCTTTTTTAGTACTAAAAACACTGATAAAGCCCCCAGTTTATCGGTGCTTTTTTATAAAACTAATAAAGATCATCTTTATGAGAACTTTTTCTTTCACTCATAATGGGTGAGCTTTATAATCCATAATAAAACAGCTAACAAATGGTTTATTTCATAAAAGAAATTATATCATAAAAACTCATATGTTAATTTATAAATATATTTACATATGATATAAATATAATATATTTTATTAAATATGATTCATATAATACTGAAGATACATTTACATGTAATATATAAGGTATTTAATGAAGAATATCTTATTTAATAATTAGAAAAAATTATATATTATAAAAAATATATAGAAATATTGCGATTGTATTAGATAGACCTACGGGAGTTCCTTGGGTGTGATCTCCACCTCTCTCATGTCATCGTTGTCGCTTCTCTCACTGGTTGATCTCTTTGCGTACGAGCGTTTTGATTCATAGACAAATGTGAATATCGCACCAGATGAAATGGGTTCTTATGGGAAATAAGGATTTGGCCTCCAGTTAGGTCAGTCCATTCAATTGTTTCTTATCTTTCAAATGATTGGTGGTTAGTGGCATCCCCTGAAGAGGTAGAATTTCCCACATTAGGTCTGATCTGGCGGCTATCTCATAAATAATGGAGATTGGAGAACATTCTATCATTGTTCTCTAATTTTTTCCAAAGGGTACGACACCGTGGAAGGTCAAAAACCTAATTAAATGGATTTCGAGTATTTGAGTATTTGTGGGTTAGATATGCATCTCATTTGGAATGGTATTCATCCATTTTCTATTCCCTTCTATGGATTTGAAGATGAAGGATTGAGGATTCAACACAATCTCTCTCAAGCCAGGATTTATACATATCTGTGAATGGGACCCACTCTCAACCCACTAGAGGTAGGCTTCTCCTTGATACTGGTTTGGGTTAAGATTTTTTGTTTCAATTAGATCATATGGAACCCCAAGATCCTATATGAAATTTTGAAGTCCATTGGAGTTCCATTTAAATTGGATAATGAAATGTATATTTGGTCATTTACACATTTCTTAGTCAAATTTAACCATGCGTCTATTTTAGTAGATTAGGTCTTTCACTCAAGAGATAATGATAAAATTTTATTGTGAATTGAGTATGAAAAACTAACTCATTTATGTTTGAATTTAAATACTATTGTAAATGAAGTTCCAAACTGTAGGATACAATGTGGGAATGATGTAGCCCTATGATTTAAAGGGAGACGAAATGTGTATTAAGGTGTTTCTGGTCGCATGGGAGAAATGAGTAAGGTGATGCAGCAAAATTGAATGAATATTCAGGCTAAAAAATAGACCTATCCCTATATCAGGGCATAATAAGGGTGGTACTACTGATATTTATGGTAATGATCACTCTGGTGATGGTCTGACGACTGATGTAGCTGAAGCTGGTCAGGTTCGAAGTGGGAAACATTCCAAATCATGGTCTGAAATTATGGAGGTACCAGTTGAGGTAGGCCATGTTGATCATGTTATAGGTTTTCCAGATTCCCTTGAAGTGTTATTTTTAAATAAATGTGACAATAATATGTCTAGTATGGATGAGGGAACAAATGGTTCAGATGGTGGACATGAGGTGGAATCAATGGATTTTCATCCCATTGATGAAAATGCTATCCAAGAATCATCTGACCAATTCTTGAAGTACGAGCTGATGGTTGTGTCAAGAGTTCACAAAGGTAAAAACACGCTAGTGGATGTAGAATAATTTCAGTTGGTACTACCTTGGAAATTAAAAACAAATTATTCCCATTAGCCCTTGTTGGTCTCATCTGTTCTCCCTCATGAACAGGAAAAACCTTCAGAAACTTTCCATGCTTCCCCCTATAGGTTGAGCAACAATGTGATGGTGAAAACATGGAATGGGTGTATCCAAATCAATTTACCAATTTAATGAAAATCAAGTATGCTTCAGTTGTAAAGGCCTAAGATGATGAGTTTGTTACTGCACATGAATGGAATTCTTCTATTATTACTCCATTACACATGGAAGGGGAAGGGCCCATGGAAGGTCTTATCAAGAAAGTGTCGAAATGGTTTTTCTTAAAGTTGGAAGCCACATAATCTGATGGAGACAGTTGTTTATGGGTTCGATGACTATGTAATAGTTCGTAAGCTATTATCAATTAACATTGAAGAGAGATTCGACTCCAACTCAGAGATGGATTTCCTGGATTTATCATGGAAATTAAAGATTTTCTTCATCCTGGAGGACACCAGTAACTCATCATCAGAAGAGGATTACGAGGTCCCAAAAGTGGTAATGACATAGTAGATAAGATGAAATTCTAAGAGAAGAGGAAGACATCCTTGAAATGTGGACTCAAGAGGGCTGGAAAGGGCATACTCACTTTTTATGTCACTTTTTTTTGTGTGCACTTTGTTCCTTTCTTTCCATTTCCATCTTTCTATACTTTTACTTTTTTATCAATAAATTAAGGGTCATGGATTTGGAATCCAAATCCCTAATCGAACCTTTTTAGTTAAAAAATATAGATTTATATATAAATATATTTGTATATCTTAAATATGATTTATATAATAAAAATATGTATTTATAAATCATATTTTATATAGAAATAAATTTATATTAACATGTCATATATTTAGTGAAAAAGTATTCTAAGTTGATCAAAAATTAATATTACTTCAAATATTGACTAATTAAAATTAATAGATATTTAATATCATTTTGTTTCATCAACATCATTTTTTTTCAATTTGACATATATATCAAATAATAATTATTTATTTATTAATTAAAAAATTGACTCAATATAAATGGTGGGGTACAACCGTGAATGCGGCACACACACAAAATTGACTCAATATATTTTACATAATATGTCATAAAATAATATCATGCTTACATTTTCAAAATTAATTCAATTTTATAGATGCAAACATACTCAAATAATAAATTGTTAATATATTTTTTAATTTATTAATATTTAATATTTAATATATAATTTTATAATTGTTCTATTTTATATAGTTTTTTATTTATATATAATATATTATTTATTACATTTATATATATATATATAGAATTTATTAATTTTTATTATAATTTATTTCATTCATAAATTTTTTAATATAATTATAATTTGTTCATTTTTAATTTTTATTTGTTTAATATTTTTTAGAATTTATTCATTTTTAATATTTATTTATATTTATTGATTAACATTTAATTTTTTTAATAAAATTTTTATTTACCTAATTAATATATGTATTGATTTTTATTTTAACATATATTCATTTTAAAGTTTTAAAATTTAACATAATTAATAAATCATTCATTTTTTAGTATTTTTTCAATGTATACATATTTTAATTAAATTTCACTCATTTTTAGCATTCATGCCTTTAATATTATTTATGCATTAGTAATGTAAATTTTTTTTGAATTTTTTTATAATCTATTCATTTTTAATATTTATACATTTAATATATTTATAATTTATTCATTTTTAATGTTTTTCATATATAATTATTCATTAATATATTTAATATTTTTAATATAAAAACATATTCATATTGATATATATATATATATATATATATAATATTTCATTAAAAATGATTTTTATAATACAAAATATGTATTTATATATAATAAGTAATATATTTAGTGAAAAAAGTCCATAATTAAAAATTAATATTAATTAAAAATATTAGCTAATTAGTATCGAGTAATGGGTATTTAAAAAAGTTCAATTATTTTTCAATTTAATATATATAAAACTTGTATTAAATTAATTTTACACACATATATATAAAACTAAAGAAATTTTATATAGAAACACGTCCACACACACATAATAGTTATGTAATTTATTCAATTTTCAATATTCATTTTAGAATTTTATTTATTAATATAATATATCAAATATATATTATGTTTTTAATCAGTAGATTTTATTCATTTTTTATATTTTGATTACATATATACTATTTATTACTTTTTAATATCTCTCTAATTTATTCATTTTTAATATTATTTATTCATTAATAATATTAATTATTTTTCAAAATTTTAGTAATTTGTTCTTTTTTAATTTTTCTTTATTGAATATTTTTTGTAATTTAATTCATTTTTAATATTTATTTATAAATGTATAATAATTAACATTTAATGTTTTTAATATGGCTAGAATGTTTATAATTAATATGTATTCATTTCCATTTTAACATATATTCATTTTTGTTTTTTTAATAATTTATGTAATTAATAACACTTATTAATTTTTTTAATATTTTTTCAATTTGTTGAATTTAAAATTAATAAATTATACTCTTTTTAACATTCATTCATTTAATATTATTTGGTTTTATTTATTCATTAAAAATGTTAATTAGTTTTTATATTTTTTTATAATTTATTAATTTTTAATATTTATTTGGTTAATATTTGTTTACTTTTTTAAGATTTATTTATATGTATTAATTCATTACTATTAATTTTATTTAATGTGGATTTAATGTACATATTTTTTATGTATTCATCTTTATTTTAATATATATTCTCTCTTAATTTTTTAATAATTTCTATAATTAATAAAACTTATACATTATATATATATTTTTAATGTTTATTCATTTTAAGTTATTAAATTTCACTCATTTATAACATTCATTCATTTGATATTATTTATTCATTAATAATTTTAATTATTTTTTACTTTTTTATAATTTATTCATTATATATATATATATATTCATTTAATATTTTGTATTTTATTTTAAATAGTTTTTATTGGCACTTAAAAAATGCTGATAAATGTAGGTTTTATCAATGTTGATAAAACCTATCTTTATGAGTGTTTTTTGGAAATCGCCCATAAAACTCTTCAAGTTTTTTTAATACAACCCTAATAGAGAACCTCACTCACTCTCACCGTTCAAGTTCTTGCAGAACTCAACATTTTTTGTCACTCCCCCTAAAACTTCTTAGATGAATCAACCCTTTCAAAACAAAAGGCGTGAGATTGTTTTTACTCCTTTTTAGTCAATCTTTTATTATTTCACCATTCTTAGTTCTCTTTTTTCCATGCACCATATGAACCCCATTCCACATGGCCTGGAGGACCGTATAGGCTTGCATGTGTTCCATTCGAACGACATTTTCGATTTCCAAATGGTTTGGATACTCAATGTTTGGATGTTTTATAATTTTCAAGTTCGGCAGTGGATCATAATATATTATTGTTAGAATTTCATGTGAATATTTTTAGTTACCCATTGAAAAGTTTATACGGAAATGACAATGAAATTAGGAAGTAAATTTTTTTCTTAAAAAATAATAAGAAAATATTCCTATAAAGAAATCACATATATGTACTCTATTTATATTTTGATTTAATTTATTGATACTATATGCATGTATAAAATATATATGGGTGCACATATGAACATATGAAATATAAAATTTGTTATATATGAATATATATATGTGTGTGTGTGAATGTATGTATACACCCACACACATATATCTATAGACATATATACGTACATACATGTGTGTGTGTGTTATATGTGGCTAGGGGTTTGGAATAGTTGTTTATTTTGGGCCTGGTGTAGTTTGTTGTTATTATAGGTTTATGTAGATTCCATAAGGATCAATATATGTTAATTGTATTCAAATAATTGAGTGTGCATGGAAATCAATTTTCCTAATCAGATTTTCTCTCATATATGTTTTAAACATTCCATTAATTTTGATTTCTTCATGTGGTATTAGAGTGTGAAAAGATTGTATTATTTGTATGTGACCTAGCATACACACACACATTATTAACATGTAATTTCTTCACATGATTTCTTCATATTATTAATAAAATTTCCGAAGGGTTTGGATACTCAAAATATCTTTTACTTAAGAATTCAACATAGTTTTCCTAATTTTTTTCTCAAGGAGGTTTCTAATTTAGTTCTTAGTCACTTAAAATATTAATTGATTCAAAATTAATAGAATTTTATTTATTAAAAACAAAATTATGATGTAATCTAAAATGGTGATTTTTATTTGAAATTGAGTTTGGAAACAGTGGGTTTTGAAGAATGAAAAAAATGAAGGAGAGATAGAGGGTTGAAAAGGGAAGAATTAATATTTTAAGGAAAGTAAGAACTATATTTATAATAGTGACATTAAACATGTTCAATCTATGTAAACATTCCCAAAATAGATCATTTACACACTCAAATTGAAATAATTTTTTAACATATCTATCTGTATATATATATTATATGAAAACATTATGTATATTTATTTCATTTTTGTAAAAAATGAATTTTATTGAACCTTATATGATGAATAAAAATCGAAAATGGGTGGATGTTAATCATATAACAAAAGAGTATAAGGGTGGAGTTAAAGAGTTCATCAATTTTGTAATAGAGCATGCATATGACCCTTCTTAAATCTTTTGTCCATGTTTACATTGCTGTTATTCAAGAAGAATTCATCCAGGAGAATTGGAAGAATATATTTATTTGTCACAGAATTGATCGAAGCTAAAAATTTTGGACTAAACATAGCGAAAAATGGAATGTACATACTGATTGGGATGATACTATGATTTATAGATCATTTGATATAAATACTAGAGTAAATAATTATGGGGATTATATGGATGAAATGAAAATGAAAATTTAATATTACCTTTGTGATTTTCCAAATTTGTTTGATAAGTTAAATAAATGTTCAAATAGACCATTGTATACTGATTATACAAAATATACAACATTTTCAAGTGTATTAAAGTTATACAATTTGAAATATGATGGTGGATGGAACAACACCAATATTATAGAACCACTTGGTATTCTGAATGATATGATAATAGAAGAAAATGAGCTTCCATGTTGAATATATGATTTTAGGAGAACACTATGTTCAATGGGTATGATTTTAGAAAAAATACATGTATGTCCAAATAATTGTATATTGTTTCATAAGAACTATGAATTACTCATAAAATTCCCCAAGTGTGTCATGTATCGATAAAATAAGATATATTAATCCTTCAAATGTTATATGGCCATTTCCTATCATTATAAAGTTTAGAAAACTATATAGATATCTGAAAACTGGTAGAAAATTGACCTGGAATCTAGATACAAGAATTGAAGATAAGAAACTATATCACCCAATAGATTCTCTATAATGGAAAAAAATTGATTATGGGTATCCTAAATTTTTAAATGAGATGATAAACTTATTCCTTGTAATATCTAAAGATGTAATAAATCCTTTTGGGGAAAAAATAATTAGTTATAGTACATGACCAATTATATTGGTAAATTATAACTTTCCATTGTTTTTTTATAAAGCATAAGTACATTATGTTGTCATTGCTTATATATAGAATAAAACAACCCAGTAATGATATTGATGTCTATTTTGATCCATTAATTGAATAACTAAAATTTATGTGTTATAAAAATTTTATATTTTAAGATTCTCATATAAGTGATGTGTTTTCAATGAAAGTAATGTTGTACGGAAAGATAAATGAATTTACTTCTTATAGAAAATTTTCCGGCAATAGAATTAAAGTAATGTTGACGTGTCCCATTTTTGAATAAGGTGCAAAATAGGCTAAATCATTCCTTGAAGACTGTTTTTTAGGACATCACAAATTTTTACCCCAATTACATAAATTCTAATCCTAGATGAAATAATTTAATGGAAATAAAGAACAAGTTACACCACTGTCTCCACTAACGGGTGATCAACTATTTGATAAAGTAAAATGTATTTACATTAATTTTAGTAAAAAATTGAAAAATCTTACCAAATTAGTTTTGAGAAAGAGATCAATTTTATTTTAATAATCATAATATAATTGTTTGTATATTATAAATTTTCTTCATGTCACACACATAGTAAAATATATATGTAATAGTATTAATTTAACTTTAATAAATATACTAGAAGAAACAAAATATGGAATTAGTTCTATGTTGTATATGATTGAAATGGGTATAAGAGAAGATTTAGTAGCGATGATGAGTAAAAGATGAACTTTTCTTCCTCTAGTAGCTTACAAACTATCCATAGAGAAAAATTCAATTTTAAAACTTCTTTATTGGTTTAACATTTCCAGATGGATATTCATAAAATATCAAGAATATTGTGTCAATGACTAATTTGATGTTATAGGTTCTAAAATTACATGATGGTTATGTTTTGATGCAAGATTTAATGCTTGTATATTTATGTTTCATTCTTCCTAAATTTGTTTGGCATACATTAACCATACTTTTCTTCTTTTCCAAACCCATATGAAGTAATCATATAGACCCGTCAAAGTTTCCAATCATAAATAAGGAAATTGTGATCATATTGTGTGAATTAAAGATGTTATTCCTACAATAATTCTTTGATATAATGGTCCATCTGATGGTTCACTTGGTTAGAGAAATTCAACTATGTGGTCCTATAAATTATATGTGGATGTACCCCATTGAACGATATATGAAAATTTTAAAATGGAGTGTTAGGAATCAAAGTCGAAAAGAAGGTTTTATTGCATATCAGTATGTTTTTGAATAACTTTTTGAATTATGTACTAATTACTAATCAGATATTGATAGAACTATTCTCCTAAAATATCTTCATAGCGGACGCCTTATGGGTGAAGGGGGTTCTGGAAGAGTTACTATTACAATTACCATTAAAGAGTGTGAGAAAGACCACCTTTACTTTTTATAGAATAGTACTGAGGTTTATTCATACGTTGAAGACCAAAATGTAATTCTTAGTCATTTTTATCCATCAAGGTATGAATCATGGATATCAAATACCCATAATCAGTAGTTTATAGGATGGTTTTGAGATCGTATTTATAAGTAGTCATCTACAAATCTGAATTTAATTATCGATTGAATTTAATGGCTATCCATGTGTAACAGCCCATAATTAAAAAAGAATAAAATTTTATTCTATATCATATGTGACATGAAACACTGACATTAAACAACCCAAAAAATATACTTCCTTAAACTTAATTATTTCAATAGCTTGCAGAACATGCAACCCTGGGTCTAAATTAACCATAATATAGTATACCTTTATAACCTAGTCGTTAAATTGGAGAGTATGAATAGTAATAACTAAATTATAAAGATAATATGGTTTAAACATGAAAAAAATAATTGGTTATATGTTGATTACAAATAAATAATAATCATTTAAAATAAAAAGAAATGATTTTTGAAAAACTGTATTTTTTTTCTAAAAGATGGTATAGTCATGCTTTGATCACATAATTTAAAATTATTTTTTACCAATTTTAGAAAATTTATTTCATAAAATGAACTTAATATTTTAAATAATCATATCAAAATTATTTGGATAATTCTAAAACTAATCAGTTTTCAATGAATAGTGAAAAATACTGATGTTTATTGAAAAATGTATTTTAGTTCAAATAATTTACATAGTAAATTATATTTTAATTTTTTTAATTTAAATTAGTTAAATTATGTAATAATAAATACAATTTAGTTCATTGGAATCAACTTTATATTGATTTTTATATTAAAACCCTTTATAATTATGAGAATTGTCTTCTTGAAAACCCACTTTTTCATCACATATGCGGGTTTTATTTTTAATTTAATTTTTTCATTTACGTGAATTAAATTTAGTAAAATGGATTCCATATATGGAATAAAAATAATTCATAATTTCAAATTAGAACAAATTAATTTTTTACCATAATGAATAGTGAAAATTGTAAAAATTAATTACCATGGTTAAGGTAAAAATGGGTATACCTGGGGTTAAACTAAAAAATAAGGATTAAAATAACCTAAAAACTTGCTAAAAATATATTTTAGGGACATATATAAACCTTATAATGTTTTAGTTTCAAGAATAATTCATTTTGTACCCATTATACATGTGAAAAATGAGGGTACACCTTTTTCTTTTCAACAATTATAAATATGCCACTCCATTCACTTATAAAAGGACACCCCCTACTCTCTATTATTCACACATTAAAAACATTTTTATTTACCCAATAACCACCCAAATAAATTTCAAACTTTTATCCACTAATATTAGAATCCTTTTTTTGTAATAAATCCATTCTAAGAATACTTTTGGCATAATCCTTAAGTGGTTGTCTGAGAAGAGGTAAAATTCCCAACAATGCGTTTTTGTTTTATTTATTCTTCCACCTACTTCAAATGTTATTTATTTATGATTATATAATAACACTATTATTTACCATATAATGAGATTTTATTTTTTTTAAAGGCATAAACTATATCCATATCCTCTTCCCTCAAAGGGGAAATGATAACTTCGCTCATGCTTATAGTGAAATATCACCTCTCAAACCGATGTTACACATTTTCCATCAAATCCTCTCACAATTATGTATGATGATGGATATAAAGTATATATATGATATCTATAAAATAATTATAACTATGGAGTTATTATATCATATATACCTTTATCTTTCCATTCTGTATGGCATATGATAACGTCTCTCATGTGTACGACAGACTACCGCCTCATGAAGCGATGTGATTTGTTTTCCACTAATTATTTATATGGAAAATAATAAGGATAAGTTTAATGAATATATGTGATATAAATGACATAATTATTATATTAATTACATATTTATCATTATAAAAATATAATATATCATTTTATTTCTTACCTTTACACTCACTTAAGTTTAATAATATCATTTATGTATATGGGGACTACCGCCATCACAATGTGATGTGATTCTCTTTTCATCCCCACACCATATGAATGATATATATATATAATTATTTTTAATGAAATAATATGGAATTTATGATATTATTATCATTATGTAATGATAAAATAGTGTTTACCATCTTTCCATAAGGATCTTTGAAAAATGGAAATGTTACTTATGCATACGTACGACCTACCGTCTCCATGATCGTAAAATAATTCATTTCTAAAAACCATATTTCATAATTGGCCTTAAAAGTATAATTAATTTATAAATATTATAATTATTTCATGATTATTATTTTTAATATTGACCTAAACCATCATTGAAGTTGGTCAAAGTTTAAAATTTATATACCTACTAATTACAGTATATGTGGCATGTAGGGTTGAACCCACAAGGAAGGTAATTTTGGCCATTATTCTTCTAAAAACTTTAGAAAACTCCACTATTGTCAGTAGTGGGGTGAATTTTGTATTTTTCATTTTTTATATATTTTTTTATATTTTGTATATTAAAGTAGAAAAGTAACAATATTTTTTATGTTTTTGATCTAGACTAGAATGAAACAAGAAACAAACTGAAAATTATGAAAAACCAAAAATATTAAACGGTGAAAAATGAACTACGAGAATGTAATGTCTAGGGAAAAATGTCCATACCATTGATTGTAGAGGTGTTCCAATTTACTTAAAGGATATTTCAAAGTTCAATCATAAGAGTATTAATTACCTCCCTCTCTAAGAGTTAATTCAGACAGGCCAATATGTTCTAGAGTTTCCACTCTAAAATAAATCAACTATGAACAGTTTAAAAATAACAACGAGATAAACTCACTGTAAGTCCTGAAGTATTTAGAATTTATTATCTTTTGAAAAGTGTTTCCACAATAAATATCACCAATTGATTTTGAAATTTTTAAAATTATGTTCTGATACCACAAATAATCAAATGAACTCAGTATTAATCTCGTCGATCAATACTGAATAAATTAAAATGATAAAGTGAAATGAGAATTAAAAGATAACCAGTGGAACTTCAATCTATCCCCGAACTATATTATTTAGCCTAACATTATATTTAATATAAAAAACAGAAATTAAAAACATACTAAAATAGAGAACTGATTCTGGAATTAAGAAGGAAGATAAACTCCCAAGAAGATACTCTGCTCCAGAACTTCTCCAACTCCAGGAAGTGGTTCTAGAGTCACCCTCTGCACTTCCTCTGCTCCTGATGAGAGAGAGGATCTCAGATCTCCAATGGTGATCTTCTCAAATCAATGTGTTACTTCCTTGTACTTATTTCTCTAATTAAGTATCATGCTGTCAAATGTTACTTGTCACCGTCACTCTTAGCTAACTTGAACTCATCTTTTTCTGTTACACCGTACACGTGCGTTTTTTTGCGACTGGCATGTCGTGCTAATTTTACCCATTTAACTAACTCTAGGTGAGTTAGTTGTGTGAAACTGGATGTGTTTTTTTACTTTGGTATGAACCTGCAAGTAGAAAACATAGGATCGTTAAATCAGCTTAAAAAAGATACATAATTATTAGGAATAATAAGTTAAATTATAATAGATTGTTATTAATTAAAAGATAACATAACTATTTATGTTAGTTACTTTATTAAAAGTTTTTACATAAATTATTATTTAAAATTTTTAAATTATTACTATAATAATTAATTTCATTAAAAGTTTGTATTTTAATTATTAACCTATTCACATCATTAGATATTAAGGTTAATAATTTAAATTTAGATTATTATTTTAATCTATTATAATAAATAGTTTAATTTTAAAAATTACAATTTATATTATTTAGTTATTATAATTTATTTAATTTAATATAAATAATAAATTTTTATTTATTATTATAGTTAATTTATTTAATAACTCTGTTTTATTAATATTGATTATCCTATATTTATTAAATACTTGTAATTACTATCATTTAAGCATTTTAATTAAGACATTTTTATTTTAGTTTTTGTTATAATTTTTTTATTTATTAATTATTTTTGTAAACTTATTATTTATCCCCCCCCCCAATTCGGCGCATCCCTAGGAGAAGGGGGGGTCTTCAGTGCAGCAGATCAGGGACGACATCTCCCTTCTTCAACAGCCCAGCGGCTCTACCTCGGTCTCCCTCCATTAGTGGTGGCTTCAGCAGTAAGGCTCAGGCATTGAACTCCACACTCTGTCCAGTGACATCCAGGATTCATCAATGGTTTAGCTCTTGTGCGGACTCCTCTTGACTTAGCATCACGACCTCTACTTCAGCAGGTGGCGCAAATCCAACTTCGACGACGGTGCAGCGTTGTATCCCAACCTTGTGTGATGCGGCGTCAGATTGAGCGGGATCTGGGTTCACAGTTGCGGTGGCACAATTTTCCCCTGATGACATCTTGTGAATTAGAACTTTATCCTCCCTGCTATTGTTTCGGTTCTAAGGTCAAATATCTGGTTGATTTTGAATCTGGTTTTGCAAAAGATCTGTTAATTGAGTCTTATATGAAAATCATGTCTGAGTCTGAAATGTTGAGGAGTTGTGGTGATTCTCTATTTTTGATCCACTATGGATCAATTCTTTGGAAATATTGGAATCATTATAAAGGATGGTGGGTGTTGTAGGAATGGAGAAGTTGTCACTGAGAAGATGAAGCTGATGCATGAGTAGGTAAAGGGCTAAGGAGGATCAATGTTTGCAGCAACAACACCGGTGTGAGGTTGAGACACCGTGAAAAACACGATGTTAAACCTGGTGGAGGGTTGCAGCATGGGAGATGAAGGAAGTGTAATAAGGGAATCAAAAGGAGAGTGAGATACCAATGGAAGGAAAAAGGAATCGACGAGACTGATATTGGAAAGAAGGACGTACTGCATCCGTGTGAGGTTGAGACACTGATCAGAAGGAATGGATCGGTTCCAGGGGTGGGACCGATAGTTTTATCAAAAACAGGGAATAACATCGATGATTTATTACTCACTGATAGAAGAAAAAGTGAGTGACCGATAGTTAACCTAAAAGAAGGCGCCAATAGATAAAAAAGATCGGTGGTAATAAGTCACCGATAATTTTAATAGAATGACTCACCGAAAGATAAAATAAAAATAATTAATCGGTGAGATGTGAAACCAATAATGATTTGGGGGATCGGTGAGTCAGTGACTCACCGATAGTTGAGAATAAAATTAGAACTCACTGATGAAACGAGAGACCGAAATTGATGTGCAGTGATCAGTGATTCATGACTCACTGATAGTTATAAAAAAACTTCAGTGTGATAAAGGATCGGTGAGTCTCGATCAGTGAGTCATGACATTGGTGTGTCACGACATCAGTGTGACAAATTGAAATGTTAACCATTAACTTAAAGAAAATAATAAAATGATAAAACACTAATAAATTAACACAAAAGAGAAATTAACTAAATTGTTTAAGATTAAATAATTAAAAGTATCTAAAAACTAACTAAATTATTTAAATAACAAAAAATATAGGTAACTTAATTATTAACTAAGAATATAAATGTTAAGATTAATTAAACATATGTCTAACTAAATGAGAAACACTTACAAAGAACTATCCAAAAACATGAAAATAAAGTTATTGAAATTAAGTAAAGAAATTAAAAAACAATGTTAATTAATTAAATGACAAAATGAAACTTAAAATTAAAAATAGATTATTTTATTAATCATTAAAATAATTTATTTAACTTATTTATTTATTATAATAATTGGACTGGTTAAAAAGTAAAGTTAATTTATTTTAATAAATCTTAAATTAAAGGGAAAAGTTTTAAATTACGAACTAAATTAGATTAATTAAAATAACAATGAACAGTTAAATAATTAATAAGCATTTAAAATTATTAAAAAGTAAACCAGATTGAGATTATTAAAATAAAAATTAATTTAATATAATTAGAATAATTAGAATGACTTTGTTAACAATTTAAAAGACTAAAAACACAAAATTAATTATAAAAAATGATTAATTAACAGATTTAGTGTTAAAAATACAAATATACCATTGTTCATTAAAAATTGCCGAAATATATAATTAAATTGTTAAAAATTAAATAAAATATGTGAAAAAACTACATAAAAATAGAGTGACGTTAGATCTGTTGAAATTGTGACCTATTAGACCAATAGTCAACCTACCAAAGTTATTTTTGACACATAAGTAAAGTATCATCGAAATTACCGACATAAAATCAATGGATTAAGTGATTTTATATAACATGGGAATGATTGAAATAAAAGGAATATTAAACTTTAAAATGTTTCTTAATCAATTAAATAATTATCATAATTATTTTATTTAGGAAGATAAATAATTTACTTGATAAGTCTTACTCAAGGTAAGGGACTTCGTCTTAATTTCCCTTCATTAAGGCATATTGTAATGTTGTGAACCTGTATTCTTATATATGGTGTATATACTACCCCTTTGAAATGTAATATCATGATTCCATAATAATTCAAGGTATATTAATTTTAAATTTGAATTATTTCGTCTAAATGGATTTAACATGGAAGTTTCCAATTGGTGAATAATTTCATAACTCAATTTATTTTCATTAGGTTATATTACTTATTCATTTGACTTTGATATTAAAATATTATGTGTATAATTACCCTTTATTATATTTTGTTGTATTTCCAATTTTTTATTTTGATTTACATTTGATAAACATAATCAATTCATTGATTAATTCTCACTCCAACATTATGACCTTTGTGATATTTATTTCACAATATAATTTTAATCAAGATTTTTTATACTTGAGTTCCCATTGAAGGAAATTATTTTATAATTGTCTAATAAAACCCTTTAATTTTATTCTTCTTTATTTATTCATTAATTTTTCAAGTAATAGTACTATTTTTACACTCGTTGGTACTTAAAATGGTTGAGAATTTTTTTCGTAAAATCTAACTTCATTTTTCTCCTCGGTTAAAAATAAACTTTGTTCCAAAAACATGTTTTCTAAAAAAAAGTTTCAATTTTTTTTCTAAAATTCATAAAAATTATTATTTTTACCAATTTTTTAATTTTTTTTAAAAAATAATAGAATATTTAAGACATTTTCAAAATAATGCATGTTTATATTTTATCAAAAAAGTAAAAGGAATATTTGTTTTAATGTGTATTACATGTATATAATTTCCTACCATCATGACCACTCAATGTTTTAAATATTTGTTTCTGATGCTTTCGTAGGGGCACGTGCATCCGTCTGTGGAGGACGCGCAGCTCTTTCCCCACATTCCCGCTTTCCAAAGGCGGGCGGCATCCGTCACTTTTTCAAGGATGTTTTTTCCTTGATCGAAATGAGATGATGGGATTTCGGTTCTTCCTTCCATGGATTCCTCCTCAGAACTCGTCACCTAGTCCGGGTCTTCCTTATATATTTAAGATTTTTTTTGTGAAACTCTTACTAGTGCCATATCATCATGGACACCAATTAATTACACTACTTCTATTGGGACATTACAAGGGGTCTGGTCAGGGTAGCAACCTTCAGTCAGGAGAGTAGTCACGTTGGGCATCATTGGTGTGTCTGGGTGTTGTGACACTGGCGCGTCTGTCTTCTGTCCCTTATTATAGGGATTCTCGAAGGCGCGGAAGCCTGATTCATCCCACACCGAACGCAGGGAATCATATGCCATGGGAATGTATCTGAGGTTTTCTTTACCTTACCATGTTTAACACGGGGTATTCTGCAAGTTTAACATCCAGTGAAGACGGATCAGACTGATCAGAATACTGACTAGAGTGGATCAGATGAGTGTAACCCCTGTAAGACACTGATGTAGGTGGGTTGACAAGAACTCACCGGGAAGTGGCGGCCCAGGCAAGAATCAAGATGGATGATGGGGTGCTGATTGAAATGGGTGGTGAATGGGATGGAACCACTGTGAGGACAATGGTAATGTTGGTCTTGAGTCTCAGGGAGACTTCCTACGTATCCACATGGAAGGGAATCAAAGTCTGTATAGTTCAGAAGGACGATAGGATGCCTAAGGAGGCGGCCTGTGAGAATGGATGTGTGGACAGGACCCAGAAGAAATGGAACCTTAGGGTAAGGGAATGACCTTCCCAAGACACATAGGCTCGAGGGAAAGGTCAAGCGATTAGCTTGAATTGGGGTGTATACATAGAAAAACAACCTGATGATGTGTATGGGGCTTACGCGTGGTTAGCAGCCCGGGCTGGTCTGACAAGACTAGGATGGACCAAAGATGTGGGTCCCAATTAAGGGGATTACAATGGATTTCTGTTGAATTGGGGATCCAGTAGCTTACTACTATTCAGTATACAACAGCTTACTACTGATTGAGAGACACAACGGCTTACCACTGCATGTGGTTTACAGTTTAACGTCATGAAGGACGAAGGTGAACTGATGTGAATGAGGACCTGGGGTCCAGATGGATGGTGTGGTAAAATTGACATAAAGGGGGGTCATAATGACTGGGTGTTGGGCTTGAACCTGATGGAGGATTCCTATTTTCCTCACCTTAGCAAGGATCAAAGACCCTGTAGTTCAGAATGGGGAATTGGTGCACCGACATGAAGTGGTCGGGACCAAGTAGGAGTTGGTCTTGAACCTCAGGGAGGCTTCCTACATACCTTGCCTTAGCAAGGATCAGAGTCCTTTTAGTTCGGATTGGGGGTGTGGGGCATACACTCTAGACTACCCAAGGTGTTGGTGAACCATTGTGAAGATGGTCGGAATGACCGGGGTAGTGGGCTTGAACCTCAGGGAGGCTTCTTACGTACCTTGCCTTGGCAAGGATCAAATTCCTCATAGTTCAGGTGGGTTGGTGAACCGACCTGATGGAGGACCTGGGGTCCAACGAGTGGTGGGATTGAACCCTGTGAAGTCTTCCTGCGTACCCTGCCTTGGAAATTATCAAAGACCTTATAGTTCAGTTTGGTTGTGGGGCTTACACTTTAGGATGACCAAGGTGTTATGGTCGATGCTTACTCTAAGCCCATGTGAGTCATGCTTGGTGTGAGAAACAAGAGGCATCAAAGACCTAATGATCACATCGTGAAGGTGCGCCCATGAAGGGTAGTGAGTGGGGCTTACACGTGATCACATCCCAAAGAGTAAATAGGGGGCTTATGCATGGTTAACATCCCGAAGAGGTTGGCACTTACACCAGGATAGAGGCCCGATGGCGATAAATCCCAATAGGAGAGGGATTTGGCACCGAAGAAAAGAGGATCACCGGTCCCCACCATGCCCTTTTCCAGCCTTTGGCATCAGAAAATAAAGGAGGAATAGGGGTACTACCTATTGCATGAAAATCAAGGGGATTACACGAGAGTGGTTTCCCTTTCACTGTGTAGTATTCTTGGGGGGAAGTCACAGTTTAACGTCATGTGCTGAGGACGATGGTGCTTAGAAGTTTAACATCCTGCAGCTCATATGTGGTGGGTTCACTCCACACCCCTAGGACTTACATAACTGAAACCCTCTTCACCTTGGTGAAGATAAGGGATGGGCAATGCCATGGCTGGGGGTGTTATGGAGCGAACCATTGGGGGGTCAACATTAGCGTGGATATGCAATGAAGCAATGTACGTTAGCATGCCTATGTGAAGAAGCATGAGGAAAATCCATGCAACAGGTAGTGTTGTCCACGTTATTTTGAAATTACTTCATGTAAACCTAGGAGGTTTCATGAGAATGGCAGTTGGAGAGAAAAGGGGTTTACAAGTAGAGGCCTCGTAGAGCTCTGGTGCTCTATGAAATGGATGGGCTTCATGAAGTTTTGGGATTCGCGAAGTGAAGTGTACTAGCCTAGGAATTGGTCATAGGTGTATATAAGAGGTGCTTCATGAAGTTGAAGGGAATTCGTGAAGCAAATCCCTACGAAGCATGGGTGCCTCACGAAGCTAGGTCCTGTGAAGCAATGTGCTTTGCAATCCACAGTGACTCAGCCTTAGCATTCGAGTCATATATGCATGGGGGTGCTTCATGAAGCATGAATGCTTTGCGATGACCTGAGTCCCTGTGAGGATATCCTTCCTTCACAATGGCCCATGGGCTTTGTGAAAGTAATCCCTCTTGAAAGAGTGGGTGAAAACAAAGAAAAGAGGAGGTACATCGCAGAGCAAAAGTACCTTGAGCAGCTCATGGTTCGCAGAGCAGAAAGTGCTTCACGATTTGAGAGTCGGGAAGTGGAAAGGTCGGATGATCGATGCTTTGGGCCTAGGGGAGGCCGGTATTTATAGGATAGAGGAACTGCAGAGCAGCACTCGCTCGGCGCGAAGATGGATTCCACTCCACGACAGTCTCACGAACATCAAAGGGGGTCACAGAGCATCCTGCCTCCTGGCTTCGCGGTGGGCTCCCAGGGCCATGGCACTCTGTGAAAGGTCTTCATGAGACAACTTTGGATACTTCCTTATAAAGCTTCTCCCTTTGAATTTTTGGTGCCAACAAATGCCCCCCCCCACCTCAGACTTGGAGTTCAGGAGAAATCAAGGGTCAAAGTTTGAGGGTCAATCGCCAAAATCCCTCAGCCGTTTCGTGAAAATGGCTCGTGAAGGAGGGTCGCTGAGCAGGAAAGTGACCGGTCGGAAAGGTGCGTTGCGAAGCTCTCCATGGTAGTGACACACCGCAAAGTGGAAGGGGTTGTTGCCTATAAATAGAGGGGATGAGTTCTCTTTTTTCCTTTCTCTCCTTCGTGATTTTGGCTTTTAGAACTCTTGATTCGTGAAGCTCCGTGTACTCTGTGAATTTCTCTCCTTGAACCGGGCCTTCAGATTCGTGGCGCATAGCGAGTCTTTAACTTCACATCTGTTCACTTCACGACTCCGCATTCAGAGGCTGAGGCAGGGCTCTGCAAAAATACTCTATGAATGTGCTCCGAGAACGAGCTTCATGACCGAACCAAAAAAAATCTCCACAACCTAAAAGACTACATGGATCGTCAAGAATCCTCCCAGGGGGACCTTGCAGATGCTTCCTGAAGAGACGAGATGGCGAACGACCTGGGTTTAGGAGAGCTAGTTCATAGCCAATCTGATCATGGTTCTTTGGTGGACCTGCTATTAGAGATCCATAGGAACTACCCATTATGAAAGAGGTTTCCTTTGTATGGATTCAGGCTGAGGGATGACGTCTTCATCCTAAAAGGGAGTGGGGAAGAACTAGCCTACTGGTTTAGGAGCATGTTGTGCCAGCGCCGATGGTTTAGGGCGGCTGACAGTCATGCCCGAGACAACTTCGCACCTATCATTGATGACTGCTTATACAACCACCTGAATAATGTTGACGGGAAGGAGTTGGAGGCAGAGACATCTCCCCCATGCATCAGACGATATTAAAGACGGCTCTGGGGAACCCGGAGAAGGGGTGGTCTGAGGATTGGGACCTGCACCAACACAACAACTTCACAGACAATTGCATATAGGCCTACTGGGAAGGCGCCTCATGTGAGGAGTTTGGGGCAGAGTTGAGATGAGTGGGCCTATACGAGGCAGCTTGGGCCTCCCAGTTTCACATCTACCAGCCAAAGCAGCTGATACTGGAGATGTTGAGAAAGTGGTCATCGAGGACTAACACATTCAATTTTCACCATGGGGAAGTAAGCATCGGCTTTTGGGCTGTCCACCAGATCTTGGAGGTCCCGATACTGGGGTCTATGTAGGATGAATTCCTCCCCGTCATGAGTGTGTGGGAGGACCCGGAGCAAATGTTTCCACTAGAGATGGATTTGATGGAGCTCGTGCTGGGAGAGGACAAGGAGGTGGTGAGGGATGTCCATTTCAGGCAATGGTTCAAATAGTTCATGAGCTTCCCGGAGAACAGACAGTTTACAGAGATGCCTCAGACTTGCCCGAAGGGGCCAAATGTAAGGATCACTCATACTGGCGACTGTCGGAGGACATCCAGTGGAAGAAGTGGGGATTGAGCATCATCACTGAATACCAACTGATAGTCAGGCTGGCAGCGTTCATCGCAACTCTCATTTATGGTTGGATCCTACCAGTGAGGGACACCAACATGGGAGTGCAGCCAATCACATTCATTATGGAATCCATGTTGGTGATAGGAGGTCGGGTCAACTTTGGGATCCTGATGCTCGCCAAGCTGTATAATGTACTACTGCATATCAACGAGGAAAAGAGGCCGCAGGGAATATGTGGGCCATTCCACCTCTTTTATGGGAGGATAGAGGCACACGTCAGGGGGGTTTACGAATACCCAAACTCCATTTCCCTTCCAGGATCGAACTTCCGCTCGTCCATCATAAATGCTGTCGAGAGCTTTCCAGCCAGGCTGACCACACCGTCGGTTCTGAATTGAGTGTGGAAGGTGGATGAGTTCAATTTCCACCCATTCCCCTTGTCGATGGGGGTATTCACTGATGATGGTCGGGGAACAGAGGAGCACCGTGCCTATCTCCTGGCCTTTCAAGGTGTAGTTTTGGTGGAAAGGGTGGATCGTGAGCCTTTCTGCAAGTCGTACACCCCACACCAATTTTCTTGGCAATTCTGGTGCATGTAGCGACTGGCCCCGCAGGTCTATCTAGGGGTGTTCTACGAGGAACATCCATGTGTTATGAGGTGGATGTGGCTCATGTTCCCATGGGGATATGGGAAGATGCAGAACTAGCTGCCTCCGTCGACCGTTGTCGTCGGGTTAGTGAAGGAATATGCCCAAAGCTGGGAGGCGGCCTACCCAGGGGAAATGATGAAAAAACCAACCATTTGGGTTGATGATGTGATGCCTCCCAAACCCTGAGGTCGAGGTTGGAAGGTGGTAGGGGAATCTCACGTTGGCGGGGCTACCGTAGCGGTGGAGCCTACACCAGTTAAGGGAGAGGCAGCAGTGGCAACGGACCCGACGGTCCCAGAAGAGCAGAGCCATCCTGAGGGGAGGCCACCTAGAGGGTTCTGTAGAATATCCACTCAGGATCTAGGGAAGTGGCTATGCCACATTGATATTCCACATAATTTTGTCTTCCTAGAGGCCTGGGACATCGGAGAAGTTAATCGGAAATTCTTCGTCTCATCAGAGATGTGGCAGTATCTGAATCGTTTAGGGAGGGACTTTCCAGAGATAGGCCCTATCAGGGCCGTCTTTGTGGTATCTCAGTTGGAGGCAGAGCAATACCTGACAGAGATGGAAGACTTTGTGCACTCCCGGGGTACCCCGCACCCTATGACAGATTGAGTCAAGGTGTTGCTCGATCGCACTACTCCCACGCAGTTGTTAGCTGCTAACTTAAGGGAACAGTTCCCTTTGTCGGAAGAATCATATGAATCATCCTGGGGAGACGAGGCTGGGATAGGGAGCCCACTGGAGGAGGGTGAATTCAGGTATCAAGGCTCGGATCTTGAAGAGATTTTCAAGTCCCTTAAAGTGAAGATTACAAACCGCTTCTTTAGGGCCCACTTTTAGTTCATTCTAGACCCCTTGCTAACATCAAAATTGTACAAGAGAGCCTTGTTCATAAAGCTCATTCTCACCCTTTGAGAGATACAGATGTAGGACCTTCGTGGTCCACACCTACTATAGGGGAGATCAGCACATCTGGCGGGGCCGGAATACCTGAGGTGGCTTCCGAATATTCAGATCTCCCAACAATATATGGAGGGCCATGCTTTGGGGTCCTGATGGCACCAACCTAAGAATGAGACTAAGAATTCAATCTCGGTAAGTCTCATTTAACAAATTAATGACTTTCATCCATTAACCATGTTAACTGATGTTCATTCTTCCTTTTTGGTACACACAGTACTCCAAATGGCATGGGTTTCCTTGGTGAGGTCATTCGGAATCCTTGGAAGCACCTTTCACTAGGGAATGCCAGTGACTGTGGTGGTGGAGGTCCAAACTGATCAAACAATGGCACTCCCGATTACCAGTGGGACTATCAGGGAGGCTGATCTTGATATCATCGAGGTGGGGTCTGATGATGAGGATCAGTCAGACAGCCCAAGTCCCACCATTCCTGATCAAACAATGGATGCGGATCTGGCTAATGAGTTCTTGGATACATTCCTTGCATATGAGCCTGCTAACCATGATGACTTGGACGAGATGACCTCTGATGAAGAGGACAACAGAATAGTCCATCGCCAGTCATGGAAGCGGATCAAGTGCTTCATTGATGACACCCCCAAGCACTATGTCAAGATTAGATGGTCAGACTTCACTCACGACTGCACGAACAATGTGCTGGGGGAGTGGATGCCCAAGGTCCTCACAAGATCATATGAGATCTTATGGCAGAGAATATTTGGGAGTACAACTATGGCCTTGGTGTGGGTTGGTAGTGGAGGAAACTGGTGAACATCAAGAGGCTCCAGGAGGCTAAAGATGAGGTCCATCGGCTGGAGAGTCGGGTGGACGAGCACTCGGCCACCCTCAATGTGCAGTCTAAGCTAATATTGCAATTGAAGGCCCGGTTGGTAGAGGCTAAAGAGGGAATGAAGAAAGCCTTCGAAGAGATTATTCTCATCCCGACCGACGTAGAGTGGGCCCAGATTGCGGCTGATGAATTATGCCCCATCGCTACCAAGGAGTAGTAGGAACAGAACAGGCGGTAGAAAATCCTGGATTCCACCAGCCAGAGGGTGGAAGAGCTACTACGCTCTTTTGACAAGGTCAAACCATCCATGGGAGGGGTTGATCCAAGGGTGTTGTGATGCCTTTAACCTTTGAACACCCTTTCATGCTTTGATTATTTTATGCCAACTGCATGCATGAGTTCCGTTATTTGTGTTGGTTAATTTCATTCCTGTGACATTCGTGGAGCGTCCAACGGTCAATCCATAAGATCATGTGGGTCAGGCCTGATGTGAGAGACAAGGGATGACCACCTTATTGTCTTGTTCAAATGTAGGAGTGAAAACCAGGCTTCAGGCATCTAGAGGTTTTGAACAACCAATCCGGATTCTTGGGAAGGGAAGGGAGAGAACTGACTGGAGAATTAAGCTCTCAGAACACCCAAATTACTGTTTTCACAGCGTTCTCTTGTACACGAGTGGGGAAACGCCAGGGGAACTGGAATAAATCTGAACATAAGGGAATGGAAAGTGTGAATTACAATACCCCAAATTCAGAACACTGTGGAGATGGAGCGACAATGAAAGATAACTGTTGACTATGTTTGAAACACAACATCTATATTATGTTATCCAGAAATCGGGATGACAAATGAGGGTCGACCACTGACCATGTTAGAAACATGGGTCCTGACATAGAATTTCATCGATTATCCTTCTGGAACATTGGACCAGGATAGTAGGCAAGTCATAGGCTGAGCATCCATACCATTAGGGGGTTTCTTTAAACGTGAGAGAGGATGAGGGTCCAAATAAAGGGCACACGAAGTGTGGAGAGTGGAGTGATGGGTTGTTTGAATAGAGTCTAACACTCTTGAAATTACACCACCGTGGTGGTAACACATTATGTGGATACACCAGCCTGATCATGGATCAAAAATACTTCTGAATAGAACCTCTATGATGAGGAAATTTCTGCCTCCCAACGTTTATCATGGGGTATCCCAAACTTGTTCAGGTTAAAGCTGCAATTTTGTGGTTCCCCGAAGAGCTCAGGTTAAGGGACTGGAAAAGGAGGGGCAAATGGGAATTCTGGTTCCTGAGGCTGGACCTGAATGCAGGATGTTGTGGGTTCCTACGTATCCCATGAGAATGGGTATCAAGTTGAACGTAGTTCTAAGGGGAGGCACGGTAAGGTACCAATGCCAGGGATAAAAAGGGCGTGTGGGTTTGGCCCTCACACCAAAAGAAGTAGCATTTGATAAGCCTTGTTTTTCATTTAGGGTGAATAGAGGTGTTTTTTTGTTAGGAAATAAGCCAAGAGTAGAAAATCCAGGCCTCACAATAAGAATCAAGCCAAATGAAGGCATTGAAAAATGGTACGGTGTTTGACTGATACCAAACATGAAGTCCCTTGAGAAAGTGAACCACAATGTTGTTCCATTTTTCATCATGCGACCAAGACGATACTATCACAGTTTAGGGTCATGTGACAGGACAAACCATGTACTTTAACATTGTTCAGAATAGACGTAGTAGAGATGAGGCTAAAGGGGGAATGTTCACGGTGTAATAAATCATACCCGACCTGAATGAGGATGCGGTCCACACCACACTATGCATGATTCTGAGAAATAAACCATGGGCCAAGGGGTCAAAAAAAGGTAAGAGGGTGGAAAGTATGAGAGAATGTATCTAAATTAAGCTTGACCCATATATGAGATGCTCGGGTGTTCCTATGTATCTAATGAGGATGGGAATCAAGCTACACATAGTTCTCGAAGGTGCCTTTTAATGTCATGCAGGATAAATGCTGGATAGTAGGCAGGAGGGACTATCTCCTAGGAGGGGGAGTATGTGGTGTGGCTATTTCAAACCCGACATGAATGAGGGAAGAGTCCCATACACGCCACACCATGTGGCCCTATAAGGGTGGGGGCCTAAAAGGCAGAGTAGAAGAGATAAATTAGCATAACTGAGTTGGGCCCAAAGACGAGATGTCTGGGCATTCCTACGTATCCCATTAAGATGGGAATCAAGATGTACGTAGTTCTCAAAAAGGGGCGATATGAAAAGATCTTAGTTTTAAGGTCTTAGAACTCAGACCATAGAGAAGTAGAATTATCCCTAGTAAAGCACACCTTAACCCAATCCCTAAGCCTACATGAGTCGAACATGGTGTAGGAAACAAGGGTGGCTAAAGTATTTGCAATACGTGAAATACATGCAAAGGGTAGATCAGTGGAGCCTCAAATGATTTCCTTATCATGGATTTTTCCTCCTAATGTGCAGATGTGCACTGAGTAATAGTACCAAGAGTTTAGAAGTTATACTTGTACATGATGAGGTAGAGAAGGATGTGAATCATGTAACTGACATTTTGGGCTTAATGGGGCTGGCGTGAAGATGGAGGATAACTATTGACTGTGTTCAAAACACAACATCCATATCACGTTATCCTGAAACAGGGAAAAAATGAGCATCGGCCGCTGACCATAATCGCAACACGGGACTTGTATCAATTTTTTGTCTGAAACCCTCAAGGAAGTTGGCCCGTAATTGTAGGAGAGCCCTTAGGCCTAGCATTCAAGCCATTTGGGGGTCCCTTTGGGTGTGAAAGGTGATGAAAGCCCTAGTGAAGGGGAACATGAAGCCTGAGAAATTTGTGAAAGCATGTTTTGGGAGAATCCAGCATTCCAGGTGATAAACCAGAGTACCCTTGGGCACATTAATGAATTTCCAAAGAGGACCGAGGGTCTCATCTTGAGAGCGGATGATTTTAAAAGACAAGCATATCACAAGAGGATGGAAAACTCTCAAGAGGAGGTAAATGGTGTGGCTATTATAAAACCCGACATGAATGAGGACGTAATCCCATGCCATATCAAATACTCCCTGCCTAGGAAAAGGGTAGGCCACGGGGATAAGGTGAAAGGGAGATCTCTAATATATGGGGTTAGAAATGAATTCTAGATGTTTGGGTGGTCCTACGTATCCCATGAGGATGTTAATCAAGCCACACATAGTTCTATAAGGGAGTAATGCACAGTTTATCATCATGCAGTAAGGACGCAAATGGGTGAGATGCCCCACATACAGGAGGTGTACAGTGCGGTGAGTAACCCAACGTGGATGGGGACGTAATCCCGTACCACACCATACAATCCTAAGTGAGAACCTAGTTCGGGGGACCAAAAAGGCCAAGGGGCCTGAGGATGGGCCTCAGATGGAAAGTCCCGGTCAGCTTGCAGTTTAACGTCTTGCAATGAGGACGAGTATGGATAAGGTATCTCATCCAAGGATGTGTAGGTCATGGTGAGTAACCTGACATGAATGAGGACATAATCCCATACCACACCATACAATCACGTAGGGGAGAACCTAGGCTGGGGCCAAAAAAGGCCTAGGGGCCTGAGGCTGGGCCTCAGACAGATTGTCCCAACCAACTTGTAGTTTAATGTCATGCAATGAGGATTAAGAAACGGGTAAGATACCCCAAACAAGGGAGGTTTACGACATAGAGAGTAATCCTATGTGAATGAGGACATAATCCCATACCACACTGTACAATCCCAAAATAGAACCGGGGTCGAGGGCTCGAAAAGGCAAAGGGGACTGAAAAGGCCAAGGGGCCTGAGGCTGGGCGTCTCGACCAATGGTAGCCATATGACCTCTTGTGTGGTTACAACCTCATCACATCTCCTAAGACCATGTTAGCAGTGCTTGGTGTGGGAAACAAGGATCCGAACTCAGCTGCTCTTTCATATAGGGGTCTAATAGCTGGCATTGCCTGAAGGGAGTTTGACGCTTGGAGATACAACAGGGCAGAATGAACCACTACACTCAATATTTGGGACATATTGGGGTGGATCTAATGACAAATGATAGTTATTTTCCATGTTCAAAACATAGTGTCCCTATAATGACCTGGACTGGGAACAAAAAATGAGCATCGACCGCTGACCATATTCGCAATGCGGGACATGTATCAATTTGTTTCTCAACATCCTCGAGGGTGTTGGACCGAAGTGGTAGGAGAGCCCTTGGGCCTAGCATCCCTGCTGTTCGGGGGCCATTATGGATGGGAGAGATGATGAAGTCCCAATCAAAGGAGTGGGTTAAGAATAGTTGTTCCCATCTGTGAAAGAGGCGGACACCTTTAGGAAGTGGGATGTATGGATGGATCAAGATGAGCTCGACGTGAATTGGGGAAAAATCCTGCACCACACCATATGTCTTGACCAGAGGGGATATTCTGGCATTTGGGCTGGTCCAACAGACTAAATGTCCAAGAGTTCCTATGTATCCCATGAATATGGGAATCAAGCAGTACATAATTCTTGAAGGCCATGTAGTTTAGTGTCGTGCGGTAAGGGCGTGGGAGGAAAGAAGAATGGGGAGTGGCCACATGGTGCGATCATTGTAATCTTGACATGAGTGGGGATAAGGAAGCCTATACCATATCATGAAAGGAACCTCGAGAGAACTATATTCAAGGGGAATAGTCAAAGTAGAGAGTTTGGGGCTAGGTTCAAGAAGAAATGTTTGATCATTCCTAAGTATCCCATGGAATGGGAATCAAGCCACACGTAGTTCTAAGGGTGTAGTTTAATGTCTTGTAGGATGACATACAGTTAAACATCATGCGGGTTGAAGTAATTTAGGGTCATGTAGGACCAGACAGTTTAGGGTCATTCCAGACTTGACAGTTTAGGGTTATGAAGGACCCGGTAGTTTAGGGTCATGTAGGACCAGGCTGTTTAGGGTCATGCCGGATCAGGCAGTTTAGGGTCATACAGGACGAGGTAGTTTAGGGTCATACAGGGCCAGGCAGTTTAGGGTCATGTAAGACCAGTAGGCTTAGGTAAATTATCACTTGAGAAACATGGAATTGGTGGGAGGAGTTATACACTCACCATCCACGGTCACCAGGGAGTATGCACCATTGGGTTAAACCCTGTGAATTATGTAAGGTCCTTCCCATTGGGATTCTAACTTGAGTGGTTTCCTACCAGGGATCATTGGTTTCTGGAGCACCAATACCAAGTCACCTTGTAGAAAAGAGCGGAGTTGAACCTTCTTGTTGAAGGCTCTAGCCATCTTATTATGATGCCTTTACAGATTGTGCAGGGCATGAAACCTATTCTGGTCAATTTCTTCCAATTCAGCCAAATGAATTTCGGCTACCTTATCTGGTGTGTGCTAGTCATAGACCATTGTGCATAACGAAGGCATCTGGATCTCGATGGGCAGGACAGCCTCAGCTCCGTACACCAGAGAATATGGGGTCACCTGGGTGGAATTACGAGTCGTTGTCTGATAAGCCCAGAGGGCGTTGGGGAGCTTGTCTGGACAACTCTTCTTATTCTACCAACCATTTTCTACAAAATGTTATAGAGGGTTTTGTTGAATGCCTTGATTTTCCCATTTTCCTGTGCGTGATAGTTGGAGTAATGGTTTGAATGGATGTCATACCTGGCATAAAACCTCTTCAATTCATCTCCTCGGAAGTTGGTGTCATTATCAGTGAGGATAACATGAGAGACTCCAAACCAGTAAGTGATATTGGATCTCAAGAAGTCAACAATTGAATGGGCCTTGACCTCCTTGAGCAGAACAGCCTCTGCCCACATGGAAATGAAATCTTTAGCGGTTAGGTTGAAATTGCACTGGCGAGTTGTCACTGGTGGATATGGTCCCACAACATCAAGTCCCCACACCAAAAATGGCCAAGAATACTTAGTGAATTGGAGGGGTTGTGGTGGATGATACATGAAGTTAGCATGAATTTGGCACGTGTGACATCTCTTGGATAACTCGATGTAATCATGGATCATGGAGGGCCAAAAGTACCCTAATCTCAAGATCTGGTGAGATATATTTGGCCTAGTCTGGTGGGCACTGTAGGAACTAGCATGAACCTCCTACATGACCTGAGAAATCTCAACTCCTTGGATTCAATTTAGGAGAACACCATCGAACCCGTTCTTTTATAGTATTTTCTCAATACTGGGACCACTCTGGAGGGTAAACTGTAGCGTGCGGTATCAGATTCTCTCGTACTCGGACCGATCTTCCATGAGGCAACCATTTTGGAGGTACTCAACAAAGGGGGATCTCCATTCGGGATCACTTCAACCACTACATCTGAGGAACCTGGAGGCCCTGGCGTGGAGGATCCAGTGGTAAGATGGCTTACTCGCAGGCCATCGTCATCATCGGAGGTGACAGGAGCAATGAATCTCTAATGTGCCACGTGGAGAATCAGATCATCCTTCTTGGGTTCTAAAAGTGATGCATCTAGGCCATCCAGGGCATCAGCTCGACCATTCTGAGATCGAGGAACATGAGTAACATCTGGCCAAGATGGGAACTGGGCCATTAGCTGGAGAGTGTGCTCCAATAATGGTACGAGCTCTGACTTTCTGACGACATAGTCACCGTTGGTCTACTTGATGACTAGTTCAGAATTCCCTTTCACATGCAAATGGGGCACCTCAATCTCGAGGGCCAATTCAAGGCCAGTGATAAGAGCATGATACTCTGCCTCATTATTGGGGCAGCCTTTTGACAACAGGAATGAGTACAGCAGAATGGCTTACGCTAGGGTGATGAAGACGATACCCAAGCCTACCTTTTTGAGCCTAGGGTTATTGAGCCTACTTCCAATGGGAATCCAGATAGAACCATCGAAATTAATCTTCCAACACGAGATGGAATGGTCTACTGAGAGGATTGCCTCATCCGGAAAATCGAGATCCAAGGACTGGTCAGCAGGAGCTAGATGGGTAGCAAGGAAGTCTGTCAATGCTTTCCCCTTAATAGATTTCTGAGGGAAAAAACTGATGTTGAAATGATGAATGATCACCGCCCACTGATCTTGGCCACCAATAAATATTGGGCCGTTCAGAATGTACTTCAGTGGGTTTACCTGAGACACCAATTGTACATCATGGTGCTGCAAGTAATGTCACAATTTTGTTACTACGAATACCAGTGCAAGGCAGCTCTTTTCGATGGGGAGTATCTGATCTCTGTATCAATGAGCATACGATTGAGGTAGTAGACACTGTTCTTCATCCCCTCATTGTTCTTCTAGGCGCGAAGGGCACCAAGATATCATTCTAGGGCCGTCACGTATAGGATCAGTGGTTTTCCAGAGACGGTTGGCATCAAGACTAGAGGTTGGAGCAGATATTTCTTGATTTCCTTGAATGTGGTCTGGCACTCTTTGTCACACTCGTAGGCGGAGCCTTTCTTCACGAGCTGATAAAAGGGGTTACACTTGTCGTACAGATTCGCAATGAATCGGCATATGTAGGCTAAGTGGCTTTGGAAACCTCAAAGCTCCTGAATGTTTCTAGGGGAGGCATATGGATAATTGACTTGATCTTCTCGAGGTCGATCTCGATACCTTGATATCTGAAAACAAATCCAAGGAACTTCCCAGAGGTGACCCTGAAGTAACATTTCAATGGGTTCATCTTCAAGTGGTGGGAACAGTGGAATCCAGACACTTTCTCGAGGTCCTTGAGATGGTCCTAACACTGGCGAGATTCGATGACCAGATCATCCACATATAATTCCACCAATGTCCTAAGGATTGGATTTAATAAGCGATGCATAGCCCACTGATAGGTGGCACCTACATTCTTTATGCCGAAGGGCATGACCTGATAAAAAAACGTACCTTGTGGCGCCCTGAAAGCTGTGGAATATTCATCTTTAGGGGCCATTCAGATCTGGTTATATCTGGAATAACCATCCATGAAGGAAAGGGCTTGAAACCTAGCCATAGCATCGATCAAAAATTCTGTCACTGGAAGGGGAAAATCATCATTCAGACAGTGACGGTTGAGATCATAGAAGTCGATTCAGACTCTAATATGTCTATTGTTCTTCCTAACTAGCACAATGTTGGAAATCCATTTGGGGTACTGGACCTCTCTGATGAATTTGGCTCTAATTAGCTTGTAAAATTCAGCCTTGACCATGACACCATGAGAATGGTGCATCTTTCTGGGGCGCTACTTGAACCCATAATGATTTTCTGGGAGATCGTGGCGGTGGATGGATACCTGAGGATCTAGTCCTAGAATCTCATTGTAACTCCAAGAAAACAATTCATGGTTCTATTTAAGAAATTCCACATACTGCTGCTACTCTTTGAGGGACATGGAGGCACTGATCAATATTGGTCTTGGATCTACCTTTCTCCCAAGGTTCACCTATACTAGTTCATCGACTGTGGCAGAGAAACCCTCATCAAAGGAAGGGGGAGTATCCTCCAAATCGTCTTCTTCACTTGTAGAGGAGGGATCCCCAGCGGGAGGCGCCTCCTCTGAGTTGGAATATTCTGATGGGAGGTGGGCACGAGCCTTAGTAGCAGTGGTCACTGCATCAGATGATCTCGGTACTTACAAAACAATAACAATGAAGGCTGTTGACTCGATCTCATCTAGTATTTGGCCTAAGGGGCCACACTTGATGATATCAAAGAAATAGTGGTGCATTGGCTTGATCCAGTTAAATACATCCTAACGAAACATGCACGTATTCCGTACTACTGCTGCCATGGGGCAGACGTCCAGATACCTTACGGGGGTAGGAGGCTCTGAGATCACCTTATATTGATTTGTGTAGGATTACGAGGTGATGTCCCTCCCTCACATGGACTTGGAAATATTATTCCAGCTTGTACCAGAGACAACAAAACATTTCCCCATGTTAGGGTTCATGGCCTCCATTTGATGGATCGGGAAGAGGTAGGCGTCATCCAGACCTGTCCAGTGGTCAGTTGCAACCACGACGGGTTTGACCTTACTAGCCTGAATCTTCTTATCCTTGCTCTTGTAATAGTAAACATCTAGGTAGTGAGCTTCACAAGAGGTCAAAAGAGACATGTCACCTTGGAGTACGCCTACTCGACCATTGAGGGGGTACTCGAGGCATTGGTGATATGATGAGGGGACCACCGCATGCAGGTGGAGTCGTGGTCTGCCCATCAATGCATTGTATGTGGTGTCTTGAGAGACCACCATAAACTCGGTGATGGCAACTAGGCCACCGAACTGGGCCATCAAATGGATCTTTCCAAATGGGGTCTGCTCGGTCCTGTCATATCCTTGGATTCTTAAATCAGAGGGAGTCAGGTTATCTTCGGATAACCCCTACATCCACAGTGTCTGGGTCGGGATAAAGTTGATCCCAGAACTCGTGTTAACAAGACAGTGGAGAACCTACATGACATTAAATTGGCCGGTGATATATAGTAGGCAGATGTTCCCCTGTATGAGAGAGCCTTCATCTTCTCCAGAGAAAAAAATGAAGGCCTGAAATTCAGAATTCTTGACCGCTTCAGCATGAAAGGCTTCTGCAGCTGCTACCTCTGTCTCAAACTGAAGGGGGATTATTAAAGCCTCAGTGAGGGACTCACGCATATCTAGTGATAAGAGAAGGGCCTCAAGGATGGAGAGACTCACAGGGATGTCAGCATGGTGCTTGAGAACATCATACTTCCATGCCAGACATGAACTTCTGCTTGCAGAAGGTCGTTCTGTGACAGAAGGCATGGCGAGAACGGCCTGATGGGCTAGCGGCTGACTGGTGTTGGGAATATCCTGCTGCTCACTAGTCAAAGCCCACAGAGTAGCTACCAGATGATAGACGAATGGATAATACTGTCCTGTAGCAGGGCGTGGTTAGTCGCGGTATGGTTAAGGTGGCTCTTCCTGATCTAGTAGCACAAACAGATGTGAGGGCGGGCCTGATGACACCGGATGAGGAGGCTGTGCTTTTTGAGCTCTGTGTTTGGCCTGCTGTTTGGTCTCAGTGGCATACACAACCTAGCTAGAAGTGCCAACTGATATACCACGATGAACCACATGACCTTAGCTTCACTGACGTTGGTGTCGGCAGGGGATTTTGGGTAGTTTCTCCTAGCACTCCCCCTCATCGGGAGTCATATAGCGATTTGCCAACTCCACGGTATTAACCGAAGAATACCCTTTACTATCAATCAAAGATTCATCCATTACTGGGAAGATTCTCGGAGGAATACTCATCTCCAGAGTACTTAAATCACTAAGAGTGTGATATGATGATGGCATTGGCGGGGCGCATTGCTTTCCCTTGCGTCATCGATGCTTTCTCTTCTGAGAAGAGGCCGGCTGAGATTATGATGTAGAAGTGGAAGCATCAACTTCTGAAGTCTCTGTCTGATTTAGGCATAGACGAATGATCCCATGGGCATGATCTACCATCTTGCGAGCCATCCAGTCATCATACTTATGGGACTCGCGGTTATAAACATGCTGCCACTCGCCCTCGCTATCACTGCTATTGTCTGGCCTTATAGCGACGCATGACACTTGTGTTGGGGCTGGGCCTAGCCTGGCTATGTTGTTATCAACCTAGTCCTGAAGCCATTCTTTGAATACATAGAACTTCTTGATGGTGTTCCCTGGGATCCAGTGATAAGGGCAGTAGTTGGGGCGATTAGTGAGGTTTTCCTCTTCTGGCCTTCTGCACTCTAGAAAAGGCACAATCCCTTGTTCCAAGGCACTTCAGAAATAACTGGGGACCTGATTCTCATTGAATGAGTAGGTCTAGTTTCATCTGTCCGAAAAAGGGTTCCTTGGAGCCTCGCCCTGATGAGGGGCTAGATGATCCTATAGAAGAGGTGGAGCTTGGTTGTCCCACCTAGGCGGTGGCAGCACATTTTGCGGGGGCACCTGCTGATTTAGAGGAAGCCGCTGCTGAGCTGGAGGTTGCACCTGTAGTGGCGGGCTTCTGCGAGGCTGGGGTGGTAGCTCCACTGGTAATAATTCCAGCTGTCTAGGGGCCTCTATTTGGGCCACCTTGGTGGGCTTTACTCTAGAATCCCTTCTCATGGGAATTATAGGAGGCAACAGATATTCCTAGATAGCTTGTTATAGGTATTCTTCCAGGATTTGGGCCTTATTAGAGAAGTCTCGAAATCCCCCAGGGTAGTTATGGGTGATCCGATAGGGAACCATTTTCGTATTAACATTCCCTACACACATCTTCAGTAATTTCTCCTGATTCAGTGGCATGTTAAGGGAATATGTATGTCCTTTCAACCGGGTGATAAAGTCTTTGACACGCTCATCAGGCATCTGTTTGCACTTTAAGAGTTCTGTGATGCTTTTCTTCCACGTGGTGGAGCTTAAATGGTAGAGGAATTTCTTGTGAAGGTCCTCCCAGCTGGTTACCTATCCGGTGGGGAGTTGGTTGTACCAGACAAACGCAGGCCCCTCCAATGTCTGCATATAGTATCAGAGTTTAGCAGCCTCCTGCTGTGCTGGAGTCCCTAACATGGTCCCACACCTTTAGTTGAAGTTGTCTAGGTGCTATGTCGGGCCCCCCGTCCAATTAAAAGGGGAGAAGGTGTGATTCCTGAAACCCAGAGGTGCTAGCATGTAATCCACCCATACTAGATATGGCATTCCATCAAGCGAGATTGCCACCTGTCGTGTTTCCAATGCCTCGAGGAAGGCAATGAGCACCACTATCGGATCATCTAGGAGGGATTACCTATCTTTATGGGGATCCATAACCATGTGTGCATTGGAAGGTTATTCGACACAGTAAACAGGCCCAGCGGCTCATGGAGCGGTTGGTGGCACGACCCTCGGGCTGGCTGGGAGAGCCCGAGCTGGGTACCATGGATTTTCGCATTGTTCAGGAGGGTTTAGAATGACATATCCCAGACTGTAAGTTCTGGCCTCGACCCTTTCTATGGGGGTAGGATAGTCAGGGTCTCCTGGAGGTAGCTCACTGAGGGGAAGTCATTTCTGCCCCTGCTACCCCAACCTGGGATCACCGTAGTCCGGTCATCACTCTGCAGCGCGTTCATCCAAGAGGTCATCGACCAACTTCTTCTGCTCGGAAAGTTGTTGGTTCAATGTGGCCTTCTCATAGTCTTCCTTCATATTCTGCACTGACGCAGATGGGTTGGAGTGCTTGGAAGCTCTAACGTTCTCTTTAACCTTATCGGAATTTTAGCTGAGTACTAATGCCTCGGTGGGCACATGGAGACCTAGTAGGTTCCTCTACTAGTGAGTAACCCTCCACGATAGGTCCAATAGTGGTGGCATGACCTTGGGGGGTGAGTCCCCATCAATAATCTCTAACTCATCCTCCTCATCCACTATGTTGGCCATGTTGACCGTGACACTTCTTGGGGGCATGTCCTCGATATCACCTAGCAGGTAGGGTTGCCTCCAGATAGGACTAAAGAGGTGGGAAGCATACTACCCCCAGCCATGGACTTGCGCATGGGGGGAATCCTCCTTGATAATTTTGCAGAGTATCTTGAAACTCTGAATGCATTGATCTTGGAGGACCTTACGGTGGCTTGGTGACTCAGGGCGCTGGGCCACTAGGAGCGAATCCAGATCAACTATAAGACATTTCTTGCCAATGTCTTCAAAATGTGCTTGGCTCTTGGGATAAACCACTCACTGATGATGAAGGAGAAAGGGCGTCATCCAAAGTGTTTGGCAGAAACATTCAAACTCCTCTAGGGTGAGGGATTCCAGCGCGTGAAAATTTGGCGCTGCCACAGGCCAGAAAATCTTGGGGAAGTGGTCCGCTATGAGGATGTTCCATAAGCTTCTCAGATCAGATTTAGGCTCTGGACCTTGATTTCCCCACTCGTCAACTAGAGGTGACTGAGGAACTGGAAGCGGTACTGATGCAGACCGCTAGGATGACAGGTTGTCCGGTGGAGAGTACGACGAGTGGGCTGACTAGACACCAAATATCGGCCTGTCTTCTGAAGAGTGTAGCGACCTAGCCTCTACATCATGATAAGATGGGTTGAAGGCCACGTTTAATAGATTAAGGGCTAGGCCTACTGGAGATTGTCCGCGCTGCTTATTTCCTGCCATCATTCCCCAAAATAGCTCTATGAGATCTCTTGTCGAGGTAGAGAGCGCTTCTGGTGATGAAGGCGGTGATTGCATGACCGTGACCTACAGGGTTTCCAAACTTTCATCCTCCTGAATATACCTACAGAGGGAGGTGGGAATCTGATGGACCTCGCATTCCAGGAGTATTAGGCTGATGTGCCTTGCCTCTGCCCTAGCCCTTGAGTCGACTGAGTGAGAGGAGGGTTCCCGAGGTGAGTTTTATTCTGCTTAAGATTCTGAGAAGCGGATTGGTTTGATCTCTGTCCAGACCTTCCCAGAATTTTTGTTATGGTGGCGATGACCCGTCTTCCTACCCCTAGGTGTCTCCTTGGGACAGGTCTGATTTCTAACATAATTTCCTTCGACCACACTGGTTCTGAGGTGGAGAGGGTTTCCACCTAAGAAATCCGGGGTGCGAGGAGCACCGTGACAGATGTCAAAGGGGACATGGGGAGGACCTCCATGGGTAGGGCTGGAGTGGGCAAGACCTCCGCTATAACTGGCAGGAGCATGGGGAGTACCTCCATGGGTAGCGCTGGAGCAGGAAAGACCTCCGCTAGAACTGGAAGGTGCATGGGGAGGACCTACATGCTTTTTTTTCGGGTGGCCTTAGTATGAGGAGGATCCTTGTACTGGTTCAGCTGAACACGGGTAGGACCTTCATGCTGGGCACGGGTGGATCGAGGCAGACCTTCATCCCTCTGGTTGACAAGGCAAGGAGGACTTTTTCCAGCTGCTGAGAGGATGCGGGGAGGATCCCCGCGTTGGAGAGAGACCAGATGTACAATGTCCCTACACCGGTGTTCGGTGGCCGGAGGAATGACCCATACCTAGTGTAATGGTCATGGGAGAGGCCCTCGCGCTGAGTGTCACTGACACCAGGAAGACCCTCATTTGGATAGAGGGTGGCACGGGGTGGACCTCCATACTAAGCCTCAAAGCGGGGAAGGCCCGCATTCTCTGTGGTAATGGTACGTGGACGACCTCCGTACTGGGTGGCATCGCTGCGGGTTAGTCTGCGGTGGACACTGCCTATGCCGACGACCAAGAGAGTCGACCCAGCTTACCCATGGGGCGGTTGGGGCCTCGGTTCAAGTCGGGCGTAGACGTGCCCATGCTCAATGTATTCAGGGAACTGGTGATATGCGTTGTTGGTGGCTCAGGCCACAGTAGTCGTCGATGTTGACGCCCCTTGGCAGGCGTCCTCAGCTTGTGTTCGATGCTGGCATCGGGTCGGATGAACTGGAGCTGGTAGTGCAAGTACGTGTCTTACCTACTCCTCATCCATCATGGTCAGGTGGTGGCGCTGGTGCGGCCAGGTGGGAGCCCTCACTGGGAGCCCCTAGAATGGAACTATGACCGGGCTGGGCCGAACGTCACCTACCTCGTCAGCGTATGGTAGGGAGTCATCAAAGCATTCCAGGTAGTGGCTCTTGAAATGGTTATATGTTAGTTTGGAGAGAAGCGGTTCCTTGTGCGGCCCTCAGGGGAGACATTGGCAATGAGGTGCAGATGTCTCCAGATCCAGGCAGGCCATATCCTGAGTCAGGATTATGCCCTCCTCCTCGTAATGGTGTACGGGGTGGTTGATTACCCTCCGCTGAATAACCTCAGATGGGGAGATGGGGTATGGGCTCCCCAGGTCCATGGGTGCAGAGGCCATTGTGGAAGAGGTGGAGCCACGTGGGACTACCACAGTGGTATTTCCCCTGCTCCTGCTTCGGTGTGTAGGCAGTGATCGTGTTCCGAGTGTAGTAACTTGATTCCTGAGGATTAGCGAGATTAACTCGTCAGTGGTGAAAGAAAAAGAAATCGACGACCTATGCCCCAACACCATTCTGTCTTCCATGATTGGTAAGATGGATCCATGATAACAACATCACATAACAGGATGTCCAACGTTCTACTGCCCCAGCTTTTGGTGAGTTTCACGCTAGGCCTACTACTTGATTGGCGGTACCTGACGCCGGATAACTAGATCCGGTGACATGTCAATCTATTGATGCCTCAAGTTCTACTAATCTCCATATTGAGGAGAATAATATTCAAATCAGGTTCACCATTTCTGTTTCTGACGCTTTTACCGGGGCACGCGCATCCATCTGTGGAGGACGCGAAGTTGTTTCCCCATATTCCCTATTTCCAAATGTGGGTGACATCCATCACTTTTTCAGGGACATTTTCTCCTTGATCGAAATGGGATGATGGAATATCGGTTCTTCCTTCCATAGATTCCTCCTCACAACTGGTCACCTAGTCTGGGTCTCCCTTATAGTTTTAAGACGTTCTTCATGAAACTATTCCTAGTTCCATATCTTCATGGACACCGGTTAATTACACTGATTCTATCTAGACATTACAAGGGGTCTGGTCAGGGCAGCAAGCTTCAGTTATGGGAGTAGTCACGTTAGATATCACTAGCGTGTCTAGGCACTGGGACACTGGAGTGTCTGTCTTCTATTCCTAATTATAGGTCTTCTCGAGGGTGTGGAATCCTATGGCATCCCACATTGAATGCGGGGAATCATATGCCATGGGAATGTATCTAAGGTTTTCATCAGCTTACCATGTTTAACATGGAGTATGCCGCAAGTTTAACGTCCAGCGGAGATAGATCGGACTGATCAGAACACTGAATAGAGTGGATCAGATGAGTCTAACCCCTGGAGGACAATCTGATGTAGGTGGGTTGACATGACCTCACCAGGATGTGGCCGCCCAGGTAAGAATCAAGATGGATGATGGGGTGATGAGTAAAATGGGTGGTGAATGGGATGGAACCGCCGTAAGGACGACAATAATGTTGGGATTGAGTTTTAGGGAGACTTCCTATGTATCCTTGTGGCATGAAATCAAAGTCCGCATAGTTCAGGAGGATGACATGACACCTAAGGAGGCGGCCCGTGAGAATTGACGTGTGGATGGGACCTAGAGGAAATGGAACCTTTGGGTTAGGGAATGAACTTCTCGAGACACATAGGATTGATGTAAAGGTTAGGTGATGAGCTTGAATTGGGGTGTACACATAGGAAAACTACCTAATGATGTCTATGGGGCTTATGCGTGGTTAGCATCCCAGGCTATTTTGACACAACTAGGATGGACCAAATATGTGGGTCCCATCGAAGGGGATTAAAATTGCTTGCCATTGAATAGGGGATGCAGCGGCTTACCGCTGATCAGGATACAACAGCTTACCAATGATTGAGATACACAATGACTTACCATTGTGTGTGGTTTATAGTTTAACGTCATGCGGGATGAAGGTGAACCGACGTGAATGAGGACCTAGGGTCCAGATGGATGGTGTGGGAAAACCGACGTAAAGGGGGGTCAGAATGACTGGGTGTTGATCTTGAACCTCAGGGAGGCTTCCTACGTACCTCTCCGTATCAAGGATCAAAGATTTTGTAGTTCATAATGGGTCATTGGTGCACCTAAGTAAAGTGGTTGGGACCAATTAGGAATTGGTATTGAACCTCGGTGAGGCTTCTTACGTACCTTTCCTTAGCAAGGATCAAATTTCTTGTAGTTCGAATTGGGAGTGTGGGGATTATACTATAGGAGGCCCAAGGTGTTTGTGAACCAATGTGAAGATGGTCAGAATGACAGGGATGGTGGGCTTGAACCTCCGGGAGGCTTGCTACGTACCTTGCCTTGGCAAGGATCAAAGTCATCGTAGTTCAGGTGGGTAGGTAAATCGACACGAAGGAGGACCTGGGGTCCAACGGGTGGTGGGCTTGAACCTCATGGAGGATTCCAATGTACCCTGCCTTGGAAAGGATCAAAGACCTCGTAGTTCGGGTTGGGTGTAGGTCTTAAACTCTAGGCTGCCCAAGCTGTTATGGTCGATGCTTACTCTAAGCCCACGTGATTTATGCTCGGTGTGAGAAACAAGAGGCATCAAAGATCTAATGATCACATCACGATGGTGTGTCCATGAAGGGTGGTGAGTGAGGATTACATGTGATCGTATCCCAAAGTGGAAACAGAGGGGGGTTATACGTGGTTAACAGCCCGAAGAGGTTGGTACTTACTATCAGATGGAGGCCCGATGACGACGAAGCCCAGCGGGAGAGGGATTTGGCAATGAAGAAATGAGGATCACCATTCCCCACTATGCCATTTTCCAGCCTTTGGCACCGGAAAAGAATGGAGGAATAGGGGTACTACCTCTTGAAAGAAAATCTAGGGGCTTAAACCAGAGTGGTTGACATAACCCCATGTAGGATACATGGGGGGAAGTCACAGTTTAACACCATGTGCTGAGGAAAATGGTGCTTGTCATTTTATCATCTGGAGCTCGGTTAAGGCTGGTTCTCTCCGCACCCCTAGGACATACATAATTGGTACCCTCTACACCTTGGTGAATAGAAGGGACAAGAAATGTCATGGATGGGGGGTGTTATGGAGCGAACCATTGGGGGGGTCCACGTTAGTGTGGATATGCGAATAAGTAATAGCCATTAGCATGCCTATGTGAAGAAGCATAAGGTGAAGCAATGAAATGGGAAGTGTCGTCTAAGGGACTTTGAAATTAATTCGTGCGAACCTAGGAGGTTGCATGGGAGAGGGAGTTGTAGATTAAAGGGGTTTACGAGTAGAGGCCTTGTAGAGCTCTAGTACTCTATTCAATGGGAGGGCTTCGAGAAGGTTTGTTATTCATGAAGTGAAGTGGACTAGCCTAGTTATAGGGAATAGGTTCATATAAGAGGTGCTTTGTGAAGTGGAAGGGCATTCACAAATAAAATCCCTACGAAGCATGGGTGCCTCGCGAAGCAAGGTCCTGTGAAGCAATGTGCTTCATGAGGCATAGTGACTCAGCCTTATCATTCAAGTCATGTGTGCATGGGGGGTTCTTTGTGAAGCATGAACGATCCGCAATGACCCAAGTACCTATGAGGATTACCTTCTTTCGCGACGTCCTCTGGGATTCGCAAAAGGTATCCCTCTCGAAAGAGGGGGTGAAAACAAGGAAAAGCAGAGGTACTTCGCAGAGAAAAAGTACCTTGAGTAGCTCATGGTTCACAGAGAATAAAGTGCTTCATGATTTGGGAGTCGGGAAGAAGAAAGGTTGGATGATTGATGCTTTGGTCCTAGGGGGAGCCTGGTATTTATAGGCAAGTGGTGCCGCGGAGCAGCGCTCGCTCAGCTTGAATATGGATTCCACTCCGCGGTGGGCTTGTGAACGTCAAAGGGGCTCATGGATCATCCAACCTTTTGGCTTCGTGGTGGGCTCGCAAATTTCAAAGGGGATCACGGAGCATCCGGCCTCCTCGCTTCGCTGCGAGCTCATTAATGTCAAAGGGGCTCATGGAGCATCCCGCATCTTGGCTTCGCAGAGGGCTCGCGGGTCTGTGGTGCTATGCGAAAGGACTTCACGAGACAGATTCAGATCCTTCCTTATAAACCTTCTCCCTTCCGATTTTTAGCGCCAACAAAATTCCTTTACATGTTTAAATGGTTATTTTTAAATAAAATTATTTTAAAATTTTTTGTGAACTTTTAGTTTTAAAATGTTATTTTTAAAATGAAAAAGATATTTTCCCCAAGAATGTTTTTAAAAGTATTTCTATTCATCAACAAAAACCCTATATTTTATATATATTCCACTAGGGATATGTTTTATTGAAACTATCCTTTTTCTTATTATTGATGGTTTATGATTATTTTTTTCTAAGATAGTATTTACATTCAATTCCTTGATTTTTTTGTAATAATTAACTTTCCCTTGAAATATTCACTTTACATTGATCATTAGACATTAAATTTCCCCTAAATATTCCTATTATTTATCATGGATATGGTTATTGATTAAACCATATCTCATTTCTATATACAGTGTTTTACATTGAAAGTTATTTGATTGATTGGGGAAATATTGATAATACATATTCTTTCTACAATAAGGATGTGTAATGGTAAGGCATATTGTTCATGAATTAAATTTATTATTCGATATATGAGGAATTATTTGGATATAATGATATGGGTGGGTCCTAGATAAATATATCCCTTTGATACATTATTTATATCATGAGAAAAATTAGTAAGCTAGTATTAAATGGGCTTCTACATGTAGTTTTAAAACATCTTGTGAAAGATCTTGACAGTAGAGGTATCATGTCCCAGAGACTATAACAACCAATAATTAAGAATTTCCTACATCGAGAATTCAATAATTATTATCCATGATATTTTAATAATGATATTATCTATAGATTCATTTCATTCTAATTTTACTGATTAAATGGAATTTATTTTTAGATATTTAGCTTTCGATATTTATTTTTCCTTATCCAGTTATGATAGTCATGATATTGATTAAATGGAAAGCATTTTTAGTTAGTTAACTTTTTATATTGATTATCATAGTCAAGTTATTTAAATTTTATGTGTGTTTAGTGATTTACCTTTTCATGTTGAATATTCTTATTGATTCATGATAGCTTCTGTTGTACTTAACCCTTATTGAGATTTTGAGCTCACACTTATTTTGTTTTCTTTCTCAGGAATCCATAAAGTTTACTATGATTGATAGATAAGGATATTATAGAAGGAATAAAGTTATTCTTGAAAAAAAAATCTTATAATTTGTGTCTTAAAATGTAGTATGAGAAACATGTATGTATATAGTTTACCAAGACTACTAAACTATTCAGTTCTTAGGGATGTGATTCCTTATATCTTATGCCAATATAATAAAGTAATACATTAGCTCTAGATTATTGGAGTCTGATTTTCTACAGCGGGTATTATAGTAAGTTTAGTAAAAATATTGAGAAATGGATTTAGGAAAACATATATAATGGAACATGACACTGATAGACTTTGATGGTAGGTATGGAAGAATATTCCAAATCTTTGGTTAGGAAGATATTATGCAGTTTTTCATAGAAATACAACTCAATATAGATAATACAAGTGGATGTGGTTCTAGTATAGTTGTACCTCTGGGTAATAACATTGAAAAGGGTGAATTAGTCTTGACCCAATCATCACCTGGTGCACAAAAAATGTCCTTACTGTTGACCAAGTTTGAAACACCTAGGGGATATACTTTGGATAATTCACATTTTATTTAAAACCCATTATAAAGGATTTGAATAGATAATGATAATGAATAACATAGGTTAAACCTAATGTGTATTAGATTAAAAAAAAATTGTCATGATTTAAACATCCTATAAATGATTATATGATTTTTTAAAATCTGAATATTTCTACCTACACTATGATTTTTGGTTTTATTTTTTTAAGAAGGTTGAGAGAAACAACCCATTTATTATAGGGGAAAGATAAACCTCTTTTAAACTAGAGTTATAGGAAACCCTTACAAGACCGAAAGGCCCAATGGTATAGAGACCCATTATAATTTGAAAACCCAAAATACTAGTGGAATGAAAGGCAAAAAAGATGACAGGAAGGCCCGGAATGAGAAGTCTACAACAGGACATGTCATCAATAAAAATACATTCCCCCCCACCAGAAGTCATCACCACATGAATACAGCCTAAAAGAGGGAATTCACTCACCCCTTAAAAGACACTTTGCATCATGATTGGATGATGAATCAAGTCGGGGAACCCCGTCATTCACAAAGTGAGTGGAAGGCTGGATGATGGGTGACAACACACTCATCTTTCTTTCGAACCTCCCACCCAGTGATGACAGCGTGACCTAGCACTTTCTTCACCTTCCAAATTAATAGAAACTTCAAACCACCATTGGTGACCAGAGGAACCAATCAGAGTCATAAACAACCATATCCTAAGGGTAGAAAGTTCCACATGCCACTATCAATGATAATTGGCCCCAAAGCAGAGCCATCAGTTCCAGAAATACATGTGACCTCAAACAACTATCGAGAATTCCCATAAACTAGATACTAGTAATATAACATAATTAAGGAATTTTTTTGGAAAAATGTTTATTGGAATACAACCCATTACTTTAGTATATGAAAATTTTATTTGAGGAATAATGCATTTAAATTTTTTGGCCTTAATTTTAAAGGTATTGGTATCCTTAAAGGTTTATATTATCTGTGATATTGTAGTAAATATGGGTCATCACAATATCGGAATGTTATATGAATTATATTTATATAGTTTTAGAAAAAGGAAACCCACATGATAGGTTACAACCTGTTGTGACCGGAAAGGTTGTGAGTCTTAAACCCACAACCGAAGGATGATAAGGGTTTAACACATAACACTAGCCAATGTGATGTTCTTGAAAATATGTCATTTCTTTACATAAATGATTTGAAAAAAATATTAATAATGAACTAGTGGTGTTACTGTTTATGTTTATATATTAATTTATTATATTGGATAACTTGTGTTAACCATATTGGTTTTGTAAAATAGTTTGAGACATATGGAAATACTTGTCACTCTTTTATGTATATTACGATCCGTTAAAAGTGAATTTTAGTTCTTTGAGAATAAAAATTTAATTTTTGGATATTAATTTCATTGAGTAAGAAAAGAATTGGAAATTTATCAAAGCACAACTAAAGGATGAAATTATGATTATGAAATAGATATGTATCAGGATAGTATATTTCATTATATTCTTAGATATTAAAATAATTCATCAACTTTATGAAAAGGGTCTTGAAAAAAAAGGAATCATATTACCTTCATATTCGATAAATTAAATGGCCTTTTAAATTATCATAGGTTTATTGATTTGAGATCCTTAACTTTACATTGATCATTCACTTTCTTTTAATCATTTAATACTATAATTCTCTATTATTATTTACATGTTTCTTCCTTGTCTATTTCTTTACTTTCCAATAATGTTATCCTATTTAGAAACCTAGTCGTGTGTTATTCCATATGACATTTTTACTTCCACTTAACTCTCATTAATAGGATGTTTTATTGACCCATTTTAAGATATGGTTTTTTAACAATGTAATTTTAAAATATCAAACCCTTAATTTTTGACACAAGATTAAATTATGAGGATGTAATTTATTTATGTCAGACAGAATGAAACATCCTAAAATTATAAAAGAATAAAATTTTATTAAATATTGAATGATACACACAACACTATGTTTAAAAAACACAAAAAATATATATTTCCTTAAGTTCAATACCTTCTATGGCTTATAGAACATACAACCCTAAATCTAAATGTACTATAACATAATATATCGTTATAACCAAGTCATTGAATTGGTGGGTATGAAGAGTAATAACTAAATTATTAAAATTATATTGTTTAAAACTTTAAAAAAATTATTGGTTATATATGGATTTTAAATAAAATAAGAATCATTTGAAATAAAAAAGAAATGTTTTCTAAATAACTGTTTTCTTTCTAAAGGAAGCTTTAATCACATTTTGCACACATAATTTAAAATAAATTTTTACAACTTTTATAAAATTTATTTTATAAAATGAATTTAAATTTTTTAAATATTCAAATAAAAATTATCTTAGGATAATGTTTTAGTATTTTTTTGAAAAATTTCAATTTCAAATGAATAGTGAAAAATACAGATTTTTATTGAAACAACATTTTCATTTAAATAATTTAATAGGTAAAATTTAATTTTAAATTGGTTTTAATGTAATATTAGTAAATTATATTGTAATAAATAAAATTTATTTTATTAGAATCAATTACATACAAAATTGTTATATTAAATCCTTCCATACCTATAATAATTTTCTTCTTAAAACCTCACTTTTTTGTTGCGTCTACGGGTTTTGTTTTAAATTTAATTTTTATAATTACATGAATTTAAATTGATAAAATAGATTCTATATTTTTAATTATAATATTTTATATTTTATAATAGGTTCAACTTAATTTTTTACCATAATTAATAGTAAAAATAGTAAAAATTAATTACCATGGTTAAGGTAAAAATGGATTTACCAGGGGTTAAACTAAAAAGATAAGTGTTAAAATAATCTAAAAAATTGTATAAAATATATTTTATGAACATATTTAGTCTTTATAATGTCTAATTATATATAATACTATATTTTTACCCTTATATAAAGTGAAAATGTGGTTACACCTTTTTCTTTTCAAATTTTACAAGTATACCACTCACCTCGCTTAAAAAGGCCATCCACTCTCCTCTATTCTTCACACCTTAAAAAAATTTAAAATAAATAAAAAAATAAATTTCCCAATTCAATATCATCACGAGGGAATAATTTTTTGGTCATAAATCCATTCAAGTAATACTTTAGGTATAATCCTAAAGATGTGGTTCAAGAAGAGGTAAAATTTTTAACTATACATTTTGGCTTTATTTCTACTTCCACCTCCTTAAAATATTATTTATTTATTATTATATAATAAAAAATTATGTCCCATATACTGTGATTTTATTTTTTTAAGGTAATGACCTATATCCATCTCCCCTTGAAGTGATAACGTCACTCGTGTGTACGACGGACTAGCACCTTGCCAACCAATGTGACAAGTTTTCCATGAACACCTATCATGATTGGGTATGATAATGGATATAAAGTATATATTTGATATTTATTACAAATTTATACCTATGTATTCATCATATTGTATATACCTTTGTTACTTTCCATTCTCTTAGGGATACGATTACATCGCTCGTGTGTACGGTGGAGTACCACCTCGTGAAGCGCTGCAATATTGTTTTCACTAACGCATTACATGGAAGGTAATAAGGATAAATTTAATGAATATATGTAATATAAGTGAAATAATTATGATATTAATTAAATATTTATCATTATAATAGGATAATATATCATTTTATATTTTACATTTTCACTCACTAAATGATGATAACATCATCCGTGATCATATGAATTGGCATCTTTACAAAGTGATGTGACTATATTTTCATCACCACAATATATATATGATATATATAAGTATATTTAAATAAATAATATTTTATTTATGATTTTATTATCATTATTTAAAGATAAAATATTACTCAATTCCTTTCCAAAATGATTGTTGAAAAATTGAAATGTGGCTCATTTGTACGTACCGCCTACCATCGCAGTGATCATAACATACTTAATTTCTCAAAATAATATTTCATTATTAGTATTAAATTTATAATTTATGTATAAATATGAAAAATATTTCATTATTATTATTTTTTATATGTTGAAATAATTACCTCTTAGGCCAACAATCAACCTACTGAATTCATTTTTGATACATAAGTCAAAAATAATCAAAACACTTTACATGGACTTAATTTATTAAGTAATTGTATATAACAATATAATAATTGAAATAGAAGGAATTATAAACTTTAAAAAGTTTCTTAATCATGTAAAAATTTAACAGAGGTTTATTGTTTAGGAAGATAAATAACGTACGTGATGAGTCAGACTCAAGGTAAGGGACTTTGTCTCAATTTCCCTTCATTGAGGCATATTGTAATGTTGTGCACATAATTTATTATATATTATGTAAATATTTCCCATTTCACATGTAATATCATGATTCATTAATAATTCATGGTATATTAAATTTATATTTTAATTATTTCATATAGGGGATTTAACATGAAAGTTATCAAATTGTAAAGAATTTCATAATTAAATTTCTTTTCATTGGGTTATATTACTTCTTCATTTGCATTTGATATTATAAGATTATGTATATCATTAATTTTTATTATCTTATGTATTATTTACATTTTTTATGTATATTTAAATTTAATACACATAGTCGATTCATTGATTAATTCTCATTCCAATGTTATGGTCTTTATCAGGGTTTATTTCCCAATCTCATTTCAATCAGGACTCTTTATACTTGATTTTTCATTGAAGGAAATTATTTGATAATTTTCTAATAAAGACCATAATTTTATTATCCTAAAGTTATTCATGAAGTTTCGAAGAAATAGTACCATTTTCCATGCTTTTCTACTTAAAATGATTGAGAAAATGTTTTTAGTAAAATCTTACTTCATTTCTTTCATTGGTCAAAAATCATTTTTCTTCCAAAACAATTTTTTCAAAAAATGTTTTTAATTTTTTTTAACATTATTAAAACGTTTTATTTTTTTCCATGTTTTCATTTTTACAAATTTTTTTAACAAAATATTTATTTTTTATAAACAATTTCTATTTTTATTTTATCAAAAAAGTGAAACGAATCTTTGTTTTAATCTGCATGGAATGTATAGAATTTCATATAATCATGAACACTCAATGTTTTAAAGCTTACTTTATAATTTTCATAGAAAATTATTTTTAGTATCTATTTATCTTCTAGTTTAAAAATTTTATTTTCAAAATAAAAAGGATATTTTCTACAAGAATTTTATTAAAATTATTTATATATGTCATTGAAAAAACACTTCATTTTCCATATACTCTACTGGGGATATGTTTTATAGATACCATACTTATTATTCCTATAGAAGGTTTATGATTATTTTGAACAAGGATAGTTTTGACATTCAATTACATTATTCATTTGTTTATTCCTTATCTTTACCTTGAAATATTCACATTCCTATGATCAATGGAAATTAAATTTCACCTAAATATGCATATTATTTATCATGGATTTACTTATTTCTTAATCTATATCTCATTTATACTTATGGTTTTTTTACTCTAAAATTTATTTGATTGACTGTGGAAATATTGATAGTCCTTATTATTTATTCAATATGGAGGTTTAATGTTAAGGTATATTGTTCATAAATTAAATCAATTATTCAATATATGATAAATACTTTGGACATACCGATATAGGTGGGGCTTTTTTTATAAATAACCCCTTAATGCATTGGTATTCTCAGGAGGTGAATCATTAAGCTATAATTAAATAGGTTTCTACCTGTAGTTTTAAACTAACTTGTGAAAGGACTTGATGGTAGAGGTAGCATGTACTCCAGAACATGACATCCAATAATTAATCATTTTCTTTATCGAGAATTCATTAATTAATATCCATGATATTTTCAAAGTGATATTATCTCTAGGTGGATTTCATTATTAGTTTACTAAATAAATGACATGTATTTTTAGATATTTACCTTTACATATTGATTTCTAATTATCCAATCATTATAGTCATGATATTTATTAAATGGTATGTGTGTTCAGTTATTTACCTTTCAATATTGATTATGATAGTAAAGCTATTTAAATGGCATGTTTTTTCATTGATTTACCTTTACATGTTGATTATGATTACTGATTCATGATATATTCCTTTGTACTTAAACATTAATGAACATTTGATATCAGTCTTATTTTGTTTCATATCCCAATAATCCATGAAGTGTACTATGATTGATATGCCAGGATATTCTAAAGAGAGCAACCTTATTCTCAAAAAAATTGTAATTTATATTTTCAAATGTAATATAGGAATCATGTAAGTATCTTTTTTTGAAGAATACTAAACTATTAAGTCCTTCGGGATGTGATTCATTATATCTTATACTAATGTACTAAAGTGAGACACTGGATCCGGGTTACTGGAGTCAAGGTCGCTACACCATGGGACCAAATTTAAATGTTATATCTTAAATTCGTTATGTAATTAATGGTTATATATTATATATGAAAGAGAAATATGAACATAGTACGATGCAAAATAGAGGATTTATGAATTTGGAATAAGTGATGCATGCATCTAGTTTTAAGGATAGACATCCAATTTATGTGAATATTTCATATTTAAACATTATCAAATAGATATATGAGTTGGATTATATAACATTTTATGTACTGTTTTTCCATTGAAAATTGGTTTAAAACAAGATTTCTGTTAAAGTCGATGAATTGGGATTTATGAAACTTAATTTTAGTTTGTAAGTGTATAAGGAATAAATTTTAATAATGGAATCATAAGAAGTGTAAGTATTTTATGTCTCAAATCCAGTAAACAAGAATCAGTTAATTGTTCTATTAGAGACTAAAACAATTTTAGGGTCAAATGTTAATTCAATTGAGGATGACCCTTTAATTGTGAGATCATAATGATTTAATAGTGGTCCCAATGTAGAAAATTTCTTGTATATTATAAGGGACCACAAGGAAGGTATTATGATTCTCAATAGAGGATCCAAATCTTGTAAAAATTTAAATAAAAAAATAGGGATTTCAATGAACAAGTTAAAGTGATTTTTAATATACTATGTTTTTCCTCATAATATTATGTCTTATATACTATATTTATATAATTTAATTAAATGTTTGGATACTCATGTAGATAGTGACTTCTCCATATGATGATGTTATCAATCTTGAGGAAGAACACATAATTGATGTTGAAATTGTGGAATTATTAAGGGATCAGTAATATGTTGATGAAAATACAAGAATGTTGTAGCATCAATATGTTAACTAAAGTTATCAATGTAATATGTAATGTTATAAAATTTAAGGATGGATGGAATCTATGTGACTAACCTACTGAACCCAATATGTCAATATTTATTAGTTACATTGCGATCATAATGAGAATGCATGTGCCAATTGATATAGATACATGACACAATGTTGTGCATATTTTTAATACAAACATTTGAGAAGATATTAGGTTAAGGTTATGATATAATTCCTCCATTTTATTGAATAAAATTATAAAGAAACATTGATTTAATTTTCATTATCCCTTATAGAGTTCATTTATTTTAGATGATTACTATAAGTTAATTTGTATTAATGGTCTCTAGAAAATCTCATAAATCCTTCCAAACACTTTCGTAAAAGTATCATATTAAGGATGTTGAGGGGAAAACAAATCCCCACCCAATAGAACCATATTAACACATTATAAACCTATAAATATGGAAAAATTTTATTATTCATCACGATGAGTAATAATTTCATCTGATTTTTAATCGATAATATTTTATTTGAAATTATTTATTTTATCCACTTTGATTCAAAATTATTAATTTATGAAACAATAAAGGAGTTATAAAAATAAGATACATGCATGAAAACCAATGTACACGTAATATAAAGTAATGATGTGGTATGATTCACTTGAAAATAAAACTATATTTATTTTAAAACTATACAAATATTTTTATGTGATATGAAACAAAATTTGTTCCTTTATTTATATATAGATTGATGAGTCGAAATCCAAATCCACTTCCATCCCACGTCATGTTTTGTGGAAGAAGGATCATGTAAATAAAGAGGGAAACTAGTAGATGAAAACACATAAGCAGTATGGGAATCATATGTAAGTATGATATAATATATTTTTTATGATTTATATGAATATTACATAGAAATATATCTTTAAATTCAAATGTTTTTTATATGTTTCAAAAGAACGAATTGATATCGATTTTACCTGAAGAACAACTAATTTTATTATATGTGAAGTGACCAGAACAATATGTCCACGATAGAGGTGTAGGTTTTGGAGTGACGCCTCAAACATATTTACATAATACAAAAGTTATACAGAAATATATATGAGATGATGAAAGGAATCCATACACAAATAGATTCTTTAAAATATATTATTTCATATTCTAGTTTGGTGGACAAATATATACAAAAGGATCAAAGAGAGCCAATAAAAGAATAATGATTGGAACATGAAGATCCACATGACCCCACTAGTTTTGAGGCTCTTCATTCCCCTCAACTGCCTACCTTACCTAATGAAATAAACTTTTTTATAACTCTTTATCCTCAATGAAAATCAAACAACTTTTGATAACATTATATTTCAAAAAATCTACAGGGTAAAATTATATGTGATTTATATCTATCAACATTCATACATCACCTTGTTGCAAGGGGTATAGTGTAAAACATCCCATGAGACATTATATATAATAACAAACTACCAAAAGATCATGTAAGATTTGAAATTGAAGTAACTCAAGAGACGAGCACCGAGTTTCATGTTCCACTTGATGATCTGGATATTACCATGGTTGATAATGATATTGAAAATTTTATATAATTCTCATTTAACAGTATAACGATACATGAGGTATGTCTTTAACATTTTTTTCAAAAGAAAAACCTATAATATTTGATGAAAAAGAATTAAAATGAGGTATGTAATTATAAAGGAAATGACACTTTATATTGAAAACACTCACATTGAGCCACAATCAGAACATGGTGGATCAAATTAATCTTTGGTAGATTATTACACATCAAAAATAAATTATGGATCATTCTAAAAAAATCAGAGTTTTTTTCTAGGTTTCTCTAATGTCACATGCGTTTTAAAATAAAATGACACTTTTATATTAAAAAAACACTTGAGGTCCTACCATCCACATCGTGTGTTGGATAACATGTGATCGATTTATATATGTAAAAATGGATTATGAATTATTTTCCTAAATATAAAAAAATAACTATTCTCATATTATCATTTTTGAAAATGTAACACATGTTTTAAAATGAAATGACACTTTTATGTTGAAAATAGTCACTTTGATTCATATAGGACACTTCAGGTTTCATGTTGATGTGAGGTTTATCCCTATACATCACACATGAATTATGGATTATTTTCCCAAAATTTAAAGATAATAAGAGTTAATTTTCTATGTTTTAGCTATGTGAAGCATGTTTTAGACTGAAATGACATGTAGCGATCAACTGGCCTCGCAAAAGTTTTTACATCCAACTCAAGTTAAATTTCATCCATAGTTAATTCTTTATTTTGAATTTGAGTGTTTGTAATAACCCAGTGTTTTATCAATTGAATTCACTTCTTATAATTATTTCATATAGTATAATCACATAAAATAACTTTAAGAACACAATAAAAACTTTATAAACTATTAATGAATCAAATAAAAAGGCATTTCTAGAAGTTAAGGAATATATATCAATGAAATAGGAACTTGAACTTCAGAATAGTAATGTGACCCTTATGAATAGTAAACTATAAAATGTAATAGTAACCACACCAATGAAATTATATATTAAATTTATTCATCTTATAAGTGACAATATGATATAATTATATCATAGTATAAGTAAGTAAATACTTTAAAAATTATTAATTATGTTATGGTGTTTTTGAAAGTCATAAATATTTAATTTAACATTTATGACTAATTTAATAATTTTAAAGAAAATTTATTCGCATAAATTTTATTAATAAATTATTTTATTGATGTCTTATGATTATAATATAATTTTATGAGACCTTAATTACTTTTTCAAATGTTAGAAGAGCAGTTTTAATTTTAAAAATTGTATTTTCCATGTAAATAATGATTTTAATTAAAAAATAAATTCATCATATTTAGAAAATTATTTTCATTAAATGGAGTTTACTTTTTAATTCTACACATCATAAAATGGTTAGGGTGAGTTTTTGAAATTTTTCTAAAAAACATGAATTTTTTGTGAATAATGTAATACGGTAATTTATAGTATATGTAAATAAATGAATTTTTCAGTCATACTTGAGTCATGGATGATGTAAGTGACCATTTTTTCAAATTCACATGCACACATTACTATATTTATTCTTAATAATCATTATTATTTCTTCCCTTGACCAAAATTATAGAAATAATGAATAAAATAATGAAAAACCCCTCCTCTCCCCCACTAAAAATACCACCCCTCACCCCCTCTTCGCATCCCACCTCTCAAGCCTTGATCCTTGTCTATATTTGGACTAATACTCTTTCCAAATATCTCCCACACATCCAGGAGATTTTTCTGTTAACAAAAGACCAAAAACCAATCCCTTTAGGAGGCTCTCAAAAGGAATCAGGAGGTAAAACCCTCTTCCATTTTCATTCAATTTCATTTCAAGTTCCGTTACTTTATTTTCTATCCTCACCTCTCCTCATCCAAAATGTATGAAAACTATAGTACCTTACATATAATGGATTCTTTTATTCTAATGGAATAATTCATCATCATCTCTCATTTTTCATCCTTTTTACTATAAATAAAAACATCATCCGAGATGTGTTAATTTATCACATTCACGGACGTAGGGTTTTCAATTTATATTACCATATTAAATTATATTCATGACACCATTTTTATAGTTGAAACATATTAATATATATGTAATATATAATATGTAATTTTCTAGAATCATTTTCTACAAATGGTATTAATTTATAATACAAACAAGATCATTGCGAGCAAAACCACTAAAAATAATCCAAGTGTTTATTATTAATTATTTATCTAAATAATCATATTAAATTCTTGAAAAAAAGGTATTTTAATATCCTATAATTACATTAATAACATATAATTTCCTTTTTAGACAATTATTCTCATTCTAAATAATTTTCCATTCTTATACACAAGTAAACTGATAATGAAAACCAAGGAAATCAATGCTTCCAAATGATGAAATTGAATTTCATAACCCCAAAAAAGGGAAATAAATGAACTTAATAAAATTTTACCAAATAAAATAAATGTATAAATATTTCTTTAATTTTTAATTAATGAATCTAATTTGATTATTCAGGAAATTAAGATCGAGTTTAGAATCATTTCAGACATAAGGTAAGGTATTCTACCCAAACCTCCATTAATCCTTCAGGTTATTCACTATATCTTTTTACCCAAATGAAATTATATTTTATTTTTATTTAAATCTTTTAAATTATATTTATACGTTCCAAAATTATGTATCATTATCCATTTATCCTTCTTTTTTTGGATATACATGTTTTTAAAAGGTTCCCTACTCAATTCTTTTCGATAAGCAAGCCTGATTTAAGGGAACTTCCAGAATTTTTACCCATTTTCAAGTGCAATCCATAATCTATTTTAATACACCTTTATTTTTATAAAATATCTCATTTTATCATGAAAAAATATCTTGGTTCAATTGTGGTTTTATACAAACAAGTATTCCTTTTCTATTTTAAATAATCTTGAAGGTTTTCCCTTAAACCATACTAAAACTTTTTATCTCTAAAGTTTTTTAAACACTATTTTAACTTTAGTTTGAAATCACATATCATGAAATATGCCAATATTATTTTATGAATGGCCATTTAGGATTTAATTCCTTTATAAATGTTCATAAATGATTTTATTCTTTTCTTTCATAGACACTTTTACGATATGCCCATTTATTATGCTTTTGACATGATTATGATACCCAATTAATCCCATGGGTAACCCTTATGTTTTTTTTCATTAATTATGTATGATTGTTTATATGGAAATCATGTTCATGTACATGTTATTACGGGTTCTCCCTGATAGTGTTTGAGTTGGTGTACTAGAAACCAATTTCTTTTTACTTTATGATAAACTGGTATTCATTGGATGAATATTAATAAACTCCTAATCACATAATGATTTTTATTGTACATTACATAGCATGTGATAATGTCCTATGAATATCTATTGCACTAAAAATTCATAGAAAATCCCTGTTATGATGAGAACCCAGAAGTTCCATGACATTATTCTTGAATATCTGTTCTATGGCTGGATGATATCATTTGAAGGGATAAAAATGATACATGGTATTAGGGGTGTGGGATAATGAAACATTGAGGTAACTTGTATTGGTGTGCACCCTTGGTAATATCTGGGAGGATATTATAATAAAAATACCCTCTAGTAGTAAATCCACATTCATTAGTGTCATTTCATGTACCTATATGCATACGTGTGTATTGGTCTATAGACTTTAAGATTATTATTAATGGGTATTATGACTCGTGCACTTAGATATATTGACGAAAATCATAATGATAGATTTTCATGATGAATTAGGATATGTTGGGTGTGTCATGAGTAATACTACATTAATGAATAATATGAGAAATATTTGTGACTTCTACAGAAGTAGATATCTCAGGCTCTTTGATGAAAATGATATAGCCTAACTAAATCCATGAAAAGGGTGTTCTCTAGGCAAGTTCCATTCTAGGAAGTCAAAGAATAAGAAATCGAGCACATGGGTTGATGGAACTTGCATGTAACCCGCTTTATTGGAGATATCGGTAAAAATGGATTATATTACATGGTAAGAATTCATATGAGGTGACATGTCATTGCAACATCAACTTTTTCTGTTGGGTGCCTTGACCTATTGCTAGATAGTAATCTTGGACTTTAGGAAAGCCCACCTAATTCCAACAATAAATAGGCATAGAGGGTCATACACTAAGTGTATCCAGTATCTCAGTTAAATAATTTATTATTTAACAAGTGGAATAAATATTATTCTTGGTTGTGGTTTAATAATTATTCATGTATGCCTGATCACATTTATTTCATTTCTAGTTATTTGAGAGAATATATTTCTCAGTGAATATTTATTTATCATAGAATAATGCAGTTATATTTATTTAGTAAACAAATAGAAATTATTCAAGGACTAGTAAATATTCAAGAGGATTGTTAGAAAAAGTTATGGTTCTTGTGAGAAGTAATATTAAATATTATTTTATTAAATAATATTTAAATATAACATGTAAGTTAATTACATGTCATGGAAATAATAGCATTACTATTATTATTTGACATGGGGTTTCACATGGAATAATAAAATAAGTAAAGACACTTGTGCTATTTATTTATTAATACCTAGTGAATTAAATTCTTCGTTATGTTATTATTCTATAATTAGCCAAGGTGTCATTCCACCGGCTAAACAATGGGTGTGTGCACAACATCCTTGGAGAAAATATTTGGAGACTAGAGAACTCTACCCTCTCTAATAAAGCTCTCACAAAAAAGATACATTCTCCTCCACTAGATCTAAAATAATTCTTTGGAAGCGATTCTCAAGGAAATTAATGGTAGAAATCACAAGCAAAAGGATCTTTCGTGCTAGCACCCGAATACTCCTTCAACGATGTATATAAATACATAGATCACGTGTAGATCACCTCTAGAGGAATCTTATCCATGGATTCTAAATCACAATGAAGACACACCTCGGACCCATGTTCAAATGCATCAATGGAGAAATAATCAACTTGGAGGTAATTTTTTAATTTAATTAAATTAATTATAAAAAAATATTTTTGATCCTCTCTTCTCAGTTCCAGGTTCTCTCCTTTGTCTTTTATCATTGATTCAATTCGGTGGATACTGGTATTTATCTTCATATTGATCCCGGATTAATCATCGATCATGTTAATTATCAAAGTTGGGAATACGCCCATCATGTGCTTCTACTACGCCTAAAACCTACAAGTTGTATCAAATAGATCATATTTTCATTTAAACTTTTTAAATAATTCATTGATGGTTTACTCTTTAATGATTTTGTTTGTTGATTCATGTTTAATTCTTCTTGTAATATGAATCTCAAGATCTATTCTTCCTATTTCATTTTTCACATATCTAACAGAAATGAATAATTTTTAGATTGAAATTACATCAAGGATCTAATCCAAAGGTATTGATGATTTTGTCCAGGTAAGATGATAGTACACGTCATGTATTCGGAATTACAAACTATGTAATATGCCACACACATCATGTAATTCCGATCACACATCATGCAGTTGTGTTCAACATGTCGGGAGTAATTTAGCAATTACTCAATCTGTGTGCATTAATTCCATGTGGTGTTGTTAACTCTTACACTGCATGTTGACCAGGACATACTGGCACACGACCATCCGGACTACATGTCGTGTGCCCCACTGGACATGGTTTATAGTCCCTTCGGGTTAGGGTAAAGTCATATCTCGCATACATGTATTTCCCGATTGGTGACCATATAGCGTGGAGTCTACATAGTGTGTGGTCCACTGGACATGCCGTGTACTCCGAAGATTTATGAATTACACCTCACATGTAGTTTCCACGAGCGTGTACTTTGGATGAACGGTGAGGAGTGTACACATCGTGTAGTCGGATCTATGCATCATGTAAAATTTATAGATTACACAGATTTATAAAAAAAATATTATTATATTATGTAACCCTTGAGACATGTACCTTCGTGTGGGCGTAAAGCTGGGACACAACATGTGATAGGTGTTTGATATGTATATATATATAATTAACATCTGTGTAATGTTCAAAGATATGCACATCATGTATGAGTTGAATTACAATTATAATTCTGTGTGCATTCTACATGTCACAAGGAATAATGTGTATACAAGTATAATACATGTTGGGTAGTTTTGGATGGGTATTCACCTGGTTTCCTCTAAGGTAGAAGTTATTTACAAGGTTATGAATGATAATCTCAAGGAAATTCAGAAAAGGATTAATATAAAAAGGATTGATTAATTAAAGATAATGAGTAATTGATTCAATCGTAATTTATCTTAGTAAGAATGATTGAAGAATTGAATTCTAGTTTTATTAAATGCATAATTCATTGCTTGTATATGCATGATCATGAGATATATCATACCTTTGTATGTGATTGGTTCCCTTTTAATTTATTTATTAAATTAAAATTGGTGGTTTGTGTGCCTTCTTCTCATTAATATATAGGGCCTACATGCCCACAGTTTCTTTTATATAAACCCCCTTTTACCCCTCACCTATGTGTGAGTTAAAAGAATATGTAACGGATGGAGCTCCTAAGCATGTTGAGGTGGTTCAAGTTAATAGTAGGGGCAAAACCAATCCAAGGAGATACAAAGGTAGACAGGTGGAAAGCTTTAAACATGAACCTTAAATAGTTCAAGGTATTTGTCACTTAGGTCAGGGTTAGTTTATCAACTGATAGATAAACTAAGCAATAGTAATGCTCTGGATCATACCTGTTATTTATTTCTGTTAGTTGTATGGTTATTCATTACGGATGTTTGATGCGATCAAATAATTAATGAATTAATAAGCATACAATATGGAGCTAAAATAAAATGGATTATGCGTAAATATTATCTATACATGGTTAATCACTTAAGTATATCCTACTTAATATTAACAAGCAAGTGAAAAGATAATCAGTAGCAATTTACCCATAAAGGATAAAATCACTCAATTAAATATGAAGATGTTATAGACTTCCATTACTTCAGTTTGAACTAAACCATAGTTAAAAGTTCTTGACCAACTATAGTGGGGGTGCTTTAAATTATCAGGGAATTATAATTTGAGTTTTTGGGTAGACATAACTTAGTTTACATCAATGTTTTCATTCCCTAGTAGGACTTAGTGAAACTGAGAAGCAAAGGTTTAGGAAATCTAAAAAGTAAGTATTTTTGGATTGGGGAGTCTACTAAATAGATCAAGGAGTTGGGAGTTAATGTAGTTGGCATTTAGAATGCCTACCTAAAACCTTTCAAGTTTCTTTACCAACCCTAGTTGGGTTAATGAAAAGGGAAATATGGACCCTTGTCTCTAGGATGTCCAAGCAACATGATATTCTTAAGACAATGGTGAGGGATATTGGGTTTCCACAAAAATAGTGGGAGACTAATAAATATTAATTTATTTATTTGAATATATTTATAAATATAAAGTATTAAAACTCCATTCATCTTATTTGTAGAATTGTCATCAAAAATGACATCAAACATATCATTCTGATCGATACTCGAGAAGGAAAACCTTCTCACCGGTAATAATTTCTAGGAGTGGAAAAGGAACCTTCAGGTTATTTTTCTCTATGAGAGGAAACTTTATGTGCTGGAAGATCCTTTACCAATTGTTCCTGGAAATGAGGTGAGTGATGAGAAACTATCTACGTAAAAGAAACATCTAAATGATGATACAGATATTCAGTGCCTCATGCTATCATCCATGACCAATAAGCTCTTGAAGTAACATGAGGAAATGGATTCTTATAGCATGATGTCACACCATCAGTGTCTCTATCAAGATAAGGCGAGACATGAGACTTATGAGATCTAAAATACTTTTTTCACCACTAATATTGGAGATTCTACACTAGTTGGACCACATGTAGTCAATATTATTGGCTACATTGAGCATCTGGACATATTAGGGATTAAATTTATAGATGAGTTGCGTACAGATCTCATAATATCATCACATCCTAAAACCTTCGCTAATTTATTTGTGAATTATAATATGAGCAATAATGAGAAGAGTATATTGGAGCTTCTTACCCTAATTCACCAAGTTGATAAGAACATGGTGAATGAAAACCCCATAGTCCTTATGGTGAATAGGAATATAAAAGACTATACAAAGGGGCCTAAGATTTATAAAAAATCTAAAGACTTTGAGAAATGTTTGACCAAGAAGAAAAATATCCAGATGCAAGGTAATGAAAAGGAGGTAGTATGATTTTCAAGTGGAAAGTCAGGACACTAGAAGTGGAACTTCACCAAGAGGCAAGGGGAAGCCGAATATGTGTTCATTATCAAGTGAAATATTTATACTTATACACATTGTCTATTAGATATTTCTTGTGGGGCTCACATTTTATTCAAATTCAGGAACAAAGTTGATTTCGATATATTGCTAGAGGATAGGTGAATCTGCGATCTGCCAATGGTGTGAGGCCAACTGCTCTTTACATTGGTGACTACCACCACACATTGCCAACAAGAATGATTTTGGTTTTACATGGTTTTTATTATGTACCTAGTGTTAAAAAAACATAATTTCTATATCGAGTTTAGATACAGATAGATTTATTTTTAATTTCATAAATAAATTTTGTTACTTTTATAAGTACAACATATGTTATGGTATGGTGCAATTAAATAATGTTCTGTATGTATTAATTTATGAGAACCAAGTGTTATAAATTGATAATGAACCAAGTTCACATGACTCATACAACACCCATTTGTGGAATCACCATCTCAGTCATGTAAACAAGAATCATTTGACAAAGCTCTATCAAGACGGTTATTTATACACTTCTAAGCTAAAACCACTTGATAAATTCAAAGCTTTTTTACAAGGGAAAATGACCAAACTAGCATTTAGTGGTCAGGATGAAAGGTCCAGAGAGCTTCTAGGACTGGTACAGACTGATGTATGTTGACCATTTCTAGTATAAGCTAAAGGTGGATATTCTTACTTTGTAACTTTTACTGATGACTTGAGTAGATATGGATATATTTACTTAATGAGGTATAAGTTAGAGTCCCATGAGAAATTGAAGAAATTCAAGAATGAATTAGAGAATCGGATTGGTAATAATATAAAGAAGGTTCGATCAGATCAAGGTAGAGAATATCTTAACCAAGAGTTCATCGAGCTTTTACGGGAGTTTGGGATTATATCTCAACCTACTCCACTTTATGCACCACAGTGGAATGGTATTAGTGAAAGGTGAAACCGTACCTTATTGTACATGGCAAGGTTGGTGGTAATTCATGCTGATCTTCCATTATCTTTTTTGGGATATTCATTGAAAACTGTGGGATACACATTAAATCAATTACCAATTAAGGTGGAAAATGGGATTCCGTTGGAGCTATGGATTGAAAAGAAACCCACTTTGTCACATACACGTGTATGGGGATGCGAGGCATTTGTTAAGGCGTTCTCAGGCAACAAACTATCACCCTAGGGCTCAAAGTGTATCTTTATAAGGTATCCCAAGGAAACAAAGGGATACTACATATACAACCCCTCAAACAAGAAAGTGATTGTTTCCATAACGTTCATCTTTCTTGAGAGGGAGAACATCCTCAAAAATGATAGTTGGAGAAAGATTGAATTTGATGATGTTGAAGCTCAAGATACACAGGAGTTGGTACAAGAACAAGTTTTAAAGGTCCCCGTGGAAGAGGTAGCTCCTGAAACCTAGGTACTACGTAGGAGTATAAGAGAGGTATGGGAACCATAATGATATGGTTCCCTTGTCACTGTGTATGGTGACTCATTATTATTGGAAAATGATGAACCTCTCTCTTACAAGGAAGCATTAGAGTGATCAGAAGCTAAAAGATGGCTAGAGGCTATGAATTATAATATGGATTCTATATATTAGAACCAAGTCTGGGTTCAGGTCGATGTGCCAGTTGATGTAAATATTGTTTGTTGTAAATTGGTATTTAAGAAGAAACTGGACCTGGAAGGTCAAGTTAGTACATACAAATCAAGGATAGTGGATAAAGGTTTTAAACGACGTCAAGGAATTGAATATGATGAAACATTATCACCATTTCCCATTTTTATATTCATAATAATCATACTTTCCATAGAATATTTCCATGACTATGAGATTTGGAAGATGGATTTCAAAACTGCATTCCTTAATGGGAACCTCTAGGAATATGTCTATATGAAAAAACCAGAAGGTTTTGTGACACCAGGTGATGCTAAAAGGGTATGCAAGTTTCAGATATCCACATATAGATTAAATAAAGAATCCAAGTCATAGAAAATTTTATTTGATGAATCCATAAGAGAATTTCAATTCATTACGAATGAATGTGAGACATGTGTTTACAAGAAGTTTAATGGGAATGTGGTCATTATCCTAGTAGTGTATATTTACAACATATTTCCTATTGGAAATGACATACCAGTCTTTCTGTCAATGATTGGTTGAACAAGTGCTTCTCTATAAAGGAATTAGGGAAAATAGCCTACATTCTAGAGATCTATATCATTTGTGATAGATCCAAGAGGCTACTTGGATTAATTCAAAGTACATACATTGACTAGATACTAAAGATATTTAGTATGGAATAATCCAATAAAGTATTGGTTCTAATGTCACATGGTATACATCTTCCCAAAAAAATGTGTCCCCAAACACAACACGAGAAAGATAGGATGAGTTAGATTCCATATTCTTTAGTTATAAGATCTATCATGTATGCCTTATTATGTACTAGACTTGATGCTACATATACACTGAGCATGGTAGGAATATATCAAGAAGATCCATGAGAACAATATTGGACTTCTGTAAAAAATATCCATAAGTATGTGAGAAGAACTAAGGATATGTTCCTATTGTATAGAGGAGGAAAAAATCATATCATTAGAGGGTATTATAATGCTAGTTTTTAGATAGATCAAAAAGATTTGAAGTCACAATCAGGATATATTTTCTGTCTCAGCAGAGGAGATGTGAGATGGAAGAGTTCAAAGTAGTTAATTTTCGCTGATTCTATAGAGGAGCCCGAAAATATAACGACTTCTGATGCAACCAAGGAAGCCTTCAGGATTCAGAAATTTATCTAGGAGCTCGATGTGGTACCTTTTAATAAGGATCTCATTACATTATATTGTGATAATATTATAGTGGTGGCTCTTGAAAAGGATCCAAGGTCGCATCAAAAGATAAAGAACATACTCCAAAATTATAACCTATTGAGAGATTTATATCAATGGGGTAAAGTTATAGTGAGTAGGGTTTCCACAAAAGATAATGTGGGAAACCCCGTGACTAAAGGCCTATCTCAAAAGAAGCATGAATATCATCTGATAGCTAGAGGACTGAAGGTTGTTAGTAGTTGTCTTTAGTGCAAGTGGGAGTATGTTGGATTTTCTTCCCTAAAAACCATCTTCTTTGTACATTATGATAATCCTATATTCATTTAATGAGTATTAATAAAATCCTTATCACATCATGATTGTTCTTCTACGTGACATAGTATGTGATAATGTCCTGAGAATAGTTGTCACACTAAAAGCTCATAGTAGATCCCTACTATGATGAGAACTTGGAAGTGCCATGACACTATTCTTGAATATATGTTCTATGGCCGGATGATATCATTTAAAGGAAGATAAATGATACATGTTATTAGGGGTGGGGACTCATGAAACTTGTAGGTTCCTTCTCATGGTGTGCACCCTTGGTAATATCCAGGAGGATATTATGAGTACAAGACCTGCTAGTAGAAAATCCACATTCATAAGTGTCATTGGATGTTCCTATCTGAAGAAGTGTCTAATGGTCCTTATACTTTAAGATTATTATTAATGGGTATTATGAATGATGTACTTAGATATATTAATGAAAACTATGACAAAATATGTTCACATAGAGGTAGGATATGTTGGGTGCATCATGAGTAATACTACATTAATTAATAATGTTAGAAAGGATTTGTGATTTCTATGGAAGTAGATATCCTAGGTCCTTTAATGGGAATGCTATAGCCTAACTAAATCCATGAACATGGTGTTCTCTAGTAAAGTTCAATTCTAGGAAGTCAATGAATAACAAATCGAGCACATTGGTTGATGGTACTTGCATGAAACCCACTTGATTGGAGATATCAGGGCAATGTGATTATCTTAAATGGTAAGCATTCATATAAGGTGACATTTTTTTGTGTCATCAACTTCTTTCTCTTGGGTTCCTTGGCCCATTTCTAGATAGTAATCTTGTACTTTAGGCTGGCCCACTTAATGCCAATGAGAAAGAGGGCTAGAGGGTCGCACACTAAGTGTAGCCAGTATATCAATTAAATAATTTTTTATTTAACAAGTTGAATAAATATTATTTCTAGTTGTGGTTTAATAATTATTAAAGTATTCATGATAACATTTATTTCATCAATAGTTATTTGAGAGAATATATTATGGATGGAATATTTATTTATCAGCGAATAAGGAATTTATATTTATTTAATAAATAAATAGTCATTATTCAATTCCCAGTAAATATAGAAGTGGATTGGTGGATTAAGTTATTGGTCTGATGAGAAATAATATTAAATATTATTTGGTTAAATAATATTTAAATATAACGTTCAATTTAAGAAAATATCTTGTAAATAAAAGAATTATTATTATTATTTGACATGGGGTTTTACATGGAATAATAAAATAAGTAACGACACTTGTGCTAAATGTTTATTATTACCAAGTGAATTAAATTTCTCATTATGTTTTTATTGTCTAATTATCCAATGGTCCATTCCACCAGATAACCAATTGTTGAGTGCACAATATCCTTGGAGAAAAGCTCTCAAGCCTAGATAACTCTTCCCTATCCAAGAAATATCTCAAGAACGAGAGACATTCCCATCCACTAGATCTAGGAGAATGCTTTGGAAGCAATTCTCAAGGTGATTAAAGTTGAACATCGCAAGCAAAAGGATCTTTCATGCTGACACCTGAAGACTCCTTTAGAGACATCCAAAGATACATGGAGAACATGTGGATCACTGCTAGAGGAATATTATCCTTGGATTACACATCTCAACAAAGCCACACCTTGGACCAATGGTCAAACACATCAATGAAGAAAGAATCACCTTGGATGTAATTCTTTAATTTAATTAAATTAATTATAAACAAAATATTTCAATCTTCTCTTCTTAGTTCTAGGTTCTCTCATTTATCTTTTATCTTTGATTCAACTATATGGATACTAGAATTTATAGTTATATTGATCCTGAATTAATCATTAATTATGAAAATTATCAAATTTGAGTACACACCCATCATGCACTTCTACTACTCCCTTATAGATAGTGCTCCAATTCATTGGGTAAAGTTTACTCTTATGAGACGTTATGTGCAACGGTCTTGGTGGTTAGCCTTGACTCATTCTTTTATATGTGAAATGATCCTAGACCGATTATCCTATTTGTGCAATGACCTTTGACTTGTGCTAATTTCATGTTTTATGTTTCTTCCACGTTACTATGAATCCATGATTATATGACCCCATGTTATGATCACTTATGTTTATTAATGTTTCATGCCTTTTTATATCATTATGTTTTTCCTTCTAACCCATGTGTGAAGATTTATTTTAATTTTCATTCCCTTACTGGGATTTTTAGATCATTCATTTTTAATGTTATCCCAAGGTTATCCTATGGAGATATAAGGGATAAAGTGATTTTAGGAGATATTTATGAAGATTAAATAAAATATGTTCTTATTTTTTAATCATGATTCTTAATTATGTACCTATTCTTCAAGACACTAGACCTTATGATCATTATCTTGTAATTTGATGTATATTTATGCTTAAAAACATGTAATGATATGTGTAAAAGACTAGGGTTTTATAGTTGGAATTAGAGGAATGGTTTAGTTATTTTTAGAGACTAAGAATATAGTACTTTACTAAGAACCCTGGGAATAAAACTAAGTATGAGAAAACATCCTTAAATTTCGGTGAGCATTGAGTAAGTGATTTTTCAATAAAATACATCCTTTTTTTATACTACAAGTAGAATTAGTTTTGTCACAGATGTACCTAGAAGTGAAAACTCTGACAAGGTGTTCTGTGACTGACTCCGGGTAGCCTAGTATAGGAAAACAGATCTTACTGTGCACCAATTTTGACACTCCTAGGGGATATTCTATGGTAAATTTACAATCTCATTTTAAACCATTATTAATGGAGAAAAGAAAATTTTTATAATAATATATTTTAGGAAACATATCATGGATAACCTAGATTGGTACTTAGGGAATTGCAAGATAGTATATACTTTTCCATTAAGATTTTATACTTTTAGGTTTTAATATTCTTTTTTATGCTTGTTAGATAATTATTAAAGCCCCTTAATTGCACTTTATTTCTTGTAGTTAATGGGGGGAAATAGAAGAACACGTTCCCACAATCGATCTGATAGGGAATGTGATTAATGCCCTAATGAAATTCCAAATATGATGGGAATGGGTGCTCAAAACATTATGACATTAATTTCTCAAATGGATTAGGTTAGCAATGATAACATGAATCTTGTGGAATGACCTCCTTCTCCAAGTAAAGAGAAATTTTCCATTGAATACTTCATTTGGAAAAGGCCTAACATGTTTAGTGGATTTTCTGATCCCCTCCTCTTAGAATAATGGATTAACTCAATTGAAAAGATATTCGATGTCCTCTAGTGCTCATAAGAATAGAGATTTGTGCCGGTGGTTTATCATTTTGATGGGGAATAAAATGAGTGGTGTACGTTGATCAAAAATATGAATTCCAAGGGGAAATTTGATTCCATGGATTGGGAGGAATTAAAGAAAAAAAATTCAATAAATATTGTCCCCAAACCCTCTGTCTCAAAATAGAAAGAGGGTTCCTCAAACTTAAGATAAAGGAATATGAGTCTATCGAGGCATATGAAGCAAAATTAACAAGACTTGAAATATATGCCTATGGATTTATCATTAATACCAAAATCAAGGTGGATTGATTCTTTAGCGGACTAAAGCTTAGTCTTTGAAAAGCATTGGCGATTTGATACTTTGAAAGTTACTAAGAGATTGTTCATTGTGACCTCAAGGTTGAAATGGAAATTGGAGACTCTCAGTGGTCTTGTGGGGCTGGTGATAAAACGAGGAAAATAGAGCCTAATATGGGTGGATCAACAAATAAATACCATGATGGAAAGAAGCCCGAATATCCCACGTGTCAAATTGTGGCAAGAAGAATCCTATGAACAATTTGAAGGGAACAAAGAAATGCTTTAAATGTAGAAGAATGTGGAATCTGTATAAGAATTTCCAAAGGGATATGAAGAGTTCCACTAATGTGGAAGAGTAAAGGAATGTTCAGGTAAACACTCATCCTATTATGAAGTGTTTCAACTACAAGGAACATAGGAATTTTTTAAACCAGTTCCCTAAGCCCAGTTTTGTTGGAGGTAATCAACCATAACATCGAATGAAACAAGGAAGGGAATATCCTATCACTACTACTAAGGTGGAGTCAGACAATGATGTGGTGATAGGTACGATGGTTATTCATTAATGAATAGAAAACATACTATTTGATTCTTGTTCTATGCATTCTTTCATATCTTTAAATTTTAGTAAAACTATTCAATCACCACCACAAAATTTGGATGTTGAGTTATCAGTAAGAACATATAATGGATAAATTATTGCATCCGAAGTTTATAACTCCTCAATGGTTAATGTCTGTGGACTGAAACTCCTAGAAAATCTTTCCATACTCCCTTTTGAATAATTTTATGCTATATTGGGAATTTATTGTCTATCTTTATACAAATTCAACATCAACTATCAGGAAAGGGAGATCACTCTTCACATCCCAAAGCATCCTCCAATTATATACAAGTGTAAGGAGGAAGATTAATCTCATTCAAAATCATTGTATCAAGTATGTATATTATTTCCCTATGAGTAAGAATATGTAGATAAAATGATTCAAAAAAAGGAGAGAATTATTCTTGAAGATATTCCCATCGTGAGGGATTAAACTGATGTATTCTAGGAATAATTTTATGGGCTTCCTCCTGAATGAGAGTTTGTGTTCTAAATTTAACTTATTCATGGATCTCTATCTATATCAAAGACACATTATAGAATTACTACCGTAGATCTAGAAGAGCTAAAAAATCATTTACAGGATAATCTGGAAAAGAGTTTTATACACCCAAGTGCTTCACCATAGGGTTCAAAAGTCCTATTCATTAAGAATAAGGATAGATCAATGCACCTCTGCATTGATTATCATAAGAAAAATAAAGTCACAATAAAGAAAAAGTATCTCCTACTATGGATATATGACTGTTCGATCAGCTACACAGTGTCAATTATTTTGATAAGGTGGACCTTCAGTTGGGATATCATCAATTAAAGGCGAGGAAGGAATATATTCCAAAGACTAACTTTTTTTAAGAGGTATGAAAACGATGATTTCATAGTGATTCCCTTTGGACTCACTAATTCTATATAAATTTTCATGAATTTAATGAATAGAGTCGTTAGATATTACCTCGAAAAATTTGTGGTAGTCTTTATCAATGATATTTTGATATACTCCAAGAGCAAGGAGGAACACGATGAGCATTTGAATACTTTGTTGAAGACTTTATGAAGAAACAAATTGTATGCAATGTACAGTAAATATGAGTTATATATGGAGAAACTATCATTCTTAGGGCAAGTTATAACCAATAAAGGGATATTTGTGGACACTTCCAAGATAAAGGCAATTAAAGAGTGGATGATACCAACACCTATAACAGATATTCGTAGTTTCCTTTTCCTAGATAGGTATTACCAATGATTCATGAAGAACTTTTTAGGATTTTCAAACCCAATGACCAAGATTACATGGAATGTAGTGAAGTTTTTCTGGACTCAAGGATGTGAGGAAAGCTTTAAGGGGTTAAAAAAGAATCTTATCACTACATCAATACTCACCCTACTGACATGTGGATAACTATTTGTCGTGTAAAGTGATGCATCAAAAAGGGCTTAGGTTGTGTACTGATTCAAAATTATAAGATGATAGCCTATGCCTCAAGGAAGTTGAAAATCAATGATAAAAACAATCCAACAAATGATCTGGAGTTGGCAGTTGTGATCTCTGAATTGAAAATATGGTGGAATTTTCTCTATGGGGAGAAGTGTGAGATATATACTGATCACAAGAGTCTGAAATATATATTCACATAGAAGGAGATTAATATGATCTAGCAAATATGGTTGGATCTCATCAAGTATTATGACTGCTCAATACACTATCATCCTAATAAGGTAAATAATGTGGTGGATTCTCTAAGTAGGAAGGATCATGCATCTTTTTCAGTGATCAGAATTGATAAGGATGCAATATTCTTAGTCTATAAAAGGATTTACATGGGAATCATTAAGTAAGGTACATCATAAACCCTTTCTTAAATGATTGCTCAACCATCCCTTGTGAATAAAATAAAGGATACTTAAAGAAATAATGTGGAAATTCCGAAAAAGGTGTAAAATCTTAAGAATGGGACATCCTCTAAGTTCAAGAACAATGCGGATGTATTCATAATATTTCGGTTATGAATATGTGTATCATCTAATCCAGAGATAAATAAAGTGATTCTGAATGATTCACATAGCTCAACCTTCTCTATTCACCCAGGGAGCACAAATATGTATCGAGATCTTCATGAGAAATTTTGGGTGAACAATATGAAAAATGAGATCACTGAATATACATCAAAGTTCTTGGTATGTCAGTAAGTGAAGTCTTAAAGAAAAAAGTCTAAAGGTATGACGCAACCATTATCCATACCAACATAGAAATGGGAAAACATCACCATAGACTTTGTCACTAGACTTCTAAATAAATCTATAAGAAACAATTCTATATGGGTTATTATAGATCATCTTACAAAGACAACTCACATTATCATAATTCTATAGGACTTATCTTTGGATCAACTTGAATATATATAAATAAAATATGTGGTAAGGCTTCATGGATTACCACTATCATTTTTATCAGATCAAGATATGAGATTCACCTCAAAGCTCTGGAAAAGTATCTAACATGCTCTAAACACTGTGATAAACTTCAGTATGGCCTGTCATCCTCAAACTGATGGCCAATATGAGTGAAATATTCAGACATTGGAAGAAATTTTGAGATCATGTTCTATAGAATTCAAAGGATAGTTGGACCAATATCTACCTTTGGTTGAGTTCTCTTAAAAAAATAGTTTCCACTATTGAATCTAAATGGATCCATATAAATCCCTTAATGGGAAATGGTGTAGAACTCCAGCATGCTTAGATGAATTCAGTGAACATAAACTGCTAGAACCTTAAATGGTCAAAGAAATGGTAGAGAAGGTGAAAACCATTAAGAATCTCATCAAGGAATCCCAAATTCGGAAAAAGATTTATGTAGACAATTTTAGATGAGACATTGAGTTTAATGTTGGATACATTGTATTCCTCTGAATATCTCTGTGAAAGATGATCATGAGATTCGGGTAAAAGGGAAGCTAAGTCCTAGGTACACCGACCCTTTCAAGATTATTGATCATTTCAGATCAGTGACCTATCAACTAGCACTTCCACCTACCATGTCTAAAATATGCGATGTATTCCATGTATCCCTCTTGAAGAAGTACATACCAAATCTTTCACATGTACTGACTTTAGAGGAGGTATAGTTGGAGAATGATTTTTCTTTCGAGGAGAAGCTAGTGAAGATCTTGGTTCATAGAGAGAAAGTTCTATGTAACAAGACTACTCACCTGGTCAAATTACTATGGTGGAAACATAAGTATAAAGAGGAAACATGGGAACTGGAGGAAGCAATGATGGAGAATTACCCACACTTGTTTTCATCTTGGAATGTGAAACAAAATTTTGAGGGTAATATTTCATAAGGGGGAAGAATGTAATAACCCAATGTTTTATCAATGGAATTCTCTTCTTATAATTATGTAATATAGTATAATCACATAAAATCACTTTAAGAACATAATGAAATCTTTATAAATGATTAATGAATGAAATAAAATGTATTTCTAGAAGTTAAGGAACATATACCAATGAAATAGAAACTTGAACTTTAGAATAGTAATGTGACCCAAATGAATAGTAAATCATAAAATGTAATAGTAACCTCACTAATAAAATTATATTTAAAATTTATCCATATTATAAGTGATAATATGATATAATTATATAATAGTATAAGAAAATAAATATTTTAGAAATTATTAATTAAGTTTCAGTTTTAATTAAGTCATAAATATTTAATTACAAATTTATAACTAATATAATAATTTAATAGAAAATGTGTTTTTATAATGTTTATTCATAAATTATTGTTTTTTTGTCTTATTATTATAAGATAATTTTATGAGACCTTTATAAAATTTTCAAAGTGTTAGAAGAGTAGTTTTAATTTTATAATTTATATTTTCCAAGTAAATATTGATTTTAATTAAAAAAATAAATTCATCATATTTAGAAAATTATTTTTATAAAATAGGTTTTATTTTTTAATTCTATATTTTTTAAATGGTTAGGGTGAATTTTTGGGATTTTCCAAAAATACATGAATTTATGATGAATAGTGAAATATTGTAATTTACATTATATGTAAATAAATGAATTTTTGAGTCATGATTGAGTCATGGATGATGTAAGTGACCATTTTATCATATTAATATGAAACAAATACTTTATTATTCACAATAATCATCATTATTTCTTGTCTTGAACAAAATAACAAAATAATGATTAAAATAATAGAAAACCCTCATCTCCTCCACTATAAATGCCACCCCTCACCCCCTATTCTCCTCACACCTCTCAAGCCTTGAGCCTTGTCTATATTCTTCACAATACTCTTACCAAACCTCTACCCCATGTCCATGATATTTTGGTCTTAATAAAAGATCAAAAACCATTCCATTAAGGAGGCTCTCAAGAGGATGGAATCAAGAGCTAAAACCCTCTTCCATTTTCTTTCAATTTCTTTTCAAGTTCCTTAACTTTATTTAATATCCTCACTGAAACCTCATCCAAAATGTATGAAAACTCCAATACCTTATTTATACTTCAATTCTATTATTCTAATGTAATAATTCATCATCATCTGTCTTTTATCCTCCTTTTATACTTGAAAAGAAAACACTATCCGAGATGTGTTAATTTATCACATTCAAGGACGATGAGTTTTTTATTTCTATTACCATCTTCAATTATGGTCATGAAAAAAAATTTATTGTTGAACCATATTATTATATATTTAATATATCCTATGTAATTTTATGGAATAATTTTTTACAAATGGTATTAATTTATAATACAAACAAGTTCATTGTAAGAAAAACCGCTCACAATAATCCAAGAATTTATCATTAATGATTTATCTAACTAATCATCCCCAATTCTATCAAAAAAATTGTATTTTAATATTAAATAAGTCCATTAAAAACAAATAAGTTTATTTCTAGACAACTATCCTCATTCTATGTAAATTTTCATACTCATGTACAAGTAAACTGATAATGAAAACCAAGGAAATCAACGCTCCCAAATTATGAAATTGAATTTCATAACCCACCAAAACAGACATAAATTAACTTAATAAAACTTTACCAAACAAAATAAATTTATAAATAGTTGTGGACTTATTAATTAATGAATCTAATTCGATTATTTATAAAATTAAGATCGAGTGCATAATCGCTTTGGACATATGGTAAGGGATTCTACTCGAACCTCCATTATTCCTTCAAGTTATTCATTCTATCTTATTACCCAAATGAATTTATCTTTTATTTTTATTTAAATCTTATAAATTCTGTTTATATATTCTAAAATCACGTATCAAGATCCATTCATCCTTTTTTTTGGTATATACATGTTTTTAAAAGGTTCCCTACTCAATTCTTCCCGATAAGCAAGCCCTATTTATGGGAACTTCTAGAATTCTTACCCATTTTCAAGTGTGACCCATAATATTTTTTAAGACACATTTATTCTTATAAAATCACTAATTTTATCATGAAAAACTATCTTGGTTCAATTCTAGTTTTATACAATTAATTATTCCTAATCCATTTTAAATAATCTTGAATGTTTTCCCTTAAACCATACTAAATTATGTTATCTCTAAAGTTTCTTAAACACTCTTTTCACTTCAGTTTAACATCAATTATCATGATATATGCCTATATTCCATTATCAATGACCATTTAACATTTAATTCTTTTATGAATTTCCATGTATGATTTTCTTACATTCATTAATGGACACTTTTATGATATAATCATTTATTATGCTTTTGACATGATTATGATACTCGATTCTTTCCATGGGTAACCCTTATATTTATCTTTGATTACATATGTATGATTCTTTATGTGGAAATAATATTCATGAACATGTTGTGATGTTTGTTCCTAGATAGTGCTCCAATGCATTGGGTAATGTTTAGTCTCATGAGATGTTATGTGCAATGGCCTTTGTGGTTATCCTTAACTCATGCTCCTCTATGTGAAACAACTCTTGACTCATGCTCCTCTTTGTTTCATGAGAGTTTACTCATTATCCTCTATGTACAATGATATTTTACTCATGATAAAATCATATTTTATATTGCTAACATATTACTATGAATCCATGATTATATGATCCCATGTTATGATTCCTTATGTTTAATCATGTTCCATGCCTTTTTATATAATTATGTTATGCCTTGTAACCCATGTTTTAAGCTTTATTTTAAAGGAATCCATTATGGAGGTGGATTTTCACTGAGGTAGGGTCATTACGTTTTGATTGTTAAAAAATTATTATATCATTATGTTATGCCTTATAACCCATGTTTTAAGCTTTATTTTAAAGGAATCCATTATAGAGGTGGATTTTCACCGAGGTAGGGTCATTACCTTTTGATTGTTAGAAAATTATAATGGGTTATGCCCTTGTTCATCATCATTTTCAGACCCTGTGATTATTGAGAAGTATAGTTTGTACAATTTTAAAATAATAAAAAGTGAATTTTAAGTTATTGTGGAGGTGGAAGTAATTGTAATAGAACTAGGTCCATTTTTACAAACTCATAAAAATACAAAAAAAGATGAAAAATGAAAATTAAGAGTCTAGGAGAATTTAAGTATGTCCCCATAAGTGGCTTTATTAATTGCATTTGTCACATCCTTTTGGGGGGTTTATATATGTATTAAATGCTAAAATGACATTAGTTTGGTTAATAATCACATTGTGGATAATTTATAGTGGAATTAATAAACTATTGGTTTTTATTTTAATAATGTTTTTTTTTTCATTAATTTTCAATTCTTTGTATTATTTAATAATGTTTGTGGAATCATAAATTGTTTAATTGTCATCTTTTATTAATCGGATAAGTTTTATTTAACTTTATGTTTTTTGTACTTCAATATTTTCTCCCTTGTTTTTTTAGTTTTATAATTTAATTAATTAATTGTCATATTATTTTTTAATTATGTTTATTTAAATAATGATTTTATTATTTTTAACTCATTATTTTATAAATTTTATATTTTTTTTATTAATTAATCATCTTATTACTTTTAGTGTAATGTTTTAATTTGTAATAACCCTATTTTTCACTTAGGTATGAATCCTTAAATGTTCGGTCTAAATATTTACTATGGACCTATTATAGATGCCTAATATGTTTGAAAAGGTTTTGAGGGTGTATGGGGCTTGTTTGGAGCTTGGAACAACTCCTTTTAGGAAAATAGGTCAAGTCACACAGTTTGCGCACGGTTAGTGCACAGTTTGCCTAACTATGTGGATTATGTTTTTTGGACAGTGGCACCTCACACAGTTGGCACACAGCCGTGAAACCTAATCATGTGAACATCCCTTTTTCCCAGGTTCAAGACGAACCAACTCACACAGTTTGAAAAAACGTGTGGAAAAACCGTCCATAGGCTAAAAACATATGTGAAATGTATAAAATTACCTTAATGATCTATTAATCCAATCCCTTCCTACTAATCTGAGAACCTTTGGGATTTTCCTCCTTTTTATTCCTTTTGGATATTTTTGAAGGCCTAATCTAGTCTTAAGAGTTCTCTTTTTTCTGGCATACTATCGAGATTTTGTTTGTCATGTTGGATGTGCAACCGTAAATACTCTAGTCTTCTTTAGCCATTCTTCTTGTCTTTCACTCTCGACCAAGATATCGTTATGTGAGTTTTTTCACCTTTTCTTAGATCTACTCTGATCTGAGGAAAATCATAGGCCGATATCAGATGATAAGGCTCGTACAACCATAAGGTGGGTGGTCTATAACTCATCCCTAAAGTTCATTTTTTTGGAATGTTTGTGTGGGCCCCACCGATTTCATTGGAAGTCATTTCTTAAATAAAAATTCCATGATTATATTCATTAGAATTGTATGGTTATTATCTTTCAAAATATATGATTAGTTGTTAGTGGTTTTACCCATAACTCAATTTTCCTCATGTCAAATGTTATGCCTTAATTGGGCTTTTAGTGTTTTGACACGTTTGAGCCATCGTTCGGGTGTGCCTTTACTTGACCTTATTAAAGGTGATACTTATTATCATAAATGGATTGTTATTACTAATAATTGCATAATGGAATGTACCATAAATGCTCACCACTTGACCCTTCGAAGGCAAGTTATTACAAATGTTTATTAAATGTGAAATATGAAATGTGAATTTCTATGTATAATAAGTATATAACTTGGACTCGTTAAAAGAGATTGAATAAAGGTTACATGTTCGTAGAACCCCTTTCCATGTTTATGTAAGGTAGAAGAGTGAACCTCGATAATTTAATAAGAATTCATGACTAATTAAGACTTGATTAAATGGTTGCAATGCTACTTTGCCTATCCACACTAATGGAAGGCAAGGTTTGGACCAACAAATAAGAGGTTTAAACTCTACTTGACCTATCCACAATAATGGAAGGAAATAATTGAACCAAATTAATTACTACATGATTAAAATATCAAATAGAAATGGACTGACTCAATCTCACCTTGGATTCTAAGAGGAGAATACCTTGGGTCTTGGGAACCCCATTCTGATTCAAGGATACAGTTTGGTTAGGTTGATACCCACCTAGACTATGGTTCTCATATATTCCTTGGATTCCTGTTATACTACTATTGGGTCCCTTTGTTTATTATAGGATACCTTAGATACACTCCTTGGATCCAGCATTGACTAGTAGGTGTCGTGGTGAAATCCCATAGGGCCCAGTCTTTTCTTATCCCTGTTTTACCTTTGTCGATCACCTTAGACTTGGTAGGTGCCTTATTTTGGAATGCCTTGGATAACGCTCCTTGGATTACACTCTTACCCTTTAGCTAGACACAAATACTATTGAGTTAGTTTTCCATGAGTTTACGTTACCTTGGTTATTACCCTGGAACTCCCTCACTGGATATCATTGTCTTGTTTCCTTATTAAGTCTTCAGACCATCACTGCTTATACTATCACGAGGTGATGTCGGTGTTGGCTATGCCTCACATGACCTATTAACATTAAATGATAATTGATTAATTAATGAAGTGGTTACATGTTCATACACAAGTCGAGGGCTCAAGCGCGTACTTGGTTATTTAGTTATATTGTACTACTTTCATTACTTTATATATGCATGCCTACACACTGCTATATTCCATTACACGGGATGGATATTATAGACACCATTGGTGGGGGACCACAGAGATTTATCTCACACTCTCTTCGAGAACTGTTTGGTACCCAGAGTAGATTACATGGTTGTAGGTATTGAAAAAGGGAATCATGAAACTTCAAATACTTGATTGTTTGCTGATAGGATGGATCTTTATAGCAGATTACTGAATAGGATATTGGGATACTTGGAGTGGACTTTGTTTTCTTTTACCTTGTAGAACATGTTATTCCAATTTTCTAGTATCCATGATTTCCAATTTTCTAGTGACATTACATTACATCATCGTTGTTCCAGTCAATACAGTTACTATTATTCTTGTTTATCTATTGCATCAGTTTTCTTATGTTATTTATTCATATTGCTTCAGCTATTTAATATTTATTTATAATCTTCTGTTTTGCCACACTCTTCTAATGAGGGTATAGTCTTCCCAATGACACACCCTAGTCCCTCGTTTCTATTTGGCAGCCTCTGGAATTCGAGAAGATGTGCTTGAGGCTGTGTGGCCCACTAGGCTCGGAGAACCTGTTAAGTGGAATCCAGATCTGGGTCTTCAAAAAGTGGTATTGAAGGTGGTTTAGTTTCTTGCATTAATATTTGGATACAATAGATTGGAGAATAGAAATTCTTGGGACTTGGTCATAAGTCATTCTTGGGAATTGTGAACCCGTGTTTGGGGTAAAATCCAAGTTACCTATAAGGCAATTGTTATTCTATTTTTCTTATTATAGTTGATATTATTTCACCATTGGGTGACTCACATATTTTTTGGTGTTTTTGATTATTACTCTTTGTAATTTATTTCATCCTTGGGCCAATGATATTAGGGAAAAGATTATTGCTAAATTCATCATCATAGGCACCTAGAATTCATAGGTTATGCATATTTTTATGCCATATTGGTGCATTTCACTACTTTTCATTGCTTGTTATGCCTTTGTTTTTTGAGGGATGTTGTGATAGTTGCTTGTAATTTTATTACTTAGGCTTCAATTGAGTGATTTTATGTCTCAATTCATGAGTTGTATGGGCCCTCATGGGTTTGAATGAGTAATTTTCTGATTCAAGCCATTATGCAATAAGTAAATGGGTGTCGTTTTAGTGATTGGTGTATGGGCATTGATTCATCATAAATGATTATCCATTATAAAGTGAATCCTGAACTAAAAAGTTAATTGGTTTCACATCCTTATCCCACCTTCTAATGTTTATGAAAGGTAAAGGAGTGAACCTAGGAATTAACTATAAAATGACATGAAACTTATACATGAGAACTTACTAATACCTGGCTATCTAAGCGGGTAGTTTGGGTAGTATGCCTTGGGTAGTGAGTTTTTTTACATTGATATTCCATTATTGATGCTATATCCTTTCTTCTATACTTGTTCTAAGGTGCGTTCTTTTCATTTTTAGTCCAATTCCACCATGAAGTCCTTGTGTTTTCCTCCATGAAGGTGGTAATGACCATGCTCCAGATATGGTGGGCCCTAAGTTGAAAATATTACATCCATGAGTGCCACTTGAGGCACCGCCTGTTTTACCGAATCAGGGTGTTGATTCCCAAGACTATGATAGTTTCTTACGTATGATGTAGTCCATGATTGGTGCTCCATGGGTTGCACCAACAATGGATGATCTGACCCCAAGTTCCAGTAGCAACATCCTCCTACGTTTTCAGAGGATGGCAGTTCTTAGGCTACTGAGTCTTGGCTAGATGCCATGCAATCCATCTTAGAGAATCTATAAATGCCTCCAGAGTGGAGATTCAATCTTTCTACATACATGATTTGGGATTTGATCAAGCGTTGGAGGGATGTGGTTACCCAGGACGGACATCATCAGGGCATGTTATGGGTTGAATTCCAAACTGCCTTCTATGATCAATTCTTTCCTCAGTCACTGAGAACTGATAGATCCAGAGATTTCATGCATCTCAGGTTTGTTTCTATGTCAATTATGGAATATTCATCACTTTTCACTTATTTACATCATTTTTCACCACTTCTATCTAGTTATGAGCTTTCACATTCTAGACATTTTGAGGATAGGGTCCAGTACACCATCAAAACTCAGTTGAATGTCTTTCTCCTTCCTAACTTCTATATAATAGTTGATCATTCCCTTATCACTGAGTGTAACCTAATGAATGGACCGAGTGTTGGGTTTAAAGGATCAGTGTTACATCAGGATAGTAGTTATTTTGGTTGCAAGAAACGTTCCCTTGTGATTTATCATCAGGGTAGTGGCAGCCAGATTATCTAGTTTGATAGTTATGTAGTGTGTCATCAGTGTGGAAAACTAGGTCATAAGAATACAAATTATGATAGATACCCTATAGAGTGTCTATCTTGTGGCCGTATGGGTCACCTTCAGCACTTTTTCAAGACCATTCCACCATATTCGAGTGGAAAATGATCAGCTTTATCTACACATTCAGGAGAGAGTTATTTTGGGTCGCATCAGGTGAGGAGTTGGAGTATCACCACCAAGTTTGGACAAGGAAGAGGTTGTGGACATGGTAGACTGATCCCTGATCACCAGTAGGGCCAACAGAGCTGTCATGATCACTATAGTCCTTCCATTGCACAGGGTCGTGGATCAGGTTAGTTGCAGGCCTTACAGTCAATACCCAAGGATCAGGCTATGGGACCATCTATAGTACGAGGTGCTATTCTAGTATCCCCTACCATTGTCTCTTATTTGATTGATATAAGTTCTTCAAACACTTTTATTTTTGTATCTATCATGGAAAGTATTGGACTAGAGATACAATATCACTATGGTGTAATGACCCTCGAATCACCATTGGGAATACAGACGGAGGGAATATGCTAGTGTAGGGACTGTCCCCTTGAGGTTGACATTTTCCCTTTCTTTTGGTATCTCTTTGTTCTCGAGATGATAGGCTTCGATGTAATTATTGGGATGGACTAGTCTATCCACTATCATGTCTTTGTAGACTGCTATCATTGAAGGGTTTATTTTACATCACTAGAAGGAAACACTTATCTTTTCAAAGGCAAGTGGGATGTACAGGATGGTAGAGTGGGACCGAAGCGTCATGGGATAGGTGGAGTAACCACGTATATTAAAAATATTTTCATGGAGGATCAGTGTAACACCCCGAGATTTTATGAAAAATATTCTTTTAATTTCATTAATGTCTTGTGTTGTATGCTACACCAAGATTACCTTGCGCTATACGCAACACCGTATTAGGTTGCAGTATACGCAACACTATTCTTGGATCGTGTTACACACAATTTTGATAATAGTTATTCTACGCAACATTGAGTATATATATATATATATATATTCAATGTATAAATGAAATATGGTTGGATTATGATATACGAAACAATGAAGGATTCTTGCACAGCGCGCAACCCTGACTTGGCTTGCATTACACGCAATCGCGACCTTCCTCGATAGCGTGTGTTGTACGCAATACCGGGTTTTACTAAACAACGATATATTATTATAATATTATTATGAACTAGCTGTTATGAATAGTATTAACTAAATTTTGAATCTTATTATTCATCTTACACATTCTCTAAAACATGGTATAAGAACAAAATATATTTTTCGGGTAAAATAAGTATTTTTCAAAAAATGCAGTTTTGTCGCCTTTTGATGACGCACCCACTTTAAGTCTAGTTTTTGACATGTTTATAAGTTCAATTTGACAAAATAAAATTCTTATTTGGAATAATTAAATAAAAATTTACTTTGGATAAATTTTTCATATTATTCTGGTAACTTTCATATTTTGATTAATAGTAAAAACACGCTATATTTTAATTAAAAACAACTTTTTTCATTGCAATAATTTATATGGTTAAATTATAATATTGAATGGTTTTAAAGTATAAATAGAAAATATTTTTACCATTTAATATAATGTATGTCATTAGCATTGATTCTATCTTGAATTCGTAGGATAAATCAATTCAATCTTTTGCAATGTTTTAAAGAAAGTCCCGTTTTCTTTCAACAACGGGATTAATTTTAAATTAATTTCTGCAACTTTTGTGTATTGAATTTGGAAAAATGGATTCCATATTTGGAATCATTGGATCCAAATTATGTTAATAATCCACTTTTTATTTTTGGGAATTATGAATAGTAACTACGGTAAATTTTATTTACCATAGTTAAAGGTAAATCGGGTAATTAAGGGTAAATATAATATTATAAAATTACCCTAACACATGTCAAAATCCTATTGGATGACTAAAAGTAGACCCATATCACATAAGGGTCGGATTAGATTCATTTAATGGACTTTTTTCCATGAAAATAATTTAATTATTATTAAAACCAAAGAATGTGACAACATATCACTTTCTTAAATCTTATAAGTATAATAATTTTAATTTAGTGATACACTTCATGACAATTAAAACATGAATAGTATCCAGAAATCTAATACAATTATCTACATCATAGGAATTTATTTAAAATTTTTAGGGATTAAATAATTATCATTTATTATGACACAAATATGATGCAGTAATTGTCTTATTAATGAAATATTGACATAATTGATGTTATAAATACCCAAATAAATGTAATTTAAGACTTTTTAGGAATTACACTAATTTTATAGGTTAATATGACATGTTAGTATTGATATGATTAACGTTTTTTGAACTAATCATTATATTATGATTTTCACAAAAATCAATTACTAAATAGTGTCAAAATTGACATAAAATAGTTTTTAAAACAAATATTATATTATTAATTGTTATTTTATTCCTACAAATCAAAGGTTCAGAAAAATGACTTATATAAGGTTATATATATTAATAATAAACAACTTGGGGTTCGTTTGGCTTGATATAGTAAGTTTATTAACCTTATAGTGTAAGAAAACAAGAAGACATGGTAAATGTAAAATTATCTAACTTAAAGTTAAATATAAATGATAAGTTTAAAATAGGAACCTAAACATGTACAAATTATATTTTATGAAAGTATTGCGACCCCTAACCACCTTATCTTCGAAATAAATCAATTTGGAACTATTTAAAACCGAATTTGGCTTTATAATAAAATAATATTTTTAGTTATTCCAAAGGTGCCTCTCTCCTCCCTTATAAAAGGGCACCTCCTCCTCCCTCTTCCTCACACCACTTTGAGCCATCAAGCTCAGCCAAAACCTGCCAATTTATTCCCTCCACTTCCATAGATATATCCTAGAGGTCCTGGTCTTCTTCAAAGACCAATATTAGTGCCCTAAAAGGAGGTCTCAAAGAAGCGCTTCAAATAAGAGGTAATGCCCGTTACCAATTCTTCCATCTTTATTTCTTCTTCCACTTATTCTTATTAGGTTGTTTCATTATGAATTATTAACATCAGTATCACTTATATACTAATATGTTATTATAATTATGAAACAACCTTATTTCACCATCTATCCATCCTACGGAAAACGAAATCACAGTGTGTGCGTACGTATGAAATACCGTCTCCACGCCGTGGTGTAATCTATTTTCCACAACCACCTGACTTGGATGGGTATAATGGTGTAAATAATGACTATATATGACTATTATAAATTGATATTGATTCTTAAATAGTATACATACACTCCAATAAAATTCCACAATCATAGGAACGATATCATCACTCGTGCGTACGTACAGAATACCGTCTCCACGATGTGATGCGACTCGTTCTACCTGATCTTCATTTCATAATGATTATATACATGAATTGAATGAATTAATATGATATATATTACACTAATACCATTCTGGAAGTGAGGTATCTATAACCTAAAGAGAATAATAAGAATTTATTCGACAAAACACGCATAAGAACAAAAAGTTATAAACACCCGAATAACAAGTAGCAATGAAATATTACTACTAAGAAGCTAAGAATATGACCATATATGATATCATAAAAATAAGTATGATTCTGTAATAAGTCAATGACATTATTTAAATCATTATACAGGAGGTTCGGACACATACGAAGCAAATCGGACCTAAGGTAAGGGAAATATCACAATCTCATTTTTATCCGAGATTGTTTATACTTTGGCATTTACTGGGGTATATTTTATCATCCACATCCATGTTTCCTCAATATGTAATATTATTTCCATTCACCTACAATTTTTTAAATCCTATTTTACCCTTCGGTGAGTTTTTAGTAAAAGATATGAAAGGAATCTTTTTTCGTTTTTCGTACGAGGTACTTTTTTGACTTTTCCGACAAAAGTACGAGAAGAATGTTTTTTAACTTATACGACATGAATGGATTTTTAAAAAATTATTTCCAAGATTATTCCTTTACAAGTTTTCAAATTTCTTTTTAATCAACTTTTTTACTTTAGAATTGTATGACATGTTAAGAAAGGAAAAGTGTTTTTGGAAGTAGAAAGGATATTTTCCTCAAGAATGGAGTTCAAGTGTTTTATCAATATTATTTTCCATCTAAGATAATAAAGGGTTCTGTTTTTATCCCTATTATTACATTTATTTGATTATGTTGTGATGGAATTATTTTTATGAATTCCTTTATCTTATATGAATTGTTTTATGATGTCATGTTGTTTAAGAATCCCATTTTTATTACATGGGTTATGTTATGATGTATGGTTTATGATTTTGTGGCACACATAAGAATGGTTTCATTATGAGATGGGTGGGACCTATATCTCCCTCCAATGCATTGGGTAATGATTTTATATCTCATGAGATAGACATGGCTGGAACGGTAGGTTATACCGGTTCAGTGAAACAGGACTGAAACGAGGGTGACTCGGTTCAGAAATGGACTTTGTCCACTAAGATAGTCTTGGCAATGAGTCTTGACTAATAAGAAATGATTCTCTATGATTATGTGTGTATGCCACAAAGTTTCATGTTTTAAGTTAGGATTATTGGGATTACATTTCACTACTATGATTTATCCCATGTTATGAAATTATGATCTCTTTTGCAGGTTAAGATTTCCAAAAGATATGTTCTTATGAATATGATGTGATTGATATTTCTTTTTTTTACCCTTGCTGAGCATTTGAGCTCACACTTTTAGGTTTTCTTTTCCCCAGGACATAAAGAAAGGATTTAGGTTTAAAAGAAAGATGATATTTATGGTAGATGTTGAAGATCTTTCACCACGATTAGAAGATTATATTCTGAGTTTCCAAAGACACTAAACTATTACGGTCCTTGTGTGTGTGTTTTTGTTATGTACTAAGTATTCCGAAAAAGTAATGTAATGCCCATGTACGTTAAGCTTTGGGTCTCTACAGTTGGTATTAGAGGAAAAGTTTAGTCAACCTTTGGAAACTAGGATGCGAAAACTTTAGTGAGATCCCTAGAAATATTTCTAAGGTATGTCTAGGGATGTCCCTAAGGATAAGTATACGTATAGGATACAGTCCTAGAACTACGATAACGATCATAGAATTTAACCTAAGATGTTAGATGCTGAGGATACTTCCCCTTTATTATGTTGTTTTCCCTAGCATGATTTTTGCCTCTCACGCTATTATTTTTGGGTTTTAGACGATGGCTGGAACCCGAAGGAACCGTGTTGATCAATGTAATGGACAATGCAATGATTGTACTCCTGAACAAACAAATGTTATGGGAGATGGAGTGCAAAATCTTATTGCTATACTTACACAAGCTATGAATCATTCTAGACTTCCAAATGAGCAGATAAGGGAACGATATTCTATTGAGTCCTTCATGAGGCAACGTCCACCTTCTTTCAGTGGGTCTTCTGATCCACTTGTTGCTGAACAATGGATCAGTACTACTAAAAAGATATTTTCAGCTCTTCAATGTTCTGAACATGATAAAGTCATCTTAGCAGTGTATCGTTTGGAAGGTGATGTTGATCAATGGTGGAATCTTATCAAGAATACGAGGCCAAGAGATGAAATTGAGTCCATGGAATGGGACGAGTTCAAGAACTTATTTTTCAATAAGTACTTACCTCGTATTCTTCGAACAAAGATGGAGAAGGAGTTTGTTGAACTAAAGAAAAAGGATGATGAATCTGTTGGTATATACGAAGCGAATTTTACAAGGCTTTCAATGTATGCATCTAGATTTATCATCCAACCTGAAGGTAAAGTTGATCGATTCTTCAGTGGCTTAAAACCAAATCTTCAAAGGGAATTAGCTATAAGAGACTTCAGTAGCTATGAAGAAATTGTTCATTGTGCTATCAAGCTAGAAATAGAAGTTGGTGTTACTTATCCATCTCATAGTTTTGACAAGAAACGAAAGATGGAGTTCAAGGAGAAATCTCAGAATAATGGTGAAAAGAAGATGAATGTTTCCTTATGCTCAAAGTGTGGAAAGAAGCATGGTGGAGATTGTCTTAAAGGGACTAGAAAATTTTTTAAGTGTGGAAAATAAGGTCATCGAGCAGCTGAGTGTCAAAGTAATGGAAAAAGGGTTTCTAATGATGTGAATAAAGAAAATACTGTAGAGAACGCAACAACAACACTTCAATGCTTCAAGTGCAAGGAAATGGGGCATTATGCTAATAAATGCCCTAATCCAAGGGTTAGTGATGATCGACGTGAGCAACCACTTAAGGAAAAGGACAAAGGGAAGTCACATGCGATCCCCATTGGCGATGTTAAATATGACAACGATGTGGTGGAATGATTAAGTGTTTATGTAATGGGATTACAAAATAATATTGTATATAGTATCGTGGAATATTGGAATATTTATGTATTGGTCTATTATGGTTTTCAATAATTTTATGGTACCGGTAACCATGGAATGTGATTGAGATATTTTAGGAAAAAAGATGATATGCGCATAATAATGGGATAAGGAAAAAATGAAATGTTTGACAGTATTCATGAGCTCATGATTGATATAAGGACTAAGTGATATCATGGTTTGAGTATATAGAATTTTGAGGATCTTGGTATGTGGAAAGTGTTAACTTTTAACTACATTCATGTTTTCACTAAGGTTCAATGGGTATTCAAGAGAATACATGATTAAGGCCTTTGAATGTTTGGAATGTGACCAAAAAGACATATCTTATGGTATATGGGGACCAACGATGGTATTAAATCTCTGGTAATCGTTTTCACTATATTATGAGAGTGGACTGCAGTATTATGGATAAGATTAAAGATTGGAATGGATTATGTTGGACATAAGTTAGTATTGTTTAAGGATAGAAGTTTTTTCGATATTATTGATGGGATGTTATAGTAATATAGTTTTAGAAAAAGGACAACCTGCAGGACGGACGACAGCCCATCGCGTCGGACAAGGTCGTGGGAATCGAACCCACAACCGAAGTGCGACTGGCCTTTATCACCTACCACTGGCCTACATAAAGTCCCTGTTTAGTATAATCTAGTTTTATTATATTAAGCAGTATGATATATGAAGTATAAGTCCATTTTAGGAACCATATATGATTAATCTCACTATAGATGGACTTACGTATTTTTTGATAACTTTTCTAACCTTTTGTTTGAGACAGATGGAATGACCCATCATTCTATCACATGATCTGCTAACACATCACGAATGAAAAATTCAACTTCATTTCCTTAAGAGATGAAGTGGAAATTTCCCAAAGAATGAAAACGGTGAGACTCTACCAAAATAACGGAAGTATTTCTTCTAATTCCAATTTCATCAACTTTAGGGAAATGATTTTGAAAACCAAAAATGTTGTCCTAGTTCTCTTATATCTGATGAATCATATGGTACCTTAGATCATCACAAATTTATGGCTTTGTGATTGCTGGCTTTTCCATATCCATGTTCTCTACCACTCTCCATTAGAACATGATGGTTAGATTTCTCTTCCATATCCATAATTTCACCTATGTGGAAACTCGGTGATTAGTTTATTTGGGTAACCGTTACGTTTCATACTTTTGTTTTTAAAGATTGGTTTTGGTATTCCTTTTTACGATGTGAGTTTCTATTAAAGAAACTTTCGAATAGTAAACCATTTATAACCCCGATGAATTTCCAGGGAAAAATTCATTTTAAGGGGGGTAGAATGTAACACCCTGAGATTTTATGAAAAATATTCTTTTAATTTCATTAATGTCTTGTGTTTTATGCTACACCAAGATTACCTTGCACTATACAAAACACCATATTAGGTTGCAGTATACGCAACACTATTCTTGGATCGTGTTACACACAATTTTGATAATAGTTATTCTACGCAACATTGAGTATATATATATATATATATTCAATGTATAAATGAAATATGGTTTGATTATGATATACGAAACAATGAAGGATTCTTGCACAGCACGCAACCCTGACTTGGCTTGCATTACACGCAATCGCGACCTTCCTCGATAGCGTGTGTTGTACGCAATAACGGGTTTAACTAAACAACGATATATTAGTATAATATTATTATGAACTAGCCATTATGAATAGTATTAACTAAATTTTGAATCTTATTATTCATCTTACACATTTTCTAAAACATGGTATAAGAACAAAATAAATTTTTCGGGTAAAATAAGTATTTTTCAAAAAATGCAGTTTTGCCGCCTTTTTATGGCGCACCCACTTTAAATCTAGTTTTGACATGTTTATAAGTTCAATTTTACAATATAAAATTATTATTTTGAATCATGAAATAAAAATTTACTTTGGATAAATTTTTCATATTATTCTGGTAACATTCATATTTTGATTAATAGTAAAAACACGCTATATTTTAATTAAAAACAACTTTTTTCATCGTAATAATTTATATTGTAAAATTATAATATTGAATGGTTTTAAAGTATAAATAGAAAATATTTTTACCATTTAATATAATGTATTTCATTATTATTGATTCTATCTTGAATTCGTAGGATAAATCAATTCAATCTTTTGCAATGTTTTAAAGAAAAACCCGTTTTCTTTCGACAACATGATTAATTTTAATTTAATTTCTGCAACTTTTTTGTATTGAATTTGGAATAATGGATTCCATATTTGGAATCAGTGGATCCAAATTATGTTAATAAGCCACTTTTTATTTTTGGGAATTATGAATAGTAACTACGGTAAATTTTATTTACCATAGTTAAAGGTAAATCAGGTAATTAAGGGTAAATATAATATTATAAAATATACCTAACACATGTAAAAATCCTATTGGATGACTAAAAGTCCACCCATATCACCTAAGGGTCTGATTAGATTCATTTAATGGACTTTTGTCCTTGACAATAATTTAATTATTATTAAAACCAAAGAATGTGACAACATGTCACTTTCTTAAATCTTATAAGTATAATAATTGTAATTTAGTGATCAAATTCATGAAACTTCGAACATGAATAGTCTCCAGAAAGATAATACAAGTATCTACATCATAGGAATTTATTTAAAATTTTTAGGGATTAAATAATTATCATTTATTATGACACAAATATGATGTAGTAATAGTCTTATTAATGAAATATTGACATAATTGATGTTATAAATACCCAAATAAATGTAATTTAAGACTTTTTAGGAATTACACTAATTTTATAGGTTAATATGACATGTTAGTAGTTATTTAATTAACGTTTTTCGAACTAATCATTCTGTTATGATTTTTCCAAAAATCAATTACTAAATAGTGTCAAAATTGACATAAAATAGTTTTTAAAACAAATATTATATTATTAATTGTTATTTTACTCCTAAAAATCTAAGGTTCGGCTAAATGACATAGATAAGGTTATATATGTTAATAATAAACAACTTGGGGTTCGTTTGGCTTGATATAGTAAGTTTATTAACCTTATAGTGTAAGAAAACAAGAAGACACGGTAAAAGTAAAATTATCTAACTTAAAGTTAATATAAATGATAAGGTTAAAATAGGAACCTAAACTTGTCTAAATTCTATTGGATGAAAGGATTTAGACCCATACCCACCTTATCTTCTAAATAAATCAATTTGGAGCTATTTAAAACCGAATTTGGCTTTATAATAAAATAATATTGTTTGTTATTCCAAAGGTGCCCCTCTCCTCCCTTATAAAAGGGCACCTCCTCCTCCCTCTTCCTCACACCACTTTGAGCCTTCAAGCTCGGCCAACCCCTTCCAATTGCTTCTCTCCAATTCCCTATATACATCCTATAGGTCCTGGTCTTCTTCAAAGACCAATTTTAGTGCCCTAAAAGGAGGTCTCAAAGAAGCGCTTCAAAGAAGAGGTAATGCCCATTACCAATTCTTTCATCTTTATTTCTTCTTCCACTTCTTCTTATTAGGTTGTTTCATTATGAAGTAATAACATCAATATCACTTATATACTGATATGTTATTATAATTATGAAACATCCTTATTTCACCATCTATCCATCCTACAAAAAACGAAATCACCGCACGTGCATACGTACGGAATACCATCTCCATGCCGTGGTGTAATCTATTTTCCACCACCACCTTACTTGGATGGGTATAATGGTGTAAATAATGACTATATATGACTATTATAAAGTGATATTGATTCTGAAATAGTATATATACACTCCAATACAATTCCACGATCATAGGAATGATATCATCACTCGTGCGTACGTACGGAATACCGTCTCCACGATGTGATGCGACTCGTTCTACATGATCTTCATTTCATAATGATTATATAAATGAATTGAATGAATTAATATGATATATATTACACTAATACCATTCTGTAAATGAGGTATCTATAACCTAAAGAGAAGAATAAGAATTTATTCGACAAAACACGCATAAGAACAAAAAGTTATAAACACCTGAATAACAAGTAGCAATGAAATATTACTACTAAGAAGCTAAGAATATGACCATATATGATATCATAAAAATAGGAATGATTCTGTAATAATTAAATGACATTATTTAAATCATTATACAGGAGGTTCAGACACATACGAAGAAAATCGGACCTAAGGTAAGGGAAATATCACAATCTCATTTTTATCCGAGATTGTTTATACTTTGGAATTTACTGGGGTATATTTTATCATCCACATCCATGTTTCCTCAATATTTAATATTATTTCCATTCACCTACAATTTTTTAAATCCTATTTTACCCTTTGGTGAGTTTTTAGTAAATGATATGAAAGGAATCTTTTGTCATTTTTCGTATGAGGTTCTTTTTTGAATTTTCCGAAAAAAGTACGAGAAGAATGTTTTTTAACTTATACGGAATGAATGGATTTTTTAAAAAAAAAATCCAAGATTCTTCCTTTACAAGTTTTCAATTTTCTTTTTAATCAACTTATTTTACTTTAGAATTTTATGACATGTTAAGAAAGGAAAAGTGTTTTTGGAAGTACAAAGGATATTTTTCTCAAGAATGGAGTTCAAGTGTTTTATCAAAATTATTTTCCATATAAGATAATAAAGGGTTCTGGTTTTTTTCCTATTATTACATTGATTTGATTATGGTGTCATGGAATTATTTTTATGAATTCCTATCTTATATGAATTGTTTTATGATGTCATGTTGTTTAAGAATCCCATTTTTATTACAAGGGTTATGCTATGATGTATGGTTTATGATTTTGTGGCACACATAAGAATGGTTTCATTATGAGATGGGTGGGACATATATATCCCTCCAATGCATTGGGTAAAGATTTTATATCTCATGAGATAGACATGGATGGAACGATAGGTTATACCGGTTCAGTGAAACAGGACTGAAATGAGGGTGACTCTGTTCAGAAATGGACTTTGTCCACTATGATAGTCTTGGCAATGAGTCTTGACTAATAAGAAATGATTCTTTATGATTATGTGTGTATGCCACAAAGTTTCATGTTTTATGTTTTGATTATTGGGATTACATTTCACTACTATTATTTATCCCATGTTATGAAATTATGATCTCTTTTGTAGGTTAAGATTTCCAAAAGATATGTTCTTATGAATATGACGTGATTGATATTTCTTTTTTTTACCCTTGCTGAGCATTTGAGCTCACCATTTTATGTTTTATTTTCCCCTGGACATAAATAAAGGATTTAGGTTTAAAAAAAAGAAGATCATTATGAGAGATGGTGAAGATCTTTCACCACGATTAGAAGATTATATTCCGAGTTTCCAAAGACACTAAACTGTTACGGTCCTTGTGTGTGTGTTTTTGTTATGTACTGAGTATTCCGCAAAAGTAATGTAATTTCCATGTACGTTAATCTTCGGGTCTCTACAATCAGGGTTTGCTTCAAACTAATTTCCCTCCAGTAGTTGATTGTTTTAGGTAAGTCTTTCTTGATGAATTTTCAATATTACCTCCTAGGAGAGAGAGGTAGAGTTTACAATAGATATTTTTCTAGGAGAAACTCCAATGTCCATTCCTCTATATAGGATGACACTTATTGAGATTCATGAGCTTAAGTGGCAGATAGAGTACTTAGGGTCCAAAGGCTTTATACTGCCCAGTTAATCCTCTTGGCATTCACTCGTACTTTTCACTAAGAAGTTGGGTGGAACTCTATTTCAATGTTTGGATTACAAAAGGTTTAACCATCTAAACGTCAAGAACCAGTATCCACTTCCTCAAATAGATGACCACTTTGAAAAGATCTGAGGTACAAAGGTGTTCTCTAAGATCGACCTGAGATTAGGTTATCATTAGGTGCGAGTCAGACCATCAGAAGTACCTTGTACTGCTTTTTGTAGTAGGTATGGTTTGTATGAGTATCTTTTTATGCCATTCGGTCTTACAAATTCTCCTGAAATTTTCATGGCTTTGATGAATATGGTTTTCCTTCCCTACTTGGACTCTTTTTTCATGGTCTTTGTGGATGAAATATTGGTGTAATCATGCACTCGTAACGTCCATGCCAAAAATATTGAGATCATTCTGAGTACAATGATAGAGCATCAGCTTTATGAAAAGTTTTCTAAATGCGACTTACGGATTGAAAAGGTCCACTTCTTGGGCCATATTATTTCAGAATCTGGATTATCTGTTGACCCTAAAAAGGATAGTGTTGTAGTCTCATAGGAGTATCCTATGAATGTGTTTGATATCAAGAGTTTCTTAGAGATTTCTGGATATTACATGTGTTCCATAGAAGAATTATCACATCTTTCTTCACCTCTTACTAGACTTAAAAATAAGGGTGTTAAGTTCTCGTGGTCCTAAGCATGCAAGAAATCATTTAAGGGGGTGAAAGGAAGTCTTGTCTCAGCACCTAGTCTGATTCTTCCAGAACCTGGTAATGGTTATATCATCTTCTGTGATGCATCAGGAATTATCCAAAGAGCAGTGTTGATCTAGTAAGGTAAATTCATTGTGTACGGATCTCGATAGTTGAGGCATCATGAGAAAAATTATCCAACACATGAACTCGATCTAGTAGCATTTTTTCATACCTTATATTGTTGGAGACATTATCTATTGGGTAAAAAATTGTGGTGTATACAGATCATAAGAGCCTCAAGTATATCTTTTCTTAGCATGACTTGAACCTCTAATAGTAAAGATGGGTCAAATATCTACAATCCTTTGATTTTTATCTTGCATATATGCCTATAAAAGGCAATGTGGCTACAGATGCATTGAGTCAGAAAATTCAAACGCATGTCGTACATGAATCCAGTGATGAATGAAAGTTAATGTCCCTCTTTTCTAAACTTCATCTGGAGTTTCACGGAAGTCATGAGAAGTCTTGCCTTTCATCCATAGTTGTTACCTATTCCCACATTGAGAAGGTGAAGAGTAGGAAATTTTCAGATCCTGAAGGTTTGGTTCTCCATTAGAGTATATCAGGAGATAACCCAGCTCCAAATTGGTCTATGGACAAAGATGACGTCATGTGTGTACGTGGACGTATCTGGGTACCTGCAGATGTGAGAGAGGAGTTGATGAAAGAGTCCTATGATTCCTACTGGGTAGTTCTTCCAGGAATCTCAAAGATGTATTGAGATATGTGATTCCAGTATTGGTTGCCTGGGATGAAACATCAAATTGCAGGCTTCATCACTAGGTATTCCACTTGTTAGAAGGTCCAGGTAGAACACCAGAGACCTGAAGGCTTGTTACATCCACTGCCAGTATTAGAATGAAAATGGGAAGATGTGGATATGGATTTTGTAGTTGGCTTAACTAGGTCACTTAGGGGTAACGATAATATATGGGTAGTCATTTACTGACTAAAAAACCCACTTTATTCCAATTTGGGAGACTTTCTCAGTTTATGAGGTGGGAATACTATATGTTCGTGAGATTATACAACTACATAGAGTTCCAAGTACTATCATTCAAGATAGGGATACTCGTTTCACTTCACAGTTCTTGAAGGGTTTACATAAATCTCTGGAAACTCAGGTGCTTCTAAGAACAGCTTTTAAACCTCATACTAATGGAAAATCAGAACCGCCAATATAGGTTTTGGAAGATATGCTTCAGGAATGCATCCTTGATTTCAGCGATTCTTGGGAGAAGCATATCCCTCTCGTCGATTTCGCCTATAATAATAGTTTTCAAGTGATGATTCATATGGATCCTTTTGAGGATTATATGGTAGGCCATTTCATTCACCTTTGTGATAGCTAGAGGCAAGTGAGGTAGCCCTACTAGGTCCTCATCTCATTCAAGATACTTCATAATAGGTCCAGCTGATCAAGATGCATATGAGTACTACTCAATATAGATAGAAATATTATGTTGATCGCTATCAATGACCTCTTGAGTTTGAGGTTGGTGATCATGTTTTTCATCAGGTATCTCCCAATATTTTTTATATATAGGTAAGGAATAAGAGTAATCTATCGCCTTGTTACTTTTGGCTATTTGGGATTCTAGAGAGATTCAAGCTAGTAGCTTATCGGTTGCAACTACCTCAGAGGTATCATTCCATGCACGATGTATTTCATGTCTCATAGATTCTAAAATATCATGCTGATCTATCTCATACCTTTGATCCTAATTAAGTTTTGTTAGATGCCAATTCTACCTTTGAGGAGTATCCAATACGAATCATTGACTGATGCACAAAGGCTCTCCGAGGCAAGTCTATCCCTCTCGTATGGGTGTTATGGAAACACGGATGAGTACCAGATAAGACTTGGGAGAGGGAAGCTAATGTACACGCTTAGTGGCCAGATTTTTTCTCATACAGTGTTTCCTTACCCATAGAAGAAGAACTTGGGGAGAGTTCTTTTAAGGGTGGAAGACTTTAAGAACCCATTTTTTCACTCAGGTATGGATCTTTAAAGTTTTTGTCTAAATCTTTACTTTGAACCTGTTATATATGCCTAATGTGTTTACAATGTTTTGGATGGTGTCTAGGACTCTTTTAGAGATCAGAACACCTCTTTTGTGAAAAAAATCCTTGTCACACGGTTTTCACATGGTTAACACATGGTTTTCCTAACCATACAAATTTTTGTTTCAAACAGTTTCACATCACACGGTTGGTGCACAGTCGTGCGGCCTAACTGTGTGAATTCCCCTTTTCCTAGTTTTGGGTATAACCATCTTGCATGGTTTGAAAAACCATGCAGACAAACCTTGCACAGTCTAAAAACCTATATAAAATGTCTAAAAATTCCTTAATGATCTATTAAGGTAACCCCTTCCTCCAAATCTGAGAACCTACAGGATTTTCCTCATTTTTCTTCCTTTTGGATCTTTTTGAGAGCCTAATCTAGGAATCCAGATTTCTCCTTCATCTGGAATCTGATTGAGCTTCCATTTGTCACGTTGGATGTACAACAGTAAGTAATCGAGTCCCCTTTAGCCATTCTTCTTCTCTTTCACTCTCGAACTAAATACCGCCATGTAAGATTTTTTCATATTTTCTTAGATCTACTCCAATCCAAGGAAAATAAATGGCTGATACCGGATAATAAGGCTCATATAACCCTAAGGTGGGATGTATATAACTCATCCCTAATGTTCATTGCTTTTAGAATGTTCGTGTGGGGACCACTAGTTTCGTTGGAAATTGTTTCATAAATTTACATGCTAGTATTATACTCATTATAATCGTATAGTTGTACTGTTTCCAAATATGCGATTAGTTGTCAGTGGTTTCACCCAAAACTCAATCCGCCTCATGTAAAAGGTTACTACTTGGTTGGGTTTTTAGTGTTTTGACACATTTGAGCCACCGATTGGGTGTTCCATTACTTGACCTTCCTAAAGGTGAGACTTATTATCTTAAATGGATTGTTATTACTGAGAATTTCATAATGTAATGTACAATAAATACTCACCACTTGACCCGCCTAGGGTAAGTGATTACAAATTTTTATTAAATGTGAAATATAAAATGTGAAGTGGAAAGTATACTATGTATAAAACTTGGCCTTATAAAAAAGAGATTGAATAAAGTTTACATGTTCGTATCACCCCTTGCCATGTTGATGGAAGGAAACGGAGTGAACCTCAATAATTGAATAAGCCTTAATGGATAATTAAGACTTGATTAAATGGTTTCAATGCTACATAGCCTATCTTCACTAATGGAAGACAAGGCTTGGAAAAAAAATAAATGGTTTCAACTCTACTTGACCTATCCACACTAATGGAAGGAAAGACATGAACCAAATGAATTACTACATGATTACAATATCAAATAGGAATGTACTGACTCGATCTCGCCTTGGATTCTTAGAGAAGAATACATTGGGTCTCGAGAACCTCATTCTGATTCCAAAGTATGGTTTTATTAGGTTGATAACCACCTAGACATAGGTTCTTGTCTATTACTTGGATTCCCAGTTTACTACCATTGGGTCCCTTTCCTTATTACAAGATACCTCAGATACACTCCTTAAATCTAGCATTGACTAGCAGGTTCCTAGGTGAAAGCCCATGGGCCCCAGTATTTTCTTATCTCCATTTTACCTTGGTCGATCACCTTAGACTCGATACACACTTTATTTTGGAATTACTTGGATTACACGCCTTGTATTACACTCTTACCCCTTAGCTAGACTCAGATACTACTGAGTTAGATTTTCGTGAGTTTAGGTTACCTTGTTTTTTACCCTAGAACACCCTCACAAGATATCATTGTCTGGTTGCCTTGTTACATCTTGAGACCATCACTACATATACTATCATGAGGTTATTTTAGTGTTAGTTATGCATCAAGTGAACTATTAACATTAAATGAAAATTGATTAATTAATGGACTATTTACATGTTCAGACACCAGCCGAGGGCTGAAGCAGGTACTTGGTTATTTAGTTATATTTCATTACTTGATTTACTTTATATATCCATGCCTACACACTACTATATTCCATTGCATGGGCCGAATTTTATAGACACTATTTGTGGTGGCCCACTGAGATTTATCTCACACCCTCTCTGGGCACCATTTGGTACCCAGAGTAGATTACATGGTTGCTGGTATAGAAAAAGGGAATCATGCAGCTTCCAATACTTGATTGTATACTGATAGGATGGAGCTTGATAACAGATGACTGAGTAGGGTCTCGGGATGCTTAGAGTAGACTTTGTTTTATTTTACCTTGTGGAACATGTTATGCCTGTTATCTTGTATCCATGATTTCTAGTTTTCTAGTGACATTACATTTCATCATAATTTTTCTAGTAGATATTGTTACTGTTATCCTTGTTTATCTATTACCTCAGTTTTCTTCCGCTATTTACTCATATTTCTTCCTCTATTTACTATTCATTTATATTTCATCCGATGTGCTACACTTTGATAATGAGTGAATAGTCTTTCCAAAGACACACCCTAGGCCCTCACTGCTAGTTGGAAGCCTCTGAAATTCGAGAGGATGCTCTTGAGGATATGTGACCCACCGGGCTCAGGGCACCTGTTAAGTGGCATCCAGGTCCTGATCATCACATAATTTTTTTTTGTTTAAAAAAATTTAAGTAATTGTAATGATTTTATGTTAATATTTCCTTAATTTATTCTATCTCATTTTTTTCAGTATAATATTTTCGAATCATCAGTGCATTGTAGTGTGAGATAATTTCACCAATTTGGAAATCACTATCTGCATAAGAAATTCTGACATTGTGCTTCCTATCAGAAATTTATGAGTAAAATTTTATACACCCCAATCCATGTAAGATAAATTTAACTCTATGTAAGATAAATTGGATGTGTAATAGAATTTAAACTAAAGGAAAACAAAAGATGATACTGTGTAGGATAATTTATCTTTTGGGGTTCTTTTCTCAAAGATGATGACCTGGGGACCAATTCCCATTGAGACTGAAGGAGGTCCTACCCATATCTGAGATCACCGATCAATATAGAGAATAAAACCAAATATATAAGAGGTTGATTTGAATGTGGTCACTTGATTATATATTTCTCAATGCTATGGGTTAAATCGAGGAAATCATTGAAGAGTGGGGTTTCTGAATGGAGATCTGAGATGAGAATCTATGTGAGGAAGGAGAAAAAATTCCTATAAAATAAATTTTATGTGAAGTTGTTGTTAGGTCAGAATAATACAAAGATAACACAAGGGGGGGTGAATTGTGTATTTTTTAACATCTCGATAGATTATGGTCGGTAAATCAATTATCAATTTATGCAGATATGCAACATTCTCATATGTATGAAAGATAAGAAGTGGATAAAAAGAAATAATGAACACAATAATTTTATAGTGGTTCATGGAGAAAAGATCCCCTAGTCCTCTCCATTAATTCTCTCTCTTTGAGCTTGGTTAATTTCACTAGAAAGGTCCTCTTATCAATATACCATCAAATCCACAACTGAGTGCAGGAAGTTGAAACCTTTACAAACAAGGATAAACAGATCCTTATGTTTCTTTCATAGGGAACCAGTTATCCATATATTAGAAAAAGGAGTTGATACATAAACCACAACTGAGTACGAGGAGTTGATACTCCACTAAATCAAAAGATTTTGATTTAATGATGGTTTGATTTGATCTTCACAATTACAGTGGCTGTAATTGAAAGTAGATGGATCTTCTTCTTCAAAAATTAAAGGCTTAAAGAAAGAATTACTCTGAAGAAGTCCTGGTTGAAAATGATCTTCAATTTGAATAGAAACAAATAGCAGTTGTAATCAAACAAAAGTATGAGGTTGAAAATGTATATCTACAAAATGTAGCCTCTTCAGAAAATAATAGATTCGATCATTTGTTCAATAACATTATAAAATATATTCACACAAATACATTCATATGAGTATATGAGTGTTTCTTTTTATTTAAATGAATTGTGAGAGATTATATAGAGTAGCCATCTTTCTTCCGTATTCCATATCCAGAAAATCTCTTGATATAGCATAGATATTCAAATATGAATTGACCAGGGGAGTCGTTACTTCCCTTAAGAATAGGAGTGAAATCCTATGATAAATACGGTTCTTTAAATAGATCATAAATATCCTTTTAACTAGTCATAGAAAAGCTTTAAATCGTCTTGTAAAAATTTCAATATCGTTGCATGAATCTCAGATTAAATCACAGATTTAAAACTATACTGATGAGTAGTGAAACATAGGGTTCAACCATGTAGCATAGCGTTCCTTTTCATAGCATAGGTTTCTTTTGTGTAGTATAGGTTTCTTACCAAAGTATGGTTCCTTAAACATACATTCATCTACGCATAACATAGGGAACATAAAGTAAAGTAGGGGTGATAATCCATACATTCATCCTTCCAGTGTAAGGTTGATTCCAAATGTAGCATTGATTAATCATACATCCAATCTCATGAATGTAGGGTATGAACAGTGTTTCCAAATTCCAACATAGGGTTGATATTTCATACATTTTTTGTTTATCTAAATGTTGGGTTGACGATCCATACGTTTAATATCCAATGTAGGGATGATGATCCATATGTGAACTGTCCATCATAGCATAGGAATAATGATCTATACATTCATTCACCAAACATAGGGTTTGAAGAGTGTTTCCATAACACATCTCGTAACTTTTAATTATATCAAATATATAAAGAAAATCATGATATGTATTCTTGAAGCATACTTAACGCAACTTTATTAGAAAACAAATGTGGGTATTTGTGAGAATCAAAATCATCATATATTATAAAGTATTATTGAGACAATACATACCCAACAATCTCCCCTTTTTGATGATCTCAAAACCCATAAAGTAATTTATAGAAAATATAGGATTTGTAAACACTAATATGATAAAATATTATAGTATTATTTCAATGAAGGAAAATAGATACTTGTAAATTGAAATAGCCCAAAAAAATTAATGTTGAGGTTCTCAAATATTCTCCCATTTTTTTATATCAAAAAAAGTGTTTAAATAATAAATTATATAAACCGAAGTTAATATATCACTGAACTATAAATTAATTTTATAAAGTAATGGGTAGAAAAATAAGATATGTAACTTGGAAGTGTTAATTTGAACATAAATAACATGGTAATAAAAATATAAAACAATATAAAAAAACAAATATAAAAAAAATAAAGTAAAATTCAATGTAGATCAAATGTTTTGAAAAATTATGAGTACATACCATAATCAATGAAATAATTCATCAAAATTGTGGGCTTCGATCAGAGTCGAGGTCTTGGTCAGAATCTTCATGGGTAGTAGGTGTAGATGGAAGATTAACAGACTGAATGGCACCTTGAATCTAAAGTAGCTTCACTAATAGGATCTAAAAATGATTGTTGAATACATCCATCTCCGACTGAAGCATCTTGTTAGAATCAAGCTCGGTCTTCAAGCTTTATACCAAATTTACCTTAAAAAACTCATTCATTTTTTCTTTAGATTGAATGAATATAGTCAAATTATCTCTAAAATGATGAATGGATGGTCCCAACTAGGATTAATTAGAGGTAAAATGACTAACCAAATCTCTTTGATTGTCATGAAGAACATTCAAGGGTGTACTGTCACACTGGAGAGTGTGCATCTTGTTGTTGAATTCAACCATCATGGTAGTTGTAGCTCCAAATCTTCTGATTAAGCCTGGCAAGGTTTATTGAGAGGATGATGATGTTTGATGACTATCCTTGATAGTTTGAAATTATATTCCCAATAACTGCTTTAGATCATCAAAGTAAAACTTCTTTATATATTTATCTTTCAAAGATATTAATTCTTTACCTAAATATCTCATAAACTTTTCATGATCTCCCATAGAGATTAAATTTTCTTGAACTTATCTTAATTGAGCTTGAAGTTCCACAAATTTATCTCTTGAAACTGCATAATTTATGTGTTCTTTAGCATTTTTCCTTCTGATTTGTTATTATTATCTTAGAGATAGATTATGAGAATTTACTTGATTAAAACATTTGACCATCTCTACAATATGTTTTTCTAATGAGTCACAAGACTCGGTGGATTTTTCTTTGGTTTGTCCAATTTTCATCAAATCCATACTTAGATCTTCATCCTCTATTAATATAGATACTCCGATATCAACCAAATCATTGGTAACTAAAGAAATATTTTCTAGCATAGCCTGATCATCATTATGATCAGTTTCTCTAGATTGGTTAGCCCCTTGAGAAACTTCTTCAACATTTTCAGTTACTTGAGCCTCATTCTCGGCAACTTATTCTTCTCTAGCTTGTTAAACTGCCAGTAGATCAAAATTATTTATTGAAATTATTATTCTTCGATTAAGACGTTCCTCATAAATTCTTAATTCTTATTCTTTATCGAGCCTTGCTCTCACATAATCAACAACAGGAAACTCCTCCCCATGAGCACCAGCCAATAACATTTCTTGATCTTCTATGCCAACTGGAAGAAGATAATTGTAGGAAACACTCTAGAAAAATACTAGTTTCCTGACATTTATAGAATTGATAATATTGTTGTGGTGACATCTCTGACCAAAATAGATGTCTCTTATCTTTCCCTACCTTAGAAATAACAAGTATTGAATCCGTCCATAGGGTTAAAAACCCATATTTGTGTCCTTCTAAATGTAATGATTCAGATACCTTAATAAATATCTACTTAGGTTCAGCTTAATATTATTCAACAAAAAAAATAATATATATATATATATCTTTATAAATAAATTTCTCTAAATCCTCCATCCTTGGCACTATTCTAGAATGAATAAATTTCATCAATACTCTTTGATCAGCATTAACATCTCTTGCCATCATTTTCTTGACAATTCTAGTTCCAAAGAGAGAAAACATGATATCCTGGGATCTGTATTTATCATAATCTATATTTCATAGATCAAAATGAAATTCTATCTTATGGGGACATGAAAAGATATTATAAATTCGAATCGAATAGATAAAAAACTCATCATGATGAATCTTAGACAAAACTGAATCTTCATAAAATCCAAAACTAAAAAAATGATTTTGAAAAAACTCATTGACATTTATATAAAAAAGTATATTATTATAAAAAAATGAATTCCAAAACTTGAAATATTATAGCAGTCTTTAGTAATATATTCATTTGATTTAGCCAACTGAAATTGATTACCTTACCCTAAAGAACATTTCAATATTTCAACTGACAAATAGGATCGCTTAGACCGACATCTTTAACTCTGCCTGAAGTCTCCATTTATAAAATTTTGAGGTTTTAGGGTTCAAAGGACTAGGGTTTCATTAAACTAGAAAGATATAAGCTCTATAAACTGAAAGGATGTGAAGGAGTATGAAGAGAAAGAGAAGGAACATGATTTTCTCATGTAAATCAAGAATGTACTCATTAATTATTAATTTTAAAAGACGAATAAAATAAATTGAAATGTTTTTTTTAAAATCTAATCAATACATAACTAAACAAAAATAAAAAGGAATGAAAAAAAATAAATACAATATATGAAGTGTAATAAAATAAAAATAGAGAAAGAAAGAATAATAATAATAATTCATTTAAAATTAAATAACCCTAACTCCCCCTTAATAAAATCAAAACTTGCACCGGTAAGTGGTTTTATAAAAATATCATCTAATTAATATTTTTTTTAAATGCTAAATATATATCCTTTTTAAGTACATTATATCTTAGAAACTAATGTTTAATATCAATATTCTTAGTCCTAGAATGACATATTGGATTTTTCGAAATATTAATAGCACTACTATTATCACATAATATAGGTATATTATTAAAATTTAATCCAAAGTCTAGTAGTGTGTTTTTCATCCATAATACTTATGCATAATAACTTCTAGAAGAAATATATTCTACCATGGCAGTTGAAAGGGAAACTGGGTATTGTTTCTTACTTGACCATGATACTAAATATTTTCCTAAAAAGTAACGAGTTCCTGAGGTGATTTTTCTATCTAATCAACAACCTTAAAATTCATCATATGAATACGAAATTAAATTAAAATCAGAAGATTTTTTATAAATAATAGATTAAAATATATTTCATTTAAAGTATCTAAAAATTATTTTAATAATAGTAAGATGAGATTATTTTTTATTTGACTAAAATCTATCACATAAACATATAGAAAACATAATGTCTGGTCTGATAGTAGTAAGATATAATAAACTACCAATCATATCTCTATATAAATTTTTTTCAACTGGTTTTCTAGCTTCATCCAAATAAATTTTTATATTGGTACACATGGGATTTTAATAAGACTTATTATTTTCAAGTCCAAAATTTTTCACTAAATTTATAATATATTTACTTTGATTTAAAAAAAATTCATAATATTTTTGATAAATCTAAAATCCTAAAAAGAAATTCAGTTCTCAAATTATACTCAATTCAAATTATTTTTACATTAGATTTGAAAAATCATTAAAAATATTTTTACTTTTTGAACCAAAAATAACATCATCAAAATAAATTTTTACTAATAAAATATTAGAAAAAATAGTTTTTTTAAAAAGAGTTGGATATTCCAATCCAATAGTAAATACAATTTTCAAAATAAAAGAACTTAATATTTTATTCAAAGATCTAGGTTATTATTTAAGGCCATAAAGAGATTTAGTAAGTTTGAAAACATAATTTGATTTATGAGGGTTTTCAAAACTAGAAGGTTGTTCAATATAAAATTCATGCATTAAAAATATATTTAAAAAAGTCATATTTAACATTCATATGATATAGTTTAAAATTCATATGATATGCATAAGCTAAAAAGATTATAATAGTTTTTAATTTAGCTACAGGTGAAAATGTTTCATCATAATCTATTCTTTATTATTAATTATATCATTTAGCTAATAATATAGATTTGTTTCTGGTTAAGATCCCTTTAACATCCTATTTATTTATAAAGATCCAATTTGTCCCTTTCACTGGATAATCTGATGGACTTTCTATTAATTCCCAAACTTCATTTATTCTGAATTGGTTTACTTCTTCTTACATTTCTAACATCCAAATCCAATCTTCCACAGTTTAAAAAATATACTGTGTTTTAAATGAGATAAAAAGGTAGAAAATTCAACTAGGTTTCCCACACTTCTTTTTATTATAATTCCTATATCTAGCTCTCCTATAATAGTTTCTAAAGGATGGTTCTTTAGGGTTCTATACTATCTTGGTAAAACACTTTTAGGTTCTTCAATTTCTTGTTCTTATAAACTGGACTAAATTTTACTGTTCGGTACTATTGCAGCCAGAACTATTCACCCGATTTGGGCCTTCGGGCCACCGGTTTGGGCCTATGGGTCTCGTGGACCTTCAGGTCATCAAAGGCCTTCAGGCCACAGCACCTTCAGGTCACGTAGACCATGGAGAATCCTAGTTCACATAGAACATTCCCTAGAAGAGTATCAGAGCAACATGAGTAGCAGCCGCCAGATGCAGAGCTAACCGGATTGGATGAATGAGGGGGTATGACAGCCGCCATCGGGACCAGGCACCGTGCAGCTTTGTAAGGGGCAATGCTAGCCGATCAGCAATTCAAGGTGGGGAGCTAAGGATATCAATTATGCAAGATGCTAGGGAGGGGCAGTTCTAGTGGGCTGGGCCTATGGGTCATGTAATGGGCATGGTATGCCTCTGGGCCTTTGGGTCAAGTATTGCGGGTCATGTTGGGCCTTGTGCCTTGGGCCTATGGGTCATGTACAGGTTCCCCTTCAACCCTTAAAAGGGATATTATCTATAATAAAATAAAAATAAGGCCTTCGAGCCATTCAGGAAAGTTCCATGTTATCAAATGAATCAGTAATTTCATTTTTTTGATATTTCTATTTAATAAAATAGTCATTTTCATCAAAATTCACATGAACTGATTCTCCAACAATACTTAATTTTTTATTAAATAATCTATATGCTTTAGAAGTAGAAGAATATCCTAATAAAATTACTTCATCAGCTTTTGGATCGAATTTACCAAGGTTTTCCTTATTATTCAATATATTCACCTTGGATCCAAATACTTTAAATTACTTTAATTTAGGTTTTCTTTTATTTCAATGTTAAAAGGGTGTCATTTTAAGAATAGGTCTTATTAAAACTGAATTAATGATATAGAAGGTTGTTCTTACATATTCTACCCATAAGTAGGTAGGAATATTGTATTCATTCAACATAGTCCATTCGATTTGTTGAATAGTTAAATTTCTTCTTTTAGAAATTCCATTTTTTTGAGGTGTTCTTGGTGAAGAGAAAGCATTTTTAATACCTAGGTTTAAGAAAAAATAATTAAATCCATGATTCTCAAACTCTCCACCATGATAAATTCTTAATGAAATTATTTTATAACCTTTTTTACTTTGAAAATTTTTGCAAAAACATTTAAAGATAGTGAAAACATAACTTTTGAGTTTTGCAAAATAAACCCATGTAAATCTAGAAAAATCATCAACTGAAACATAAAAATATTGTTTACCAACCAAGATTTCTACTCTATATGGCCAAAACATCTGTGTGGATAAGTTCTAAAGGTTTTCATGCTGCAATTTTTTAATAGATTTGAAAGAAGATTTCTGTTATTTGCTGATTTGGCATGCACAACAAAATCTATCATTTTCAAAATTAAGACTAGGAAAATCAAAACATAATTTTTTCATAGATAATTTATGTAAATCATAAATATTGAAATTTCTAAGTCTTCTAGGAATAATAAATGACTCATTTGTCTTAGATATTATACAAATAACTTTTTTTACACAATGAATTTAAATCCAAAGTGTAAACATTGTCAGTTCTTAGTGCTCTAAATTTAAGTAGTTTATCTTTTGAAAACAAAGAATGAGTTGTTAGAAAAATAAACATAAGATCTATAATCACAAAGTGGATAGATACTTATCAGTTTGTGCTTTATCCCTTTCACATACTGTACTTTTTTATTGATATAGTTTTTGGATCTCCAACCATTCCAACTCCAATGACTATTCTTTTGTATTATCTCTAAAAGTGACTTGACCTCTATTCATTTGAGTTGATTTATGGAAATTTGATGAGTCTAAAAACATGTGTATGGAAAATACATTATCCATATACCATATATAGGTTTTTTTATTGTGTCCTTTTTTCCCTGAAAAAGTATTTAAGCACATGTTTTTTTGGTACCCATATTTTCTTGCGTCCAATAATGTCAGCGAGCAGTGATCTGGGAATCCAGATCTCCTTTATCTTTCCAAAAATTGAATTATCAACATTAGAAATATTTTTTAAAATAAAATCCTTTTCAATACCACTAATTTTTGGACTTCTCATGTAAAATTTGTAAGTGTGATGACCTTTTATTTGAAAAAAATAATATGTATCAATTTTTGAATTTGGATAAAAATATTTTTTGTATAATTTTTATTTTTCAACCTTAATTTCAATTTCAAAATTTTCTATTTTAATAACATTATTTATAAGAATCTCAATTAAAAAAATATAGTTTATTAAAATTAATTGCAGTACTCTTATAAGTCTTCATCTTTTAATTCTTTAATCCTTTTTTCATGATCAATATAGTTTGTTGCATATGAATTGAATTTTTCAACTACTTATTGATATTGTTTTAGCATAATTTCTCTTTCAACTAAAACAAAATTGTGAATATTTTTCAATGATTTGTGGTTATTTAATAAAGAATCATATTTTTATTATATCTTTGAATAGTAATAAGGCAATTTATCTATTGAGAAACTATAATTATTATAAGAAAAAGAGTAATTGGATTGTACCTCTTCTTCTTCATTAGTCATGAAGCACATATTGGATTTGAGATTCTGTGGCTCTTTCTTTGAATCAGATTTGGAGGAGCTGATAGAGTCTTTATAAACACTTCATGTAGATTTCATATCTATTTTTACCTTATAATCATAATCAACATTCTTCTAATATTTATTTTTTTCCTTCTTTCATCTTTTAGTTTGGGAGAAATGAGGTCTAATGTGACCCAATGTTTTACATTCATACCATATTAATTCATTTTGTTACCTTTCATCCTTCTTAAAGGATTTTTTAAAGCCTCTTTTCTTCTTTTATAATTAGCTAAATTTTCTGGCTAACTCACCTAGTTCCATTTCAGAATATGAGGAATCTGAATTTTTGTCTATTTTGACTTCTTGATTTGTTTTTCAGTTATAATTCTGAGATGTCACTTTGAGAGAAGTATTTTCCCTTTTTATAACAATATTATTATCATTAGATTCATATTTCATTTCTTCTTTATACATCATCCATTTTCTAATCAGTTCCTTTATTATCAAATTCTTGGTAGGAGATGATTATCGAATTGCCATGGATATTCCATTTTATTTAGAAGGAAGTACTCTGAGTACTTTTAGCACTTTAATAGATTGATTTATGGGATCTACTAGGATATTAATATTGTTAACAATATCTTTTAACCCTCCATCCATCTACGTGATGTTTTCACCATCAAACATTTTAAATGTGTCAAACTTTAGCTCTATTGTTATGTATCTCATCTATCTGATTTTGTATGTTCCTTCATAAGAAACTGCAATAGTTTGCTACATTTCATAGGCAATAGGGAATTGTGAAACTCAATTTAATTCATCATGTAAAAGTCCATTAATAATAGTATTCATTTCCTTTTCATTGATGTCATATTCAACTTTTGTTTCAGTAATCCAAGTCTTTGGTTTCTCTATAACCACATAAGTAGTAATGATCATCAAATAGAAATTAAGTCCAAGATTCTTTAGATAGATGGTCATTCATAATTTCCATCATCCATAATTTTATCCATTAAAGTATGGAGCATGAACCATAGACATGCCTTCTTTTAGATTATTTATTTCCATCTTATTTGTATAGACCTTATTCTTTTCAGCTTGCATGAACCAATTCTCTATTTTTTAGTTTGGTGAATTTCCCTAGAAAGATCCTTTTATCACTAGACCTTCAAATCTATAACTAAGTGTAGGTAGTTGACAAATTTATAAACAAAGCTAAAAAATATTTTTGGTTCTTTTACATGGAAATAGCTATCCATAGATTAGAACAAGAAGATAATACTTAAACTACAACTGAGTATGAGTAGTTGATAATCCACTAAATCAATATAGTTGGATTTAATGATGGTTTAGTTTGATATTCAAAATTTTAGTAGTAGAAATTGATAGTAGATGGATCATATTCCTCCTAAATGAAAGTTTTTGATAAATAATAACTCTAAAGAGATCTTGGTTGAAAATGATCTTCAATTTAAATAGAAACAAATATAAGCATTAATAAACAAATGTACAGGGTTGAAAATGATAATCCCCAAAATGTATCCTCTTTAGAAAATAACAAATTTGATCATTCATTGCAGCATCACTATAAAATATATTCACATGAATATAATTGTATGATTATATAAGTGTGTCATTTTATTTAAAGTAATTTTGATATAATATATAGAGCAAACAAATTTCTTTAGTATTACAAATCCAAGAAAATCACTTGATAGAATATATATATTCAAATATGAATTGACCAGGGGAGTCCTAACTTCCCTTAGGAATAGGAGTGAATTCCTTTGATAAATATGGTTCATTGAATTGATCATAAATAGAATTTGAACCATTTGTAGAAAACAAAATCAATAATCTTGTAAAAATATCAAGATCATTGCATGAATCTCATATTACATTATAGTTTGAAAACTCTACTGATGAATAGTCAAATGTAGGGTCCAACCGTGTAGTGTAGGGTTCCTTTGCATAGCATAGGGTTCCTTTTTATAGAATAGGGTTCCTAACAACATATGGTTCCTTAACCATTTTTCATATATGTGTAACATAGTGAACAAAAAGTAACATAGGGATGAGAATCCATACATTCATCCTTACAATGCAAAGTTGATTCCAAATGTAGCATTGATTTATCATACGTTCAATCTCCTGATCATAGGTTATGAATAGTGTTTCCATATTCTAATGTAGGGTTAATATTCCATATGTTTTTCAATCCTCTGAACATTGGGTTGTTTATCCATATGTTTAATATCTAGTGTAAGAATGATGATCTATGCATCCATTCACAAAATGTAGAGTTTGAATAGTGTTCCCATAACACATATTGTATCTTTGAATTTCATAAAAGATTTAAAGAAAATTAGGATATATATACTTAAATAATACATAACACGAATTTATTAAAAAGTAAAAAAGGGTATTTGTGAGCATCAAAATCATCATATATTGTATATTATTGTTGAGACAATAATACCCAATTGTTATCGATGAAGATCCATTAAGGTTTGAAGTTGAACAGGTAACCCATTGCGATAAAGTGAACCATCTACCAGAACAGTGGAATATTGATGATTATGTATGAAACCAAATGGATACAAACACAACGATGTAAAATACCCCATTGAAACCTTGGGTGACTAAATCTTTTGGATCTAGGGTTGTGCCAACCCAAGCCTCTGAGACCCTGATGAAGAAGACGATCTGGGTACCATTTGATGACCATTGTCAAAAATCTTTTAATTGTGGTTGGTTGAAAAAAAGATGAAGGAAATATTCAATTGAAGATGTGTTCTATCTTTCAATTGTGGATGAAAAAGAAGAACCCAGTCTGAGGCTATGCTATGTGACAAAATCCAAACTCACTGACAAAGGGTTGAATGTGGCTGAGATTTATTGTGTTGAAGATGAATTAGGCATTTCAGTGAATATGATTCAAGAGATATGTGGGGAGTCATGGTCAGAGATTCAAGGTATAGATTTCATTGATTCCAAGATCAAATTTTCAAATTGGTAACCACCTGAGTTCCTTGATTTTTGATCCAAATAAATTTTTTTCAACACCAATATTTTGATCCAACATCGAGACGTCAAACATTTTTTTTGAGATTAGAATTTGAGTCGGTTTTGGACAAAGGTAAAAAAAAATATTTCTTTTTGATCTCTATTATAGGGATGTCTGTAAAATTTTACTTGTTCATGTTTTCCTATTTTGGATTTTGCCTTCAATGAAGACCTAATATGGGAATCTTGTTTAAGGTTATGTGATGTACCATTGAATTAGGGTCTTATTTTGATTTTTATGTCTCAGATATGATGAATAAGTATTATAGAATCCAAGTTGGATCCTATTGGAAATTTAGTTAGTGGTTTTAGGATTAATGTGTTATTAAAATTTGTATGAGATTTTGAGTGAAAATTATACTTGACTAGACTACAACTATGGATCAATATTTTGGTATTAGCGAGGTTTCTAGATAGATGTATTTTAAAATAAATAAATTATTGAAAAATTAATTCGAAATTCTAGTTGAAACATTTTTTTTGGTGCATTAATTGTATGTGTAGTGGAAGGAGTATGTTGGAGAGCTTTGTTAAAATCACAGTGTAGGGACATAAGGTCTAGGAATTTTCACTGCCTACTAGTCTATCACTAATTTCAGTTTATGAAATGGGGTGATAGTTTTTTAGGGAAATAAAAAATTAATTTTTGGAGAGAAAAAAAAGAGTGAGACACGAACATTATTCTGGAGATGGGTGATAAGAGCAAAGGCCCACCAGGAGCATCATAACGATGACAATGAAGATGCAGAAGCTCAATATAGAGGGTAAATCAACTTCAATAGATAATATTACTTTTTTTATTTCTTCATTTCTTCATTTTTCTATTATTGAGATGAAATTATTAAATATATTTTTAGTTGACACTCATATTATGAGTGACTAAATTTTTTTAGGGATAAATTATTGAAATGAATTGAAATTATTCATCTTCTCTACTTTGGTTTTCATCCTTATGCCATTGAATTTTTCATTCAATGTTTTCATTTTTTTCTTAATAATAATAAATTTTCCACTATTTAATGAACTGATGGGTGAAGGTAGTGGATTATTTTCCTTTTTTTATAAATTGATGTACTGAAAATTAGAAAAGGTTCATGATACTCTTATCCAATAAATAATTAATCATATTATTTTTTTATCAAAAAATATTATTAAGTAGAATTCAGTAGATTGTGTTAAACATCTAATGACTCTTAGGTGATCATCACACATTCTCCTCAACACTATCATAGAGATGATAGTTTGATGTAACGTAGAAAATTACTTTTATCAGTGCAGTGTAGTCTAATTTCCCTAGTCTGATCTGTTGTTTTCCTTATATCCTTTTGATTTCAAAATATTAATACTAATAAAAATTCCACGGTTTTATTTTTTTTCCATGTTTTTTTATGTTTTTCATAATCCTTCCCTATACATCGATACACATACTTACTTATTAATAGTACTTTGTACGTTTTAAAAATGATTAATTTGCAAAAATTTCAATAAAATTTATTCCAAATTTGGCACCATTTCCATGTAGGGTGCATGTGAGCAACAAAAAACAAATTAAAAAACATAAAATATTTTCCTAAATAAACATGTCAATAAAAAAATTCATAAAATATTGTAAATTTTCTTCTAAATAATATTTTGTAACAAAAAAATCTACTTCGCTATTATGTGCAATTTTCCTTCTATTTGAACTTGAACTTTTATGCACAATAGATAAAGGGCAAGATCTAAACTTGAATCATTTTTATTAGAGATAAAAAATCATTTTTCCCTTTAATAAAAAAATAAAAAATATTAAATAGAAATTAAAAATTTTTAATTTCAAAGAGATACTGAAAATATAAACCAAAATATTGTTGTACCTCAACCTATAAATGAAAATGTTGAGTTGGATATGATTAGGGATTTACATATTATGAATATTTCATGTAATCCTTCAAGTATAAAGTTATAAAAAAGGGTTAGGAATTATGAATTGAAATAATCAAATCTCTATATGTTATCATCCATTAATGGATAACCTGGTGATGATTCTTCAGGGAACATTAGATAATTTTATGGCGTGATTCAATAGTTTCCATTCCACAATTTAAAAGAGGAGGATGTTAGGTTGAGATTATTTTTTTAAAAACAAGGATCTATGTTTGTTCCAAATTTTAGATGAGGAAATTTTTTATAGATGGGTCCATCTTTTCAATTCTTTTGTTACCAAGTCTTACCTTCGTAACACCCCCAAAGAAGTTAGGCATAAAATCACCAGTTTTATTCAACATGAGGATGAAATTTTCCATGAAACCTGGGATAGGTTTACGGGAATCCTTAGACAATGTACTAATCACCAAAATTCCCCTAATCTTCTTATGGAGACTTTATATAATGGTTTTACTCCTTATAATAATAATCATATTGATCAATTTTATAGTGGTGATTTCTCATATATGACTACAGACGAACTCAAATTTTTTTTTTAAAACTTTCACAGAAATACCAACATAAAAGAATAAGGAAAATAGTTATTTGTAAGGATGAAACTAATTCCCATGATATTATAGTTAATTAAAATTTTATTAGAGAGTAGTGTACTCAGTGTGGTACATATGATCATTCTCAAAAAAAATCTCAAATTTGACCTCTCTATTCATCCTAAGGAGAGTACCTAATTTGTTGACTATAGGAATAGAAACTAAGATATCAATGTATTTTTCTCAAATCAATTTAATTATAGATATAAAAACCACCCATATATTTCATGGAGAGAATAAGGTTCATTGAATCAATCTATTTCCTCTGTTTATCCACAAAAATCTAGACCTTCATTTCAAAACCAATTTAATGGTGAATCCTAAAATTATCAAGTGGGTGTTAGGGGTATGTTTCAATAGTTTGTAGGAATATTTTATTCTAAAAAAATGTTGAATTATATTACCAAAAGGCAAGACTTGAATCATATAGGGATGAAACAAATTCTAGAATTCATAATCTTGAGTTGGAAATAGGGCAGCTTTCTAATAACCTAGGTGGAAGAGACAAGGTAAAATTACCAAGCACAAAATTGATAAATCTCAATGAGAATGTGATGAATATAACAACCATAATAGGTATGAAAAATAAAGAACAATTTAGTGAAAAAAATATAGAATATGAACTTGAAATTTTAGAATAACCTGAGATAGAAAACTCTAAAAATACCACATCTAAAATTATAGACAATGGTGTCTAGAATCAAAAAAAATTCTAAAACATCAACTGAAAAAATTGAAAGAACAGAATAAAATGATGTGAGAAATAGATAATTATATGAGGAAAGAGGTTAGGTTTGAGGATTAGGGGATTGAACTACCAATATTGAATAATTATGTTCCTACCATACCTTTTCCACAAAGACTTAAGAAGAATAATGAACTGGATTAAGTAAAATTCCTTCAATTGATTTGGAGGTTTAATTTCAATGTCCCCTTTTTTAGGATTTTAATAAAGCTTCGTCTTGGTTTAAATTTATAAAAATATTCTTGTCGAATAATATGGACTGGGATGAGTGTTCCATGATTAATTTGAATGAGTATTATAGTTCCATTGTTCAAAAGAACATTCCTCCAAAATTTAAAGAGTATGGTTACTTTTTAATCTCTTGTAAAATTGGATCTATTGAGGAGATTTTGTGCATGTATGATTTAGGTGTTGGCATCAACCTTATGCCCTACTTCTTATTCCTGAAGTTAGGACTTCATGAGTTGAAACCAACCCCAATTTAACTACAATTGGATGGTAGGTCACATGTTTTCCCTTGTGGAAGGTTATATGACTTGTTAGTTGATGTAGGAAATACCAAACACCCTATTTATTTTCTTTTTCTTGAAATGGATAGTGATAATAAAGTTCCAATCATTTTAGGAAGACCATTTCTTATTATAACTGGAGTTGTAATTGATGTTTCAATTTGAAATATGAACCTTTAGGCTAGTTATGATCTAGACGAGTTCCATGTAATGGCCCGGACCTCCTTGGTCCATTACTTTGTGAAAATGTGGTGTTGGAGGTGTTCTGGGAGGTCAAGGTGACAAATCCCCCAGCTGCTGCTTACCAGTAGCTCGATCTACCGGTAGCGGCTGCCTACCGGTTACCGGTTGCTGCTGCCTACCGGTAGCTCGGTCTACCGGTAGCTGCTGCCTACCGGTAGCTCGATCTACCGGTAGCGGCTGCCTACCGGTTACCGGTAGCTGATGCCTACCGGTTACCAGTAGCTGCTGCCTACCGGTAGCCGCCGCTTAACAGTAGCTCGGTCTACCGGTAGCCGCATCCTACCGGTAGCTGGGTATACTGGTTGCTGCTGTCTAGCAGTATCTCGGCTAACACTTTGCCAAATTTCTAGTTCTGGGAACAGTGTTTCCAGTTTTATGAACAGTATCGGTAGGTGAATAGTGTTTCTATCGGTAGACTTGAACAGTGTTTCTATTGGTGAGGTTCTATCGGCGGACTTCTATTGGTAGACTTGAACAGTGTTTTCTATCGGTGAGGTTCTATCGGTGGACTTCTATCGGTAGACTTGTACAGTGTTTCCAGAATCCTAAGAGCTACCGATTCCATACTTTTCCAAATTTCACGAATGAACAGTGTTTCCAGACTTCATGAGAGCTACTGATTCCATACTTTGCCAAATTCTGAGTATGTGAACAGTGTTTCCAGCTTCGTAAATTTGACGTTTTCTTTGACGTAAAATACTTTTAAAACCTTATTTTAAGGACTTTAAGACCGATTCAAAGGCCATAAATTCTATATTAATTATTCCTAAGGCCGGGATGTTTTTACTTGGTCAAACCGCGTGGGTTAATGCGATCTGTTTTTAATGGAGAATAAATCGGATCTTAAACCGTCGCCTCTCTAATTTTTTTTTTAAAGGGAATGATATATCATTCTTCGTTGTTCTTCCTCCTGGTTCTCATCTTCGAGATGCTATAACCTTGCAATCATTCCCGTATGAGTTTCACAGTCAAACGTTACTCAGATCAGTTCTGCTCTGTTTGATGCAACCAAGTTGTGTCGATCGTTCTTCTATATAAGGTATGTTTTATCATCATTCCTTCGGGGATCACCTTCTCTTGTTCTTCCTTCCATATTAGCATGTAATCTCCATGGTTCTAATGGGTTTTCTTGGGGTTGGTTGGTACTGTCGTACCGTGGCATCCTCCGGTGGATGCAGCTGTCGTGAGGAGAAGAGGACGGTGACCCGTTGTGTGGATAAAGGACGTCAAGAACTCTTCGAGGTAGGGGATTCATGGCTTCTCTAATTGTGTATGTACAATCGTAGAATTAGCATGATTTAGTCCTTTGGATCACAATGAAATTGACCTAATTAAATACTTGAACCGGATTAAAAGAATTGGTTGATCGCATGTTGTTGCTTTGTACCGTGATAACGGTTTGCCTCATGTTTTCCTAGATAGAGTGATATCTATGATTTTCTTTAATTAGTTACTCGTTCATGATGGAAATTGATAAAGAACGTAAAGCTGGAATTATTTTTTAAATAATTGGATAATGATAAAGAGGCATGTTAATGAATCTGTAAATTCAAGATGGATTAAATAACTATTAGTTCGATAATTTCAAAAGGGTTCTGAGTTACCCGCTTGCTTGTAAAGATGAATGCCTTGTGGTTTGGAGCTCTGAGTGCTCATCTAGTATGAAGGCTGAATGCCTTGTTAAGGGGATGAAAGCCCATTTTGTGATCTTTGATTTTCCTGCTGCTTGTGATTTGATGTGAGCCTGGATGGATGTTGTGATATGTGGAGGCATAGGAACTTGTGGTTGTGGCAGCGGATGACGCCTAGTGTGGCGAGATGCATCGGTTTATGCATGTGGGTCTCGGGGAGGACACCAAGGATGATGGTATGAGATGAATGTGATGGTTTGATGTTGGTGGTTTGGTTTGGTTGTTTATCTGCTTTACCTTTCCCCACTGCTCAAGGCAGCTGGTTTTGCATACCCTCTTTCCGAAGGAGGCGAAGATACGCGGGGTATGCCACGTGCTTTCTGTGTTTAGCCTCTCGATGGAGGATGGGTCTATGCTCTTGCTATAGGCGGAAAAGACTCGACGGGTAGTATATCTACTCACCGTGTTGAGCCATTTGTGTTTAGTAGCATAGGATGCTTTTCTAGAATGCCTGGGAATATGGGGAAGGTAATTCCATAAGAAAAGTCTGTCTAAATGGTGATAATCCACGGGGATGGAGAAACTGGAATTTAATATAGATGTGAATCCTAAAAAGGAGTAGTTTTTGAATGTGATTCCAAATTAGTTTTATGTGGTAAATTGCTCATTGTTAATTAATGTTTAAAGAATTAATTAACATACAGTGGAACTGATAAAATGAGAATGGAGTAATCTAATAAAGATCTTCAAATGGTTGTGTGCTTATAGGATACCTAGTCTTAGAAGTAGCAGCCTGGAGTCTGAGAGACGTTAGCTGCAGTTGTTCCTAGGACTAGGTTATTCCCATAGTGTGGTTGTGAGTTATATATATTCTGTACTTTTTGTGTTTCTATACGCTACTCCACCCTGTCAGTAAGGGAAACTGACACCCCGGGGATTCTGAGCCCTGGGGGGTGTTTTCCCCAACATTCTGATGGGAGGTTGAATGGCTGACTACCCCCTTTGGCCCCGCTTTCTTCTCTTGGTAGATCTTTGTGCTGGTAGGCACAGTGGTTATTTTTACCCATATATGTGTGTAGAGGGCTGTAATGGCTTGTGGTTATTTCACACACATATATTCTGGATATAGTATCCTATGGGATACTATAGGTGTAATGTGTATAGGATATGATGGCTTGAGGATCCTTACTCAGAGTATGGGTTGTAATGGCTTGAGGTATTATACCCGACGTATGATACACGTTATGCGGGCTGTGGTGGCTCCCGGAAACTACCTGGTTACTTTTGGTTGTGATGACGGTGTGGTGCTTAGCCCAGGTGTCTGCGGGCAAGCCTTTGGAGAGAGATGCACAGGACGTATGTCGTTGGGGCAAAGCGGCAAACCAGTGGGGAAGTAGTAGCGGGGTACCCTTAATATTCTTTAATATATGCTATATTCTTTTATGCATTACTTGGTGAGAGTAGCCATGGTGAGGTTGGGAACTTAGTATTCCTGTTTAGGTAACGAGTTAGTTTCACTTGTTGTTCACTGGTCTTTAGCATGCTTTCTTTACTTTTGCACGAGAGGCTTGGGGAGGATCCTACTGAGTATACTGTTATACTCACCCTATGTATTTATAAACTGTTTTTCAGGTCACTTGGAGCAGGTTGGAGGTCAACCTGGTTACTTCTAGCTTGTGGTTAGAGGAGGAGCTGTTTGGGCTTGTGGTCGCTGTCATTTTACTTTCTTTTGGGTACTTTTAGTTTCCCCTTTCAGTGGTAGTACTTTTGCATGACATTTCATATATGTACTTGGGTTTCTTTTATATTTCAGTTATGAGTTGGAGTTGGTTGGATTCTATTCTATCTCTCTCTTCTGCATGTGTTCTCTTAGAGGGTAATGCATCCCATTTGTGTGTGTATTATACCCTCGGTGCTAGTCGCCAACCCGGGGCCTACTAGAGGCGGGACTCAGGGGTCATTATCTCCCTTCTCACATTGCCGGCCTAGGAGGGGTACACTTTGTGGGGAGGGGGTTGTGACAGAGTGGTATCAGAGGTCAGGTTGAGGGATAGGATGGAGTTTGGAGTTAGGCACAGGTGAGCATGCATGTGATGGTAGGGAAACGGTGTCATTCATGTTTAGAAAGTGGGGTAAACACTGGAGACTGGCAGAGACATAGGCTTTTAGGTCCCCCTATGATCTGTTGCACGAACCTTTAAGCTTACGATGGCTACTAAACAAAGTGATACCGGTTACAGGGTAGAGACCTAGGAAAGGATCATGCATCATTATTATTTGCGCATGTGTTTGAATGGGTAGACCTTGGGATAGGTAACCTAAAATAAATAAAACAAAACAATTAATTAATTAATGTTGAGTCTTCCATATTCCAGGATTAGGAGCTCTAACAGTTGTTATTTTGCAGGTATGGCTCTAGGTCGACGTCCTCGTCAGGTTTGCCCAGAAGATGCCCATTAGGCTGTTCCAGCAGATCGCCGCCGAGTAGAGGTTGAAAAAGATGACACTTGAAGGAATACACTTCGAGAGTTTCAGCGCCAGAGTCTACAGAAGTACAAGGGCTCCGTTTCAGATGCAGTCACAGAAGAATGGTTGGAGGAGATCGAGATAGGATTCAGTTCGATTCGTGCTCGGAAGGAAAACTGGGTGTCCTTGGTTGTGACAATGCTACGTGGAGCAGCGAGGCAATGGTGGTTCTTGTTCCTCGGTGATCGTGAGGAGTCAGCAATCTCATGGGAGGAGTTTCAAGATAGGTTTAGAGTCGAGTTTCTTTCTTCGACTGCAAAGGCGTCTAGTCGCCAGGAGCTTCTTACCCTTCGACAGGGGAGATCCAATGTTCGAGAGTTTGGAATCCGATTCAGGAACCTTCTACGATATGCTTCAGACCTGTTACCAGATGATGAGGCCAGGGCGAGGCATTTCGAGGAGTCTTTGCGTCCAGAGATCCAGCGCCAGGTCACCCCATTTATGCTAAACACATATCTTGAGGTGCTGGCGAGGGAAGAGGTTGTTGAGAGGACTTTGGCCAGGACTGGATCATCACGAGAGGGGAATCGTCATGATTCCTCACGAAGCAGAGCTGTGGTCCGGGGTTCCTGGTTTTTAGGACAGAAGAGTTTCCATTCACCTGGGGGTAGGTCCCAACCCTTCCCATCTCGTTTCTCCGGAGGTAGCAACTCTCAGGCCTATGCCAAGGGATCAGGCGCTTGTTTTTCTTGTGGTGGTCGTGGTCATCAGCAGCGGGAGTGCCCGACTTTTCAGAGCAGTCATCGTGCACCAGGCGCTCCACTCTAGGTTCCTCCGTTGAGGCATTTCCAGCCGAGGCAGCAGCAGCAGGTTGCACCATCTTTAGATCACCAAATGGTAGATGGAGCAGGCAGAGGACAGCCCCATGACGCTCCCCGTCCTTAGAGAGCAGAGCGCGGCCATGGTGGTGGTCGTCATCAGGGTCAGAGAGGCCGTGGAGGAGGTCGTGGTCAGCTTCATGCCCAAGCATTACCAGCCCCAGGCAAGCCAGATGTCGTTCGAGGCACCCTTTGCTTGTTTTCTACCTTGGTGTATGCCTTTTTTGATTCAGGAGCAACACACTCCTTCATATCACCTACCCTTGTCCATGCTTTGGGACTTGAGGTAGAGAGGCTTCCAGTGCCCTTGGCGTTGACTACGCCAGTTGGAGGTCGAGCTGACTTGTTTGAAGTATGTAGAGACTGTGAGCTAGTGTTGGGGAAACACCGCTCTTGGGGAGATTTCCTATGTTTGCGAATACAACCATATGATGTCATACTTGGCATGGATTGGTTGTATTCGGTGCAGGCTGTTGTGGATTGCTACAGGAAGAAGGTCGTTTTCTTTGATGAAGATGGTGAGAAAGTGGTGTTTGTTGGTGAGAGAGATCCTTAGATGAGTCACAGACGAGTTCCATCCTTATCATCCATGATGGCTGGGATGAAGCTGAGTTCTTCAGAGGTTCAACAGTTGGTGTTTCCTAGGGTCATAGAGGAGTACCCTGACGTCTTTCCAGAAGAGGTTGTATCCTTACCCCCTCGACGAGAGGTCGAGTTTGGCATCAAGCTACAGCCAGGAGCGTCTCCTATCTCTATGTCTCCGTATAGGATGGCCCCTTCTGAGTTACGAGAGCTACGTATTCAGCTCGACGGTCTGTTGCAGTGTGGTTTTGTTCGTCCAAGTGTGTCACCGTGGGGTGCACCAGTTTTGTGTGGGAAAAAGGCTGATGGAAGTTTGCGGTTGTGCGTCGATTATCGTCGGTTAAACAAAGTGACAATAAAGAACCGCTATCCTCTCTCGCGGATTGATGACCTATTCGATCAACTGAAGGGTGCAAGTTGGTTCTCAAAGATAGACTTGCGGTCAGGATATCATCAGATGCGTGTAAAAGATGAGGATATCCCGAAGACTGCTTTCCGCTGTCATCATGGGCATTATGAGTTTGTTGTAATTCCATTCGGCGTGACGAATTCTCCAGCTGTTTTCATGGGGTTTATGAATGCTGTGTTCTGTGAATTCTTGGACAAGTTTGTTGTGGTTTTCATCGACGACATCCTTGTGTACTCCACATCTGAAGAGGAGCATGTAGAGCATCTACGAGCCGTTTTGGGAGTTCTTCGCCAACATCAGTTGTTTGGGAAGTTGTCCAAGTGTGAGTTCTGGGCTCGAGAAGTTTGTTTCTTGGGTCATGTTGTGTCCCATCAGGGAGTAGCTATGGATCCTTCGAAGATAGAAGCAGTGGTGTCTTGGCCAGCCCCCAAGACCGTGTCAGAGGTGCGAAGTTTCCTTGGTCTCGCAGGCTATTATAGGAGGTTTGTAGCTAATTTCTCCCGAGTTGCAACTCCTCTGACAGCTTTGACCAGGAAGGATCAAGCGTTCATATGGACTGATCAGTGCCAGACAGCTTTTGAGTATCTAAAGGAGAAGTTGGTAAGTGCTCTAGTCCTTTGTCTTCCAGCGGAGGGAGTCCAGTTTGATGTTTTCTGTGATGCTTCACATCTTGGGCTAGGTTGTGTTCTCATGCAGCAGAGGTCATTTGTTTCTTATAGGTCTCGGTAGTTACGTTCACATGAATGCAACTACGCCACCCATGATCTTGAGTTGGCAGCCGTGGTGTTTGCTCTGAAGTTGTGGAGACATTACCTCATTGGTGAGCACTTTGTGGTTTTCACCGATCACAAGAGTTTGAGGTATGTTTTCTCCCAACGTGACTTGAACTTGAGGCAGCGTCGGTGGGTGGAGTTCTTGCAGGAATACGACTTTGAAATATCGTATACACCTGGAAAAGGGAACGTTGTAGCTGATGCACTAAGCCGAAAGTCACGTAATGATGTTGTGCGTGAATCTGGTGATTCCTAGAGAGTGATGGAAGAGCTAGCAGCTTTGCATCTTGATATGGGAGAAGTTGGGGGTAGAGGTTGTATTTTCCAGATGACGGTGCCGTCATCTCTGATGCAGAAGGTGGAAGAGTCTCAGTTGGGTGATCTAGAGGTGGAAGTCTGGAGAGACAGAGTTGTTTGTGGAGAGGCCCCTGATGGTTGGTCGGAGGATGAACAACACCGAGTTTTGTATCATGGAAGGCTTTTTGTTCCCTTGGCGATGCGCGAGATGGTTCTCCGAGAGTTCTATAGTTCACCCTTGGCGGTACATCCTGGTGTGACGAAGATGTACCGATCCTTGAGGAGTCAGTTTTGGTGGCTTGGGCTGAAGCGTACAGTTGCAGAATGTGTGTCTCGATGTTTAGTCTGCCAGAAGGTGAAGGCCGAACCCCGTGTTCCTGGTGGTCCTCTCCAGCACTTAGAGATTCCTCATTGGAAGTGGGAGGACATCTCAATGGACTTTGTTACAGATTTACCTTCAACTCTGAGAGGACATGATGCTATATGGGTGGTAGTGGATCGTTTAACAAAATCATCCCACTTCATAGCGATCAAGGAGTCGAGCTAAGTGGAAGTTTTGTCGAGGCAGTATCTAGAGGAGGTGGTGAGACTCCATGGAGTACCTAGGACGATCATTTCTGATCGAGATCCTCGTTTTACCTCCAGTGTGTGGAGAGATCTCCAGCATGCCTTTGGCTCTCAACTGTGCCTTAGCACTGCTTTTCATCCTCAAACGGATGGTCAGACAGAGCGAACCATCCAGACTCTTGAAGACATGTTGCGCTCTTGTGTTCTTGATTTTGGAGGTTCATGGGTGAAGCACTTACCCTTGGTAGAGTTCTCTTACAATAATATTTTTCACTCTACCATCGGTATGGCGCTGTTTGAAGCCTTGTATGGCCGGCCATGCCGTTCTCTGTTGTGCTGGACTGGGGTCGGAGAGTCAACAATTCTCGGACCAGAACTAGTACAGAATACAACATAGATGGTTCAGGTGATTCGTGAGAGGATGAAGACAGCACAGGATCGTCAGAAATCATATGCTAATCAAAGAAGGAGACCGTTAGAGTTTAATGTTGGGGATCATGTGTTTCTAAAGGTGACTCCCCGTCGTGGGCAGCGAAGGTTTGGTCGTGGAAGTAAGCTTTCTCCCCGGTTTGTTGGGCCTTTCGAGGAGTTAGCTCGTGTTGGAGCTGTGGCGTATCGAGTAGCACTTACCCCTCAGATGAGTCGGATACATGATGTTTTCCATGTATCACAACTCCGTCATTATCTTCACGATGAATCTCATATTATCGATTGGGGAGAGATCGATATTGACGATTATGCAACCTTCGAGGAGCGACCTATGGAGATCCAAGACCACAAGGAGAAGGTGTTGCGTGGGCGTTCTATCCCCTTAGTCCGTGTCTTGTGGTGACACGGTGGCATGGAGGAGAGTACCTGGGAGCGTGAGTCACAGATACGTGTTCAGTACCCAGAGTTGTTTAATGTTTAACTCTTTTCATGTAATGACGTTTCCTTTATGGTTAGACCTTTCATGTTTTATTTATGTACCTTTGATGTGATGTTATGTTTGAATTGTTTGGTTATGGATTTTTTGTTTCCATACTCTCGGATGTCGTAGTTTTATTCGAGCTTTTGAACAACTCATGGTGGTTTTCCCCTGAGAGGTAACTTATGGGGTGGTTGTTCAGACCACTCTTTTCTTCTGGGTTGGTTTTTAATTCTTGAGGATGAGAATGTTTTGAGAGGTATCTAATGTAATGGCCCGGACCTCCCTGGTCCATTACTTTGTGAAAATGTGGTGTTGGAGGTGTTCTGGGAGGTCAAGGTGACTTATCCCCCAGCTGTTTCTTACCAGTAGCTCGATCTACCGGTAGCGGCTGCCTACCGGTTACCGGTAGCTGCTACCTACCGGTAGCTCGGTCTACCGGTAGCAGCTGCCTACCGGTAGCTCGATCTACCGGTAGCGGCTGCCTACCGGTTACCTGTAGATGATGCCTACCGGTTACCGGTAGCTGATGCCTACCGGTTACCGGTAGCTGCTGCCTACCGGTAGCCGCCGCTTACCAGTAGCTCGGTCTACCGGTAGCCGCATCCTACCGGTATCTGGGTATACTGGTAGCCGCTGTCTAGCAGTATCTCCGCTAACACTTTGCCAAATTTCTAGTTCTGGGAACAGTGTTTCCAGTTTTATGAACAGTATTGGTAGGTGAACAGTGTTTCTATCGGTAGACTTGAACAGTATTTCTATCGGTGAGGTTCTATCGGTGGACTTCTATCGGTAGACTTCAACAGTGTTTTTTATCAGTGAAGTTCTATCGGTGGACTTCTATCGGTAGACTTGTACAGTGTTTCCAGAATCCTAAGAGCTACCGATTCCATACTTTGCCAAATTTCACGAATGAACAGTGTTTCCAGACTTCATGAGAGCTACTGATTCCATACTTTGCCAAATTTTGAGTATGTGAACAGTGTTTCCAGCTTCGTAAATTTGACGTTTTCTTTGACGTAAAATACTTTTAAAACCTTATTTTAAGGACTTTAAGACCGATTCAAAGGCCATAAATTCTATATTAATTATTCCTAAGGCCGGGATGTTTTTACTTGGTCAAACCGCGTGGGTTAATGCGATCCATTTTTAATGGAGAATAAATCGGATCTTAAACAGTCGCCTCTCTAATTTATATTTTTTTTAAAGGGAATGAGATATCATTATTCGTTGTTCTTCCTCCTGGTTCTCATCTACGAGACGCTAGAACCTTGCAATCATTCCCGTAGGAGTTTCACAGTCAAACGTTACTCAGATCAGTTCCGCTCTGTTTGATGCAACCAAGTTGTGTCGATCGTTCTTCCATATAAGGTATGTTTTATCATCATTCCTTCAGGGATCACCTTCTCTTGTTCTTCCTTCCATATTATAATGTAATCTCCATGGTTCTAATGAGTTTTCTTGGGGTTGGTTGGTACTGTCGTACCGTGGCATCCTCCGGTGGATGCAGCTGTCGTGAGGAGAAGAGGATTGTGACCCATTGTGTGGATAAAGGACGTCAAGAACTCTTCGAGGTAGGGGATTCATGGATTCTCTAATTGTGTATGTGCAATCGTAGAATTAGCATGATTTAGTCCTTTGGATCACAATGAAATTGACCTAATTAAATACTTGAACCGGATTAAAAGAATTGGTTCATCGCATGTTGTTGCTTTGTACCGTGATAACAGTTTGCCTCATGTTTTTCTAGATAGAGTGATATCTATGATTTTCTTTAATTAGTTGCTCGTTCATGATGGAAATTGATAAAGAACGTAAAGCCGAAATTATTTGTTAAATAATTGGATAAAGATAAAGAGGCATGTTATTGAATCTGTAAATTCAAGATGGATTAAAGAACTATTAGTTCGATAATTTCAAAAGGGTTCTGAGTTACCCGCTTGCTTGTAAGGCTGAATGCCTTGTGGTTTGGAGCTCTGAGTGCTCATCTTGTATGAAGGCTGAATGCCTTGTTAAGGGGCCGAAAGCCCATTTTGTGATCTTTGATTTTCCTGCTGCTTGTGATTTGATGTGAGCCTGGATGGCTATTGTGATATGTGGAGGCATAGGGACTTGTGGTTGTGGCAGCGGATGACGCCTAGTGTGGCGAGATGCATCGGTTTATGCATGTGGGTGTCGGGGAGGACACCAAGGATAATGGTATGAGATGAATGTGATGGTTTGATGTTGGTGGTTTTGTTTGGTTCTTTATCTGCTTTACCTTTCCCCACTGCTCAAGGCAGCTGGTTTTGCATACCCTCTTTCCGAAGGAGGCGAAGACACGCGGGGTATGCCACGTGCTTTCCGTGTTTAGCCTCTCGATGGAGGATGGGTCTATGCTCTTGCTATAGGTAGCAAAGACTCGACGGTTAGTATATCTACTCACCGTGTTGAGCCCTTTGTGTTTAGTAGCATAGGATGCTTTTCGAGAATGCCTGGGAATATGGGGAAGGTAATTCCATAATGAAAGTTTGTCTAAATGGTGATAATCCACGGGGATGGAGAAACTGGAATTTAATAGTGATGTGAATCCTAAAAAGGAGCAGTTTTTGTATGTGATTCCAAATTAGTTTAATGTGGTAAATTGCTCATGGTTAATTAATGTTTAAATAATTAATTAACGTACAGTGGAACTGATAAAATGAGAATGGAGTAATCTAATAAAGCTCTTCAAATGGTTGTGTGCTTATAGGATACCTAGTCTTAGAAGTAGCAGCCTGGAGGCTAAGAGATGTTAGCTGCAGTTGTGCCTATTACTAGGTAATGCCCATAGTGTGGTTGTGAGTTATATATATTCTGTACTTTTTGTGTTTCTATATGCTACTCCACCCTTTCGGTAAGGGAAACTGACACCCCGGGGATTCTGAGCCCTGGGGGGGTGTTTTCCCCAACATTCTGATGGGAGGTTGAATGGCTGACTACCCCCTTTGGCCCCGCTCTCTTATCTTGGTAGATCTTTGTGCTGGTAGGCACAGTGGTTATTTTTACCCATATATGTGTGTAGAGGGCTGTAATGGCTTGTGGTTATTTCACACACATATATTCTGGATATAGTATCCTATGGGATACTATAGGTGTAATGTGTATAGGCTATGATGGCTTGAGTATCCTTACTCGGAGTATGGGCTGTAATGGCTTGAGGTATTATACCCGACGTATGATACACGTTATGCGGGCCGTGGTGGCTCCCGGAAACTACTTAGTTACTTTTGGTTGTGAGGACGGTGTGGTGCTTAGCCCAGGTGTCTGCGGGAAAGCCTTTGGAGAGAGATGCACAGGACGCATGTCGTTGGGGAAAAGCGGCAAACCAGTGGGGAAGTAGTAGCGGGGTACCCTTAATATTCTTTACTATATGCTATATTCTTTTATGCGTTACTTGGTGAGAGTAGCCATGGTGAGGTTGGGAACTTAGTATTCCTGTTTAGGTAATGAGTTAGTTTCACTTGTTGTTCACTGGGCTTTAGCATGCTTTCTTTACTTTTGCATGAGAGGCTTGGGGAGTATCCTACTGAGTATACTATTATACTCACCCTATGTATTTATAAACTGTTTTTTCAGGTCACTTGGAGCAGTTGGAGGTCAAGCTGGTTACTTCTAGCTTGTGGTTGGAGGAGGAGCTGTTCGGGCCTGTGGTCACTGTCGTTTTACTTTCTTTTGGGTACTTTTAGTTTCCCCTTTCAGTTGTAGTACTTTTGCATGGCATTTCATATATGTACTTGGGTTTCATTTATATTTCAGTTATGAGTTGGAGTTGGTTGGAGTCTATTTTATCTCTCTCTTCTGCATGTGTTCTCTTAGAGGGTAATGCATCCCATTTGTGTGTGTATTATACCCTCGGTGCTAGTCGCCAACCCGGGGCCTACTGGAGGTGGGACTCGGGGGTTATTATCTCCCTTCTCACATTTCCGGCCCAGGAGGGGTACACTTTGTGGGGAGGGGGTCGTGACAGAGTGGTATCAGAGGTCAGGTTGAGGGATATGATGGAGTTTGGAGTTAGGCACAGGTGAGGATGCATGGGATGGTAGGGAAACGGTGTCATTCATGTTTAGAAAGTGGGGTAAACCCTGGAGACCGGCAGAGACATAGGCTTTTAGGGCCCCCTGTGATCTGTTGCACGGACCTTTAAGCTTACGATGGCTACTAAACAAAGTGATACCGGTTGAAGGGTAGAGACCTAGGAAAGGATCATGCATCATTATTCTTTGCGCATGTGTTTGAATGGGTAGACCTTGGGATCGGTAACCTAAAATAAATAAAACAAAACAATTAATTAATTAATGTTGAGTCTTCCATATTCCAGGATTAGGAGCTCCAACAGTTGTTATTTTGCAGGTATGGCTCCAGGTCGACGTTCTCGTCAGGTTTTCCCAGAAGATGCCCATCAGGCTGTTCCAGCAGATCGCCGCCGAGTAGAGGTTGATGAAGATGACACTTTAAGGAAGACACTTTGAGAGTTTCAGTGCCAGAGTCTACAGAAGTACGAGGGCTCCGTTTCAGATGCAGTCACAGAAGACTGGTTGGAGGAGATCGAGATAGGCTTCAGTTTGATTCGCGCTCGGAAGGAACACTGGGTGTCCTTGGTTGTGACGATGCTGCGTGGAGCAGCGAGGCAGTGGTGGTTCTTGTTCCTCGGTGATCGTGAGGAGTCAGCAATCTCATGGGAGGAGTTTCGAGACAGGTTTAGAGTCGAGTTTCTTTCTTCGACCGCGAAGGCGTCTAGTCTCCAAGAGCTTCTTACCCTTCGACAGGGGAGCTCCAGTGTTCGAGAGTTTGGAATCCATTTCAGGAACCTTATACGATATGCTTCAGACCTGTTACCAGATGATGAGGCCAGGGAGAGGCATTTCGAGGAGGCTTTGCGTCCAGAGATCCAGTGCCAGGTCACCCCATTTATGCTAAAGACATATCTTGAGGTGCTGGCGAGGGTAGAGGTTGTTGAGAGGACTTTGGCCAGGACTGGATCGTCACGAGAGGGGAATCGTCATGATTCCTCACGAAGCAGAGCTGTGGTCCGGGGTTCTCGGTTTTCAGGACAGAAGAGTTTCTGTTCACCTGGGGGTAGGTCCCAGCCCTTCCCATCTCGTTTCTCCGGAGGCAGCAACTCTCAGGCCTATGCCAAGGGATCAGGCACTTGTTTTTCTTGTGGTGGTCGTGGTCATCAGCAGTGGGAGTGCCCGACTTTTCAGAGCAGTCATCGTGCACTAGGCGCTCCACTCCAGGTTCCTCCGTTGAGGCAGTTCCAGCTGAGGCAGCAGCAGCAGGTTGCACCAGCTTTAGATCACCAAAGGGTAGATGGAGCAGGCAGAGAACAGCCCCATGACACTCCCCGTCCTCAGAGAGCAGAGCGCGGCCGTGGTGGTGGTCGTCATCAGGGTCAGAGAGGCCGTGGAGGGGGTCGTGGTCAGCTTCATGCTCTAGCATTACCAGCCCCAGGCGAGCCAGATGTCGTTCAAGGTACCCTTTGATTGTTTTCTACCTTGGTGTATGCCTTGTTTGATTCAAAAGAAACACACTCCTTCATATCACCTACCCTTGTCCATGCTTTGGGACTTGAGGTAGAGAGGCTTCCAGTGCCCTTGGCGTTGACTACACCAGTTGGAGGTCGAGCTGACTTGTTTGAAGTATGTAGAGACTGTGAGCTAGTGTTGGGGCAACACCGCTCTTGGGGAGATTTCCTATGTTTGCGAATACAACCATATGATGTCATACTTGGCATGGATTGGTTGTATTCGGTGTAGGCTGTTGTGGATTGCTACAGGAAGAAGGTCGTTTTATTTGATGAAGATGGTGAGAAAGTGGTGTTTGTTGGTGTGAGAGATCCTCGGATGAGTCATAGACGAGTTCCATCCTTATCATCCATGATGGCTGGGATGACGCTGAGTTCTTCAGAGGTTCAACAGTTGGCGTTTCCTAGGGTCGTAGAGGAGTACCCTGACGTCTTTCCAGAAGAGGTTGTATCCTTACCCCCTCGACGAGAGGTCGAGTTTGGGATCGAGCTACAGCCAGGAGCGTCTCCTATCTCTATGTCTCCGTATAGGATGGCCCCTTCTGAGTTACGAGAGCTACGTATTCAGCTCGATGGTCTGTTGCAGTGTGGTTTTGTTCGGCCAAGTGTGTCACCGTGGGGTGCACCAGTTTTGTTTGTGAAAAAGGCTGATGGAATTTTGCGGTTGTGCGTCGATTATCGTCGGTTAAACAAAGTGACAATAAAGAACCGCTATCCTCTACCGCGGATTGATGACCTATTAGATCAACTGAAGGGTGCAAGTTGGTTCTCAAATATAGACTTGCGGTCAGGATATCATCAGATGCGTGTAAAGAATGAGGATATCCCGAAGACTGCTTTCCGCTGTCGTTATGGGCATTATGAGTTTGTTGTAATGTCATTCGGCGTGACGAATGCTCCAGCTGTTTTCATGGGGTTGATGAATGCTGTGTTCTGTGAATTCTTGGACAAGTTTGTTGTGGTTTTCATCGACGACATCCTTGTGTACTCCACATCTGAAGAGGAGCATGTAGAGCATCTACGAGCCGTTTTGGGAGTTCTTCGCCAACATCAGTTGTTTGGGAAGTTGTCCAAGTGTGAGTTCTGGGCTCGATAAGTTCGTTTCATGGGTCATGTTGTGTCCCAATAGGGATTAGCTGTGGATCCTTCGAAGATAGAAGCAGTGGTGTCTTGGCCAGCCCCCAAGACCGTGTCAGAGGTGCGAAGTTTCCTTGGTCTCGCAGGCTATTATAGGAGGTTTGTAGCTAATTTCTTCCGAGTTGCGACTCCTCTGACAGCTTTGACCAGGAAGGATCAAGCGTTCATATGGACTGATCAGTCCCAGACAGCTTTCAAGTATCTAAAGGAGAAGTTGTTAAGTGCTCTAGTCCTTTGTCTTCCAGCAGAGGGAGTCCAGTTTGATGTTTTCTGTGATGCTTCACATCTGGGGCTAGGTTGTGTTCTCATGCAGCAGAGGTGAGTTGTTTCTTATAGGTCTCAGAAGTTACGTCCACATGAATTCCACTACGCCACCCATGATCTTGAGTTGGCAGCCGTGGTGTTTTCTCAGAAGTTGTGGAGACATTACCTCATTGGTGAGCACCTGGTGGTTTTCACCGATCACAAGAGTTTGAGGTATGTTTTCTCCCAACGTGACTTGAACTTGAGGCAACGTCGGTGGGTGGAGTTCTTGCAGGAATACGACTTTGAAATATCGTATACACCTAGAAAAGGGAACGTTGTAGCTGATGCACTAAGCCGAAAGTCACGTAATGATGTTGTGCGTGAATATGGTGATTCCTGGAGAGTGATGGAAGAGCTAGCAGCTTTGAATCTTGATATGGGAGAAGTTGGGGGTAGAGGTTGTCTTTTCCAGATGAAGGTGCAGTCATCTCTGATGCAGAAGGTGGAAGAGTCTCAGTTGGGTGATCTAGAGGTGGAAGTCTGGAGAGACATAGTTGTTTGTGGAGAGGCCCCTGATGGTTGGTCGGAGGATGAACAACACCGAGTGTTGTATCATGGCAGGCTTTTTGTTCCCTTGGCGATGCGCGAGACGGTTCTCCGAGAGTTCCATAGTTCACCCTTGGAGGTACATCCTGGTGTGACGAAGATGTACCGATCCTTGAGGAGTCAGTTTTAGTGGCCTGGGCTGAAGCGTACAGTTGCAGAATGTGTGTCTCGATGTTTAGTCTGCCAGAAGGTGAAGGCCGAACCCCGTGTTCCTGGTGGTCTTCTCCAGCACTTAGAGATTCCTCAGTGGAAGTGGGAGGACATCTCAATGGACTTTGTTATAGGTTTACCTCGAGCTCCGGGAGGACATGATGCTATATGGGTGGTAGTGGATCATTTAACAAAATCATCCCACTTCATAGCGATCAAGGAGTCGAGCTCAGTGGAAGTTTCGTCGAGGAAGTATCTAGAGGAGGTGGTGAGACTCCATGGAGTACCTAGGAAGATCATTTCTGATCGAGATCCTCGTTTTACCTCCAGGGTGTGGAGAGGTCTCCAGCATGCCTTTGGCTCTCAACTGTGCCTTAGCACTGCTTTTCATCCTCAAACAGATGGTCAGACAGAGCGAACCATCCAGACTCTTGAAGACATGTTGCGCTCTTGTGTTCTTGATTTTGGAGGTTCATGGGTGAAGCACTTACCCTTGGTAGAGTTCGCTTACAATAATAGTTTTCACTATACCATCGGTATGGCGCCGTTTGAAGCCTTGTATGGTCGGCCATGCCGTTCTCCGTTGTGCTGGACTGGGGTCGGAGAGTCTACAATTCTCGGACCAGAACTAGTACAGAATACAACAGAGATGGTTCAGGTGATTCGTGAGAGGATGAAGACAACACAGGATCGTCAGAAATCATATGTTGATCAAAGAAGGAGACTGTTAGAGTTTAATGTTGGGGATCATGTGTTTCTAAAGGTGACTCCCCGTCGTGGGCAGCGAAGGTTTGGTCGTGGAAGTAAGCTTTCTCCCCGGTTTGTTAGGCTTTTCGAGGAGTTAGCTCGTGTTGGAGCTGTGGCGTATCGAGTAGCACTTCCCCCTCAGATGAGTCGGATACATGATGTTTTCCATGTATCACAACTCCATCATTATCTTCATGATGAATCTCATATTATCGATTGGGGAGAGATCAATATTGACGATGATGCAACCTTCGAGGAGCGACCTGTGGAGATCCAAGACCACAAGGAGAAGGTGTTGCGTGGGCGTTCTATCCCCTTAGTTCGTGTCTTGTGGCGACACGGTGGCATGGAGGAGAGTACCTGGGAGCGTGAGTCACAGATACGTGCTCAGTACCCAGAGTTGTTTAATGTTTAACTCTTTTCATGTAATGACGTTTCCTTTATGGTTAGACCTTTCATGTTTTATTTATGTACCTTTAATGTGATGTTATGTTTGAATTGTTTTGTTATGGATTGTTTGTTTCCATACTCTAGGATGTTGTAGTTTTGTTCGAGCTTTTGAACAACTCATGGTGGTTTTCCCCTGAGAGGTAACTTATGGGGTGGTTGTTTGGACCCCTCTTTTCTTCTGGGTTGGTTTTTAATTCTCGAGGACGAGAATGTTTTGAGAGGTATCTAAAGTAATGGCCCGGACCTCCCTGGTCCATTACTTTGTGAAAATGTTGTGTTGGAGGTGTTCCAGGAGGTCAAGGTGACTTATCCCCCAGCTGCTGCTTACCAGTAGCTCGATCTACCGGTAGCGGCTGCCTACCGGTTACCGGTAGCTGCTGCCTACCAGTAGCTCGGTCTACTGGTAGCTGCTGCCTACCGGTAGCTCGATCTACCGGTAGCGGCTGCCTACCGGTTACCGGTAGCTGATGCCTACAGGTTACCGGTAGCTGATGCCTACCGGTTACCGGTAGCTTCTGCCTACCGGTAGCCGCCGCTTACCAGTAGCTCGGTCTACCGGTAGCCGCATCCTACCGGTAGCTGGGTATACCGGTAGCCGCTGTCTAGCAGTATCTCAGCTAACACTTTGCCAAATTTCTAGTTCTGGGAACAGTGTTTCCAGTTTTATGAACAGTATCGGTAGGTGAACAGTGAGTCTATCGGTAGACTTGAACAGTATTTCTATCGGTGAGGTTCTATCGGTGGACTTCTATCGGTAGACTTGAACAGTGTTTTCTATCGGTGAGGTTCTATCGGTGGACTTCTATCGGTAGACTTGTATAGTGTTTCCAGAATCCTAAGAGCTACCGATTCCATACTTTTCCAAATTTCACGAATGAACAGTGTTTCCAGACTTCATGAGAGCTACTGATTCCATACTTTTCCCAATTTTGAGTATGTGAACAGTGTTTCCAGCTTCGTAAATTTGACGTTTTCTTTGACGTAAAATACTTTTAAAACCATATTTTAAGGACTTTAAGACCGATTCAAAGGCCATAAATTCTATATTAATTATTCCTAAGGCCGGGATGTTTTTACTTGGTCAAACCGCGTGGGTTAATGCGATCCGTTTTTAATGGAGAATAAATCGGATCATAAATTGTCGCCTCTCTAATTTTTTTAAGGGAATGAGATATCATTCTTCATTGTTCTTCCTCCTGGTTCTCATCTACGAGACGCTAGAACCTTACAATCATTCCCGTAGGAGTTTCACAGTCAAACGTTACTCAGATCAGTTCCGCTCTGTTTGATGCAACCAAGTTGTGTCGATCGTTCTTCTATATAAGGTATGTTTTATCATCGTTCCTTCGGGGATCACCTTCTCTTGTTCTTCCTTCCATATTAGCATGTAATATCTATGGTTCTAATGGGTTTTCTTGGGGTTGGTTGGTACTGTCGTACCGTGGCATCCTCCGGTGGATGCAGTTGTCGTGAGGAGAAGAGGATTGTGACTCGTTGTGTGGATAAAGGACGTCAAGAACTCTTCGAGGTAGGGGATTCATGGCTTCTCTAATTGTGTATGTGCAATCGTAGAATTAGCATGATTTAGTCCTTTGGATCACAATGAAATTGACTTAATTAAATACTTGAACCAGATTAAAAGAATTGGTTGATCTCATGTTGTTGCTTTGTACCGTGATAACGGTTTGCCTCATTTTTTCCTAGATAGAGTGATATCTATGATTTTCTTTAATTAGTTTCTCGTTCATGATGGAAATTGATAAAGAACGTAAAGCCGGAATTATTTGTTAAATAATTGGCTAAAGATAAAGAGGCATGTTAATGAATCTGTAAATTCAACATGGATTAAAGAACTATTAGTTCGATAATTTCAAAAGGGTTCTGAGTTACCCGCTTGCTTGTAAGGCTGAATGTCTTGTGGTTTGGAGCTCTGAGTGCTCATCTTGTATGAAGGCTGAATGCCTTGTTAAGGGGCCGAAAGCCCATTTTGTGATCTTTGATTTTCCTGCTGCTTGTGATTTGATGTGAGCCTGGATGGCTATTGTGATATGTGGAGGCATAGGGACTTGTGGTTGTGGCAGCAGATGACGCCTAGTGTGGAGAGATGCATCGGTTTATGCATGTGGGTGTCGGGGAGGACACCAAGGATGATGGTATGAGATGAATGTGATGGTTTGATGTTGGTGGTTTGGTTTGGTTGTTTATCTGCTTTACCTTTCCCCACTGCTCAAGGCAGCTGGTTTTGCTTACCCTCTTTCCGAAGGAGGCGAAGACACGCGGGGTATGCCACGTTCTTTCCGTGTTTAGCCTCTCGATGGAGGATGGGTCTATGCTCTTGCTATAGGAGGCAAAGACTCGACGGGTAGTATATCTACTCACCGTGTTGAACCCTTTTTGTTTAGTAGCATAAGATGCTTTTCTAGAATGCCTGGGAATATGGGGAAGGTAATTCCATAATGAAAGTTTGTCTAAATGGTGATAATCCACAGGGATGGAGAAACTGGAATTTAATAGTGATGTGAATCCTAAAAAGGAGTAGTTTTTGAATGTGATGCCAAATTAGTTTAATGTGGTAAATTGCTCATGTTTAATTAATGTCTAAAGAATTAATTAACGTACAGTGGAACTGATAAAATGAGAATGGAGTAATCTAATAAATCTCTTCAAATGGTTGTGTTCTTATAGGATACCTAGTCTTAGAAGTAGCAGCCTGGAGTCTGAGAGACGTTAGCTGTAGTTGTTCCTATGACTAGGTAATTCCCATAGTGTGGTTGTGAGTTATATATATTCTGTACTTTTTGTGTTTCAATACGCTACTCCACCCTGTCGGTAAGGGCAACTGACACCTCAGGGATTCTGAGCCCTGGGGGGTGTTTTCCCCAACATTCTGATGGGAGGTTGAATGGCTGACTACCACCTTTGGCCCCGCTCTCTTCTCTTGGTAGATCTTTGTGCTGGTAGGCACAGTGGTTATTTTTACCCATATATGTGTGTTGAGGGCTTTAATGGCCTGTGGTTATTTCACAAACATATATTCTGGATATAGTATCCTATGGGCTACTATAGGTGTAATGTGTATAGGCTATGATGGCTTGAGGATCCGTACTCGGAGTATGGGATGTAATGGCTTGAGGTATTATACTCGACGTATGATACACGTTATGCAGGCTGTGGTGGCTCCCGGAAACTACCTGGTTACTTTTGGTTGTGAGGACGATGTGGTGCTTAGCCCAGGTGTCTGTGGGCAATCCTTTGGAGAGAGATGCACAGGACGTATGTCGTTGGGGCAAAGCGGCAAACCAGTGGGGAAGTAGTAGCGGGGTACCCTTAATATTCTTTATTATATGCTATATTCATTTATGCGTTACTTGGTGAGAGTATCCATGGTGAGGTTGGGAACTTAGTATTCATGTTTAGGTAACGAGTTAGTTTCACTTGTTATTCACTGGGCTTTAGCATGCTTTCTTTACTTTTGCACGAGAGGCTTGGGGAGGATCCTACTGAGTATACTATTATACTCACCCTATGTATTTATAAACTGTTTTTCAGGTCACTTGGAGCAGGTTGGAGGTCAAGCTGGTTACTTCTAGCTTGTGATTGGAGGAGGAGCTGTTCGGGCTTGTGGTCGCTGTCGTTTTACTTTCTTTTGGGTACTTTTAGTTTCCCATTTCAGTTGTAGTACTTTTGCATGAAATTTCATATATGTACTTGGGTTTCTTTTATATTTCAGTTATGAGTTGGAGTTGGTTGGAGTCTATTATATCTCTCTCTTCTGCATGTGTTCTCTTAGAGGGTAATGCCTCCCATTTGTGTGTGTATTATACCCTCGGTGCTAGTCGCCAACTCGGGGCCTACTAGAGGCGGGACTCGGGGGTCATTATCTCCCTTCTCACATTGCCGGCCCAGGAGGGGTACACTTTGTGGGGAGGGGGTCGTGACATTCCATGTTTTAAAAGATTAAATTATTATGGTTATTTTTAAGTTGATTGATGTTTTTGAAGAAGTGTTTAGAGATAATATTAATAAATATACTCATTATCATTTTGAGGGTACAATTAAAAAAATTGTTAACGATCATTTTCGAGAAAAAAAATTTGAATCTAAGTATACACTTGATCTTGAAAGGATATGGAAACTTGATAAATAAATTTGGAAATATATTGATTAGGGCCATGATGTGGTCCATTCACGCTCAAAATATCAAGTTGAAAGGGTTTATCAAGCAATACTCAAAGTTCACAAACCTCTCCAGTTTCTAACTTGGAAATAAATTCATCTAACCATCATCATAAGAATTATGAGAGTGTTTTTAGTGTTTCTTATATTAAAAGAGAGTGTTTTAAGGATGAGTAAAAATTTTGGGTGAGTTTTTATCCTTTAGTTTCTGATAACGAGTCATCCCAACCAGTTCAAAGTGTAACAAGTGAGATTTTGGGCTTTTTCTGAATCTCTAAAATATGTCAGTGCCTACTATTATAAGTTGTTTAAGAGCATATTTTTTGTTCAATAACATAAATAATTAATAGGGAATATTGATGAGGTTCGTCCTATATCAAAAAAGGTATATTAATTTGAGAATATTGATGGTAGTGGGAAAAAAATTAAATATGCTGAGTCATTTTCTGAATTTGTTTCATTTCAGAACCTTCATGATTAGATATTTGTTCATAATTTTGAGAAGTTCATAAATGATCTTGAGAACTATTTATCTACATCACAAATGGAAGTTGATTTTAGGTGTAATTATAAGAATAATAATGAGTTGGTTGCAATAACTATTATGCCAAATTTTGAATCGTTCATTCCCTTAAGTGTGGGGGAGCATCTGGGAAGTGAAATTGATCCTTCTGTTGAAACTACTATTTTGCTTATTTATGTGTTACACCCACTATTTGAAGTTTTTTACCCTAAATTTTGTGAGGTTACGATTTTAAATTATAGAACCTTTGAGTATTTGGGAGGAGTTCCACGAGAAGGTAGAGTGTTTAACGATTTGAGAGAACAGGAATTTTTTTTCAAAGAAAAAAATAAATGAAATGAAAACTAATAATGAATCATACCCATTTAATGATAAAAAATTGAACATTTTATGGGATAAATTATAGATGAATACTTTAAATTTAGCTAAACATTGGAGGAAACCCATTATTTTATTTTTATTTTTTATTTTTCTATTTTATTGAATAAAATTCCTCATACTTTGTTGTGTACCACTCTCCATTTTCATAAAACTCTCACTTTTCACTTATCCTAACTTTGTTAACTTTATAAGAATATATTTAATTTTCACCTTTATTTCCTTTATATTCTTCCATAAAATAGGTCAGGTGTGAAATATTATTCAAGTAGATTTATTTTTGAAGAAAATTGGATAACACTTTCCTAACTCTTTTCTTGGGTTTAGATTTTGTTTGAAATTTAATTTATGGAAATTTATGTTTATATTATTCAATTGGTAGGAGATGAAATATTGTTATATCAGAGGACTTATTAAATTTTAGAAATGTGAAGTTTATTTTTCTAGGAATTAACTGTTAAGTCTTTAAGATAGGGGTGTTAAAATTTAAATTTTACACTACTTTTGTTTTGATTTAATTTCAAATTGTTTCTTCTTGTTTCATGGGTGTTTAAATTGCTTTTAGAGTTATTATTTAACTAATTTAACATTCTGAACTCATTGTGTAAAACCTTTTGTTCATTGCTACTATTTTAAAAAAAAAAATTCTAAAACATCTTTCATAACATGATCATCTTGGTTCTTTCAATGATTATATTTTTGAAATTCAAAGTTTTATCATGAAACCATTATGAATATACTTATTAGTGTGGTAGAATTGAAGTAGAAACTAGTATATATTCTTTTTCATTTTTTGAATACTTTTATGTGGAAATATAATTTTTGAACCTTTTTTGTGACCCTTAAACATAAAAGATTCTACTGAATTGAAAAAAAAATGAACCTAAGAAGCCTTGAATGTTCTTCTACCTTGAGTTAAATGATGGGTACATTGTTGATGTTTAAGTATTAGGGAGGGGTATTTTATGTGATAATCTGTAATTAATTGAGTGTACATAAAATCCCTTAACATTTTTTGAAATTTTATGTTTTTAAGAATCATTTAAAAATATTTAGTGGATGAAAATTTAGCTTTAAAATCTAAGGTTCTGACTCCACCTTAATACCTATTGGATTCAATTGAGTAAATGTTTTCTCTTCCCTCTTGGAAAAAATGGATTTTGGTAAAATCTTGTGAAATTGTTATCAAAAAATTATTTACTTTGAAATTTTTAATTTGAATTTAACTCATTAGATATGAATCTAAATGGATTATGAAATTAAAATCCAAATTCATTTTGAGCCACAAATTCTTCTTATTTTCATTCTTTAAATCTTGAAGCTGCTGGGTAGGTTATTTATATTTCTTGTATTTATTAAACCTGCTCATAGAAACATATTGTCTATTTATTATTTCTTCTAATTATGTGAGTAATCTCACCTATAGGTAAAGAGAAGTTTTTACTTTTAATTGGATGTGAATTAATTTTTTGTTAAATTATCTTAAAAATTTTAAATTTAAATAGATTTTGTAAAAAAGTAATCAATTTTGAACTAAAGAAATTTATTTTGAGGGGGTGAATTATTCTTTTCTACTTGAAATAATCCTTGAGGAAAAAATCAATTTGAAAATAACTTCTTAGCGGTATTATGATTTTTCAAATTTGATATTTATTTTATACTATTGAAATGTACTAAGTGGTTGCTTTAGGAGAAGAAATATATTAAGTATGGGGGGATTTGATTTTCCCTTTATTCATTACATTTTTTAAATCCTTTTGGGGGATTTACATATTTATTTAATGTTAAAATGAATTTAGTTTGGTTCATAATCACTTTATGTATAATTTATAGTGGTATTAATAAATTAATTATTTTTATATTAATAATTGTTTTTATTGTTCAATTCATCAATTTTCCATTCTTTTTATTATTTAACAATGTTTTTGGAATAATAAATTATTTAATTATTATCTTTTATTAATCTATTTAGTTTTATTTAATTTTATGTTTTGTGTACTTAAATATTTTTTCCCTTTGTTTTTTTATTTTTAGTACTTAAATTAATTAATTGTTGAATTAGTTTTTAATTAAGTTTATTTAAATAATGTTTTCATTATTTTTAATTCATTATTTTATTATTTTTTATATTTTGTTTATTAATTAATCATCTTATTACTTTAAGTGTAAGGTTTTAATTTTGTTTTGTTTTATAAAAAAATAAATAGTTATAATGAGTTTATGCTAATTCGTTGTTAATTTATTCCATTTCTGCTTTTGCTGTACAATGTTTATGAATCATCAGTACATTGCAGCATGAGATAATTTCGCCAATTTGGAAATCACTATCTGTGAAAGAAATTTTGAGGTTGTTCTTCCTATGATACATTTATGAGTAACATTTTTTACTCCCCCATCCACATAGGATAAATTCACCTCTATGTGAGATACATCGGAAGGGTAATAGAATTGAAACAGAAGGACAAAAAAAGATGATACTGCCTGAGATAATTTATCTTATTGTGTTCCTTTCTCAAAGTCAATGACCTAGGGACTGATTCCCACTGAGACTGAAGGAGGTCCTACCTAGATCTGTGATCACTGATCAACACATAGAATCAAAACAAAGAGAAAAGAGGTTGATTTGAATGTGGCCACTTGATTTTTGATTTCTCAATGTTGTAGTTTGAAATCGAGGCAATCGTTGAAGAGTAGGGTTCATAAATGGAGATCCAAGACAAGAATTAGTGTGAAGAAAGATAATGACTTCCAATCATATCTTTGTTTATGTGAAGTTTTCTATTAATATCCCTTAAAGTTTTCAGTAGAACTAGTAGCCGAGTGCGATAAAGTTCACCATCTACCAGAGTAGTGGCGTGTTGATGACTAAGTACGAAAAAATGGTGTTGGATTAAATCTTGTAATATTATGTTTAATATTATTATAATGGTATAATGAGGGATAGAATTTTCAAATTGATGGACATTGATTGTTAATTTAAATAACTACCTATGAAAACTATTTTATCCCTATTTAAAATGTTCATGTCCTTGCCAATTATTTCTCAATTAAATTATAGTACGCTCTATAGAATATAATATAGAAGAGAGAATAGGAAGAGGATAGAAATATTTTAATTGGGATAAAATCAAGGGGAGTCAAATTCAAAACTTCATTGGATCAAGTTATGTATTTTATTTTTGAATTTTATTTTTCTAGATATGTGATAAACATAGATATTAAACATCCTAAATTAAAGGAAATTAATTTACTTGTTGTATCAGAGCAGGGGTTATGAAATCTGTGTTTTTTCATATTTAAATTTATTATATGCTTCACTAAATTTATAATTGAAAAAATCTGGATTATGTTCCTACAATAATTTATTCTATGGATTTTTTATTTTTCCTATTATATTAATAATCGTTAATAATATTATTAATAATAATAATAGTATGTTGGTATTCTAAAATTACCATGCTACCACATTATTCTACTATGAAATTATTTATTTCATTATTATTATGATGTTATCATGGTTTTAATAATAATAACTTAAAATCTAACTCATATGGATTTTTGTTTTTTTAACCGGATTTTCTGTGGATTTTTTTATAAACAAAATCTATTGTGGATTTATTTTTTTCTTGGAAATCAATACTTCTCTCATCATAATTTTATAAATTAAATCTCACATTTTTATTTATTTTTAATATTTCATATTAAATCTGATGTAGTTACAACTTTTTTAAACGGTTTGTCATTTTTCTAGATGTGGGATTCTAAAATAGTTTGAATATTAAATCGTTCACCAATCCCTTCAGTTTTAGAATTGTTATTAAATTTCCATTTATATTTATTAATTATCTTAATTAGTTAACAAATAAAGAAATTAAATAATATAGTATTATTTAATTTAATTTTTAAGATAATCATTACTTCTTTAAAATCATTAATATGCAGTATGATGTTTAAAAAGATTTATTTAAAATTGCTACTATTTATTATGGTTATATAGTTTAATAAATAAATAAATAATATTAAATTTCATAATGGATATGTGTTTTGAAATCATAATATGTTGTGCAAAATTTTTAAATACTCCTCATTATTTCTAAATTTGGTATTATATATTTATTATTAATATTGCATATAAAATGGGATGAATTTTTAGTTAAAAAAATGATTATCATTATCTGAATGAGAAAATAATGATTATTGTTATAATTATTTTTTTAATTCAATTTTAGTTTTTGGAATGTGTTAAATTTTAAAATTAAGAAAAATTAAAATTATAGATATGTAATTATTTTAAAATAATTATTAGAGTTTTAAATTTTATGCAAAAACAAATTAAAAAAAGTGTAAACAAAAATTGGATTTATGTTTATTAAAATTTATTTATATTTATAATTATGTTATGTTATGATGTTTTATATTTGGAGCATCACTGCATTATATTTTTTAATCACCAAATTGATCAAATCATAATGTGAAAATTATTCCAAAAATATATTAAAATATTTATATTTACTTCTCATAAATATGATATTTTTACGATATTTTATCAGTAATTAAAATTCATTATTATGAGATAATTATTAATTTACCAAAGGCAATTTGCATATTCTTATAATTTATAAATATAATTTTTGGAAATATATATATACATTATGAGATTTATTTATATATCCAATGATAATAAATAAATATAATTGATGGATCTATTATTTCCATATAAATTTAATTTAATTAGTATCAATTATGTTTTTATATTAGTGTATCACCAAAAAGAGAACACTAATACACATTTATGTTAAATAATTTATCTAAATAAATGTATTATTATTATTATTTAAAATCAATAATTTTAACTATGTATTTATTATTGTTAGATTTTCATCATCATTGCACTCACAGACATTAATTGTTTCAATCTTTAATGTATTAAATTTCACTAATTGGATTGAGAAAATAAAATTTCACTTTGGTGTATTGGATCTTTATTTAGAACTTAGATTAGATAAACATGATAATGGATGATAGTTGTGATAATTATAGAGTATATTATATAACTTGGGAAATATCGAACATATAAAGTATGATGTTTGTGAGAATGAGAAAATTATGTAACATCAAGTCTTGTATCCCTAAAACTAGAAGTTCTAAATAATTTATGAAATATATGGGATATCGATCTCAAACTTCTAACAAATATCTTGATGGGACTTTAATGAGTACAATGACCACCATGATGTTTGATGGTTCTTGTACTATGTATGAGCAAGTCATTGAAATGAAAAATATTGTATCAGGACAAAAGTATTTAGGAATGGAAGAGGATGAAAGCTTCCTTGTATAGTTTTCCCAAAACTCATTACCATCTAAGTATAGACCATTCTAAATGAACTACAAACACCATTAAAGATAAATGGAATGTGCATGAATCGCATGGTATGCTAGTTCAATAGGAAACACTTTTAAAGAGTCAAGGAATCAACTCGTTCCATTATGAGTATCATCAAGGAGGAAAGAAGCATGGTATAAAGAAGTATGGAAAAGTAAATGTACCATTGAAGGTTAATAAATCCTCTATCAAGAACCATAAGAACAAAAATAAAGATAAATGACAATTTTTTTTTAAAGTATGACATTTCCAAAAGGATTGTTTGAAATTTAGGGCTTGGTTTGAAAAGAAGGTAATAAAGATTCTTATACAAGTTATGAATAAAACTTATTTGAAGTTCCATATAATACATAGTGTATTGATTCTAGTTGTATGACTCATTTTTCTAATATGATGATGGCATTCCTTTTAACCTAAATCACATACCCAACTGAAATGTTCATCTTCATAGGGAATAGAGTGAAGGTTCCCACTAAATCTGTCAGGACATACCATTTAATCCTTGATAGTGTCTATAGTTTGGAATTATGTGAAACCTTTTATAAACCTAGTATATCTAGGAATTTTGTGTCTTTATCAAAACATGATTATGTTGGATACGCTTTTAATTTTGGGAATGTATATTTTAGTTTGTTTAAGCATACAAAAATTATTGGATTTGGTTAATTATATGATTTTTTATATAAACTAAATATTGAAAATATATGTGATTAAAAACTTATGACCTTGCATCATAATTTCGGTATTAAATGTGTTTTAGTAAATGAGGAGTCTGCTTATCTATGGCATAAACATTTAAGTCATATTTCCAAAAAAAATTGGAGATACTGATTAAGATTGAAATAATTCCAAACTTGGATTCTACCAACCTAAACATTTTTATGGATTGTATTAAAGGAAAATAAACAAAACACATAAAGAAAGGTGCCACAAGAAGTAATCAACTCCTTGAGATCATACATACTAATATATGTGGGCCTTTGAATGTCAATTCTTTCAGTAAAGAAAATTTATCACCTTTATTTGTGATTTTTCATGTTATGGATATATCTATTTAGTGTATGAGAAATATCAAGCAATATATGCCTTGGAGATTTATGTAAGTGAAGTTGAGAGGCAATTAGAAAAAAATTTGAAGGTCATAAGGTCTGATAGGGGTAGTGAATATTATGGAAGATTTGATGAAAGTGGACAAAACCCTGGTCTATTAGAAAAGTTTCTAGAAAGTCATAGCATATGTGCACAATACACTATTCTGGGTACACCATAAAAAATGGTATAGCTGAAAGGAATAACAGAACATTAATGGATATTGTTAGGATTATGTTAAGTAATTCTTATTTACCCTTATCAATGGGGATATATGGTTTAAAAACTTTCATGTATTTATTGAATTTGGTTCCTAATAAAGAAGTTCCAAAGACTCATTTTTAGCTTTATAATGGCAGGAAACCTAATTTAAGAAACCTAAATGTATGGGGTTGTCAGGAAGAAATAAGAGTATATAATCTAAAAAAATAAAACTACATGCAAAAAAATAGTGAAAATTTCATTGGTTATCCAGAGAAATTAAAGGGTTGTATATTTTATTTTCCTAACCATATTATGAGAATTTTTGAAACTAGAAAGATATATTTATCGAGAATGGTAAATCTAGTGGGATTGAACTTCCAGAAAATGTGGAAATTAAAGTAGTTATAATTCATGTTTTGTTTTCTTTTATTCCAAATTCACATATTATTTTTCCTTAAATTATTTCATCACAAAAATAATCATGTTGAACAATAACAAAATTTTTCTCAAATTCACAATGAAGAAATGGTTGAATAAACACAAGAAATGGTGTTAAGAAGTTTCCAAAGGGAAATAAGGTCATCTATTTCTAATGACTATGTGGTATATCTACATGAAATATAAAATGATATTGGCATTGATAATGATCCACTTTCATATTATCAAGATATCAAGTGTGAAAATTCTTATAAATGATTAGATTCCATGAAATGTGAGTTGAATTCCATTGAAAAAAAATAAAGTATGGTCCCTTATAGAATTTCCGGAAGGATTTAAGAGAATTATATGTAAATAGGTCTTTAAACCCAATCATGACTCTCTTGGTAACCTTGAACATTACAAGGAACGACTTTTTGCTAAATGATTCACTCAAAAGGATGGTATATACTATCAGTAAATCTTTTTACTGGTTTCCAATAAATATTCTTTCTGAATTATTATGTAATGTGTAGCTCGGTATGATTTGAAGTTACATCAAATGGATGTTAAAGCGGACTTTCTAAATGTAAACATAGAGGAATATATATACATGGATAAACCAATGGGTTTTCCATTGAAGGAAAGGAATACATGGTATGTAAATTAAAGAATTCAATATATATACTTAAACAATCTTCCCAACAATGGTATATTAGGTTTAATGATACCATTATATCTTTTTTATTTAATGAAAACATTACAGATCAGTTTATATATTATAATATCAATGGGAGTAAATTTATATTCTTTATTCTATATTTTGATGACATATTGCTTACTACAAATGATCTTGGTATATTATGTGAGACTAATAAATTCCTATCTAATAATTTTGTAATGACAGAAATTTGAGAATCCAAGTATTTTATTGGAATAGAAATATTCCATAATAAATCTCAATGTTTATTAGTATTATCCCAAAATTAATACAAAAATAAAATTTTAGAGTGGTTTAGGATGAAAAAATTTTCAGCATCATCGGTTCCAATACATAAAGGAGATAAATTTAATCTCAATAAATGTCTCAAAAATGATTTAGAATGAAAATATAACCTTATGTATTTGTTGATGGATTCTTGATGTATTCCCAAACATGTACAAGTCCAAATAATATATTTGAAATTGGTATGTTGGGAAGATACCAAAGTAATCTTGGACTGGATCATTGGAGAGCTGTAAAGAAAGTTTTATGATATTTACAAGGAACAGAGGTTCATGTATATATAAAATATCGAATGATCTTGAGGAGATTGGGTACTCTTATTTAGACTTTTTTGGTTGTATTGATACAATAAATTGCACTTTTAGTTAAGTTTATCTTTTATCCAAAGTAAAAACATATCATAGAAAATTGAAAAGAAATCGGTTATAGCTGCTTCGACCATAGAAGCTGAATTTGTAGCATGATTTGAAGCTACAATTCAAGGTATGTGGTTGAAGTACTTTATTTTAGGACTTGGAATTTTTGATAGTATCTCCAAGCCCATGAAAATTTATTTTGACAATACTGAAATATTATTCTTTTCCATGAATGACTGATATTCCAATGTTGCTAAAAAAGGAATTAAAGTACTTTGCAGTTAAGGAGGATGTTCAAAAACATTTGGTATCAATTGAAAATATTAGCATAAATATTGTGAATAATAAACCTTTGACAAAATGGTGATCACCCAATACATTTATTGGACATGTTGAAAGTATGGGCATTATCATTGGGTAGGTTTCATTATATGTATTAGCTGTTATGAATATTATAGTTGACACTTAGACTTATAAATGTTTTGATCCGGTTTCCTATTTTTTCAATAAGTACACATTATTGAATTGAATAATGATAGTAGGAATAGTATTTAATAAATAAATTATTGTTGGTCCAATTATATATATCCCATTTTAGTTATTATAGGGAAAATTTCAATATTTTAGTCCATTTAAGGGAGTATATTAATAGAGAATATACAATCGCCATTACTCATGTAGACTTTATCCTTAATTATGATGATTTGTGTATACAAGATAGAATATATATATATATAAAGTTTCATAATTATTGATTAAATATATTAAAATTTATAAATTAATATGACATGAATTAGTAGGGAGAATGTTGGATTAACTTCTGTAATAATATGTTTAATTTTGTTATAATGGTATAATGTGGGATAAAATTGTCAAATTGATGGAAATTGATAGTTAATTTAAATAAAAACCCATGAAATATGTTTTCTACCTATTTAAAAGGGTGATATCATTTCCAATTTTGTCTCAATTAAATTTTAGTATATTTCATCAAATCTTCTATGGAAGATAGAATAGGAAAAGGATAGAAATCCTTTATGTGGGAGAAAATCAAGGAGAGTCAAATCCAAAACATCAATGGTTGGAGGTATGTATTTTATTTATGGAATTTTATTTATCTAGATATGTGATAAATACATATTTTAAAGATCATAAATTAAATAAAAATAATTTACAAATGGTTTTGAACTCATCGAAGCTAAATACCCCAATGAAACCTTGGGTAACCGAAGCTTTTGGATCTGTAATTGTGCCAACCTAAGCCACCAAGACCCTGATGAAGAAGATGATTCAGGTAAAATTTGATGAACACGACCATATATTTTTCTAATAATGGTTGGGTTAAAACAAAGATAGAGGAAATTACCAACCAAAGATGAGTTTTATCTGCTGCTGGTGGATGAAGAATAAGAACCCAGTTTGATGATTTGTTATCTGATCGAATCCAAACACATTGATGAAGGGTCGAACGAGTCTGGAATTTATTTTTTTAAATAAAAATCAAGGATTTTGGTGAAGATGAACTAGGATATATGAAAGGAGTCATGTTTATAGATTCAAGGTACAAAATTCACTGATTCTGATCTTGGATTTGAAAATTGGTAACTACCTGAGTTCATAAATTTTGATCCAAACCAAATCTATTTGACACTTGGATTTCAACCCAACACTGAGATGCTAAAAATTAATTCTTACTAATCTCTATTGCAGGTCTATTTGTAAAATCAAACTTGTTTGTGTTTTCCTATTATATATTCTGACTTCAATGAATACCTATGAATGGAATCTTGTTGAAGGTGATGTGATCTTACATTGAATTGTGGTTTTATTTTTATTTTTAGGCCTTGGTTATGATAAATAAGTATTATAGAAGCTGAGTTGGAGATTTTTGGAAATGTATTTAGTGGTTTCAGGATTAATGTGTGATTAACATTTTCCTGAGATTTTGGGTAAAAGGTATACCCAATTGTACTGCAACCATGGATCAATATTGTGGTATTATGTAGGTTTCTAACTAGATTTATTTTAAAATAAATAAATTTTTATAAAATTATTTGGAAATGTTATGTTATTATTTTTCTATAGGTGCATCAATTGTTTTTATAGTGGAAGGATTATGTTGGAGAGCTTTGTTAGAATCATAGTTTAGTGACATAAGGTCAAAGAGTTTTCACTATCTATTGGTCTATCACCAATTTAAGTTTGTGAAATGGGGTGACAGTTTTTAAAGAAAATAAAAATAAATTACTAGACATAAAAAAAGTGTGAGACAGACATTATTCTAGAGATGAGAGACGATAGAGGATGCACACTAGGAGAATCATAATGATGACAAAGAAGATGGTGAAACTCGAGACAGAGGGGAAATCAACTTCAATATAGAATATTTATTAATTTATTTCCTTATTTCCCCATTCTTCTATTATATAGAAGATATTATTGAATATATTTTTAGTTGATTCTCATATTATCAATGGATAATTTTTTTAGGGTTATCAGATTAAAATGCACTAATATTATTCATCTGATCTAATCTAGGTTTCTTCGTTATGCCACTGAATTTTTCATTTTAGTGCTTTCATTTTTTTTCTTAATGAAAATAAATTTTACACTATTTTAAGAATTGATGAGTGATGGTAGAAAATTATTTTCCTTTTTTTTCAATTGAAGTACCAAGAATTAGAAAAAGTTTATGATACTCTTCTCCATTAAAGAACTAATCATATTATTAGTTTCTATCAAAAAATATTATTAATAATAATTCACTAGATTGTGTTAAACATCTAATGATTATTAGGTTCTGATCACAAATTTTCTTTAACATTAGCATAGAGATGATAGTTTGATGTTGAGCCTAAAATTACATTTATCAGTGGAGTGTAGTCATATTTCCCTAGTATCATCTGTTTTTTTTCCTTATCTACTTTTTTTACAATCTCCATCCTAACACACTTCTATGGTTTCATTTTGTTTTATTTTTTCTTGATTTGGTTAGACATGTTTTATAAGCCTTGTGGATCGATACTCATACTTACTAATTACTATAAGTTTATAGTTTTTAAAAATAATTAATTTGTATAAAGTTCAGTGATATTCATTCCATTTCCAATATAAGGTTCACTAATATTGAATTTATTTCATAACATAAGAGAGTAATTACATTGAAAATTCTCCATTTTTGGGTAAGGTCTCTTTATTGATAAATATTCATCCTTTTCAACCTACAATTCCTAGACTCAAGGGAACAAAAGCTTGAATATAGTACTAAAAAAATGGAACAAAAGACATATTTAATTATTAAAATAAATAAAAACAACCCTAAGGCACACACCACTGAACTATAAGGCGATAATTATATCCATTTTTTGGTAATATGTCTTCATATTTGGGGGTATAAGGATCCTTGATGCATTTTCCTCTTTTCATTATATCAAATGTAGCATCAAATTCCAATCTCTGAATAGGACATGTATCTTTATTTTGTGAATAGCTCAACTAGAATCCACAAAGTATAAAACTTCAAGATACTTTTCCATGATGAATAGCTCAAATTATTCTTTCTTTTTAGGTTCATCACCAAATGTTTTTTGTAATGACCTGGGCCCGAACAGCCACCCGAATAGTGCTAAACAGGTCATGTGTTACTACCTTAGGCGCACCTCCACAAACGCCAAAGGCTGCCAACTAGCAGCGAGGGTCTTATAGATATAGTTGGTAGGTTATACCCTCTAAGAGGATAATAATGGTACTGGTCCAAGTATAATAATAAATATGCAGTGGATTAAACGACTCAGCAGACTCAAACCAGACTCACAGAGCGGAAGCACATTCAATATCGATAAACAGCGGAAGTAATAAATATACACAATAGCAGCAAAAAGTAAATAGGACAACATGCTGATCACTTGTAATTATTAGTAAACAAAAAAGCATGCATCCAAAGCATGTCAAACATATCCATATATATATATATAAAGGGCGCCAATGGATAACCAACTATAGCTACATAACAAGTAAGCATGCTGATACAGGAAAGGATGAAAAACAAAATAATCTCTAACTAGACAAGTCCTCAAGGTCCATACCATCTCCATGTAATAGCTAAAGCAGTCCAACTCCTGAATCTGGCCACTTTCCTACATGTAAATCTATAAAGTCTACAGAAGTCCTGAAGGGCCCGTGCAATGTGTGAGGTGAATCTCAGTAGGATACGACCCAATGGTTCATACCTAATAAAGTGTTTAGTAGGCATGTAGTTATAAAAAACCCATAAACTATATGATGCACACAAACACAAACTCCACTGGTGCTCAGTAGCCACTATGGAGTGTCACCTTCTTCATCCAACGTCAGAATCTCAGTCAAGTAACTCAGCACCATGTGCCCCCTAACACCGCGTGTCTCAAGTACCGACTTCCCGAAGGCACTCCCAATAAATAGTAGCTCAAAATAATAGAGATGTATGTCCTCATATATGTAACCATAGGTACAATGATGTCTACCCTTAAATAAAGTAACTGGAGGGACAACGATGTCTGCCCTCAATTAATGTAACCGCAGGGACAACGATGTCTTCCCTTAAATAATGTAATCGTAGGGACAGTGATGTCTGCCCTTAAATAACGGCGAGCCTCTACCCCCACCCTGATATCCTCAATGCTATCCCCTAAAGGCTCCTCACCTTTCACGTGTCTTCCTAGGGAAAGCACCCCAAACCAATAGTACCTAAAACACAACTAATGGAGACCTCTACCCACACAAGTTGTCAAAACCACCTCATCACAAAGTCTCTCTATGTGCACACTACTCAAAGTTCTGTGTGAGCAGTAATCACCAAAACAGTACCCAAGCCACAACCTCTCTGACACCTCGTGCCCCTGCAACCATGCTGCTCAAGTCTGATGGCCTTTCCATCCAAGTAACATGGGTCATGCACAACCTGACAGTCACCCTGCCTCAAGCCGATGTCCATGATGCCCAGTACCGTGGTCAGAATCACCCAATGTAACCCAAGCCAAGCCCAACATGTGATTTTCATCACTCAAGATTATTCAGGCCACACCCAACACAACCTCAAAGGTTCTAGAATATGTAATTCAACAATTATAAATATAATTAAAATAATCACTTCTAAATAGGAAAAAAAATAAACAGTTGAAATGCACTAACCAAGTTTTTTCCCATACTAGCACTGATGTCTTTAAAGCCTCTAACAATTCATATCAAGGTTTAATAAACTAAACTCAATAGTTTAAAACAATACAATTCAATTATAACCATTTTGGAATCCCCCATCCAAAATGCCCCGATGAGAAATGACCACTCGCCTAGCCCCTCTCAAGCAAAATAGGTAATAGGGCATACCCAAAGGAATCTCATAGGTCAAATAACAATTAAACATGCAATAAAAGTTAAAACAGAGTCACACTCAAAATATCCAAAAATGTGCCAAAGGTTGTGCCACCCAAAAGTCTGCAAAGAAAAGAGGTATGAACCACTTACCTAAGACTCGTAGACATAGGCACATCCAATATCAAGCTCGAATTCGAAGATTTTCTTTATAGATCTACGTTTCCATCAAATACCGGAAATTCCACTCGGATTAAAATTGTGACGCGTGAGGCAAAGAAACCGGAAAAATACAGGGTGTGTGGGTTTAACCTCGTTGTTCCGATCTCGCAACCATCGATGGATTAAAGAACAGATGTTGGATGATGATTCTAGGGTAGGAAATGTTCTTCGGAACTCTGGAACGGACCTGTTTCGAATTTGGGGAAGAAGAATTTGTTTTCCAAAATAAGATGCAACGCACTTTCATTTAAGTGAATAAAAATAAAAATACAAGGCATGTACCAAAGGACTACATGCCGTGTAGTAGCCTTGTCTGTACATAGACTTAAGTGGAGGTAGCCACAAGGCTAGGACGCTCCACACGGGTCAACACATGGATTAAACTTAGTCGGTACGCAGAAAGGAGGATACACGGCATGTCAAACAACACTACACGTCGTGTAGTAGGAAATTCATACATGATCATCACATGGCATGTAATCAATGAGCACACGGTCGGTACTTACCTAACCCATACACGACATGTACCTTATAGTACATGGTGTTTAGTCTATAAATTTCAATAACTTCCCAGATTTTCCCAGTTTTCTAAAAAATATTTCAAAAATTCAAACAGGGTTAGAATTTTGACCGGTTCAGAAAAAAACAGGTTCTTACAATCTCCCCACCTTAACACAGATCATCCCCGAGCTATAAAACGAAACCCAGAGATGGAACTGAACATGCCACCACAATCAAAGTAACTTGGACTATCCTGATATCAAAAGGTTCTGGCTAAATTCTTCAAGGATCTCCCCACCTTAGGAACTGCCTAACTCAGTCTCAAACCTACACACTCAACAAAGCAAGGGTTCACTAACCTGTTTCTGGACTCATGGTCCTCTCTTGAGGCATCGTCACCCTTCCGCCTCATTAGTGCTCCTATGTCGTTCCTGACACCCCAAACATATCTCGCACCACATCGGTGTCTGCCTCTATGAGGTCCTACACCTCATGGATGCTCAAAATGAACCTGGTGCCAAGCACCTAAAGTAACCCACATTATTGATTCCTTAATTCACAAGTAACCTCAAGTAACCCGCATCCTCAATTCCCCAATTCCCAAGGCACCTCAAGTAACCTACATCCTTGATTCCCCAATGCCACACATATCATACATATTTATAAATATATCACGCACTTGATATGGTTCCAATCCCACAAACTAGTATCTAGTCAGTCCACATAAATCATGTGCACCTCGTGAACTCAAAAGGGACATGCCTTAATAGGTCATGCCAAAAAGAAACAAGAATGTCATGACCACACTCGCGGTGTACCTATAACAATCGTCGGCTCACCAGCCTACTCATCCCCTGGCAGCTCCACGGTGTGCACCTAGCATAATGTACGACTGCCTGATGCCTGAACTCCTTATGGTGCTGCTCCAGTCACTGGCCACTGACCCCTCATCTGGGTCCCACCATCTTTTTCACATCCTATGTGTGTAGCTAAAACTCGGCTAACCTACCCTGGTACCGAACCTAAACCAACTCCAGATGCCACAGTCTGTCCTGGTCCCTATCTGCCAGCTGTCTGAGAAGGCTTCCTGCATAACCTCTCTAGATGCCCGACCTGTCCACATGCCTGGAAATCCTTTGGAGGCCTATCACAATGAGTCAGAACATGTCCTAGCTGCCCAAACTGAATGAAAACCACTGAAGAACTGCTATGAGGTGGTTTAGCTGAGTCATTGGCCTAACAGCCTTATTAGAACTCATCCCATCCTCGCTTCCTACTATCCAAACCATCACCTAAAGTTTCCTCTTGGCCAACCTGGGGCCTATTCCTCTGGTTTACCTCCACTATGAGTTCCTGATTTACCGCCTCTAAGAATGAACTCAGCCTGAAGATATTTACCTGGATCTGAATGGGATGTCGTAAGCTATCCTCAAAGTGTCTCACCCTTGCCGCATCATCACTTACCATACCAGGTGCAAAGCGAAACAACTCAATGAAAGTAGATGCATAGTCCATGAAGGACATGTCTCCCTGCTAAAGGCTAAATAACTCTCAAGCTCTATCTGCCCTCTGTGTATCTGGGTAAAAGTGCTCAAAAAACATGTCCTTGAAGTCTTTATATTCTAGTCCCTCATGCCTACGAGCCTGAACCTGCACATCCCACCAGTGCTTTGCCAGTCCTCATAGCATGTATGTCGCTAACTTGACCCTCCACCCTGGAGGTGTCTCGAGATGCTTGAAGATCATATGCATGCTCTCTATCTAGTTCTCAGCCTCCTACAGACCACCCTCACCCTAAAAAAGTAGTGGGTGCTATGACTAGAACTCCCACATCATATATCCCATAGATGGATCTATACCCTACGCACCTTTGTCAATCCCCTGAAAGACACATACCAAGAAAGCTAAGAGATGCTCATTAATCCATGGTCCAAATGCTGCCAAACCCTGCTGTTGTCCTACCTACACTGGATCCTGGACCTGTTCTTGTCCCCAAGCCTATACCTGTGGCTCATGCTCTACCTGCACCAAGTCTTGAACTGGACCCTGCTCATGTTGCACTATACCATCTCCCACCTGACGCTCTATCTGAGTCGACTAAAAGGAACCCACTGAATACCATAAATGTTCAAATAGACCATATATATATAACAATATATATTCAACATAGATACGGAAAGTAATAAGGAGGCGGCATAAAACAACTACCCTTACTCTCTCCTATCGCAACCCATGCCCAAAAAATCCTGACCTCATGACCTCCTTACCCACCCTTAACATAGCCAAGTATCAAAAGTACATCGAGGATTTCTCGTCCTGACAACTAACGTTACCTCAAACCAACGACCGATTTGCCCAATCCTGGTGATCAAAATTACCTCAACCATAGTACTTGCCTGCTCGTTCAAGAGCTAGACCAAAATACCCTACCACATGAAATTCTACAAATATATAAAGCATGGAAATCTAATATTATACCCATGGCATTATCATTTCACAAATCATATGTGCAGTTCTGAAATTGAAATACCCTAAAAAATGTGCCTATCAAAATCCAAACAAACAGCCTTGCCATACTGGACCAAAGTCAATTTATCCTTTACTGCACAGGGTCAAGGATTACATATCACAATCACTAACATCACAAACCAAGTGTGCCACCGAGGTGGAAATCATATAAACTCTAATCTAAGAAAAACCCAAACAATAATTCCCACCCATGGAAACTTGGTCCATCCCTCATACCTAGGGCTGCAGGCACCCAAGCACAAGCTAGAAACCCAGTTCCAGTCACAACCTATCTCTAGTCTACCATATCTCAAATAGTAAAACCAGAAGAAATAAAAAGAGAAGCCTCATTATCATTAGTATCTAGAAAAACACTACTACTAAATACCTTTAAAGAACTCCTTTGACACCACTATGTAATGACCCGGACCCAAACAGTGCTAAACAGGTCAGTTGTTACTACCTTAGTCACACCTCCTTGAATTCCAAAGGCTATGGACTAACAACGAGGATCTTATAGGTATAGTGGGGAGGCTATACCCTCTTGGAGAATAATAATGGTATTGTTCCAAGTATAACAAAAAATATGTAGTATAATAAACAACTCCGGAGACTCAAACCAGACCCGCAGAGCGGAAGCATATTCAATATAGATAAACAGTGGAAGCAATAAATATAAACAACAGCAGTGGAAAGTAAATAGGAAAGCATGTTGATCACTTGTAACTACTATTGAACAACAAAACATGCATCCAAAGCAGGTCATACATATCCATATATATATAAAGGGCCCCGATGGATAAACAATTGTAGCTACATAACAAGTAAGCATGTTGACACAAGAAAGGAAGCAAAACAAAATAATCTCCAGTTAGGAAAGACCTCAAGGTCTATACCATCTCCATGGAATAGATAAAGCAGTCCAGCTCTTGAAGTGGGCCTCTTTTCTGCACATAAATCCATAAAGTCTACATGCATCCCAAAGGGCCCGTGCAGGGTGTGAGATGAATCTCAGAAGGATACCACCCAATGGTGCGTACCTAATATAAGTGTTTAAGAAGGCATGCAGTTATAAAGAAAACCCATAAACACTATGATGCACACAAACAAACACAGACTCCACTGGTGCTCAGTAGCCACCATGGAGTGTCACCTGCCTCAGATAATGCTGAAATATCTGTCATGTAACCAGTACCATGTGCCCCCTGACACCGTGTGTCTCAAGTACTGACATCCCAAAGGCACACCTAAGAAATAGTATCTTAGAGGAACAGTGATGCATGTCCTCAAATAAGTAACCAGAGGGACATCGATTTCTACTCTTAAATAAAGTTACCAGAGGGACACCAATGTCTACCCTCAAATAATGTAACTGGAGGGACAACAATGTCTTCCCTCAAATAACGATGATCCTATTCCCCCACCCTGATACCCTCAATGCTATCCCCTAAAGGCTCCTCGCCTTCTATGTGTATTCTTACAGAAAGCACCCCCAAACCAATAATACCTGAACCAAAACTAACAGGGGCCTCTACCCACACAAGTGGTCAAAACCACCTCATCATGGAGTCTCTCTTTGTGCACACTACGCAAAGTTCTAGGTGAGAGGTAATCACCAAAATAGTTCCCAATCCACATCCTATCTAACACCTTGTCCCCCTGCAACCATGCCACTCAAGTCCGATGGCCTTTCCATACAAGTAACCCAGGCCATGCCCATCCTGACAGTCACCCTACCTCAAGCCGATATCCATGATTCCCAATCCCATGGTTAGAAGCACCCAATGTAACCCGAGCCAATCCCAACCTATGATCAGCATCACTCAAGAATATTCAGGACACTCCTAACACAACTACAAAGGTTCTAGCATATGCAATTCATAAATTACACATATAATAAAAATAATCACTTCTAAATAGGAAAAACAAACTAAATAGTTGAAATTCACTAACCAAGTGTTGTCCCATACCAGAACTGAGGTCTTTAAATCCTCTAACAATTCATATCAAGGTTTAAAACTAGACTCAATAGTTTAAAACAATACAATTCAATTATAACCATTTTGGTATCCCCGGCCAAAATACCCCGATGAGAAAAGGCCACTCACCAGACCCCTCTCAAGAAAAATAGGTAACAGGGAATACCCAAAGGCATCCATTAGGTCAAATAACAATTAAACAGGCAATAATAGGTAAACCAGAGTCATGCTAAAAATACCTAAAAATGCACCAAAGGTTGTGCCACCCAAAAGTCTGCAAAAAAAATAAAAAGAGGTATGCACCACCTACCTAAGACTCGTAGATGTAGTCACGTCTAATATCGAGCTCCAATTCAAATAGGATCTTTGTTGATCTACTTTTCCTTAAAATCCCAAAAATTCCACTCAAATGGAAAATGTGACGTGTGAGGCAAAGAAACTGGAACAAAACAGGGTGTGCGTGTTTAGCCTCACTGTTGCGATCCTATAGCCACTATCTAATTGAATAAAGGACATCGGATGATGATTCTAGGGTATGAAAAGTTCTTCATAACTTCAGAACGGACCTTTTCTGGAGTTGGGGAAGAAGAAGTTGTTTTTTGAAATAAGATGCGATGCTCTTTCATTTAAGCGAATAAAATTAAAAATACACATCGTGTACAAAAGTACTACAAGGTGTGTAGTAGAATTGTCTATACTCCGACATAAGAAGAGGTAGAAACACTTCTAGGACGCTCTACATGGGTCAAGTTATGGATTAAACTCATCCAGTACGCAGAAAGGAGGATACACGACATGTCAAGAAATAATACTCACCGTGTAGTAAGAAATTATAACATAGACATCACACGACATGTACTCGGTGAGCACACGGTCGGTACTCGCCTAACCCATACACGGCACATACTTTAGAGTACATGGTGTGTAGTTTGAAAATTTCTAGAACCTCCCATATTTTCACAGTTTTCTCAGAAACAAGTCAAACATTCCAACAGGGTCATAATTTTGACCCGTTCAAAAAAATATAGGTTCTTACATGTTTCAATTTATATAAATTCATCATAATCCCTCCCCAAAAAAGAAGTAAATTAGTGAATAGTTTTAAATAAATCCATATTCAACTGGTGGTTGATCATATACCCTTTATAAGAATTTAAAATTATAGTATCAATAGGATGATTGAATTACTCACATGAGATGTGGGTTTATTAAATGTATTTGAAAGGTTGAACCGCTTACGTAGAAGAAGTGGGTGGATTTAAATGAATCTGAAATGATTTACCATAAAGTTTTGAATTATTATTGATATGATTTTTTTGATTCTCCAAGATGAATCAAACTCAATGAAAACATTCATATTGTTCTCATCGGGCAGAGGAACCATGAGTGGGGGACGATCGTCAACTTTGTAGCCTCTCTCGAGAGGGGCATAAAATATATAGTAGGATTCAAATTAATTTTTAATGATAGGAGGATAGAATATATAAAAAATTAGATAGTAATGGAAAATTTAGAATTCGAATAAAAATATTACCAATAGATTTCCAATACTACATGAATTTTATTTTAGGAAAAATGATATCTAAGAATTATGATAATAATGCTTTATATCCCAAATGTATCTCTAAGGTAATAGACTATACTAGAACACAAACATAATAGGTAATAACCTTAACCTAATGTCGATAAACATTCTAACATCATGTACTTTATCCACTCATATCTAAACAAATTTACTTCTTGTGTTGAGTGTGTAGACTATTGAAAATCCTGATAGTACTAAAAATATATATTCAAACAAATGATTAGAAAATATTTAAAATGAAACTATAATTACCTTTGGAAATTAACTTTTCATGGATGATAGTTAGTTGATGGTATATGATATCTTTCATAAATTTGAAAACAAAATATCCACAATTTTCATCATTATCTTGTTTTGTAAATTATAGAAACATTTACCAAAATAAGCATTTTTTAAAATATGTTTTTATAGTTAAATTTTAATATATATATATATCTTAATATATCTACATTTTAATAAATCCTTAGGCTTCTTCTGTTTAGTAAAATACATCATACAATGATTTAGAAGATATTTATATATCGCCTAATTATAACAAAATTATCATTTAATCATAAATTAAAACATACAATTTTAATTTTATATGTAAAATATTGACTGTAGTGCATTAAAAATTCATAATGGACATTATGTGGGGTTGATTTGTTGAAAATAAATGCTTTTCATCCCAAAAATAAATATTCAGGGTATCCATATCGATTGTGATGAGCATCCAATGCTTCCTACAAAAAAAAATTAATGAAAAAATATATTTTTTACAATTTATATATTGATTTTTACCTTTACATTATAAGAATTATGAGGATTATATCATCTATTATTTTATATTGTAATGTATTTTCTAGTCTATCTTTTTTATTTTTAAATTTATTACATTTTCGAATGAGCTTTCTTCATTGAAATGATACGAGGTTTAATGATTCCAAATCCTGTTTCATATGGTTTTCCATTTTTATAGTAGTAATATATATGCCTATAGAAAATTTGAAAATTTATTAACTATAATGAACATTGTATATCATTTTTAGACAAAAAATTATGAAATTTTACTTCATTCATGTATTCAGAACTATAACTCCTATCCATTCAAACTTGTTGTTTTCAATTATACTCTCGAGAAAAACTGTGTCTATAATGGAATCTCCATATATTTATTTGTTATATTCAATAAAAGACATATTATAATTATTAAATATTGTATCTGTATGAACTTTTAATGATAATATATGTGGTAGTGGAACTGGTGGGGTGAATGCACTCTTGGAAGGACCTTTTGATTTTTTTTGTTCTACTATATTATCTTGATTTGACCATCTATTTCCTCTTCGCTTTGTCCATCTATAATATCATACTTCATTTTAGACCTTTTTCATCAACTTTTAAATGTTTTTAAATTAAAAAAAATTAAGGACACACCTCATGCATCTTTATAAGAATAAATGTCCATGTTACGAAATTTTCAATAGCATTATTGATCTTGGTAACATCTATATCATCAAGAGAAACATGAAACTCGATGCTCGGATCTTGAGATACTTCAATACCCACTATCATGTGAGCTTTTGGGATTTTTTATTGTGTATCACGTATCCTAGTATATTATATACCACACCCTTTACAACAAGGTGATATGTGGGTGTTTATAAATATAAATGATATATAATTTTACCATGTATAATTTTAGTAATATAAAGTTATCATAAGTAGTTTGATTCACATTTATTATAAAGAATTATGAAAAAAATGTATTACTTGGGTATGGAAGGAAGCTAAGGGGAATGTATAGCCTCAAAAATAGTGGGGTCATGTGTCTCTTCATGTTCCTATCATTATTATATTATTGGTTTTCTTTGATCTTTTTTCATATATTCGTCCACCAAACCAGACCAAATAATAATATATTTTAAACAATATATATGTTCTTATATTCCTTTCATCATCTCATATGTATCTCCTTGTAGCTTCTTCTTCTCAAAATATGTTCAAGGTGACACTCCAAAACATGATTATTTAATGTGTATGTCTTGTTTAGGCCACTTAAATGATCCTAAAAATAGTTATTCTTTAGGTACATTTGATGTTGATTACTATGTCAAAACCATATAAAAACATATGAACATAAATTGGTATTTTTATGTAATAATTTTATAAATCATATCAAATTAATATTATTTCATACTTATACATGATTATAATAATGCTTGTGTGTTTTCATATAATAGTTTTCCTTCTTTATTTAGTAGAGCCTCCTTCCATAGAACATGATGTGGTATGGAAGTAGACTTTGATTTTGATTCATCAATCTGCATATAAACAAAGTAACATATGTTGTTTCATATCACATAAAATTTTTACTGTATATTTAAAATACATACCATTTTATTTTCAACTAAAGTATACCCCATCCTTTATTTATGGTAGGTGTACATTAGTTTTATGCACATTTCTGATTTTCATCACTCACTTTTCTATTTTGTAAATTAAAATTTTTGAATCAAATTGGATTGAATAGTTTTAAACAAAATATTATAAATTATAATGTAATTGAAATGATTCCACATCACAATGACTAATAAAAGCATTCCATTTCATGGTTTATAATGTGTGTGTATATTTAGCTAGTGGGTGGGTGTTTATTTTCCCACAAACATCCCTAAGATGATTCTTTTTAAGAAGTTTTTGGAAGGATCTATGAGATTTTAAAAAGAATATTAATACAAATTTATTATGGTAATCATCTAAAATAAAATAACTCATCAAGGGATAATGAAAATAAAATCAATGTTTCATTATAAAAAATTACAATATAATGGAGGCACTATATCATAACATTAACCTAATATATTCTAAAATGGTTTCCTTCAATATAGGTACAATAGTGTGCCACATATCTATATCCATTGGAACATTCATTCTCATTGTGACCCTAATGTAACTAATAAACATTGACTTGTTGGGGTCAAAAGGTTAGTCGTGTTTATTCCATGAAACTTTAAATTTTATACCTTTAATTGTTGAATTGATAAATTTAGTTAACATAATGATGTTATGTCATTATAGTTTTTTTCATTTACATGTTTTGGATCCCCTAATAATTCCAAAGTTTTAGCATTGATTGAGTGTTCTTCCTCAGGATTGGTAACATCAATGTGTAGGGAATTCATTATCTGCATGAGTAGTCAAACATTTAATTTAGATTACATAAATAAAGTAGAGAATGAATAATATTATGAGGAAAATTATAGTATATTAAAGCACAATTTAACCTATTCATTGAACTCTCTATTTTTTATTTAAATTTTGAAGGGATTTAGATCCTCTACCGAGTATCCAAATCCCATCCTTGTGGTCCTCTGTAAAATAAAAGACACTATCTTCATTGGGAAATCCATGAAATTATTATGATATCCCATTAAAATATTCATCCTCAATTGATTTTTCATCTAATCCTATAGTTTTTATATTCTCCAACATAATTGGGGATTTGGATACTCAATAGAGGATCCAAATCCCTTAAACCTTTAAATAAAAAAAAATAGAGTTCAACGAATAGGTTAATTTTTTTTAATATACTATGCTTTTCCTCATAATATTATGTGTTATATACTATATTTATGTAATCTAAATTAAATTTTTGACTAAATAAGCATGTAATGACTTTTCTACACACTAGTGTCACCAATACCAAGGAAGAACACACAATCAATGATGAAACTATGCAATTATTATGGTATCAACAACATGTGTAAGAAAACAAAAGATTGGAATAGTGAAATTATGTTAAATAAAGTTATAAATTCAATAAGTAAATATATAAATTTTAGGTTGGATGGAATCAACAAGACTAACTTGTTTACCACAACAAGTAAATGTTTAATAAATTTTAGGTTGGACGGAATCAACAAGACTAAATTGTTTACCACAACAAGTAAATGTTTATTAGTTACATCGGGGTTATAGTGAGAATGAATATTTCAATTTATATAGATATATATAAAAACTTTATACCTAATTGAAGAAATCCATTTGATAATATATTAGGTTAATGTTATTATATACTTCCTCCATTTTACTGAGAAAATTTATAATGAAATTTTGATTTAATTTTCATTATCCCTTATATAGTTCATTTATTTTAGATTATTACTATAATAAATTTGTATTAATGGTGGATGTAAAATCCCATATATCCTTCCAGACACTTCTAAAAATGTAGCATCTCAAGGATGTTGAGGGTAAAATAAATCCCTACCCACAAGCTATATATGCATGCATTATAAACCAAGAAACATGAAAAGATTTTATAAGTCTTTGTGATGAGGAATCATTTTTGATTCATTATAATCAACAATATTTTATTTAACATTATTTATTATATCCACATTGATTCACAATTGTTAATTTATTAAATAACAAAAAAGTTCAAAAAATAACAAACATGCATCAAAACCCATATACACCTATAGTAAAGCAAAGATGGGGTACACATTACTTGAAAATAAAATGGTATGTATTTTAAATCAATAGTATAATTTTCATGTGATATGAAACAACATGTGATCCTTTTTATATACATACTCATAAATTACAAACCAAGGCCAATTTTATTTCAAGCCATGTTCTATTGAAGGAGGCTTGTGTAAATAAAGAGGGAAATCTAATTGATGAAAACACACAAGCAGTATGGGAATCATATGTAAGTATAACATAATAGCAATTTTTTTATGATTTATAATAGTATTACATACCAATATCTATTTATTTTTATATGTTTTTTATGGTTTTGACATAATAATCGACATCAACTGTACCTGAAGAACAACAAATTTTAGTATCTTTGATGTTTCGAAAACAATATGGTCACCTTAGAGGTTTAGGTTTTGGAGTTTCACCTTGAACATATTTTGAGAAGAAAAAGGAATAAGCAGGTACATATGAGATGATTAAAGGCATGTAGGCAAAGATAGATCCCTTAAAATATATTTTTTCATGGTATGGTTTGCGGACCAGTATGTGAAAAAGAATCGAATTGAACCAATAGTAAAATAATGATTGACACATAAAGATACACATGACCCCACTAGCTTTGAGGTTATCCATTACCCTCAACTACATACCTTACCCAAGGTAATAAAGAATTTCATAAAACATTCTCCTAAATGTGAATCAAACAACTTCTGATAATTTTATATTACTGAAATTATAAACCGTAAAATTATATGTGATTTATATATATCAACACCCACACATCACCTTGTTGTAAGGGATATGGTGTAAAATATATTTAGGTATATAATACATAATAAAAACTCCCAAAAGATCATGAAAAATTGGGGATTTAAGTGGCTCAAGACCCGAGCATCGAGTTTCCTAATCCACTTGATGATCTTGATGTTACTATAGTCGATAATGCTATTATAAATTTTATATCATGATCATTTAATCTTATAAAAATGTGTGAGGTATGTCCTTAACATTTATTTTCAAATGAAAAACCTTTAATAGTTTTTGAAAAAATGTTTTAACTGAGGTGTCATGACCCGTCCCATGGGGCCCAAACGTGACTACCCCAAGCCCGCCTTCCATAGGCCATGAGTTGGTGACTAGCACTTGAAGGCTTTTACCAAACAGGGAAGGCATTGCCTTAGAGATATGTACACACTCAAAAAGGGAAACTAAATTAAACAACCAACCAAAGGTACAACCATGAGAGTAATGTACAACCACAAGTTCAACTGTAAACTGAAAATAGTGGGCTAAATTACAAGCCCTAGAAACTGAAATGAAAGTAAAAAACTGTTTTATCTACCCTGGAGATTCTCTTGGAGGGTAGTAGCTATAAGTATAGATTCTAAGAAGAGGCTCTCGACTGCTCTCATCGCAAAAAGTTCCAACAAGTCCGGAACCTCCAAACTCTGTCTCAGAGTGTCAGTAATCTGCACCAGACACACACATGCGGGCCAAGCCTGTTCAAGGGTGACTATAGAAATACCCAGTAGGGGACCCCAATACCCCCAAAGGTCTCTCAGTAATCCACAAAGGAAAAAAATCACAATAAATACCACAAAGGTAATATCACAAGCATGATCTAAATCATGAAGCACAAATAAAAAGAGACAACTCACTCTTATAGTATAACTTCAAGGTTATTGGGATAAGCATGACTAGTCGTAATGATAGATCATCCTATCTATAGTAACATCACTGTTGACCCGTATAAGTCATTGTATATTGAATCGTATTGATCACTAGATGCTGAACCGTATTGGTCGCTGGTGTTGACCTGTATTGGTCATTGGTGTTGACCCGTATTGGCCCCTGGTGCTGACCCGTATTGGTTACCGGTGCTGACCTGTATTGGTCACTAGTTGTGACCCATATTGGTCACTATTGCGGACTCGTATTGGATATTGGTGCCGACCAATATTGGTCTCTAGTACAGAGGTAGGGATGATTAGTCATACAGCTAGATCATCTCACTCTGGAGTTTCTGATGCTGACCCATCTTGGTCGATCTTCTTCTTTAAGTCACAGTCGGCCACTGGATTCCCGCACGAAGCATGCATGATATTCATAAGACTCTACTCCACAATCCATCAATAATATTTCAACTAGTATGAAGTCCCTAAAAATTCATACCCAAGGGACCACCCCGCCATAGGGGTCCCAATGTGACAGAAGGTGCATCGATCAGACTTTCAGTCTGTGAGATATGGGCACTTTTTCAAAAAGGGCCCGGTTGGATTCAAGTAGGATCAAACCTATGTTTCACATTAAACTGAATCAAAACTCACTTAGAGTATATCTAAAAGACAGACTTGTCACAAGGGTCCTTATGCCACAGACGGTGCATCAATCGGATGTCTGGACTGTTAGTTACGCCCCTTTCCGTGAAACATGGGTGATCGCCCCTCAATCCAGCCCGACTTGGTCAGGCCCGCCTGAATATGCCAAAGTGAGCACTTTCCAAAAGGTGTCCCAACACCACTGACGGTGTGCCAAAAAGACTCCTGGTTCATCAGGTATGGGCGTTTCTTTATTTGGGGGCCGGTTAGATCTGGGCCTGGTCTGACTTGGTCAATCCGGCCCGCCGCAACGGGTCCCAGGTTCTACCTGACCCCGCCTGGGTCCAGCCCATCAGGGTCGGCTCGGGTCCAGCCCGTCGGGGTCGGACCAGTTGGTTCACGGGCCTAGGCCACCGTTGGCCCGTCCTGCCGGGTGGGGCTCGGTCCACCTGCGCTGGCCCACCTCCGCCTGAAGTCAGACCTTGTATTCTAGTTGTCCCCGCAGATGCGTGGCAGTTTCTTCTGGCCAATGTTGGAAAAGTGGACGACTGATCCCGTCCGAAGTGGTGCTGCGCAACGCCACACCGCCCCCTTCCTTTTGCGGCCCACTATCTGTGGTTTCTATCATAGGCAGCGCCTACGGGCGCCGCCCTTCTCCTGCGCAGCCGACTCTAGCCACCGCAGTGTGCCGCCTCCCCACTACCAGCAGCCGGTTGTCGCGGGCCTCCTCCGGCCACCGCCAGCATGGTATGCTAACGGTTCCTTCCACGGGCCATCTAATATGCTCTGGTGGTCTGTTCTTGGTGCCGCCTGCGCCTATGGGCCACTTGGGGTTTTTTCCTCATTTCACGGACCAAAAAAACATATTGTCATCAAGTTCTTTGTTCCACCACAAAGCACGCATCAAGGAAAAGTTTAGTGAAGGGTCTGGGCATTGTTGGTTTTGGCCCACACCCACCACATTAGAGTTTTAAACAAGAGTAAAATTAATAATAATCAAAGGAAGAGTAATCCCCAAATTTAAGACCTTGAAACAACCACCCACATGTTTAGACGAGATGTGGAACAACCTGTTAGTCAGTTGGTCTGCGTTCATTATATTTTTTATAACACCCCAAAAAGTTTATGGTATGTTCCTCTTAAATACTTTCTATCCATTAGATAGCATATACTTAATGAATTACTAAGTCTTTTGTGAACAAAACCATTATAGGAGAAAGTTATAAGCTATCCATTAAACATAAATTTTCCACTTCTATGTTTTGAATTTCAAAAAATGGTCATCTAGAGTTGTGACCAGTAAGTCATTTGGAGTCTGATAGTACCAACTTTATTTTTTGATGAAAAGTAATATTCTCTTATGAATAGTAATATTAATAGTAATATGACCATTATAAATAGTAAATAATTATTATATTTTATTTTCTTAAGGTAATAAGATAATGATAAGTTAATTGATTTTTCAATTTAATACAAAACTAATTATACCACTAAATTGTTATTTTTCGAATTAACTTTGATTTTATTTGAAAATTAAATTAAAAATACTTAGAAAACTATTTTCTAAAAATGGAGTTCATTTTTTAATTCTACATGTCTAAAAATGGTTAGGGTTAATTTTCATGGTCTTTCTAAAATACTTGAATTTTTTGTGAATAGTAAAAATACAAAATTGAGTTTTCGGTAGTTTAATGACATCATAATGATATAATAATTAATATAAAAGTCTCGTCAACTTTTTTACATTATGTTTTGACATGAGGTGTCCCAAAAGGCTGAAACCATGGGAAAGCCCAGGGTTTTGCAAAAACCATTAACGAGGTGTCTCTTTTAATTAATAAAAAACTCTCTCTTAATTACTATAAATACCCACTCACCCCTTTCATTTTCTCTCATTCCAAACTCAATACCCTCGAATATCTGGTGTTATTTCCTCCCTAGTAGTCCTCCCAAGGAATCCTTAGTCTCCCAAGGTCTCATCTTTCAAGATCTATGAGTTACTCTACAAGGTAATGGAATCCTTCATTCGCTTCTTTTAGTCAACACTTCCTTTATGTTATCTATTTGATTTTACATTATCATATGTTGGGGTTTGATTTTATTTTTTATTCTTAATTTCCTTTTGATTTAAATATGATGAGATACCCTTTTCCTCACATCATTTCATTTTATGAAATTTTAAGCGACGCTGTTTGGCTGCTGAATTTTCATAAGGGATCTCTCACCTTTTCATTTATTTTAAAGTTCATCTCTTTTCTTTTTATACACTCACATCCTATATAAAAATGACCATGATAAACTCCAATATCATATATATACTGGAATTATATCATGTTAATGGAATAACTATCATAAATATCCTTACTCCCTCCCTTTTATTTTTATAAACGAAATCAACGTCCATGAGGTTCCAATTTATAACCTTTGTGGACGAAGGAGTTTCGTTCTTCACTTTCTCCTTCATTACTGGTCATGAAACCATTTTAATGATTGAACCAGATAATAATATATTTATTTCATATCATTAATGTTCTAGAATCCTTATACACTCATAATATAAAATAAAAATACAAAACAAGTTCATTATGAACAAAACGTCCAAGTTAATCCGAATATTTGTAATAAACATTTAACTAATGAATCATCATCATGGTATATATAAAAAATAATTTATATACCATTAATTTTATTAAAAAGATATATTAACAATTCTGTATGTTTAAACACATTTCAAATGATCTTCCATTCATGAAAACAAGTAAACGAATCAAAAAACCTAAGGAAGAAAATGATTCCAAAACAAGAAAATTGAACCTCTTAAACCCAAAAAAGGGCCATGAATGAACTTAATAAGGTTATAATAAATCAATTACATGTATATGAGGTTCTGGATTTATTAATTAATGAAGCTAAATTTTGTTATTTAGGTGATTAAAACAAACTAAGAACACACTCGAGCATAAGGTAAGGGGTTTCTCATCTCACATTCATTTCTGTGAGATTTTCATTGTTCGCCACTCATTTCATGTATGTAGTAGATGTGTACTACCATTTGATATATAATAACATTATTATCTTTATATTAATTTTATTCAATGATTCATTTGAGGGTTATTAAGTTCTGGTCCTATGATTCAACCGATTACATTGTGGTAAGAGACTTTGTCTCAACTACTATTTTTTGTGACTAACTTTGTATTGTGCACCTAATAATCCTTATATAGTGCACCTACTGCCCATTTGAGATCACTTTTAATTTGAAAAATATATTTATATTAAATATCCATAATCTCATATCATGGATATGTTTGTTGTCTAAACCTTATACCATTTTATATATGGTGTTTATTTGGAAAGTTATAATGGAAATATTGATGAATCTGTATACTCTACTCTATATGGATATTGAAATGGCATATTTATATTGTATTGAATCAATGGATAAAGAATTTTTTGGACATGCAGTGGTGGGTGGGGCCTGCTATAGCCCCTCGATGCATCGGTAGGTCTCATGAGACAAATCAGTTGGTGACAAACCCTTCGAGTTTGTTTCCAAAAACCAGACATGTTTCTACCCATAGAACCAAACCGTTTTAATGGTATTATGGTTTCATGTTCTAGATACATGATGTCCAATTAATAAGAATTATCTTTATTCATTATCATTTATTACTATTCATGAGGTTTTCACTATGTCAAAATCTATGGATACAGGACCTTTCTAAGTTTATTAATGGCTTGTGTTTTTCATTTATTCACCATGCCATATTTGTTTACGATTCAGTTATTATTGGTTCATGCTTCCATTATTTGTAACCCTTACTGATCATTTGAGCTCACCCCTTTTGTTTTCTACCTTCAATAGGTGATGAAGAGGAGATCATTTATCGAGTTCCTATGGATGCATTTTTTATTTTTTGTTATGTATTGTATCTTGTAACCTTTTTCAATATAATTCATGTTACATATATGTATCTAGTTTCGCCAGGACTACTAAACTAATCATTATTTTGGGATTTTTCATTCCTTCTAACCATGACAATATCACAAGTAATGCACTGGCTCCATCCTAGAGGGGTCGGGGTGTTACAGTTGGTATTAGAGGAAGTTTAGTAGGAAACTTGGAAACTAGAGTAGGAAATGTATAGTAGGGAACAATGACCTAAGGTAGTATTTGAGAATAAACATACAATAATGTCCTATTATTTTGTTAAGGAATATATTATGTCGGTTTTTTAAAATAAATACGCCCCTGTATGGATACGAGAAGGCAGAGGTGGCTCTTGCATAGATGTATCTAGGGGTAAAACCCAAAAACACCGCTTTGAGCTAGACTCAAACAGGAACTGGTGCATGATAACAGGCCTTACTACACTCTTGGTTACAACACCCCCGGGGGACATGCTTATGATAATTCACATTTTCTTTACAAGCCATTATGAAGGATTTTAATGTATGTTTTTCCTCAGAGAAACCATATTTATAATTTTATCTATGCATAGAATTTTAATCTATGTTGAGTGCTTTTCTATTTGAGATTCATAAACAAATCTAGTGTATCCCGTTATTTAGAAATTGTGTCTAACAGAAGAAGGGGAATCAATACTTGTGGAAAAGGTAGGGATCTTCTTATTGAGAAATTCAACACATTCAATGTTAGAGCAGATCAGATCGTGACTATATTGGGAGAACCTACTCAGGTTATAATGAATAACCATTCCACACCTGTGTTGGATCATTTCATCTGGAAGAAGCCCCCATTTTTTAGTGGGACTACTAACCCAATGGTTGCTGAGAAATGGATCAAGTCCCTTGAAAAGATAGTCATGGCATTAAGATGTAATGAAAATGGAAAGGTAATACTGGAAGTATATTGTCTCGAGGGAAATGTTGATCAATGGTGGTCCTTGATTCAGAATACCACGAAGGAAGAAGAAATAGATGATATAGAATGGAGGAATTTTAAATAAATATTCTTCAAAAAATATTTCCCTCGTGAGCAATGAACTGAAATGAAGAGGAAATTCCTTATCTTAAAACAAAGGGAAGAAGACATTGTTGTATAGTATGAGGCTACTTTCACAAGGTTGGACAGGTATGCCACATATTACATACGTGACTCGACAGACAAGATTGATCATTTCTTTGAAGGTCTTAAGCCAAGTCTTCAAAGGGTACTGGCTTCTCAATAATTTTCATCGTATGATGAAATTGTATAAAGTGCCATTAAAACAGAGAGGAAATTTGCTAGATCAAATCTTTTCTAAGGAAACCAAGATAAGAATTGGCACTCTGATAACAAAGGAAAGGGAGAAGAACCAAATAAGAGCAAGGGAATGAAGCTATTACCATTATGTGAGAACTATGGAAAGAATCATCTCATGAAATGCTTTAAAGGCATGGGAGTCTACTATAACTATGAAGAAAAGGTTCATTGATCTGATGAATGCAAGTGGAAGAAACAATTCAATGATACTCAATGCTATAATTGTAGAGAGATGGGACACTATGAAAATGAGTGTTCTAAGCGCCAAAGAAACATGCCTCTGAAAAATCCAATAGAACAAGGGAGAACCCATGTGATTACAACTGCGGAGGTTGAAATTCCTAATGACATGGTGGCAGGTACTTTAATTGTTTCCTCAAACTTAGCCAACACATTATTTGATTCTGGATCATCGCATTCATTTATATCTTCCCAGTTTTCCAAGAAAATTATATATATCCAATTTGATTTAATAAAGGAGTTTTCAGTCAAAACTCCCAGGGGGTGTATCATTGCCACAAAGGCATGCCAAATAGTCCCACTCTAGACACCAAAACGTTCTTTAGTTTCTAACCTCATCATCATAACAATGACTGAATTTGATATAATTCTCATTGTGGATTGGCTGTCAAATTATGATGCGAAAATTTATTGTAAGAAGAATGAAGTTACAATTTTTAAAAATTGTGTAGAATCCCTTTTCTTTAGGGCAGAAACATCACCACCTGATTATTTTCTAGAACCACCCCCAGTAGCTCTACTAAATTCAATACTTGGAGAGAAAGATAAACCAATATCTATGGGAGAGGAAATAAATATTCAAATTAAATATGTGCACATAGCGTAAGAGTACATTGATGTATTTCAAGAGGATTTACCTGGACATACTCTATAGTGGGAAGTTGAGTTCTCTATTAATTTAATTCCTGATGCAAGACCTATATCAAAGGCTCCCTGTAGAATGGCCATTGTGTAATTATTATAGCTAAAAACAACTAGAATATTTGAGTGAAAAAGGATTTATTCGACCTAGTGTTTCTCCATGGGGAGACCCTATCCTCTTTGTCTAGAATAAAGATGGATCCATGAGGATTTGCATTGATTACATGGAAATAAATGATATTACAATAAAGAATATGTAGCATCTGCTCTGTATTGATAATTTATTTTATCAACTTCATGGAGATCAACACTTCTCAAAGATTGACTTTCGATCTAGATATCATCAGTCATGTGTTAGGAATGAAGATATTCCTAAGATAGCATTTCAGACCAGTTATAGGCATTACGAATTTACAGTGATGCTTTTTGGACTGACAAATACACCATCTGTTTTCAGGGATTTAATGAATATAGTTTTCAAGGAATATCTTGATACCTTTTTTGTGGTATTCATCGATGACATCCTCGTATACTCAAAAAGATATGAAGTCCATGAGAATCACTTGTGGGTTATTCTGCGAACTCTTAGAAGAAATAAATTATATGGAATGTTTAGCAAGTGTGAATTATGGATTCAATCAGTTTCTTTTCTAGTCCATATTGTCTCTAAGGATGGAATCCTAGTTGATCCTGTAAAGACAAAGGAAATACAAGAATGGCCCATTCCAACAAACATGACTGAGGTACGCAGTTTTATTGGCTTATCAAGTTACTATCATCATTTTTTTCAGAATTTTTCCCAACTGGCTAAACTACTAACAAAGATCACACGTAAAGGAGTTACGTTTGTGTGGAAAAAATAATGTATAAAATGCTTCGAAAAATTGAAAAGAATATTGGTCAATGATCCAATTTTGACTCTTCCAATGATTTTTAATATACAGTGATGCATCTTAGAATGGATCGGGTTGTGTCCATATGAAAAATTATAATGTTATTGCTTATGGATCAAGATAATTTAAGACTCATGAGAAAAATTATCCAACTCATGATCTTGAGTTAGTAGCAGTAATCTTTGCTCTGAAAATATGGAAGCATTATCTCTATGGAGAGATATGTGAGATTTATACAAACCACAAGAGTTTAAAATACGTTTTACCACAAAAAAACCAATCATGAGGAAAAATAGATGGCTTGAGTTACTCAAAGATTATGATCGTTCAATACCCTACCACTTGAGAAAGGTGAATAGGGTGGAAGATGCATTAAGCAGGAAAGATCATGGACTTCTGACTCGAATGAGGATTGAGAGATATCCTATATTTTTGGATCTACTAAAGATGGATATGAGAATTGTTAAGGAAAGGGAAACATCATTCCTCTTTCAAATTATTGCTAAACCATATTTACTAGAGAAGATAAAAATCTCTCAATCTGATGATGAGAATTTGCACAAGAAAATTAATGCAGTTAAGGATGGGAGACTGGATGACTTCGTGTATGAAGAAGGAGTTATGAAATTTGGTAAGAGGTTATGTTTTCCATCAGTACCAGAGCTAAAAAGGAAACTATTAGATGATTCTCATAGCTCAAATTTCTCTATACATCCAGGTATCACCAAGATGTATATAGATCTGAAGGAATATTTTTTGTGGGATAATATGAAGTGGGAAATTGCTGACTGCGTGTCAAGATGTCTCGTTGTTCAACAAGTGAAGGCCGAGAGACAACATCCCAAAGGAGTGATGCAACCTCAACCTATTTCTGTGTGGAGGTGGGATAACATTACGATCGATTTTTTCACCGGACTACCGAGGACACCTAGAAGGAATGATGCAATATGGGTAATTGTTGATCATCTCACAAAATCAGCACATTTCCTTTATACAAGGGAGGACTTTCCACTTGAGCGCTTTGAAAGACTTTATATTAATGAAGTTTTAAGACATCATGGTGCACCTCTATCTATTGTATCCAATCGAGATCCATGGTTTACATCAAAATTCTAGAAAATTCTCCAGAAAGCTTTGAATATTGAGCTTCATATCTATACTGCTTATCACCCCAAACCAATGGACAATCTGAAAGGACTATTCAATCTTTAGAAGACATGTTTAGGTCATGCCCTCTTGACTTCCAAGGTATGTGGGATCAATACTTACCTTTGGTGGAATTTTCCTACAATAATAGTTTCCACTCTAGTATTCAAATGGCTCCATATAAAGCATTATATAAAAAGAGATGTCGAACTCCAACTTGTTGGGATGAAGTTGGTGAGAGGAAACTTATAGAACTAGAACTTATTAAAGAAACCACAACAAAGGTGAAGAAAATACAAGCCCATATTAAAGAAGCCCAAAGTAGGAAGAATATTTATGCTGACAATAGGAGAAAGGACTTGGAATTCCAAGTGGGAGATCATGTATTTCTGATTGTATCACCATGGAAGGGTGTCTTAAGGTTCAGTAAGAAAGGGAAACTAAGCCCCAGGTATGTCAAACCATTTGAAATTTTGGAATGAATCAGAGTTGTAGCTTGCATTTTAGCGATGCCGCCAAATCTCTCCAGAGTTCATGATGTGTTCTATATGTCATTGTTAAATAAATACATGCCATACCCAAAATATGTACTCACGTATGAAGAAATTTAACTGGAACCTGATTTTTCATATTGTGAAAAGCCTATTGGGATTCTTGACACAAGGGATAAGGTATTGAGAAATTGGACAACTCGTCTAGTAAAGGTTCTTTGAAGAAACCAGAATATGAAAGAAAAAACATGGAAACCTGAGGATATTATGAAAAATAATCACCCACATATTTTTGGTGATTTTCATACATAAAATTTCGAGCACGAAATTTCCGAAGGAGGGAATAATATAACACCCCAAACATTTTATGGTATGTTCCTCTTAAAAACATTCAATTCATTAGATAACATATATTGTAAGAATCACTAAGACTTTTGTGAACCAAAACATTATAGTATAAAGTTATAAGCTATCCATTAAACAAAAATTTACCACATCTATGTTTTGAATTTCAAAAAATGGTCATCTAAAGTTCTGACCAGTAAGTCATTTGGAGTCTGATAGAACCAACTTAATTTTTTGATGAATAGTAACATTACCTTATGAATAGAAATATGAATAGTAATATGAACCTTATAAATAGTAAATAATGATTATATTTTACTTTATTAAGGTAATAAGATAATGATAAGTTAATTTATTTTTCAATGTAATACAAAACTAATTATACCTTTAAATTGTTATTTTCCGAATTAAATTTGATTTTATTTAAAAATTAAATTAAAAATACTCAGAAATTTATTTTCTAAAAATTGACTTCATTTGTTAATTCTGCACGTCAAAAAATGGTTAGGGTGAATTTTTGAGATTATTCTAAAATAATTGAATTTTTCGTGAATAGTAAAACTACAGAATTGAGTTTTCGATAGTTTAATGACATCATAATGATATAATAATTAATATAAAGGGATTTTAGACTTGTGTACAGTATCTTATGACATGGGGTGTCACAAGTGGCTTAAAACATGGGCAAATACCATGGGCAAGCCCATGGTTTTGCGAAAACCACTAACGAGGTGTCCCTTTTAATTAATAAAAAACTCTCTTTTAATTACAATAAATACCCACTCACCCCATTGGTTTTCTTTCATTAAAAACTCAATATATATGAATATATGGTGGTATTACCTCCCTAGTAGTCCTCCCAAGGTGTTCTTAAGCCTCCAAGTTCCCATCCTTCAAGATCTAGGAGTAACTCTACAAGGTAAGGGAATCCTTCATTCGCATCTTTTAGTCGACACTTCCTTTATGTTATCTATTTGATTTTCCATTATCATATGTTGGGGTTTGATTTTATGTGTCCTTATTAATTTAATTTTTATTTCAATATTATGAGATACCATTTTTTTCTCATCATTTCATTTTATGAAATTTTAAGCGACGTCGTTAGGCTGCCAAATTTTCATAAGAGATCTCTCACCTTTTCTTTTATTTTCAAGTTCATCTCTTTTCTTTTTCTATCCTCACCTCCTCTATATAAATGACCATGATAAACTATAGTATCATAAATATACTGGAATTATATCATGTTAATGGAAGAACTATCATAAATATCCTAACTCCCTCGCTTTTATTTTTATAAATGAAATCAATGTCCATGAGGTTCCAATTTATAACCTTTGTGGATGACGGAGTTTTGTTCTTAACTTTCTCCTTCATTACTGGTCATGAAACCATTTTAATGGTTGAACCAGATAATAAAATATGTATTTCATCTAATTAATTTTCTGTAATCCTCAGACACTCATAATATAAAATAAAAATAAAAAACAAGTTCATTATGAACAAAATGGCCAAGTTAATCTGAATATTTGTAATAAACTTTTAACTAATGAATCATCATCATGGTATATAAAACAAAATAATTTATATACCCTTAATTTCATTAATAAGATATATTAACGATTCTGGATGATTAACCACATTTCAAATGAACTTTCATTCATGAAATCAAGTAAACGAATCATAAAATCTAAGGAAGAAAATGCTTCAAAAACAAGAAAATTGAACCTCTTAAACCCATAAAAGGGCCATGAATGAACTTAATAAAGTTATTCTAAATCAATTAAATGTATAAGAGGTTCTGGATTTATTAATTAATTAAGATAAATATTATTATTCAGGTTATTAAAACAAACAAAGAACACACTCGAACATAAGGTAAGGTGTTTCTCATCTCACTTTCATTTCTGTGAGATTTTCATTGTTCGCCACTCATTTATTGTATGTGGTATATGTGTACTGCCATTTTATATATAATAATATTATTCTCTTTATATTCATTTTTTTCAATTATTCATTTTAGGGTTATTAAGTTCTGGTCCTATGATTCGACTGATTACATTGTGGTAAGAGACTTTATCTCAACTACAATTTTGTTGTGATTAATTTTGTATTGTGCACCTAATAATCCTTATATGGTGTACATACTGCCCATTTGAGATCACTTTTCATTTGAAAATTATATTTATATTAAATATACATAATCTCATATCATGGATATGTTTGTTGTCTAAACTGTATACCATTTTACATACGGTGTTTATTTGGAAAGTTATTATGGAAATATTGATGAATCCGTATACTCTACTCTATACGGATGTTGAAAAGGCATATTTACCTTGTCTTGAATCAATGTATAAGTAATTATTTGTACATGAATTGGTGTTTGGGGACCGCTATAGCCCCTTGATGCATTGGTAGGTCTCATGAGACAAATCAGTTGGCGACAAAACCATCGAGTTTGTTTCCAAAAATCAGACAGTTTTCTACCCACAGAACTAAACTGTTTTAATGGTATTATAGTTTAATGTCTCAGATACATGACATACAATTAATAATAATTATCTTTATTCATTATAAGTTATTACTATCAATGAGGTTTTCACAATGACAAAATCTATGGATGCAGGCCCTTTTTCAGTTTATTAATGGCGTGTGTTTTTCATTTATTCACCATGCCATATTTGTTTATGATTCAGTTTTTATTGATTAATGATTCCACTATTTGTAACCCTTACAGAGAATTTGAGCTCACCCCTTTCATTTTCTACTTTCAATAGGTGATGAAGAGGAGATCATTTATTGAGTTCCAGTGGACGCAATTTTTAATTTTTGTTATGTATTGTATCTTGTAACCTTTTTCAATATAATTTGTGTTACATCAATGTATCTAGTTTCTTTAAGACTACTAAATTGATAGTTCCTTCGGGATTTTTCATTCCTTCTAACCATTCCAATGTCAAAAGTAATGCACTGGATCCAGCCTAGAGGGGTCGAGGTGTTACATTTTTCAATAATGGAAATAGAGGGAACATCAAAAAACGTAAACCCCGTACCTTTTATGACATTCATTGTCACACGTTCATCCTCAAGGGTTTACGATGTCGAAAATGATTCCTGGTTCTGACCTTCAAAAGGCGTTCTTCATGATTCTTCACTGGAGTGGAAGTGCATCAGAGATTTTCCCAAGAATCCTCTAAATCCTTCCTCTTTATTTTTCTCGGCATGTTGAACTATTTATAGAACCACACTACAGTATTTCCATAATGATGCGACATCGCGTCGTTACATTATTTCATTTATGAAACAACATCATTGTTTTAAACGATTTAATTAACTGTCACATTACAGAATATTGTTCATCCATGTGATTCATTAATGTGCCACATCTCTACATTGTTTCTTCCCCACAGTGTCATCGTTCGACACGCAATGGAGAGAAAAGAATAAAATAATTATTTTTAAATTATTTTATTATTTTTCTTGAAAAGTCCGAAAATTAATTTTTCTGCTCAGCCCTTTCCGGATGAAGTTAAGTCATTTCTAGGTGAATCCCAGCATTTCAGATTCAATGGTGCCCTTGGTTTTTTAATCCAAGTACCAGTTCAAAAGATAGAAAACGTCGCCCATGCACTTATTCAACGTACCTTAAAAAAGTTCAAAAATTATTAACAGTCACTCTTAACCCTCGTTAGTTGAGGTTATGCTCCGTCTAAGGGAAGAACATCCCCACGAATCCAACGGTACTCTCGTATTTTCAATTCGAGTTACGGTTTAAAAGTTAGATAATTTAACAATAAAATAATTTTTTTTTAATTATTTTATTTACAGCCAAAAACTAACATCCACTATCAACCCACGCCGACCAATGTTATGGTCTACCTAAGAAAATAATACCATCACAGGTTCAGTAGTGGTCTCAGATTTTTAATCTAAGTCACCATTTTTGAGTTATAAGCATTTGAAAAATAAAATAATTTTATTTAATAATTTTATTTACGGTTATTCCATTTTTGGGTTTTATCACTGGAGGCCTGCACTGATTAAACTTAAGTTGCACCTAGGGTAAACCTACAATCCTAAACACAATAGTTTCCTAATATTTCTGATCTGAGCACCCATTTAATATTTATTCAACATTTTTAGGAAAACCACTCATGCACACTATTTTTAACTTAACAACTTTCGACAGATCATTCTATGAACTCTAGGCCTCGGAATTATGCATCGTTAGATTTCACAGTCTTGAAATAATTCCATATAAAAAAATTATATGGAAATTTTGGGACATTACATTCTCCCCACATTAGGGATTTACGTCCCCAAAATCCAAAACAAGGAAAACCAAACAAATGAGTGTACTGAGCACGAATCTGAGCCTCCCGCTCCAATGTGCTCTCCTAGAGGTTCCCTTGTTGCCATTGAACTCACGCCAGAGGGATCCACCATCCATGAAGGAATCACTCCATCGTCAAATTCCAACTCTCCATAGTCAATAGCATGCGATGGATCATGCACATATCTTCTTATATGGGATACGCGGAAGACGTCGTGCACCCTCTCCAACTGCTGTGGCAGTTCCAAGTGGTACGCCACCTTGCCAATCCCCTAAAGTAATATAAATGGTCTAATAAACCCTAGTGAGAGTTTTATGCATCATCCAAATCTCTATAGTCCCCATTGAGGAGAGACTCAGAAGAATACGTGGTCCCCCTCCTAGAACTAAAGTGGTCTACGTCACCTGTCAGCATAGGACTTCTGTCGGATCTATGTAGTATTTATCCCTAGTCACTAGTACTGACGCCGAAGGTCCTAGTACATCTTTGACCCACCGGGATGTTCCGCCAAGGGGGATATATAGAACTCCCTCATCACCTCCTCTCGTAGAGACACTGGTACAAATTTATGTCCTCTAAAAAGGATAACATGCTCACCACCTTCAGAATATATGTCAGGTGTCTGGCCTGAGGTTATCTGAACACATGCAGTCTCACAACTATTGTCTTCGAGTTGCACCTCCCTGACTCGCTGAAGAAGTGGAGGGGAAACTACAATTTACTGGAGGTAGACTGTCTCATCACTATCCACATAGGATATCTGAAGCGAGGATAACTTCTCTGAAGCCTCGTTCAGTAGCTGTGAACTCATTCTCTGGCTAAGTACATCTACCACTATGTTCCCCTTCCCAGGAGTATAGACTATCTCAAATTCGTAGTCCTAGAGAAACTCTAGACAATGTCACTATCTCAGATTTAGATCTTTCTGTGTGAAGATATATCTAAGACTCTTATGGTATGGGTAAACAATAAACCACAAGCCCATTAAGTAGTGTCGCCACATCTTTTTTGCAAAGACTATTGCTACCAACTCCATGTTGTGATTCACATAATTCTGCTCATGAGGCCGTAGCTATGATGAGACATAAGAAATCACTACATCACCCTACATCAAGATGAAACTGAGTCTGGTCCCTGATGCATAACAGTAAACCACGTAGTCAGTGACCTCCTCCAACAACCTCAGTATGGGAGTGCTGGTCAAGCTCTACCTTAGCTGCTGAAATCTCTAATGGCATGTATCTGACCACAGGAAGGGTTTCCTCTTCATTGTTAAGTCATTCATAGGTGTTTCTACTCTGGATAAATCAGGTTTGAACCTATGATTATAGCCTACTAATCCATGGAAGCTCCACACCTAAGTAACACTTCTAGGTGGCTCCCAAGAAAGTACTGACTCAATCTTCACTATATCCCCTGAAACTCCAGCCTCTGAGATGACGTGTCCCAAGAAGTGGACCTTCTGTATCTAGAACTAATAGTTAGAGATCTTCCCATATAATTGGTTCTCCCAGAGTGTGTCTAGAACTATCCTCAAGTGTAGAACATGATCTTCCGCAGACGCTGAGTACACTAAGATGTCATTAATGAATACCACTACAAACCGGCCTAGAAAGGTCTAAAAGATCATATTCATGAGACACAAGAACATTGAAGGGGCATTCATCAAGCCAAAAGACATCACTAGGTATTCGTAATGTCTGTACTAACATATGAAGGTCGTCTTCGGGATGTCCTCATCCCACACACGAAGCTAGTGATAGCCTGATCTAAGTTCTATCTTTGAGAACCACTTTTCTCCTTTAAACTAATCAAACAGATCATCAATCCTTGGCAGAGGATACTTGTTCTTCATGGTCACCTGGTTTAGGCATCGGAATTCCATGCATAGTCTCAAACCTTCATCTACCTTCTTTTCAAACAGCACCGAGGATGCCCATGTAGGAACACTAGGCCATATGAATCCCTTCCTCTATAAGTCCTCCAATTGTACCCTCACCTCCCATATCTCCATAGGGGCCATCTGATATGATGGTGTAGATATCGGTGTTGTTCCTGGGTACAAGTCAAAGTGGAAGTCTACCTCACTTCGAGGAGGTAGTCCCGGGACATCTTCTGGAAAGACGTCCTCATACATGTCCACCACCACTGGGAAATATGGACTCATCTCATCCATTATGTCAAGGGTCACGAAATCCAGCTGATATGAAATCGACTATACCCTCCTGAGCATAAGTCCATCTCATGCTACTCTGTTTTCTTTATCACCAAAATAGGAAAACTGGCTTCTATCTCTACGCGTACATCACACTATATGTCTCAAGAATTCAATCTATACCTGAATTGTTGACAGCCAATCTATGACTAGAATGAAGTCATAGGGATTCAACGTCGCTACTAGAAGATCCCATCTAAAACTCTCTCCTCTGAGAGTAAGATCACACTATCGGTACCGATGTGTGACCACTGAATCTCCTCCCGTAGAAGTATCCAAATGAAAAGGTCAATCTAAAAGCTCAATTAGAATCGCAAAGTCCCAAACTTAGTCCATAGCAAGGAAATAATGGATGGTACTTGTGTTAATAAGTACTTCTTCTAAAGTAGAGAAAATATAGAACGTACCTCGTATCATCTCAGGGACTTCAGGATCGTGAGCCTCTACTACTAGTAGTTGGTTATGTCTGCATCCACCTTCTCCCTGATCTCATGATGGATCGCCTGGGGGTGGTGGTGGTAGTGCCTTGTGACCCCAACCACCTCCCATTGCACGTCCTGCTCCCCTATCTCATCCGCCACCTGGATAATGCTCATGTTCCTACCACTACCGCTGCATCGGTGGCCCCTCCACTGTTTTTCGATCATCTACATGGGGAGTTGGATAGTCATGAGATCCGTGACCCTGTCCCCCATAGGAAAAACAGATCTGCCTTACTGGTGGCCCCCACGGCCTCTCGAGACTCTCACCTCTAACCCTGTGACTCAAGATCGTCCTCCATATGGTCTATCCCACCTGGGCTTCTGCATCGTCTGTCTACTACCACCTGAAAATGACTCTACTACCTATTGTCTGGTAGGGGATCTTTCTGTTGGTTCCTTCTTGGTGAAGAAGCTCTCCATTTACAAAGCTCGCTCTAGCACCCCAACCTATGTTGGGATGCTGCGAGGAACTATCGCAGCTCTGATCTCTTGTCAGACCACCTTCTCAAAAGTTTAGGCCCTAAAGTAAGGGTCTCGTACCATGTAGGTGGTGTATTGGGAGAGGTTAGCAAATCTCACTGAGTACTGAGCCACATTTTGGATGCCCTGTTGTAGATAAAGTAGATCATGAATACACATAGATCATAGCATTGCTAGCATGAACTCCCCCCTAAAACGGCTCTAAAATTATATCCAGGTTAGGTTCATCTCCTCAAGCACCTAGAGCATTGAGATCCACTATCATCCTATCGATCCCTAAAGAAGGCTACCGACCAAGATCGCCATCCGCTCAGCGGGTGTCTCTACTAAGAGAAAGACCCATGAAACCACCTCAAGTCGGTCCTCTACTACCTGGCGGTCCATATTTCCTTGAAACCATGGAGGCCTCTATCTCTAGAACTCATGAAATATTCTCAAATGGTGTGCATGATCCACTGGTAGCATCTGTTACTCAATGGGTGGCGGTGCTACTGGTACACCACCCAAAGGTTCCATCACTGTGAGTGGTCCCTACACTGACGCCTCATCCCTCGGTGGGCCGATGTCATGATCTATAATTAAAAACCCAGCTGGATTTCTTCGTGGAGGCATCCTATAAGAAACAGATGTGCCACAGTCAATAAGTTAAACCTAGTGAGATAACTTAAGAAATATCAAGAAACCTTTACAAAACACATGAAACTAGTGTTTTTAAGTACCGAGTTAGAAATTAGAATTCAGGGTCTTGGTGTATGGATACATCAGCTGCCATACCAACATTGGACTCCCAGAACTGAAACTAGAACTCAATACACTTAACATTATTTATCCATTAAAAAGTAGACTCTTAGTTCTTCGGGTAGAACTGACTGCCCTTTGACCACTTTGTCATGACCCGTACCACGGGGCCTGGATGTGACTACCCCAAGCCCGCTTTCCAAAGGCCAGGAGTTGGTGACTATCACCTAAAGGCTTTTCTCAAACAGGGAAGGCATTGCCTTAGAGATATGTACAAACTCAAAAAGAGAAACTGAAGTAAACAATCAACAAAATTATGGTACATCCACAAGATTAAAGTATAAACACAAGTACAACTATAAACTGAAAACAGTGGGCCAGAATACAAGCCCTAGAAACAGAAAAGAAAATAATCATTTGTCGCATCTTCCCTGGAGCTCCACCTGGAGGGTAGTAGTTATAAGTCTAAAGTTGAAGAAGAGGATCTCAACTGCTCCTATCGCAACAAGCTCCACCAAGTCCCAAACCTCCAAAGCCTACCTCAGAGCATCAGTAGTCTGCACCAGACAGACACGTGCGGGCGGAGCCCATGCAGGGATGAGTATAACAATACCCAGTGGGGACCCTGAGACCCCCAAAGGTCTCTCAGTAATCCATAAAGTAAAAACATCACAAGAATTACCACAAAGGTAATATCACAAGCATGATCTAAATCATGAATCACAAAACAAAAGAGACAGCTCACTCTTACAGTATAACTTTAATGTTAATGGGATAGGGATGACTAGTCGTAAAGCTATATCATCCTAAAGTAGTAACATCAATACTAACCTATATAGGTCACCTTATGATGACCCGTATTGGTTTCTAGATGCTAATCCGTATTGTTCACTGGCACTAACCCGTATTGGTTGCTGGTGCTGACCTGTATTGGTCGCTGGTGCTGACCCGTATTGGTCGCTGGTGCTGACCCGTATTGGTCGATGGTGCTAACCCGCATTGGTTTCTAGTGATGACCCACATTGGTCACTGGTACAAAGTTAGGGATGATTAGTCATACCACTGGATCATCTCACAATGGAGTTTCTAAGGCTGACCCGTCTTGGTCGCTCTACTTCTTCAAGTCACAGCCAACCACTAGATTCCCGCAAGAGGCATGCCTGATCCCCAGAAGACACTGCTCATAAAGTCGTTGTTCATATTTCAACCAGCACAAAGTCCCGCAATAAAATCACACCCATGGGACTGTCCTGCCATAGGGGTCCCAACATGATAGATGGCGCACCGATCAGAAGCCCAATCTGTGAGATATTAGCACTTTTGCAAAAAGGGCCTAGTTAGATTCAAGTCTGATTTAACCTAGGTTTCATTTAAAACTCCTTAAAACTAACTTAGAGTATCTCCAAAGTACCACCTTGTCACAAGCATCCTTATGCCACAGACGGTGTGTTGATCGGACATCTGGTCTGTTAGTTACACCTCTTTCCGTGAAACGGGGGTGATCACACCTCGGTCCGGCACTTCTTGGTCGGGCCCACCAGAATATGACCAAGGGACCACTTTCCAAAAGGGGTCCCAATGTCATTTATGGTGTTTCAAATATACACCTGGTTTGTCAGTTACGGGTGTTTCTTTATTTGGGGGTCGGTTGGGTCAGAGCCCGATTCGACTGGGTCAGGCCAGCCCGACACAACGGGTCCCGGGGTCTACCTAACCCCTCCTGGGTCTGGCCCATTGGGGTCGGCCCGGTTGTTCCGTGAGCCCGGGACACAATTGTTCTGGCCCTCCGAGTGGGGCTTGGCCTACCCGTGCTGGCCCATTGGGCCGCGGGTCCATCCCATTCGGCCGACCTGCATCTAACCTCGTCCGCCTAAATGTGGACCGCGTTTTCCAGCTGCACCTCTGGATGCGAGGCCATTTCTTCCAGCCGGGGTTGGCCAGGTGGCCGACCGGTCCCCACCGATGTGGCGCGGTGTCGTTCTGCCTCCTTCATGTCGTGTCCCACAGGTCGCAGCTGCTACCTCCGGCATCACCTACGGGCACCGCCCTTCTCTTGCATGGCCGGTTCGGTTTGGTTGCCTCTAACCACCACGGTGCGCGATGGTGAACCGCCTCCCCACCGCCTGTTTCCAGTTTCCACGGGCCACCGGATGTGCTCCAGTGGTCCGTTATTGGTGTCGTCTGCACCTATGGGCCTCTCGGGATGTCGTCGTCGTTTTGCAGCCCACAAAAATGCCTTGCCACCACATTCATTATTCCTCCATGAAGAACCCATCAAGGACAAGTTTAGTGGAGGGTCCGGGCCTTATTGGTTTCAGCCCGCGCCCTCCGTGTTAGTGTTTTAAATCGGAGGAAAATTAATAATAATCAAATGAAGAGTAATCCTGGAATTTAAGACCCCGCGAAAACCACCTACATGTTTAGATGAGATGCGGATCTATCCGTTAGTCGGTTGGTCTGCATTCATTATATTTTTCAAGAATGGAAAGAGAGATAACATGAAAGCATGTAAACCCCCCACCTTTTATGAGGTTCATTGTCACACATTTCTCCTCGAGGGTTTATGCTCTTCCTGGTTCTGACCTTCGAAAGGAAGCACATCAAACTATTTATTGAACCACGATGCAGCGTTTCCATAATGATGTGATGTCGCGTTGTTACGTTGTTTCACTTATGAAACAGCATCGATTTTTTGCACCATTTAATTCACTGGTACATTGCATAATATGGGTCATCCACATGTTTTATTAATGTGTCACATCACCGAATCATTTTTTCCCCACAGTGTCATCATCTTCCACGCAACATAGAGAAAAGAATAAAATAATTCTTGTTAAATTATTTTATTATTTTTCTCAAAAAGTCCAAAAATTAACCTTTTTTCTCAGCCCTCTCCGGTTGAAGTTAAGTCTTTTCTAGGCAAATCTCAGCATTTCAGATTCAACGGTTCCCTTGAATTTTTAATCTGAGCACTGGTTCAAATGATAGAAAATATCACTCCTGCATTTACTGAATGTACCTTAAAAAAATTGCAAAAATTATTAACAGTCGCCCTTGAACCGCACCGGTCAATGTTAGGTTCTGCCTAAGGGAAAACATCTCCACGAATCCAATGGTACTCTCTGATTTTTAATCCGATTTATGGTTTAGAAGTTAAGAAATTTAAAAATAAAATAATTGATACTTAATTATTTTATTTACGGCCAGAAACTAACTTCCATTGTTGGCTCGCACTGGCCAATGTTAGAGTCTGCCAAAGGAAACCATACCCTCATGAGTTCATCAGTGGTCTCATATTTTTAATCTGAGTCACCATTAGTGAGTTATAAGCATTTGAAAAATAAAATGATTTATTTAATTATTTTATTTATGGTTATTACATTCATTGGTTTTCTCACTGGAGGCCTGCACCGACTAATCTTAAGTTGCACCTTGGGTAAACCCATCATCCTGAATGCAACGGTGCCCTCGGATTTAAGATCCAGGTACTCGTTTGAGATTTATTATACTTTTTCATGAAAACCACTCACACACACTATTTTAATGTTAACAAAATTTGAAAGATCATTCTGGGCACTCTAGGCCTCATAATTACACACCATTAGATTTTTCTGTCTTCAAATAATTCCATATAATAAAAAAATATATGCAGAAATTCTGAGACATTACATGAGGTATGATATTACAAATAGACAAAATGAAGGGGCAATAGAAGGTCAAATCAAGAAAATCTAGTGAATCGACCAAAATATAAAAAGGCTCTTCTAAGAGTACCTTCACCCAACCAGCTCAACTTCCATACATATTAACATTAAATGTTCATGAATATATAACATTAGAAGATTAAAATATGTTCTATATTGAATATAATGAATAAATATTTGGATAGTCCATTACAAACAAGGTTGTTCATGAATGTATAAATGAAATTATCAAGTTTGAATGGTCGGGAGTCACGATTGTTAATACATACATGAGGTACATTTTTATAATCTATTTGTCTAAAATATGATATACCATGTTCATTATAGTAAATAACTATTCACATCTTATATAGGCATATATATTACTACAATATAATGGGAAAACCCTATGAAGCAATATTTGGACTCATTAATCCTAGTATTATTTCAATAGAGAAAAATAAATTGAAAATAGAATAAATTTAAAATAAAAAAGATAAATTAAGTATGGAATTTGAAAATAAAATAATAGATGATAGAATACTCTAAATTCCTAAAATATAGGGGTAAAAATCTACAATCTAATCATAAAAAATATTTTTTTATTACTTATTTGTTTTATGTTTTTTAAGAAGCGTTGGATGCTCATATAACTCAATTTAGATACCTTGAATATTTATTTTTTGGATCCAAATCATGGATTTCCAACAAATCAACCACACATAATGTCCATTATGAATTTTTAATACACTAAAATAAATATTTTATTGATAAAATTCAAATTATATGTTTTAGTTTATGTTTTATTGAGAATTATGTTATGATGTGGTGATCTATAAATTTCTTATAAATCTTGGTATGATGTTGATGACTAAACCTAATAATCCTAAGGATTTTCTAAAATAGAGATAGATTAAGGTACATATAGTAATTTTTAACTATCAAAACATATTTTAAAACAAAATAATTATTTTGGTAAATGTTTCTATAATTTTTAAAAAAATATAATGACAATGATTATGGATACTAAGTTTTCAAATTTATTAAAGATATCATATACCATCAATAAACTAGCATCCCCAGATAAATAATTTCCAAAGGTAATTACAATTTCATTTAAAATATTTTTTTTAAAAAAAATTTGTCTGTATTTTCTCAGTAATTCGAGGATCTTCAATAGTTTACATACTCAAAAGAAGAAGTAAATTTGATTTGATATGAGTGAGTAGATTGCATGGTGTCAGAATGTTTTTTAATATCATGTTGAGGTGGTTATATATTATGTTTCTAGTCTAGTATAGTTAATGAACTTATAACTACCTTTAGGAAATGAATCATTAGTATTGTAATTATTAAATATTGTTTTCCATAAAAATAAAATTCTCATATTATTGGAATTTTTTTGGTAATATTTGTATGCTAATCCTACATTTTCAATTAACATCTAACCATTTTTCTATATCGTATCCTCTAATTATTAAAAATTAATTTTAACCCCATTACAGATTTCCTGCCCCTCTTAAGTGAGGCTACAGAGTTGATGATCCCCCCACCCATGGTTCCACCTTATGATGACAACAATATGAATGCTTTGATTGAGGGTGTTTTATCCGGGAGAATCAGTGAAATCATCTCGATAACAATACAAAACTTGATGGGAAATCATTTTATCTACATTCAAATCCACCCACTTCTTCTACAGAAGCAGTCCAACCTTTCAAATTTATTTACTAAACCCGTATCTCACATGAGCACATTAATCTTCCTATTTTTACTATAATTTTTAAATAATTTTAAAGAGTATATTCTCACCCACCTTAACTATGAATTTTTATTTAATTGTTCACTAATTTCCTTATTCTAGGGGTTATTATGAGTTTCCTAAAATTACAAAACATTTAGTGATGACCCTTCAAATCAGGAAATATTTGAGCTATTTCTCAAGGATAATTATCTTAGAGTGTTATGCTCTCTGGATTTTGGTTTATCTAGTAACATGTCCAAAGTTTCTCATGATCAAGAGAGATTAGACTTTGAGGTTGAATCTGATATAACAGTGAGAGGGTAATGCATCAAGAGTCCTTATACCCAAAAATATGAATACATGTTACCAAAAGATTGGATAAAGTTTACCCCTTACAATTTGGTGGTGTTTTCCTTATGGTTATTTTTCTTTATTTTAAGTAAGGGATTTACATTTTGTTTCTTTTTTTAGTAATGTATTCAAGATAGTTCTCCCTTGTGTCTAGAAACTATAGGTAGATATGGATGGATATTTATAAATTAATAAACCTTTCCGAAAAAGAGAGAAGTTTATATGGAATCCTTCTTCAATTTTATGCAAGTTCTTTGATATTAGTGACCCTTGTATGGGGAATATATATCCATTCTTCTATACTTGTCATTTTCATTTTGTGTCTTTATTTATTTTTATTAGTTTGTAAAAATGGTCTTAGTCATATTAGAATCACTTCCACCTTCACAATGGATTCCTTTACTTTCACATTTGTTTCAACCAAATACAAGATAATGAAAGATACTATAAATACTAATATAGATACCACACCCATATCTCAACCTGTTGATCAATGTCTAAATGATGAATTAACTATGAAGGAAGTTTAATTGGAGTTTGAAGTTGAAATTTTTGAGAGTTCAATTCATCCATATATGTCATTTTAGTTAAAAACTTGATTCACAAAGAAATAACTGAGAAAATGAGCTCTAATTATATTGAAATTTTAATAAAACAACATATAATTCAAGTGTGATTCATAGGAATCGACTGAACATTAATTTGGCACAAGATGGGTTCAGTATGACTCAAAGTTCATGTTCTTAATATAAAAGTTTCATTTTTTTTTAAAACATGTATCACATTTTCAAAATCAAGAAAATGATATCAATTTGTTTTCAAACTTTAGAAAAATGATCCATAATTCATTTTTGACATGTATGAATTGACCACATGTCAATCCAACACATTTAAATATAATTTATAATAGAGTGGTGTTTTAATATAACTGCCTCTTTATTTTTTATTTATTAATTTAGTGGAGGTTTTATTTAAACCACTGCTAAATATTTTAAAACCCCTAATTTAACCCCCTACCCCTCCCACCAATCCCCTTTCCCCCTCTCCTGACAGCGACCCCCGACCCTAAACTCCTTCTCTCTATGGAAACCCCAATGACCCTGACCCCATACTCTTGACGACGACAATCCCTCATCCCTGATGATCCCCATGACCCTAACCCTACCGAAGTCCTGACAATGGTCCCCCCCTCCGATACTCATGACCCCGAACCCCCTTCTCCCTGATGAGGAACTTACAGTGACCCCTCTACTCCTTAACGACAACCACCAATAGAGGACTCTCTTCCCCTTTTCCTAATAGCTACGACCCCTAGCATCATTGAAGGTATGATTTACTGTTGTTTTTTTCTAAGGGTTTTAATTAAATTATATGAAGATCAATGTAATTCAGTTTTGTTTTTTTTTGGGGGGGGGGGGGTTCCCGGGATAATGTTGTGGTTATTTTACAGACCTTCCATTGGAATTTGGTCATAATTTTGGAGAGTGGATGCACATAAATGTTCATTAGGAGATTATTCCTTTTTTAATTTTTAATAATTTATTGTAAATTTTTATAATTAATTATTTCTTTTATGTTTCATGATACAGGTGCCCAAGGTGTTGTCGGTGTGTGGTGTTATACTTGAAGATTTTACATTTTCATCAATACGTAGACAAATATTTTAGTTTTTTTTTTCTTCCCTATTTAATAATCAGTTAAATTTTTTTAAAATTATAATTTTTATATTTAGGTCCACCTTAAGAGCCATTGTGGGTTGTATTGGGGAGAATATTGTTTTTAGATGTTTTATAGAGCAGTTTCATAAAAAAACCCCAATCATTTAGCATGTATTTTAAGAACACAATCCACATGTAATTTACCACTCTACTCTATTTTTTTTAAATGATATTATGAAGTTAATATACTAAATAACAAATACACTTAAACATGAGTATAATTCATAATTATTACTACAAGCTACACAGATTTAGATTACATGTATATTTTTTTATGTGCTACTGTCTTCAAGTTGAATACTATTTCTCAAATTTATTTTGAAAATATTGTAAAACCATAATTACATGCAGTGCTATGAAGTATATGGAAACACATGCACTAGATATCACAGTTCCAAGTACTTGTTTTGAGATAAAAATAAAATTTAATTGAATAATAATTGAAGTAATAGCTAGCTGTAGATAAAATAATGTTTCTATAATATAGAATAAAAAATGATAATATGAAAAGTAAAAAACGTTAGAGACCTTTTAATAGAAGAATTATGTTTATGTATTATTATAAATTGATTACAGTATGCTCAACATCATAGTAACATCTCACCTCATCTCATTGAACTTATTCCATGACAACCAATCATATTATTGTGAAAGGTTATATTTATTAATTTATGTTGTTTAGGTTTTTATTGTTTTATTGAATAATTTTTACATTGAATTTCTGTTATGTTGAATTAAGACCGCACCTAGGCCAATGATTAAGTTGGGTGATGTTTAATTTTAATTTTAATTATTTTATTCAACATTTATATCTTTATATCTGAGTGTTTAGGGAGAATAATTAAATTCTAATACCTATGGATAAAATTTGTATTAATTTACCATGAAACTCACCTTTGTATGCCAAGGGTTTGGAAGAATTTTGATATAATACAATTAAAAATTGACCAGTGGATGGTAGAATAAAATTTTGGTGTCCTGATTGTAAATTCAATCGATGGTTGAATAGAAATGAGGTATTTGAGAATTTGATATTGAAATAGTTTCCTCATTGATATGTATGTTGGATTTTTCATGGTGAATCAAATGTTATGGAAAGTCAAACCAATGTAAATCCTATTAACGAAATACAAATTGACCCACTAGTGGATAATTAAGTTCAAAATTTGATAAATGATTCATTTATCTTTGTAATATAAAATGTATAAGATATCTATAGATCAATAGAATCTTCAGTTGATCCTAAGTAGGTTAATATTTCTCAGAACTTCAGTGACAAAAAAAATGAGTTTTATGAATTAGTTGAAGACCGGAAACAAGAACTATATGAATTTTGTGTCAAGTATTCAAATTTTTCTTTTATAAATAATTTTTATCATATGAATTGTATATGGTGAATTACTAAAAAAGAAATATTCATGATTTTAGAGGTGATTCATGATGCATTTAGTGAATCTAAGATCTCAGCATCATTCTTTGGGATAAAAAAAATCATAAAAAACTTGTCCTTTATTATAAAAATATACATGCACTCCCTAAGGATTTCATGATTTACTGGGGAGAAGAGTTTGATAAAGAATAATTCATAAGATTTAATCAAATTATATGGAATCCAATGAAAATAATGAGAGTACAAATTAATTCAACCCCAGGAAGAAAAACAAGAAGGAAATTCATGCAAAGATATTGCATTACTTTCCTTTTAAATTGTTCTTGTAAAGATTATTCATGAGATATAAGATTTCATATGACATTAAGTATAAGTATCAGTATATTAACAAAGATGGATTGATGATACATCCAAATGATTCAACATGATGGAAGTTTTTTGGTTTATTATATCCAGATTTTTATTTGGATCCTAGAAATATATGTTTGGGATTGGATTCAGATGGTTTCAACTCTTTTGGTACATTAAGTACTAATTATATAAATTTTTCAGTTATTTTGATCCTCTATAATTTATCTCTATGGATGTGTATGAAGAATACTTCTTTCATTATTTCGATTATTATTCCAAGAAAGAAAATTCCTTCTAATGACATTGATGTATACCTTCAACCTCTAATCAAATAATTACAATATTTATGGGATGATGGTTTGGAAACATATAATGATTCAATGAGAAAACTATTCAAAATTCATAACACTTTAATGTGTAAAATTAGTTACTTTCATGGACAAGGAAGCTTATCTCGTTTGGACACTCATACTAGTTTGTCTTGTCTAGTTTTTAATTTTTATTTTGAACCTCAATGATTACCTCATAGTAAAAAATGGTGTTTTATGGGTCATCATATGTTTCTTAATGTTTATAAAAAAATCATGTTTAACAATACACAATTCAATAGAGGTATTTAATTGATAAGTCCACTAAAGGTGTTATTTGGTTCATAAATCTTAGTACAGTTAATGAATTTCATTGTAGAATTTAGAAAATGTAATAAATTTAAAGAAGGGGAAAAGGGGTATGAAGTTAATTATTTGAAGTATATAGAACATAAAAGTGGGAGAAAAAGAGTATATTTTTCAAAATTCCTTATTGGGAGTTTAATTTAATACATTATAATCTTGATGTAATGCATATTGATAACAAATATGACAATGAAATTCTGACATTACTTAATGAGCAGGGTAAATTGAAGGATAGGCTTAATGATCATAAGGATTTATAATCAATGAATATAAATCATGGTTTATGATCAAATGAGAATGGAAAGTATAATTTGGCTATTTTTACAATGAAAAATCATGACAAATACATAATCCTTCGAACTACAAAGAATTTAAAATTTCCATATAGATATTCAAGTAACATTTAAATATTTGTTAAATTAAAACATTAAAATATTCATGGATTAAAAAGTCATGAATCACATATTCTAAGAGATTAGTAGTTTTCATTGGCATTGTTTAATATGTTAGCTGAAAAGGTAACTTCAATTCTAGTTAAGTTTTATACCTTTTTTAGAGATCTTTGTAAAAAAATCTAAAACCAACAAAGCCTTATAAACTTCAAGAAGGAATTTTTTTGACACTTTTTCATTTGGATATCTAAATTTTCCATTCATTATTCATAGTCATGATTAATTTGAATGTTCATTTGGTTGAATAAGTTAAACTTGGTGGACCGGTAAACTATCTATGAATGTATCCAATTGATTGGTACATTGATGTTATTTCTATTTTCATTGGTGAATTCAGTTTTATCAAATCATTATGTAATTTTTTTAATGCGTTCTTATTTTTTTCATTAGGTACTTTGGCCATTTAAAATCATATGTGAGGATTAAATCTCAACTTGAAGGATCTGTTATTGAAGGAAGCATAGCTAAATATTTTCTGACCTTCTATTATACATATTTAGATGGGATTGAGACTAGATTAAATCATGTTGGATGTGTTGATGACATCTCCACTAATTCTCATTTTGAAAACATTTTATCATTATTTCCAACTATTGGACAACTAATTGGAAAGGGGTAACATTTTACACTATCTGGATTGGAATTTCAACAAGAACATAGATATGTTCTAATCAATAGTATTATTAAAAATAAAATTATTGAAAAAATTTGATTGAAAAAAATATGCGGCTAAGGGGTCGATCTCAAAATGAGCTGGAATTAAAAAAAATCTATTAATAATGAGATTGTCTAATGGTTTACCCATAATTTAATTACATACTCATATTAATTTTATTGATGTGTTGTTATTTTTTCTATGTTAAAATTAACACCTTATATCTTCTTTTCTAGATAATTATTTTTTAGAATCGATTTCAAATATCAAATGATTTGAAGTTTTTATCTCAAGGTCTTCTAAGGAAGGTTAAGAGATTTTATGCCTATAATATTCATGGATATAGGTTTCATACAATTTATCATGAAAAAGACTTTAAAACTCAAAATAGTGGTGTATTTAAACTTGAAAAGGTGGGATACTATGTAAATATGATTAATATAATTGAATTAAACCATAATGGTAAATTTTCATTTGCCTTATTCAAATACAAGTGGGTTAAAATTGATAGGGTTATAATGAAATATTTATTACATTTTACTTCTATCAAATACTCTCATTTTATCCATATCGGTGATCATGTAGGGCATGATCCATTTATCTTGGATTGACAAGTGAAGATGGTTTATTATGTGTGTGATGAAATACATGAAGTTTGGAGTGTTTTTTACACTTAAAGTAGAGACTTGTATGATATGGGTGATGAACATGAATTGGTACTTTTTGGTAGTAAACCTCATCAACCACAAAACATTCAACAATTTTTTCCTGAAATATTGAACTAATAGAACTTGTAAGAGAGGTTGAAAATGAATCACTCATTGCAATAGAGTATGATAACAATGAAGACATGAATATAAAAATAATTGAATTTATAAATTGGTAATGAAGTTATATTACAATTTCTCATTTATAATTGTTTCTTACATATATACATTGTTTTATTTTTTCTTGTTTTGCAAAAAAAATAGTTTTCCTTTTTTTTATACATTTAATATAACTGAACCATTTGAGTTTTAGGAATGTCAACAACAACAAAAATAGAGATCATAACTGATCTTCATCTCAAAGCACAACATCACTACCATCAGATTCAGTGGATCTGATTGATTCTGTTGTACTCAATACTTATAGCGAGCCATATATTTCCCCAGATATTATTGGTATCCTGCCATCTTATCCACCTCTGGTGATGGAGTAGTTGGTTACCACTCCATTGAGGGGATGTTGGTGGGTTACCATTACTAGTATGTATATCATTTTACAAAAATATATATATTTTTTATTATTTGCATAATCCATTTATCAAATAGATAAAGATAATAATAGATGGGATATAAATATGAACATAGAATATGAATGGTACATGAAGGAGTTCAAGATTATCATTCCATTTGATGAGTTCAGAGTGGCTATTGAGGACACTATCAGGATCTATCGATAGATTATTGGGCATCTTGCTTACGAGATGGTGAGCTTTCCCATTAATTATAAATATTAGAGGAATATTACCCCAGGTTTAAAAAATGAGGTCTTTGATAATAAATTAAAAGTAATATTAATTTAATATTCATTGATGACTAATTTAAAAAACATTAGTAACATTTTTTAATATAATTATAAAGTGTTAGGTTTTTTATAGAAGTTTTTTTACTTTGATGTCTCTAAATCCATTTAATGCCTATGAAATCTGAAAAAAATTGGACAAGAAATAAAAATATTTTAAATGGATATTATGGTTTGGATTTAATGAAGCATATCTGATCTCATGACAGATGTATGATAAATTCTTGAATTCATTTTTTATGAGTAATGGAAGTTCTTTGTTGATATTAATAAAGATTCATCTCATGAGGTAATTGCATATTTTACTGTATCTTAATAACACAGTCACAATAAAAATATAATTTTTATTAATGTATATATTTTTATAGGAATTATCTAAAAACAATATTGTGAATCGTGAGAAATGAATCATTCCTCATATCGCTAGGTATTATAGTTTTTCAAGAAAAAGTACAATTTTGGTTTTTATTCTATCCATTATTATTTATATAATTTTATTATAAGTTAAGGTTTTTTCTAACTTTATTATATGTTTTTTAATGAATTAGTTCAATATGTTGTCTAAATAGAGATATGGTTTAAAGTTCATTGGAAACCTGATGATAGTTTTGTAAAAGAACCAACCAATGACGCTGGAGTAAGTAATTTTCATTACCATTTCATTTTATTTCATTATTGTAAAAACATAATAATGGAAAATATATTATAACAAAAAATAATCCTTAAACCCAATTAACTGGGTCCAGCTACATGGATCAAACAATTCTAATTTGGCATCATTTGATCCATCTAGTCGTCCCCAATTAATTGGACTTAAGACTTGTTTTTTTTATAATTTATTTTTTTTATTATTTTTTTATAGTAATGAAATAACAATAAATAGTACTGAAATTTTTTACTAATTGGATAATATTATAAATTTCAGAAAATTTAAAAATTAATTGAAAATATTTTTTCATTAAAAAATTAAAATTCAAGATGTCTTGTATGAAAATCCTTCACAATCAACATTAGTTTCCCAGAATGATGTAGTTACAATTATATTTGGGAAGGATCATCTCAGACGTGTATGAGGGATGGGTTCTAGGAATACTCTATTAAATTTCATTAGTAGAGCATCATCACCAGTTACTACTACACCCAGTGGGGGTTTAAGTAGTTCTGTTGATTGGAAATCACAAAAATAAATTACATGGTTGAAAGAAAACATGCAATAATAAGACTCTTATAGGAAAACATGGGATTAGTGGAAGTCGAAAATGGAAATTACTTTAGTTTCTATATTTCAGTGGATGAATGACATGATCCCCAAAAAAATTTCCATACTTATAGAACATCATTTCATGGTAAATTATAAATTCCATAAATCATTCACATGTTTTAAAAGAACACATACAACATCCATAAATTAATCTAAAATGACACATTTATACTAAAAACATAAACTTTGAGTCATATTAACCACATCGTGTGCCAGATTGACATGTTCATGACTCTTATATGTCAAAAATGAATTATGGATCGTAATCAAAATGTTTTAAAACAATCCGAGCTCGTTTTCTCAGTTTTGACTCAGTAGACATTTTTTAAAGGTACTAAAGCCTTTAAAAACATGTTTCGGGGGTCAAAAGAGGAAAAAAATATCATATTTCCATGAAATCATAGGAAAAAGACCGTAAATTGATTTTTGAAATATAGGAACCAATGACACATCATTCTAAGTTACACTTTTATTGGTATACCCAAAAATACATTTTCAGTGTTTTAAAACACTAAAATATACATATAATGGTGAAACCATTGAAAACAACCTCGTATTTATGTGAAATCATGGTAAACCCACCATTGAGTTGTTTTTTATGTGTACACATAGACAACACATCAATCCAATGTGTAGTGTGGTCGAAATGACTCAATAAACAGTTTATAAAGGTATGAAAGCCTTTAAAAACATGTATTGGGGTTTCAAAACCTATAAAATGAGGTGGGATAGACATGAAATGGGAGTTAAATGACCATAGATTGATTTATGAAATGTAGGAACCAATGGCATGTCATTACCAGCTATGATTTTCCTGGTATGTCATTCAATTCATTTTTCGAGTTTTAAAACACTAAAACATTTTTGTAGTGGTAAAAATCATAGAGAATAGCCTCAAATTATGTGAAATCATGAGACAACCACTGTTGAGTAATTTGTGACTTGTACATGCTGGCAACACAACAATCCTATTATAGTTGGTGGCCTAGAACCAACTACTTTGCAATTTATTCATTAATAAATACATTATCATATCTTTATTGTTCTTCATCATGAAAATGCATGTGATAATGTACTAAGGATAGCTATTGCACCAAAGGGTCATAGAGGATCCCTACTATGATGATAACCTGAAAGTTCCATAGAACTATTCTTGAATATATGTTCTATGGTTAGATGATGTTATTTGAGGGACACAAATAATACAAGCCATCAGGGGTGAGGACTCATAAAACTTTGAGGAACCTTCTCATGATGTTCTACCTTGGTAATATCCAGGAGGATATTTTGAGAACGAGACCTGTTAGTAGGAAATCCACATTTCATAGTGTCATTGGATGTTCCTATCTTCAGACATGTGTACTGGTCCTTATACTTTAAGATTATTATTAATGGGTATTACAACTTGTGCACTTAGATGTATTGAAAAAAACTATTATGACATACTTTTCACAGCAAGGTAGGATATGTTGGGTGCGTCACAAGTAATACTGCATTAATAGATAATGAGATAAAGGATTTTTCCCTTCTGTTCCATAACGGAAGTTGATACCTCAGGCCCTTTTAATTGAATTTATATAGCCAAAATAAATCCATGAACATGGTGAGGAATAGGAAAGTTTAATTCCAGGAAGTCAAAGAAAGAATAATTGAGCACATGGGTTGATGTCACTTTCATACAACCCACTTGATTCGAGATATCGAGACAAATGGATTACATTACATGGTAAGAATTTATAATAGGTGACATGTCATTGCGGCGTTACCTTCTTTCTCTATGGGTGACTTGGCATGTAGCTAGATGCAAGCCTTGGAATATTGTAAGGCTCCATCTAATTCTATTGAGAATGATTTCTAGAGGGTAACACACTAATTGTGTCCATGTATCTCAATTAAATATTCATTTAACGAGTTGAATAAAGATTATTCCTGATTGTGTTTTAATAATTATTCAAAGATTCCTGATCACATTTATTTCGACAGTAGTTATTCGAGAGAATATATTGTGGGTGAAATAATATATTTATTAGCGAGTAATGCAGTGGTGTTTATTTAAGAAATAAATATCCATAATTCAAGGTCTAATAAATGTGGTGGAGTAAATAATGAAAATGGAAAAACAAAATTACACACTGTGTATATAAATATACACACCATATAGTTTTTGGGGATTTGTGAGAAATAATATTATTTATGTAATTAATTAATATTAGCTGTAATTCACTAGGTGAATGTCAAGTAATAATAATAGTCAACTGTTATTATTAGACATGGGGTCTTACTAAGAATTAAATGAAATGAATAAAATCTTTTGGGTAATTAATTCATTTTATTATTCTAAGTAATTAAAATCCTAATTATATTATTATCATTAGACAATCCATTTTTTTGTGGTTGTGAACAACGGATTTAGAGAAAGCTCTCAAGACAAGAGAGAATTATTTTTTCTATAAGAATGATCTCAAGTTACGAGAGAGATCCTCCTCCATCAGATCAAGGAGGGAATTTTGGAAGTGGTTCTTAGGGTGATCGAAGGCAGATATCGTAAGCGAAGAATCTTCCACACTAGAACCTGGAGATCGCTTCAGTGATGTCCATAGATACGAGAAGAACGTGTGGATCACCACTACAGTACGTTGGAACCATGGATATTCTATGCATGAATTGGAGTATGGTTTGTGTTTGTTGTTAATCCTCAGTGTAAGTTCAGAATGTGTGCCATTAAAGTGATCATACAGTTCAAGTAGACAATAGTATTGAAGGTGGCGTTGTTTCCCAGTGTTTTCCAAATTTTTGGGCCTCAAAATAGGAAAATGAAGACATTGATTGTTGGTAAAAGGAGGTGCGCGCGAAGAGGAAGTGGTGCGGGAAAAAATGGGGCTATGCGTGAAATATTTGAGTTGGGCATGAAAAACAGTGTGGTGTTTGAAATAGTGGATAGAGATTTTTCGTGCAAATAGTGTTTCAGAATCAGAACATAGAAAAATGGAAAAGGCATAGGCTACGCGAAGAATCTGGAGATTTGTGTGAAAAACGGTACCTGCGTGAAATATTACGCGCCAAATGAGAGGTTTTTCATGCCACATGGGGTTTTGCGCGTGGGGGTCTGAGATGCTTATAAATAAGAGGTGACCCCCCTCATTCTGTACGGTTGAAGACTTAGAGAATATCTGAGGTCTGATGTATATAAAAGGTTCACGTAAAGGAGCTTACGTGAAAAATTCAGAGCTACATGAAAAATTTTGGGTTGCGCAAAAAATTCCGCACTGTGCGAAATATTCCGGTTTGCATGAAAAATATGAGTTGCACGAAAAAATTCCAGGATGTATGAAAAAGGCAGAGCTATGCGTAAAAATTGAGGCGGCACATAAAAGATTCAGTTTGTGTGAAAAATGGTGTTGTTGTGCGAAATATTTTTCCGCATGAAAAAATATATTGTACGCAATAGTAAGGTCTTTCACGCAAAGGTTTGGTGTTGCACGCAATTGTCAGTGAAACTTGTTTGCACATTCTGGAAATCTGGTTCATTGGTTCAGTGCGTACAATTGCATCATTTTTGAACTTTGATGCAAGTAGAGTCTCGGGCTAAGTAGAGGCAAATACATCAATGTGAATCTATTGAAGATACCTTCACGTCTATAAACTGATTGGGACTTCACCAAAGGCAGTGAGCCAGGGGGAGTCAGCGGGAGTGACCCGAGGGACATAGTGGGCTATCCTTGAATAGTGGTAAAGGTAGTGAGCCTGGGATAGAGTGACTATTCCCAAAACTTTGTAATCCACAACTAGTGAAGAATAGTGGAATTTGGTACGACTGAAAACTTGTCGGTGTATGCTCCTTGGACGTAGCCCCTAGTGGTGAACCAAGTAAAAAGTGTTGTGTTTTCTCTTTGCATGTGAATGTTTGGTTGCTTCCCATATCCATCACAGAGGTTAAACTAGTTCCTACCAACGTGGTAACAATATTCATCAGTTTAAAAGAAAAAGATGACACCCTGATTCACCCCTCCCCTCTAAGAGTGTCCTAGGGTCCTACAAGTGGTATCAGAGGCAGGTTACTAGTGTTTGATCTGTACTTTGTTATCATAGAAAATGTTTTCAATGTTAGGGGAATCCATCTCTTCAATGGAAGTAATTTTCAGATTTGGAAGAACAAAATGATATCTCATTTAATATATCTAGGAATGTAATTCCTATTTGCAACTATGAAAGGAATACATGTTACTGATCCAATAGGTCTTTCTATGACTGATACAGACAGAAAATTTCTTGATGCAGATGCTAAAGCTCAGAATGCTATCACTATGGCTTTTTCTGATCAGATCTATCTAAAGGTGATGAGTTGCACCTCAACAAAGACTCTGTGGGATAAAATTGAACATATCTATGAAGGAGACAACAGAGTGAAGGAGGCAAAACTTCGATTCCATCACAACAGGTTTGACGATCTAAAGATGCTTCCTGATGAGAATTTAGATTCATTCTTCAATTGAATCACTGAAGTAGTGGGAACAATTCAAGGGCTTAGAGAGGAAATCAAAGACATTGATATCGTAAAGAAAATCCTGCGAAGACTTCATCCTAGGTACAATGCAAAGGTGTCATCCCTTGAATAAATAGATCTATCTAAACTATCTCTGTATGATATGCTAAGTAGTCTAGTAGAATATGATATGAGAGCCAAACTTGATGAAGCTACGACTCGTGTTAGAAAAAAATGGCATTCAAATCCATGTAAAAACTAAAAATTTCAAAAGATATTGGTGGTGAAGTTGATGAGGAAAAAGAAATTCTTTCTCTGATTTCCAAGAAGCTGAAGAAGGGAAAAGGTAAATTTAAAGGTAATTTTCCTCTGGCATGCTTTTTCTGTGGAATAGTTGGGCATATTGCTTCTCAATTCCAAAGAAAGTTCGATGATGAAGAAAGTGAAGAATAAGAAATTGAGAATCCTTGGAAAAGGTTTTTCAAAAAGGGAGACTTCAAATCTGGAAATAAGGTACAAAAGAAGAGTTTTGTCTGTGAAGTGGAAGAGGATGATATTGAATTATGTGAAGAAGAAGAACCTGAATATAAAATTGGAAACCATGTTTCCATGATGGATACCATTGAAAAGTTAAAACCCTCGATCGATAAAGACAGAGACAATCATATGACTCATAATGGTGATCCCATGTTGAAAATTAAGGACGCCTTTTCAAAGCTTGAGAACAAATGAAAGAGATGTAGAAAGTGTAAAGAAATGGTAAAAGAATCAACAGAATATTTTGATGAGATTGAAGCTGAAATTTAACGACTAGAAAAACTAGTGAGAGTTCAATCTTCAATCCTTAAAAGCACAGACAACATTGTAGAATTTAAGCTTAGAATTGAAGAACGATCCAAGGTTATAAATGACCTTTCATCCATAATGGAAGAGAAGTCCAAGACCATTGAGGGTCTGCAGGAAGAAGTTGTTACTCTTACGAGTAAACTTGAGTTTCGATCAACCACAAATGAGGGTAAGAAGAAAATTCATTTTGGAAGATTCTCAGATGCAGAGTTACTGGCAAGATCCAAGTGTGGTTCATATGGGGTTGAAAAAATATTTAGTGATCAAAGACCCACTTACATGGGAAAGAGTTGAATTGGCTGTGAAGCTGGGCCATCAACTGTTGGAAGTGAAGAGAGCCAAAGGAAAATCAAGATGAAAGTTTTACATGTTGAAACGTTTCCTGAAGTGCTGAAAAAGAAACCCTCAATCCAAACTAAAAGAAGAACTAAAGATTATACTCAAACTTTCAAAAATGACAAGCAGTCCAACCATTCTCCCAAGGAATAAGTCATGAGGAGAAATTTAAGTGAGAAGACATTTCCCCTCATGAAGTGTCAGTTTTTTGGCTATCTGGGTCATACCATGTCATATTGTGAAGAGGCAAAGAGCTACTTGAATGGGGAAGATATGGGAAGTCAAAAAAGGAGACCAATTTCATATCCTATATCATATAGAATAAATAGCTTCTATGGCTACAGTTTTAATTGTTCCAACTTTGGCCATAAAGTTATGTCTTGCAAGCAGAGGTACGATAGGAGAAATTCATACAACTTTCAAAGATCGGTCAATTTCACCCTCCGGATGGTGTTGTTCGCACAAATAGTTTTTCTCCTCTGGAAGAAGATTATGGGTATTAAGAATCTGATTATGTGTAGGAAATTATTATAAATCCATCAGTATCCTATAATCAATCCAATATCTCATGGAAAGAACAGAAGAATATCGATAAATCCAATCATGCAGAAGTATCCCTCAAAGCTACAAAGATCAGCAGCACATGGATTATTAATAGTAGATTCTCTTCCCATATGACTGGAAATGATGACCTTTTAAATAACATTAAAAAAAGGTTGATGGAACAGTGAGGTTTGGTAATGATGGTGCTTTGAAGATTATAGGCAGTGGGAATACTGCTCTCACCAATCTAGAGCTAAAGAATACTTAAGTTCTTTATGTGGATAGTCTACGTCACAATCTCCTCAGTGTGAGTCAACTCTGTGACTCAGGGCTCATAGTAACTTTCAATATAAAAGGATGCACTATAAAGGGAAAATAGGGAATTCTCTTATGAAAGGCTGTAGAACAGATGGAAACTTATATCAGGTTGACAACAATGTGAACTCTTGCTATTTTTCTGTTGAAGAAGAAAACAATCTATTGCATCGAAGGCTGGGGCACATTAACCAATAAGACATGGAAAAGATATCTAAGCTGAAGATATTCATGGATATCCCCATTCTGAAATGTGAACTAGAAAATTCTTGTGATGCTTGCATTCATGGGAAGATGGTCTGTAGTTCATATCAGCCAAAGAAGAAAAGGGCATTGCATCTTCTTGATCTCATTCATACAGATGTATGTGGCCCGATAAATGTTGCTGGTACTCAAGGAGAAAGGTACTTTGTCCTTTTCATAGACAATTACAGTATAATGTCATGTGTAATGGTTATACATAGAAAATGAAAATTTCTTAACTGCATGAAAACATATCGTCGAATCGCTGATAATGATACTGGATGAACAATAAAAGTGTTGTGATCAGACAATGGAGGGGAATACATGTCCATTGAATTTGACAACTACCTGGAGAAGCATGGGATAAAATATGAGGTATATTCTATGAGAACTCCATAGAAAAATGGAGTTGTTGAGCATAAAAATCGATAGGTGAACAACATGGAAAGAACTATACTGATTGAGAGTCATATTCCACAGCATTTCTGGAAATAGGTCGTTCAAGATGCAGTGTATATTCAAAATAAAATAGGACTTTATATGGGTGAGACGAAGACACCTTATTAATTGTGGCATAGAAGGAAGCCGTATTTGAAATACATTCGTGTTTTTGAAAGTAAGTGCTTCATCAAGAATAAAGAAGGAAATCAAGGGAAGTATGGTGATAATGCAGATGAAACAATTTTACTTGGATACTCAATGGACAACAAAGCCTACAAGTGTTTCAACAAGTGATTAGGATGGATTGTGGAAATCAGTGATGTTAATATCATTGAAGATAAAACCTCAAATGCTTCAAGGATTACATATGCTGATGTGATAGAAAGTGAAGAATAAAGAGAACATGGTGAAAATACAAATACAGAAATAGAGGAATGTGTACAAAACAGTCAGCCGTCACATCATGATATTGACTCAGAAGAGTAATCTGAAGAGGAATCCTTGGATGGAGAGAATTCAACTAAACCTCACAGGAGAAATTGAAGAGCTTAGATTGATCCATCTAACATAATTATGGATATGAATGAACACACACAAATAATGAGGATGAGGAATAACACACAATCATCATTTATGTCAGTTGTGGAGCCATCCTCATTTGAAGAAGAAGAAAAGGATGAATCTTGGGTAAAAGCCATGAATGAAGAGTTAGATCAGATTGATAAGAATCAGACATGGGATCTTTTCCAGAGACATGAAGGTCACAATGTGATTGGTACAAAATGGATATTCAAAAACAAGTTTTATGAGCATGTAAGTGTTATTAGAAACAAGGCATGACTGGTATGTAAAGGATACTCCCAGATTGAAGGTGTTGATGATGAAGAATCCTTTGCTCCAGTGGCTAGAAAAGAGTCCATCAGGCTTTTTCTAGCCATGGCACTCCAAAGAGGATATAAAGTATATCAAATGGATGTCAAGACAGCATTCTTGAATGGTGTACTTAAAGAATAAGTCTACATTGAACAACTAGTGGTTTTTTCTTAGTACTAATGAAACAAAGGTTTGAAAACTAAAGAAGTCTATATATGGTTTGAAGCAGGCTCCACGAGCATGGTACTCCCGGTTGGACTCTTATCTCAAGAAGCTGGAATTTCAAAGAGGAGGAGTAGATCAAAATCTATATATGAATAATTCATCAAAAGATCAGTTCATGGTTCTAGTCTACATTGATGACATTATATTTGGTGGCAGCAGGCAAAAATAAGTCGATGAATTTTCCAATCAAATGAAATCAGAATTTGAAATGTCTATGAATGGGGAGCTCACATATTTCATGGGGATGAAGGTGACTCAAAAGAAAGATTACACTTTCATTAATCAAGGATATTATGCAAGAGAGTTGTTGAAGAAATTTAATATGAATAACTCTAAACCAATGTCAACTCTTATTGTATTTGGAACCAAACTTGGAAAGCATGAGGGTGGTACCTCTGTAGATCCCACCATGTACAGGAGGATCATTGGGAGCCTACTGTACTTGACAGTGACACGAACAGATATTATATTTGTAATATTTCTAGTAGCCTGCTTTTAGAGTAATCCAAAGGAGTAACATAAGGCGACAGTAAAAAGAATCATGAGGTACATTCAAGGTACTCATAACTTTGGGTTATACTTTACTGTAGGCAGGGATAGTGAATTATCAGCATTTCCTAATGCTGACTGGGCTGGAGATGTAGTTGACAGAAAGTCCACCAGTGGTGGAGCATTCTATATTGGGAATAAATGTATTGGCTAGTTGAGCAAGAAACAAGAAAGTATTTCTCTTATTACTACTAAAGATGATTATATATTCGCTACAAAGGCATGCACTCAACTACTATGGATTAAGCAACAACTAACAGATATTGGTGATGAGGTGGAGCAACCAATGGTAATTTACTATGATAACAAGAGCACAATTGATCTTACGAAGAATCATGCTCAGTATTCTCATACAAAACATATTGAAATCAGTTATCACTTTATCAAAGAAAAATTTGAGCAAGGCATGATTAGAATGGATCATGTGGGAACTGATGAGCAAGTGGCTGATATCCTAACCAAGACACTATAAGCAGCTGTGTTTGAGAAGCATAGGTTGAACCTCGGTGTTCAGCCACCTCCCATTTCATAAGGAGGTTACACAATACCCCTCTCCCCAGTTATGTTAACTGCTTTTAATCTATTTATGGATGTGTTGCAGGTTTGTGGGGGAGACACTATCCTGGGGGACTGTGTTTTGAGTTAAACAATGAAAAATTACCGGTCTTTAGGTTTATTGTCAATGGGGGAGAAAGGAATAAAATCGGGAATAAATTCAGGCTTTTCATGGACATGTAATGCTTCTGTGACACTATACAATATTTACTTGGGCGTCATTGTAAATCAAGGAAACAATTCAGGCTTATCGTGGACATGTAATGCTTTTGTGACACTGTACGATATTTACTTAGTAATCATTGAGAATTCTAAAACTTGGGAACCCAATTCAAGCTTCCTCTCTTGTTTTCTACACCGAGCATTGCTCACAAAGACTTAGAGTGTTGGCTGAGTAGATTCTTACATTTTTGGTTTGCATGTGGATGGTGATCTATTGAATTTATTTAGTGATTTCCAAAAAACCCAAAGGGTGATATTGTTGGAACCATGGCTATTCTATGCATGAATTGGAGTATGGTTTGTGTTTGTTGTCAATCCTTAGTGGAAGTTCAGAATGTGTTCTAGTAAAGTGATCATACAGTTCAAGAAGACAACAGTATTGAAGGTGGTGTTGTTTCCCAGTGTTTTCCAAATTTTTGGGCCTCAAAATTAGAAAATGAAGACATTGATTGTTGGTAAAAGTAGGTGCACTCAAAGAGGAAGTGGTGCATGAAAAAGGAGGGATGTGTGCAAAATATTTGAGTTGGGTGTGAAAAATAGTGTGGTGCGTGAAATAGTGGATCGAGGTTTTTCGCGCAGATAATGTTTCAGAATCAGAACGTCGAAAAATGGAAAATGCATGGGCTGCGCAAAAAATCTGGAGATGTGCGTGAAAAATGGTACCTATGCGAAATATTACACACTAAATGAGAGGTTTTTCACGCCATAGGGGGTTTTCCATGTGGGGGTTTGACACACCTATAAATAATAGGTGACCCCCCTCATTCTGTATGATTGAAGACTTAGAGAATATCTGAGGTTTGATGCGCATAAAAGGTTCGCGTAAATGGTCTTGTGCGAAAAATTCAGAGCTACGCAAAAAATTCCGGGTTGCACAAAAAATTCCACGCTGCGCGAAATATTCCGGTTTGCGTGAAAAATCTGAGTTGCGTAAAAAATTTCGGGCTATGAAAAAAAGGCAGAGCTCCGCATAAAAATTGAGGTGGCATGTAAAAGAATCATTTGGCATGAAAAAGGGTGTTGTTGAATGAAATATTTTTCTGCACGAAAAAGAAATATTGCACGCAATAGTAAGGTCTTGCACGCAAAGGGTTGGTGTTGCGCGCAATTGTTAGTGAAACTTGTTTGCACATTTTAGTTATCCAGTTCAGTGGTTTTGGTGTGTACAAGTGCATCATTTCCAGACTTCGATGCAACTAGATTCTCATGCTAAGAAGAGGCAAATACTTCAACGCGAATCTATTTAAGAGACCTTCACGTCTATAAACTGATTGGGACTTCACCAAAGGTAGTGAGCCAGGGGGAGTCAATGAGAGTGACCCGAGGGATGCAGTGGTATATCCCTGAACAGTTGTAAAGGCAGTGAGCCTGGGATATATTGACTCTTCTCGAACCTTTGTAATCCACAACTAGTGAAGAATAATGGAATTTGGTATGATCGAAAACCTATCAGCATATGCTCCTTGGAAGTAGCCCCTAGTGGTGAACCAAGTAAAAAGTGTTAGGTTTTATCTTTGCATGTGAATGTTTGATTGCTTCTCATATCCATCATACAGGTTAAACATATTCCTACCAACGTGGTAACAATATCCATCAGTTTAAAAGAAAAATTTGACACCCTGATTCACCCCTCCCTTCTCAGGGTGTCCTAGGGTCTTGTAGAGAAATCCTACACTTGGCTTCTACGACGCAATGACGGATCAAATTGGATCATGACCATAAACATCAACGGATAGATCATTCCATCAAGGCAATTCTCATATTTTTAATTAAATTAATTATAACCAACATATGATGATCCACTCTATGGTTCTAGGGTCTTTCCATTTCTTACGTTCTTCCTTAAATTCCCAAGATCTAGCATTTTTATTATTTTGATAGATCTCAGATTAATCGTTGTTAATAGAAAAATTAAATTTGGGTACACCCACCCATGCACTTTCACTATGCCTGGAACCTATAAGTTGTATCAGAGGGTTCATATCATTGATTATAATTATTTAGTTTTTTCATTGATGATTTATTCATTTAATAATTTAGTTGTTTCAATTCAAGTTAGTCATTCTATAAATCTGAATCTGGAGATCAGTTTCTCCTATTTCGTTTCTCATTCACCTTACAGAAATGACCCTTTTCTTTTAATTTTGATTAAAATAAAATAAGGGATCTCATCCAGAGGTGTCAAAGCTTCTTGGTTGTACAACACCAGAACACATGGTGTGTATTTAGTAGTACATGTCGTGTAGTCTAGGTTCCATTCACCTAGACTGGTCCTCTAAACCAGGTAGTGTCATTGGATTCTATCAAAGTCTTTATGAATCCATGTGTTGACCAAGAACAGGTGGCACATGGTCTCTAGATTCCACGTTGTTTTCCCCACTAGACACGGCGTGTTTTCCCTTTGGGTTAGGGTTGGACCGTGTACCCCATACATGGCTTGCCCAGTTAGAGACCGTGTAACGTAGAACTACACAGCGTGTGGCCCACTAGACACGTCATGTAATCCAAAGATCTCTAAAGTACATCTACATGTCATGTCCTAGGACGTGTACTTCTGATGGATGGTGAATGATAGTACACGCCATGTAGTCGGAACTACACATTGTGTACACATCCAAATTACATATATTTATTAAAATTTATTATTATATTATACAGACCATTGAGATGTGTACCATGGTTTGGGCATAATGCTAAGGCACAACACGTGATAGGTGTTTTATGTATATGTGTTTAATTTTACATCTGTGCAATGTTCATTTCTACTCATTGGTTAGTTATGAATGGGAATTCCCTGGGATGTCTCCAAGGTACAAGTTACGTACAAAGATAATTTTAAAGTAACTTATTTTTTTTAAAATTGTGATGGATGATAATCTCAAGGAAATTTATAAAAGGGTTTAAGATAAAATGATTTATTAATTAAAGATAATTAATTGATTCGAGTGTGATTTATCTTTAACAAGAATGATTAAATCATTTAATGCTAGTTTTATTTATGCGTAAATATCATTTCATGCATGGATGATCGTGAGCTAGACCTTTTTATGTGGAAGGTTTATTTTAATTTATTATTTAAATTAAATTTTTTGGTCTGTGAGACTTCTCCTCATTAATATGTAGGGTCTACAGGCCCAAGGTTTATTTTATGTAAAACTCTATTTTACCTCTCACATGCATGTGAGATAAAATCATATGTAAAGGATGGAGCTCCCAAGCTAGTGGAATCGACTCAAGTTAGGATCCAAGATGAAACCATTCCATGGATATGCAAAGGTGGACAGGTTGGAAGTTATAAACACGAACACAAAAAGGGTCATGGTGTTTCTACCCTAGGTCTTATGTTAGTTTATTAACTGATAGATAAAATAACCAATAGAAAAAGCTCATGATCATACCATTTATTTTATTTCTATCAGTTGCATGGTTTATTTATTGTGGGTGTGTTGTCACGATCACACAATTAATGAATTGGACAAGCATGCAAGATGAAACTAAAATAATACTGGCTTATGCGTAAATATTATCTTAGACATGATTAATCACTTAAGTATATCCCACTTAATATTAACAGTCATGAAAGAAAGATAATAAAATATCAAGTTACTTATAATGATAAAATCTCTCAATGAAATGTTAAGTTGGTATAGACTTACATAATCTTGGTTAGAATCGAACCATAGTTTGAAGTGCTTGACCAACCCTAGTTGGGGTGCTTTCAATTATCAGTGAATTATAATTCATGTTTTTGGGTTGAATTTACTTGGTTCACATTAAGGGTTGACTACCATAATAGGACTTGGTGTGACCAAGAGTCAAAGGTTGAGGAAATACAAAATAAAAGGATTTCAGGATTGGGGAGTCCACTCAGCGGATCAAGGAACTACGAGTTAATACAGTTGGCATTTGTAATTCCGACCTAAAACCATTCAAGTTTGTTTAACAACCCTAGTTGGGGTAATGTGAAGGTAAATATGGATCCTTTCTACTAGAATATTCAAGAAACATAATATTCTGAAGTCAATGGTGAGGGATATTGGATTTCGAAAAAATAGTGGGAGACTAATAAGTATTAGTTTATTTATTTATATTAGTTTTATCATAATAAATTAATAAATATTTTCTCATATTAATTTGTAGAAATGGGAAGAAAAATGACTTCAAAAATATCCTTTTGAACCATTATTGATGAGGAAAACCTTATCACCAGCACCAATTTTTAGGAGTGGCAGAGGTGTTTACATGTCATCCTTTGCCATGAGAGGAAATTGTATGTGATGGACAAGCCTATTCTAGTTATGCCTAGAAAAGAGGCTAGTGATGAGTAACTATCTCCCTATATGAGACATATGGATGATGTAAAATATGTCCAATGTTTCATGTTATCGGCCATGTCAAATGAGCTTTTGAAGTAACATGAAAACATGGATGCGTATAGCATGATGTCTCACCTTAAGGATATCTATGAATAGAAGGCGATGAAGGATAGATAGGAGATATACAATTCTTTGTTCATAGATAATCTTGGAGAGTCTGCACCATTTGGGCCTCGTGTAGTCAATATTATTGGCTACATTTAATACTTGGACATCTTAGGGATTAAGTTCCTGGTTGAGTTGTGTACAGATCTCATCCTATCATTATTTCCCAAGACCTTCTCTAGCTTTATTGTAAACTACTACATCAGCGATAATGAGAATATTATATCAGAACTTATGACCTTAATTATCTAGGTAGATAAGGATATGGGGAATGTCAAACCCGCGGTCCTTATGGTGAATAAGAAAAAGGAAGGACAAGGAAAAGGGGATAAGGACTCATAAAAACTATGAAACCCCTAAGCACCATCTCTCCAAGAAGGCTAAGATCCAAAGGTGGGTCAAGGAATAGGAGGGGGTTTGTTTTTAATGTGGAAATCTAAGACACTGTAAGAGGAATTTCACCCAAAATCATGGGGATGCTAAAGGTGTGTTCGTTATTGAGTGTAATATTTCCATTTCTACACATAGGGTATTAGAAACAGCGTGTGGGGCTCACATTTGTATTCAAATGAAGTAACCAATTAGATTTAGAAATATTTCCAGAGGAGAGGTGTATCTTCAAGCTATCAATGGCATGAGGCTAGCTAAGTTGTTCATTTGAAATTACCATATCTCATTGAAAACTGGGATGCTTTTGGTTTTAAATAATTATTATTATGTGCCTAGTGTTACCAAGAGCATAATTTTTGTATCATGTTTAGGTATGGATGGATTTACTTTAAATTTTAAAAATAAGGGTTATTTCTTTTATAAGAAAAACAAATGTTATGGTATATCACATTTAAATAGCAGTTTTTCGGTATTAAATTACAAAAACCAAGTGTTGGAAATCGATAACAAAACAAACTCACATGACTCATACAACACCCAGTTGTGGCATCACTGTCTTGGTTACGTAAATGGGAAGCGCTTGAAAATGCTCTACCAATATGGTTATTTAGACTCTACTGAGTTAAAAACACTTGATATATTTCATGCTTGTTTACAAGGTAAAATAACTAAGTCGCCTTTCGGTGGACATGGTGAAAGGGCCACATAGCTTCTAGGATTGGTACACATAGAAGTGTGTGAACCATTTCCTATAGAACCTAGAGGTAGATATTCTTACGACATTACTTTTACTGATGACTTGAGTAGATATGACTATGTCTACTCAATGAGGTATAATTCAGAGTCCTTATAAAATTCAAGGAATTCAAGAATGAAGTAGAGAATCAGCTTGGTAAGATGATAAAGAAGCTTTGATCAGATCGAGGTGGAGAATATATGAACCAAGGGTTCATCAATATTATATGGGAGTCTGGGATTATATCTCAAATCACTCCTCCTTATACACCACACTGGAATGGTTTTAGTTAAAGGAGGAACTGCACTTTGTTGGAAATGGTAAGGTCGATGATGAGTCATGTAGATCTTTCATTATCCTTTTGGGAATATTCATTAAAAACTACAGTATACACATTAAACTGAGAACCATCTAAGGTGGAAAATGGAATTCTCTCTGAGATATGTAATGGAAGGAAACCCATTTTTTCACACACATGTGTATGGGGATGTGAGGAGTATGTTAAGTCCTTCTCAGGAAAAAAACTAGCACCCTGAGGCATGAGATATATCTTTATAGGATATCCCAGGGAAACGAAAGGATATTACCTATATAACCCTTCAGATAAGAAAGTGATTGTCACCATAAAATCTATCTTTCTTGAAAGGGATCACATCCTCAAAAGGGGTAGTGGGAGAAAGATTGACTTTGATGAATTTTATGCTCAAGATACATAAGAGTTAGAACTGGAACAAGTTCCACAGGTCCCCGTGAAAGAGGTTCTAGAAACACAAGTATTGCGTAGGAGCTCAAGAGAGGTAAGGGAACCAGAGAGATTTGGTTTCCTAGTCACCGAGGATGGTGAATCATTATTGTTGGACAATGATGAACCTGTCACCTATAAGGAAGTAGTATAGAGATAAAAAGATGTAATATGGATAGAATATATGAATTCTGAGATGAATTCCATGTATCAGAACTAAGTCTGGGTTCTGGTCGATGAACCAGCTGATGTAAATCCTATTGGATGAAAATGGGTATTCAAGAGAAATATGGACATGTGAGGTCAAGTTAGCATCTATAAAGCACGGCTAGTGGCTAAAGGATTCAGAAAACATCAAGGAATTGACTATGATGAAACCTTCTCTCCAATTTCCATGTTTAAATCCATAAGAATCATACTTTCCATAGTAGCTTACCATGACTACGAGATTTGGAATACGGATGTCAAAACATCATTCTTTAATAGGAACCTTTAGGAAGATGTCTATATGATGCAACCAGAAGGGTTTGTGACACCATATGAAGCCAAATGGGTTTGTAAGTTGCATAAATCCATTTATGGATTAAATCAAGCATCCAGGTCATGGAATATTCAATTTGATTAATCCATAAAAGAATTTGGTGTCATTAAGAATGAATGTGATCTGTATGTTCATAAGTAGTTTAATGGGAATGTGGTTGTTATCCTAGTAGTATATGTTAATGACATATTACGTATTGGAAATGATGTACCAGTCTTATAGTCAGTTAAGGACTGGTTGAACAAGTGTTTATCCATGAAGGAATTAGGTGAATCGGCCAACATTATAAGGATCAAGATCAATCGTGATAGATCCAAGAGGCTTCTTAGACAAATTCATGGTACATACATTGAACAGATACTAAAGAGATTTAGTATGGAACAATCAAAGAGGCAATTGGTTCCAGCGTCACATGGCCTACATATTTCTAATAAAATGTTTCCTTAGACAAAATAGGAGAAAGATAGTGGGAGTAATATCCCATACGCTTCAGCTATAGGATCAATCATGTATGCCATGTTATATAATATGCTTGATGTTGCCTATTCACTGAGCATGGTAGGTAGATATCAAGCAGATCCAGGAGAATAACATTGGACTGCTATTAAGACTTCCTTAAATATCTTAGAAGAACTAAGGATATGTTCCTAGTGTATGATGGAGAAAAAGATCTTGTCATTAGAGGGTATTATGATTCTAGTTTTCAGATAGATCAGAATGATCAAAAGTCATAATTAGGATATTTTTTCTGTCTCAATGGAGGATCTTTGAGCTGGAAGAGTTAAAAGTATCCAGTTTTCGTTGATTATACAATGGATTCCGAATATATAGAGGCTTCTGATGCAGCCAAGGAAGCTGTATGAATTTGTAATTTTGTCTAGGAGATTAATGTGGAGCCTAGCAGTAAAGATCCTATCACATTATATTGTGATAATACTATAGTGGTGGCTCTTGCAAAATAACCAAGGTCACATAAATGGACAAAGCACATTCTCGATAAATATCACCTATTGATGTATTTATATCAAAGAGGTGAAGTTATAGTGATCATAGTTTCTGCATAAGATAATGTGGTGGACCCCATGACTAAATGTCTATCTTAGCAGAAGCATAAATATCATGTGAGAGCTAGCAGGTTAAAAGTTTTTTGCAGTTGGCTCTAGTCCAAGTGGGAGTCTATTGGAGTTGGTGTCCTAGAACCAACTACTTTTTACTTTATTCATTAATAAATACCATATCACATCTTGATTTTTCTTCTAAATGTCAATAAATGTGATAATTTCTTAAGGATTGTTGTTGAACCAAAGGTTTGTAGCAGATCCCTGCTATGATGAGAACTTGGAAGTTTGATAACACTATTCTTAAAGATATGTTCTAATGATGGATGATGTTATTTGAGGGACCTAAATAATATAGGCCCTTAGGGATGGAGACTCATAAAACATTGAGGCACCTTCTCATGGTGTGCACCCTTGGTTATATTTAAGATAATATTATGAGAATGAGACCCGCCAATAGGAAATCCACATTTGATAGTGTCGTTGGATGTTCTTATCTACAGACATATGTGTTTGTCCTTAGACTTTAATATTATTATTAATGGGTATTACAACTCACGCACTTATATGTATTGATGAAAAATGTGATGAAAAATTGTTCACAATAAGCTAGGATATGTTTGGTGTGTCATGAGTAATAATGCATTAATAGATAATGAAAGAAAGTATGTGTCCCTTCTATTCCATAACAAAAGTTGATATCTTAGGCCCTTTGATGGAATTGATATAGCCTAAATAAATCCATGGTCATGGTGAGGAATACGAAATTTCAATTCTAGTAAGTCAAAGAAAGAATAATTGAGCATATGGGTTGATGGAACTTGCATTCAACCCTCTTGATTCAAGATATCGAGACAAATGGATTACATTACATAGTAAGTGTTCATTGAAGGTTACACATCATTGCAATGTTACCTTCTTTGTCTCTTGGCATGTTTCTAGATGCTAACCTTGGAATTTAGGAAGGCTCTACCTAATTCCATTGAAAAAGATACCTAGAGGGTCACACACTAAGTGTGTCTAACTATCTCAATTGAATATTCATTTAACAAGTTGAATAAAGATTATTCATAATTGTGGTTTAATAATTATTCAAGAATGTCTAACCACATTTATTTCGACACTAGTTATTTGAGAGAAAATATTATGAGTGAAATAATATATTTATTAGTGAGTAATACAGTGATGTTTATTTAATAAATAAATATCCATTATTCAAGTTTAAATAAATGTGTTGGAGGAAATAAATAAAATGGAAAAACAAAATCACATGCGGTGTATATTAATATACACGTTGTGTAGTTTTTTTGGGGATTTGTGATAAATAATATTATGTATTTATTTAAATAATATTACGTGTAATTCATTGGGTTCATGTCAAGTAATAATAATATTCAACTGTTATTATTAGACATGGAATCTTATTAAAAATTAAATGAAATGAATAAATTATTTCGGGTAATTAATTCATTTTATTATTACAATTAATTAAAATACCGATTATATTATTCTCGTTATCCTTTCCATTTTTTTGTGGTTGTGTACAATATATTTGGAGAAATCTCTCAAGCCAAGAGAGAATTCTTTTTCCTCCAAGAACACTCTCAAGTTACGAGAGAGATCCTCCTCCACTGGATTAAGGAGAGCATTTTGGAAGCAGCTCTCAAAGCGATTGAAGGTGGATATCGCAAGCAAAGGCACTTCTGCACTAGCACTCGGAGATCCCTTCGGCGATGTCCAGAGATACATGGAGCATGTGTGGATCACCACTAGAGGAAGCCTACAATTGGATTCTACAACGCAATGATGGATCATGTCGGATCATGACTGGAAACATCAATGGAGAGAGAATTCCATCAAGGTAATTCTCATCTTTTTAATTAAATTAATTATAACCAACATATGATGTTCCTATCTATGGTTTCAGGACTCTACCTTTATTTCGTTATTCATTATATTTTGAAGATCTAGTGTTTTTATTATCGTGATGGATCTCGGATTGATCGTTGTTAACAGAAAAAAATTAAAGTTGGGTACACCCACCCGCGCGCTTCTGCAGTGCCCGGAACCTACAAATCCAATGCACAATGTGGTCGAAATGACTCAATAAATAGTTTTTAAAGGCACTGAAGCCTTTAAAAATGTGTATAGGGGTAAAACCATGAAAAAGACATATAATGGTCATGAAATCATAGAAAAATGACCTTGAATTTATTTTTGATATCTGGGAACTGACAACACGTCATTTTGAGTTATGATGTTTACGGGATTCCCATAAAAGAAATTTTAGCATTTCAAATTACTAAAAAAATTAAATGGTCCAAACCATAGAAAAAATCCTCATATTGATGTGAAATCAATGGAAAACCACCATTGATTTTATTTTTACATGTATGTGCACAAAACACATCAATCCGACATGTGGTGTGGTCGAAATGAATTTGTAAACTATTTTAAAGGTACTAGATCCTTTGAAAATGTGTGTTGGGGTTCAAAAATAAGAAAAAAACAATGTATTTTCATGAAATCAACTAAAAACGATTGTAGATTGATTTTTTGAAATGTAAGAACCGATGTCACATCATTATGAGTTATAATTTTCCTAGGATGCCTGTAAATGTGCTTTTAGTGTTTTAAAACAAATAAACGTGCATGTAATAGTCAAAATCATAAAAAGGACCTTAGATTGATGTGAAATCATAGGAATCCCACTTTGTATTATTTTTGATGTGTATAAACACACAATACATAAATATGATGTGCGGTGTGGCTGGAATGACTTGGTAAATATTTTTTAAAGGTACCAAAGCCTTAAAAAACATGTGCCAGGGGGGTCAAAACTAGGAAAATGATGTTAAATTATTGTGAAATTAGATCAAAATGATTATAGATTGATTTTTGAAATTTAGGAACTATCATCAAATCATTCTGATTTATGATTTTCCCAAGATTCCCATAAATGCATTTTTACTGTTTTAAAACACTAAAATGTGTGTGTAGAGGTAAAAAACATATAAAATGAGCTCATATTGACATAAAATCACAATATAAACACTATTTAGTTATTTTTGATGTGTAGACATAGAAAACACATCAATCCGACGTGTGGTGTGGTCGGAATGACTCAATAAACAGTGTTTAAAGGCATCAAAGACTTCAAAAACATTTATCAAGGGTCAAAACTTGTAAAATGACATCGGATGGACATAAAATCAGATTAAAATTATCATATATTGATTTGTGAAATTTTTGTAACCATTCCAAATTAAAGTTTGTCCATGATGCCCATAAATGTGTTTTTAGTGTTTTAAACAGTAAAGTGTGCGTGTTTCGGTCAAAATCATAGAAAACGACCTCATATTGGTGTACAATCATGGGGAAACTACTATTTTCTTTTTTGTGATGTGTATGTTCACACAACACATTAATCATATGTTTGGTGTGTTCGTACTTATTTGGAAAATCATTTTTAAAGGTACCAAAGCCTTTAAAAATGTGTGTTGAGGGGATCAAAACTACGAAAACAATGTTAGATTACCATGAAATTAGAGTCAATAATCATAGATTTATTTTTGAAATTTAGGAACTGACAACACATCATTATGAGTTATGATTTTCTCGGGATTCCCATAAATGTACTTTTAGTGTTTTAAATCACTAAAAATTATGTGTACCTGCCAAAATCATATAAAAAATACCTATAATTGATTTAAAATCATTTAAAACCCAGTGTTGAATTATTTTTGGCATGTGCGCATAAACAACACATCGATCTGATGTGTGGTGTGCTTAGAAGGACTCAATAATCATTTTTTAATGATACTAATGTCTTTAAAAACATGTTTTAGGGGGTCAAAACTAAGAAAACGATGTCAAATTACTATGAAATCATTAGAAATTTACTATAGATTTATTTTTGAAATATAGGAACTGACGACACGTCGTTATGAGTTATGGTTTTCTTAGGATGCCTATAAATACATTATGTGTTTTGAAACACTAAAACATGTGTGTAATGGTTAAAAAAATACAGAATTATCTCATATTAACATGAAATTATGATAAACCCACCATTGAATTATTTTTGAAATATATTACATACTGCCATAGCAAAGTCTTTCATTTTTTATTAGGTAAATTCCAAGCACACCGCACATTGATTTAAAAATTGATTATATTGTGATATATTTATCCATTTTTAGTTTCAAGTGCGGAATCAAATTTTAAATAGCTAATTTTATGTTTTCAAAGTGTTTGGAATGATATATTATTTGTTTTGTGTTAAAATTTATTATTTTTGATTGACAAAATAACAAATGTTATGTGAAACATTCTGAATATATTCTGTATATATTCTATTTCATATTTCTTTTCTTAAATGATCTAGTTTTTATTATAGGTGATGGATACTAGAAGTATGAAAGAGTTTGACCGTTCAAATCCATACATTCTTTAGAAGGTAGTCATGATATTTTCTATGGTATGTTTAAATATTATCAATAATTCTATTATAATTCAAACTTATTATGTTCAGTTCTAATTTTTGTCTTTTTTTTGTTCTAGTTGATGAGATGATGTGAACAGTTCTAGTTGATGAGATGATGTGAACGGTTCTAGTTGATGTAGTGGAGGTCATGGGATGGATGTATATTGGTCATGGTTTGTTGTTTTTGGACATATTTTTCATGTATATATTGATGACTGAGCTATGGATTTATAGAGGTATGGGTTGACTGAGGTATGATTTGACTGAGGTAAGGGTTGACTGATATTGTATATATATAACTATGGATGTATGATGGTGTGTATATGATTTTATTATCACTTTATGTTTTAGTTTGTTGAATATCTTAGGTTTTATATTTATATTTATTTATTAAATATTTTTAAAAAAATATTTTTTTTGAAATATATTTAGCATCATTTATAATAACCTCCACTGAATATATTTTTAAAAATTATATTTAGTGTCACTCATCATTAACCATCGCAAAACATAATGGCCACTATATATTTTAGTGAAGGTTATATTCATTTTGTCAATTTTATTTTCATATTATTTAAAAATAAATATCGCTAAATTAATAGGGAACCACCACTAAATTCACTAAATATGACACATATATAAACCTCCTCTAAATAGGAATATGTTCCGGTAAATGATTGTTGGTCGTGAAATACGTAGTGTTTTTTTAATTATTGTTAAACCATATAGCGGCGGTTTAAACCGTCGTGTATGGAAAAAAACTGAAAATACCTCTCTTTTTATAGTGACATGATGTGGCTTGTGTGACTTAAAGTGTGAGTTTTCAATATAAAAATGTCATTTTAGTTTGAAATAGACATCACATAGCCAAAACTAACAAAATAAGCTCATATTATTTTCAAAATTTTAAAAAATGATCCATGATTCATTTTTGATATGTAGTAATGGATCAAAGATCAATCTAAAACACGATACAAACGGTATGAATTCAAGTGTGTGTTTTCAGTATAAAAGTTTAATTTTAGTCTAAAATTTATGTCACATATCCAAATTGATAAAATGATTTCACATTGTCTTGAAACTTTAAAATAATGGTCCATAATTCATTTTTTATGTGTAGGAATCAATCGTACATCAATTCGACACACGATATGGCTGGTATGACACGATGTGTGTGTTTTCAATATAAGAGTGTAATTTCAGTTTAAAACACACATCACATAGTCAAAACCATGAAAAAAATGGATTATCTTGATACTTTAAAAAAATGATCCATAATTCATTTGTGGCATGTAGGAATCAAATTCATGTCCATCCGACACATGATATTGTTAGTATGACTTAGTACGTGTGTTTCCGACGCTTTCACCAGGGAATGAATCTATTTATTGAGGGCGTGTTGGCTATTTCCCCACATTCTTTCTTTCCAAAGGTGGGCAGCATCCATCACTTATTTAGGGATGTTTTCTCCATGATCAAAATGGGATGATTGGATGTCGGTCTCTCCTTCCATGGATTCCACCTCATAATTCGTCACCTAGTTCAGGTATCCCTCATAGATTAATACATTGTTCATGAACCTCTTCCCTAGTGTCATATCTTCATGGATACCAGTTAATTACACTGCTTCTTTCAGGACATTCGAAGGGGTCAAGTTAGGGCAGAAACCTTTGATTGGTGGAGTAGTCACATTGGACATCACTGGAATGTCTGGACAATGAAACACTAATGAATCTAGGTCTTTTCCCCTTATGATAGGGATTCTAGAGGGCACGGAAGCCTGAGGAAAACCAAATTGTGTGTGGGAAATTATATTCCATAGGCATGTCCCTGAGGTTTTCCTCAGCTTCTCATATTTAACACAAGGTATGCCACGAGTTAAACATCTAGCGGAGAAGGATCGGACTGATCAGAACACTGATGGGAGTGGATCAGATGGGTACATATCTAAGATGGATCACTCTAGGGGTTTACCATATGGTTGGATCAGAACGCCCAATGAGGATGGATCTAGGGTGGTGTGTCTCGTAAAGGGAAGATGTCGCACCTTGAAAGTTGATATGGTCACCACTTAGGGTAGATCAGGGAAAGTGCATCCCAGAAAGTGAGACACCAAGGTTTACCATTTTATGGTATTTAACATCAGGGAGGTTTCCTACGTATCATGTGTAGAAAATAGGGATCAAAACCCATGTAGTTTGAAGGGGTGAATGATTGGATCAGGGTGTACACAATGGACAACAACCAGGAGACATGTTGGGGCTTATGTAGGGATAGCGGCCCATCGTAAGAGGGACACTCTTGGTTAGATGGTTATGGATTGTGTTGGGCTTACGCAAGGTTAACCACCTAAATGGATGGCATGACATCACCTGGATGTGGAGGCCCGGGAAAGAATTAGGGTGGATATGGATGGAGTGTCGAATGATAGAGTGAGTGGGGATGGAATCAACATTAAGATGATGGTGATGTTGTTCTTGAGCCTCAGAGCGGGTTATTATGTATCCTCATGGTAGGGAATCAAAATCCACATAGTTTATTGGGGCGATGGGACACCTAAGTAGGTGTCCTATGAGAATGGATGCATGGATAGGACCCGGAGGAAGTAGAACCTCCGGGTTGGGGCATGACCTTCCCAAAATAAAAAGTCTCAAGGGAGAGACCAGGATGAGACATGAATGATGGGATTGAACCTCTGGGAGGATTCTACGTATCCCCATTGCAGGGAATCAAATTCCATGTAGTTCAAGATGGGGCATGGATTTGGGATGTGCATAGAGGAGAGAAACCTGATGACATGTTGGGGGTTACGCGTGTTTAGTGGCCCGAGAGTCAGTCAGGCACCAACAAGGGATGAACCATGGATGTAGATCCCAACAAAGGGGACACAGAAGTTTACTAGTGTTTGGGGTTGAACCTCAGGGAGGATTCCTACGTCCCTGTCTAGGAGACAGGGATCAAAAACCGCGTATTTGTAGTATGTTTACAGGTGTTTGGGGTTAAACATCAGGGAGACTTCCAACGTACCTTGTCTAGGAGATAGGGATAAAAACCTGCTGTTTCCAATGCTTTCGCCAGGGTGCGCGCATACGTCTGTCCGTGGAGGAGGACGCGCTGCGCTTGTTGCCCCGCATTCCCGCTTTCCAAAGGTGGGCGGCATTCTCTCCTTATTCAGGGACGTCTACTCCTTGATCGAAACGGGATGATGGGATGTTGGTTCTTCCATCTATGGATTCCTTCTCAGAACTCATCACCTAGTCCGGGTCTCCCTCATAGATTTAATACGTAGTTCATGAAACTCTTCCCAGTGCCATGTTTCCATGGACTCCGGTTAATTACACTGCTTCTGTCGGGATATTCCAAAGGGTCCGGTCAGGGCAGCAACCTTCAGTCGGGGGAGTAGTCACGTTGAGGCATCAGTAGCGTGTCTGGATGCTGGGGAACCTGGCATGTCAGTTTATTATCCCTGGACACAGGGCTTCTCGAGGGCGTGGAAGCCCGAGGCATCCCACATCGAGCGCGGGGAATTATATGTCGTAGACACATATTTTAGGTTTTCCTCAACTTCCTGTGTTTAACACAGGGTACGCCGCGAGTTTAACGTCCAGCGGGGACGGATCAGCCCGATCAGAGCATTAGCTAGATTAGATCGGATTGAGGGATTTCCCTTGAAGGGATGCCGATACCTGGGCCAGCCCATGGGCGGCTGTGAAGAGGAGCGAACCGACATGGTCTCACCGGGATATGACGGTCCGGGAGAGGATCGGGGTGGATTGCAGTTGGATGAATGAAGTGGAGGGTGGAATGGCAAGAAACCATCGCAAGGGAAACGATGAAGTTGGGATTGAGCCTTAAAGGGGCTTCTTATGTATCCCCGTGGCAGGGAATCAAAGTCTGCGTAGTTTGGGATGGTGCCGGTGAACCGGCATGAGGGTGGACCTTGGTCCGATGGGCATCGTCAGCGAACCGACGTGAAGGTGGACCTTGGTCCGATGGGCATCATCATTGAATCGACGTGAAGGTGGACCTTGGTCCGACGGGCATCGTCAGTGAACCGACGTGAAGGTGTACCTTGGTCCGATGCGCATCATCAGTGAACTGACGTGAAGGTGGACCTTGGTCCGATGAGCATCCTCAGTGAACCGACGTGAAGGTGGACCTTGGTCCGATGGGCATCATCATTGAACCGACGAGAAGGTGGACCTTGGTCCGATGAGGGATGGGCTTGAACCTCAGGGAGGCTTCCTGCGTACCATGCCTTGACATGGATCAAAGTCCTCTTAGTTCAAAGGATTTCATCGGTGAACTGACGTGAAGGTAGACCCGTGGGTCCAATGGGCATAGTTAGTGAAGCGACGTGAATGTAGACTCGTGGGTTCACTAGTGGTGGGCTTGAACCTTGGGAAGGTTTCCTACATACCATGCCTTGACATGGATCAAAGTCCTCGTAGTTCAAAGGATTGATGGAATACCGTTTAACATCACGCGGGACGGTAGTGAACCCTAACGTGAATGAACGACAGGCGGTGGGCTTGAACCTCGTGGAGGCTTCCTATGTACCATGTCTTGGCATGGATCAAAGTTCTCGTAGTTCGGAATGGTGGTGGGTGTCGGCGAACCGACGTAAATGAGGGACCTTGGTCCGATGGGGGATGGGCTTGAACCTCTGGGGCTTCCTACATACCATGCCTTTACATGGATCAAAGTCCTCGTAGTTCGTAATGTGGTCACAACAGCTTGCCATCAGACTGGAATGCAGTTTGACGTCATGCTGGATGCGGGTAGAACTCGTCGTGAATTGGATGATGGGTGGGCTTGAACCTCGTAGAGGCTTCCTACGTACCATGCCTTGACATGGATCAAAGACCTCGTAGTTCAAAAGGGGCTTCGTCGATGAACCAACATGAAAGTGGACTCGGGGGTCCATTTGTGGTGGGATTGAACATCGTGAAGGCTTCCTACGTTCCATGCCTTGACATGGATCAAAGTCCTCGTAGTTCGAAATGGATGAGTCATGATGGCTTTCCGTTGGACCAGAATGCAGTTTAACGTCATGCTGGACAAAAGTGGGACCCGACGTGAAGAAATGACGGGTAGGCTTGAACCTCGTGGAGGCTTCCTACGTACCATGCCTTGACATGGATCAAAGAACTCGTAGTTCAAATGGGTGTGCATTTTAGTGTCATGCGGGACAAGGAGCATACAGTTTAACGTCATGCTGGACGAGGGTGTGCAGTTTAACGTCATGCTGGACGAGGACATGCAGTTTAACGTCATGTTGGACGGGGGCGAAACTCGATGTGAATGAGAGACCGAGTAATGTGGCTTGAACCTCATAGAGGCTTCCTACGTACCATGCCTTGACATGGATCAAAGTCCTCGTAGTTCAGAATGTGGTAGGGGGTTAGGGTCAGTGCTCACTCTAAGCCCACGTGAGTCATGCTTGGTGTGAGAAACAAGAGGTTGCAAGGACCTGACGATCACGTCGCGAAGGGTGCGTCCATGAGAAGTGAAGAGGGGCTTACACGTTAGGTGGCCCATGGTGCTGGGACTTACTCCAGGATGGAGGCCTGAGGTGCGGCAAAGCGCGGGGGTCACAGTTTAACGTCATGTGTTGAGGACGTGGTGCTTGTCAGTTTAACGTCCTGCAGCTCGGACGAGGTGGGTTCACTCTGCACCCCTAGGACTTACATAACTGGTACCCTCTGGTCCTTGGGGAAGGGAAGGTACCAGTAAGGCCGTGGTCAAGGGGGGTTGTGGAGTGAACCATCGAGGGGTCCACATTAGCGTGGCTATGAGAAGAATCAATATCCGTTAGCGTGCCTATGCGAAGAAGCATTAGGCGAAGCAACGATACGAGTGGTATTGACCATGGGACTTTGAAAGCACTTCGTGAAAACCTAGAGGGTCTCACGGGAAGAGGAATTGCTAAGCGAAGGAGTGTGCTTCGCGAAGCGGAGTGCCTTGTCCTTAGCATGGGGCATCGGTGTGAGTGGAGGGTGCTTCGCGAAGTGGAACAGTACTCGCGGAGCACTGCCTCACGAAGAAGGGGTGCCTCGCGAAGCAGGGTGCTGTGAAGCAGTGTGCTTCGCGATGCGTAGAGATCCTGCCTTAGCATAGGGATCACTAGCACAGGTTGGGTGTTTCGCGAAGCATAAGTGCTCCGCGGCTTCCCGGGTTCCCTTGGGAATCCCCTTCCTTCGCAAATTCTCTTGAGCTTCACGAAGGGCATCTCTCTCGGAAGAGGGGCTCAAAACGAGACTAAGAAAAGGCATCTCGCGAAGTAGAAGTACCTCGCGGAGCTCATGATTCCTGGGGGGGAAAGGTTGCTTCGCGATTCGGGAGAGTAGAAGCCGAAAGTTCGGATTGTCCGTCCTTTAGACTCAGGGGGAGTCCGGTATTTATAGGCAAGGGGCGCCGCGAAGCAGAACTCGCGCACCGCCACCGGTGCTTAGCGGCACGCTCGCGAACATCAACGTCATCCGCGAAGAGTTACCGCCTCTGGAGCTTCGCGGCGGGCTCGCGAACTTCAACGTCGTCCGCGAAGAGTTACCGCCTCTGGAGCTTCACGGCGGGCTCACGAACGTCAAATGCGTTCGCGGAGAGTTACCGCCTCTGGAGCTTTGCGGCGGGCTCGCGAACGTCAAATGCGTTCGCGGAGAGTTACCGCCTCTGGCGCTTCATGAGACCGCGCTGCTCGGGGTGCTTCGCGGCGGTGCTTCGCGTCGGTGCTTCGCGTCGGTGCTTCGCGAGGCAGCGTGCCAGCCTTCTTTTTCGTCCCTTCCTTTCGTGCAATATTTTGGCACCAACAAATGCCCCCCTCAGACTTTGAGCCGTGGAGGGTGAAGGGTCGATGTCTGAGGGAAAATCGCCAAAATTGTCGGTGGTTCGCAATGCAGCTACGCGAAGGGGGCCCGCAGTGCTGACAGGGGCCACAGATCTGGACGCGCCGCGATGCTCCGCTCGGGTGAGGCGCGCCGCGATGCTCCGGGGTCTCCGCCTATAAATAGGGGGGTCGACCTCTTTTGTCTTCACGCGTCTTCCTTGTCTTTTTGTGCTCTCGACTTCGCGAAGCTCCGCGTACTCCGCGATAGCCCTCCGCGAATCGAGATTCACGACGAACTGCGGGTCTCTGACACCGCGTCCGCGCCAAGCGAACTTCTTCTTGTCGGCCTCGGCCGGACTTCGCAGCTTGGTCTCGTGACCGACCTTCGCGGTCCATCTTCGTGATTCAGCTTCGCGATCCGGCTTCACGATCCGGCTAAAAAAAATCTTTTCTGAGGGCCGGAATCGAAATGGCCCATCAAGAGGCTGTATTGGGGGGTGCTTGTAGATGCTACCCATCGGGATGAGATGGACAACTGTCCAGGCCTTGGGGAGATGGTCCGAATCCATTCAGACCATGCTTCTTTGACAGATCTGCTATCGGAGTGTCAGAAGAATTATCCGCAGTGTAAGAAGCTGCCATTGTATGCATTCGGGCTGAGGGATGATTTCTTCATCCTTGAGGCGAGTAGGGACAAACCAGCTTGCTGGTTCAGGAGTACAGAATGCCAGCACCAATGGTTCAGGGTGGCCGATGGTCACGCATAGGAGGACTTCACACCCGTCACCGCTGACTGTCTCTACAACCATGCGAACGATATTGATGGGAGGCCACTGCAACCGGAGACGTCCCCTCCTCTCTATCGTACCATGCTAAAGTCGACTTTGCAGGACTCGAAGAAGGGATGGTCCGATGAGTGGGACCTACGCCAGGGTGGAAACTTTACAGATGACTGGGCCTGGGCCTACTGGGTAGGCACCTCATGCGAGGAGTTTGGGGCAGAGCTGAGGAGATTAGGTTTGTATGAGGCGGCATGGGCCTCCCAATTCCACATTTACCAACCAAAGCAACTGATGCTGGAATTGCTGAGCAGATGGTCGTCTAGGACCAATACCTTTCACCTGCATCACGAGGAGGTGGGCATCAGCCTGTGGGACGTCCACCAGATTTCTGGGGTTCCGATCTTGGGGGCCATGTATGATGAGTTCCTCCCCATCATCAACGCGTGGGAGGATACAGAGAAAATGCCGCGACTGGCGTCAGCACTGATGGCGCTCGTCCCTGGAGAGGACAAGGAGGCAGTGAGGGATGTCCACTTTAGGAGATGGTTCTAATGCTTCATGAATTTCCCAGAGAATCGAGAGTTCCCTACGAGGCCTCGAACCTGTCCGAGGGTGGCCCAACGGGGCAAGGGGAACTCGTATTGGCGGGTCTTGGAGGACAGCCAATGGAAGACTTGGGGTTTCAGTGTCAGCATTGAACAACAGCCGATAGTCAGGCTAGCGGCATTCATCGCGGCTCTTATCTGTGGTTGGATCCTACCGGTGAGGGATACAAGCATGGGGGTGCGGCCCATCTCGTTTATTATGGCGTCCATGTTGGCCATGGGGCAGCGGATCAATCTGGGGATTTCGATGCTCACCAAACTGTACAGAATGTTGCGGCACATTAGAGAGGGCAAGAAGCCGCCGAGGATATGTGGGCCCTTCCACCTCCTGTATGGGTGGATTGCAGCGCACATCAGGGGGATTTACGAGTTTCCAAACCCCATTTCACCACCGGGATCGAACTTCCGCCCCTCCATCCTGAACGCAGTCGGGAGCTTCCCGTTCAAACTAGCCATTCCAATGGTGCTGAATCAGGTGTGGAGGGCGGATGAGTTTAATTTCCACCCCTTCCCATTACCGACGGGGATACTTACTGGTGATGGGTGGGGAATAGAATAACATCGGGATTACCTCCTGGCTTTCGAGGTGGAGTTTTGGTGGCACAGATAGATCGTGAGCCACTCTGCAAACCATACACCCCGCATCGATTTGCGAGGCAGTTCCGGTGCCTCCAGCGGCTGACCCCGCAAGTCTACTGGGAGGTGCGTCACGAGGAGCACCCATGTGTGATGAGGCAGTTGTGGCTCATGTTCACATGGGAAGATGGGAAGATGTGGATTGTGTTACCTCCATCCACCGCCGCTTTCGGATTGGTGAAGGAGTATGCCATTAGTTGGGAGGCTGCTTACCCAGGGGAGATGCTGAAGCAACCAACTATTCAGGTCGGTGATGGTGGGCCTCCTCTATCTTGAGGTCGGGGCTGGAGGGAAGCTAGGGCCGCTCGCAGTAGTGGGGCTACCATGGTGGCAAGACCCGCACCGGCCGAGGGAATGGCAGCAGCAGTGGATCCGGTGATTTCGGAAGAGCAGGTTCATCCAGAGGGGCAGCCACCGAGGGGATTTCATGGGATATCCACTCAGGCTCCGGGGAAGCGGCAGCGTCATATTGACATGGCAGAGGATGATGTCTTCCCGGAATCCTGGGACATTTGGGATGTCAACCGGCAATTCCTCAGCCCACCCGATATATGGGCCCACCTGAATCGCCTCGGGATGGAATTACCCGGCATAGGCCCAGTCCAAGAAGGATTCATGACGTCTCCGACGGAGGCAGAACAGTACTTGGACGAGATGGAGGATTACGTCCACTCCAGTGGTGTCCCTCACCCAATGACAGACCGGGTGAGGGCACTGTTGAATCAGACGGTCCCCCCACAGTTATCGGCTGCCGATCTGAGGGAGCGCTTCCCCCTGCTGGAAGAATCAGAGGACTCCTCTCGGGAGGATGAGGCTGGAGGAGGGAGCCCGTTGGAGGAAGGCGAGGTCGGAGATAAAGGCTCAGATTCTGATGATTTCGCGGAGGCTCTCGAGGTAGCATTCCGAACTTCTTTCCTTATGATCCGTTCTTGGGTAACTATGGACTTCTCACCGATGATTGAGCCATGCAGGAGGAACTTGTTTGCATGCCTCGTTCTCGCCCCTTGGCGGGTGATGATGCGGGACCTTCAGAACCCGTGCCTATGGCTACGTCCAGTTCCGCATCTGGTGGGACCAGAGCACCCGAGGTGGCTCCTCCGGAATCTCCAGACCTTCCAACAGTATACGGAGGGCCTCGCCTCAAGGCCCCGTCAGTACCGGCTCAAGAGCAGCACCAGGTGGTCGATCTCCGTAATTCTCCTCTACCGATTCCCTTGTCATCATATGTATACTATGCCAACCAACTAACGTTTATGTCCCTCTCTGTCGTACAGTTCTCTGACTGGCGTGGGATTCTGTGGCAAGACTAGTTGGGATGTTTGGTTGCGTCCCTCCTAGGGGAATGCCGGTGATGGTGGCGATAGTCTCCCCATCTCCTCAAGCCGTGACACACATTATCACTGGCGGGACCACCAGCAGGGTCGCACCCGAAGTCATTGAGGTGGACTCCGAGGAAGAGTAACAACCGGTCGGTCCCAGTCTTGTCACGCCTACTTCAGCGCCAGGTGTCGTACAGGATTCAACACCAGATGTTGATCCTGCCGAGGATTTCCTGAGGGTGTATCCCGCGTACGAGCCTGCCAATCACGCAGACTGGGACGAAACGGCCTCCGATGAGGAAGACAGCAGCATAGTCTGCCGCCGGTCGTGGAAGCTAATCAGGCGCTTCATCAAGGACACCCCCCAAGCACAATGGCTGGCCGAAACCGATAGACTTCACTCGCGGTTGCGCGAACTGTGCGCTGGGGGATTGGATGCCCAACGTCCTCACGCACTCATCCGAGATCTTATGGCTGATAAGATCCGGGAGCATGATCGTGGGCTCAGCGTGGGCTGGCAGTGGAGGAAAACGACCAACATTAAGAAGCTCCAGGAGGCTGAAGGCGAGGTCCAATAGATGCAGACCCGGGCAGATGAACTTTCAGCCTCTCTTAATGCACAATCTGAGTTGATCTCATGGTTGAAGTCCCAGTTGGTAGAGGCAGAAGAGCATATGAGGCAGGCATCTGAAAATATGGCTTCCGGTCAAGCTGGTGTAGAGAGGGCCAAAGCCAAGGCTGACGAACTGTGCCCCGCCGCTGCTGAGGAGGAACGGGAGCTGATTCAGCGGCATCAAGCCTTGGACGTCACAAGCCAACGGGTGGCGGAGCTGGAAAGCTCTTTTGACGGGGTCAACCCGTCCATGGGGGGAGTCAACCCCCGGGTATTGTAACAAACCAAAAACCTTTTATTGGTACTTTTGTGCTTCAATTTTTCTTTCTTTTTTTTTAATGTCGTAGCGCGCACGATTTCCTCTATTTGAATCACCTTGTTACATCCCTACAATGTTTTCGGGACGTTCAGCGACAATTCCACAAGCCCACGTGGGTCGAGCCCGATGTGAGAAACAAGAGATAGTTACCCTCTCATCCCACCTAACATAGGAGTGGGGACCATGCTCCGGGCATCCGAGATTCGGATTACCAGTCCGGATTTCTGAAAGATGGGAGAGGCTTGATCGGAGAAGGAACTTTCCAGGATAGCTGAATTACCATTTCTTCAGCGTGCTCTTATGCACGAATGGGGCAACACCAGGGGCACTGAAATCGGTCCAAACTGATGAAAATGGGAAGTGTGAATCACGATACCCAAGATTCGGAACACTGTGGGGATGGCGTGACAATAAGGGACAACCGTTAACCTTGGAGGAGAAGCGGTATCCTTACTGCGTTATCCTATAATGGGGACAACAAATGAGGGCCGACCGTTGACCATGTTCGAAACACGGGACCATGTCACAAATGTTGTCGATCAATCTTTCGGGACGTTGGCCCAGGACAGTTGGTGGACCATAGGTCAAACATCCATACTGTTAGGGGGTCCTTCCCAACATGACCAGTCTTCTGGAACGTTGGCCCAGGACGGTAGGTGAGCCGATGCGGCATGAGACCAGGCCGTTAGGGGGTTCCTTTAGACATGAAAGAGGATGAGGGTCTGAATAAGGGGCACGCAAAGCATGGAATATGGAGTGATGGTTTGTCCGAACAGAATCCAACACTTATGTAATTACACCACCGTGGTGGGAGTACGCCATATGGGCACATTGGTCTGATCATGGACCATTCCTTCTTTGGGACGGGGCCTCTCTGGAGAGGGGGCCTGCCGCTTCTCAATGGGATCTTGGGGCATCCTGAACTTGTTCAGGGCAAAATTGCAGCTACATAGTCCCCCCCCCCCCGAGCGGTCAGGCCAGAGGGCTGGAAATGGGGAGGAATATGATTTTGTGATTCCTGGGGCTGGACCTGAGGCGAAATGCCCGGGTGTCTCTACGTATCCCATAAGGATGGGAATCATGCATTGAGGACACATGGACTCCTGTAGTTTAATGTCATACGATAGGACGTGGAATAAAAGGGAAGATCCCAGGGAGCGTGTGGTGCGGTAGATATGCAACCGACATGAATGAGGACTTGGAGTCCAAATCACACCACGTACCCCCCGGAGGAAACTTTTCAGGTCAGGGGACCAAGAGTGAGGATTAGGCTGGGCCCGAAGCAGAGTGGTCGAGCATTCATACGTACCCCATGAGGATGGGAATCAAGCCATACGTAGTTCTGAAAGTGCAGTTTAACGTCATCTGGGATGAGGAGCAGCCTGACTGTGTTGGTGCACATCCCACCAAAACTACTAAGCCCACGTGAGTCGTGCTCGGTGTGGGAAACAAGCAGTAGTGGTGGGAATTTCCCAACACAAAAAGGGGAAGGTTAGGGCAAAGGGACGCTCGGTGAATACCGGCCCAATAACACTAACATGATCATTTAGCACACCTAGATGCGCAAAGAGAAAGAGTCGAGTATGATGGAATTCCACTTGAACATGAGGAAGTGGAAATTTGTGAATCATGGCACTCAAGATTCAGATCACTATGATGGAGGTGTGAAGATGGAGGATAACTGTAGACCATGGTGGAAAACCAGCATCCATATCACGTTAGCCTAGAATGGGGACAAACAAATGAGGTTCGACCGTTGACTATGTTCGAAACACGGGACCATGTCACAAATGTTGCCAGATATCCTCAGGGATGTTGGCCCGAAACGATTGGAGGGACCTTAGGTCCGACATTCATGGAGAGCCCTTAAGCCTAGTATCCATGTCGTCCGAGGGTCCTTTTGGATGTGGAAGAGGATGAGGATCCAAATAGTGAGCTCACGAATCTTGTTCATGGGATGAGGGGAATGTCCCCATGAAAATCCCACACTTTCGGATCTTTGTCGAAATACATCTGAATACGACAACGAGACGTATTAGATTGAGGGAGAAAATTCCTTTCCCATAGGGAGATCATAGTTTAGGGTCGTAGAATTCGGACCATGGATGGGAGGAGACATAAGAGGCACATGGTGGAATTACTCAAACACTTGGCGTGAATGGGAATAGGTGGTGTGTGCGGTGTGATGAACAACTTGACGTGAATGAGGACGTAATCCCATACCACACCACACGACCTCCATAGGAGAGGTTTTAGGTCAAGGGACCAAAAGCGAATGTTCGGTTGGGCCCATGGGGAAGTGCCCGGGTGCTCCTACATATCTCATAAGGATGAGAATCAAGCCTCACGTAGTTCTTGATGGACCTTAGACCATAAAATGGTAAAGGGAGCAGGGGACGCATGGAAACAAAACCGGACATGAAGGAGGACCTAAGCCCTACTTACCATGCGTTCTTTGGGGAAATGCTCGAGTCAAGGGACCGAACACAAAGGTTAGGCTAGGACCGCGAGGATGTTCCCGGGTGCTCCTACGTATCTCATAAGGATGAGAATCAAGCCACACGTAGTTCTTGATGGTGACATGGTAAGATACCAGTGCCAGGGGAAAAGGGGAGTGCGGTCGTGGCCCTTGCACTAAAAGAAGCGGAATTTGATAAATCTTGTTTGTTCTTTAAGGTGAATGGGTTTTTTTTGTGAAGAGAAAGGCCTAGAATAGTAGGCCGTGATGTCGCCACAAGGATCAACCTGTGATGGGAATTGACAAATGGCATGGAACATGACCAATACCCAACGTGATGTCCTCTACAACGATGTCACCACAATGCAGTTCCGTTTTTCGTCGTGCGGCCAGGACGATAATGTCACAGTTTAGGGTCATATGATAGGACCAAGCGTGCATTTTAACGTCATGCAGTGCAGACGTAGTAGAGTCGATTCTAGGCAGGGAACGTGTGTAGTGTTATAAAACACAATTGATGGAGACATGATCTCACATCACATTGTACGCCATTTAGAGAGGGAGACCTTAGGCCGAGCGGCCTATATAGAGGTAAGAAGTGAAACAGGGGGAGAGACTGGCTCCCTAAATGGGTTGTACCCAAAGACAGGGCGTCCAGGCAGTCCTACGTATCCCATGAGAATGGGAATCAAGTTGAACGTAGTCCCAGATGGATCTTAGTTTATGGTCTTAGAGCTCGGACCATGGGAGCCCGGAAGGACACCATATTGCATCTTTGTCCCCCTGACATGCAAAGGTGCACTGAGGGATAGCGCCAAAAGTGTCGAGATTCCACCTGGACATGATGGGGTGGAAAATTATGTGAATCATGCAACCAACATTCGAGGAATGAAGGGGCTGGCGTGACGACAGAGGATTACTGTTGACCATGTTCGCAACACAGCATCCTGTCGCATTAGCCTGAAATGGGGAAAAACAAATGAGCATCGACCATTGACCTTATTCGCAACGTGGGATTTTATTGATTTGTTGTCCGAAACCCTTGGTGGTGTTGGCCTGTAACGGTAGGAGAGCCCTTGGGCGTTGTATCTAGGCCGTTATTGGGGGTCCCTCCAGGTGTGAAAGGTGATGAAAGCCCTGATGCAGGGAAACACAAATCTTGACAAGTGGAAGAAACTTGATCAAGTTGAATCTGACACTCTTGGTCCTAGACCAGAGTACTCTTAACACATGGGTGAACCACTGCAAGGGGTCAAGAGACTCAACTTGGGGGTAACCAAGAGATGGCGGGTTCCCTGGGGAAGGGGGCATGGTGCCCAAAACCTTGTATCTTACCTACATATCCCCCTCCTCGAGAGGGATAGACCAAGTGGCCTAGGTGATCGGGAGGTCAGTAGATCTCTATGAGGTGGGGCTGAACCCGAGTCCTAGACATTCAGGTGGTCCTACGTATCCCATGAGGATGGGAATCAAGCCATACGTAGTTCTGGAGGGTGCCTTTTAATTTCATGCAGGACAAGGAATAAGAGGGATAACTCTGAGAACGGGGGGGTGTGTGGTGCAGCTATTGCAAACCCGACGTGAATGAGGACATAATCCCGCACTACGCCACGCGGTCCCGTAGTCGGGGTCCCGATGGCAGGACCAGACAGGCGAATTAGCTGAACTCAAGCTGGACCCAATGACTAGGGGTCTGGGCCTTCCTACATATCCCATTAAGATGGTAATCAAGCTGAACGTTGTTCCAGATGAGAATTTTAGTTTATGGTCTTAGAGCTTGGGCCGTGGATGGTGACAACTTCCCGAGTAAGCACAGATGTCAACCCGATCCCTAAGCCCACGTGAGTTAAACTCGGTGTGGGAAAGAAGGGGGGAAATCCTTATTGCAATACTTGGGTGAGTCAAACGGGAGTTGGTAGAGAGCCCCGAAGGACACCTTTGACGTGGCTTGTTCCCCCAACACGCGGACGTGCACGGAGGAAAAGTACCAAGAGTTCCGAGACTCTACTTGGACACGGTGAAGTGATGAAGGGTGTGAATTGTGTACACGACATTTTAGGCCTAATGGGTTGGCATGGCGATAGAGGAAAACTATTAACCATGGTGGAAACGCAGCGTCCATATCGCATTAGCCTGAGGTGGGAACAACAAACGAGCATCGACCGCTGACCATATTCGCAACACGAGATTTTATCGATTTGTTTTTCGAAACCCTTGGGGGTGTTGGCCCGTAACGGTATGAGAGCCCTTGGGAATAGTATCCAGGACATTCTTGGGGGTCCCTTCGGGTGTGAAAGATGATGGAAGCCCTGACACAGGGATACACAAAGCCGGGAAAGCGGGTGCGGATGTGTCCGAGTAAAGCTTGGCATTCCAGGTAATAAACCAGAGTACTCTTAGGTACATTGGTGAACTGCCGAAGAGGGGTCGACGAAACAACTCTAGAAGGAGAGACACATGGTACGGTCATTACGAGACCGACGTGAATGAGAAAATAACCTCACGCCACACCATAAACTCCTATAAGAGAGGACCTGGGCTGGGGCCCGGAAAGGCCAAGGGGCCTGATGGTTAGGCATTGGTCAGGAAGGCCTGACCTGCTTGCAGTTTATCGTCTTGCAGTGAGGACGAGGGTCGAGGACCCGAGGAGGCCAAGGGGCCTAAGGTCAGGCATCAGTCAGGAAGGCCTGACTGATCTGCAGTTTAATGTCTTACATGAGGACGGGGGCCGGGGGACCCGAGGAGGCCAAGGGGCCTGAGGCTGGGCCTCGTAAGGAGAGGCGTACGGCGTGGTACATTACGGCGTGGTACATTATCCCGACGTGAATGAGGACATAGTCCCACACCACACCGTACACCCCTATGGGGAATTGGGGCTGTGGGCCCGATCGCTAGCACCACCCGGGAAGAAATTTGTCACTTCGGGATGGGGTAGAATGAATCACAGCACTCGATGTCTGGGATATCTCTGGGTGGACCCGAAGATCCAGGGGGGGTGTTGACCATGTTCGAACACAGCGTTCCCATGGTGAACCGATATGGGAGAAACAAATGAGCGTCGACCGCTGACCAAATTTGCAACGCGGGACTTGTATCGGCTTGTTGCTTGAAAACCCTCGGGGGCGTTGCCCCGTAGCGGTAGGAGAGACCTTGGGCGTAGTATCCAGGCCATTCTTAGGGGTCCCTTCGGGTGTTAAAAATGATGGAATCCCAGTCAAGGAGTGGGTGAAGCATAGCTGTATCCATCCACGAAAGAGGCAAACATCTCCAAGGGGATGTGCAGCCGGGTCGAGGCTTGCTCGATGTGAGTTGGGGAAAAAGTGTGCACCCTGCCATGTCTTGACCCGAGGGGAAGATTTTGGCTTTTGGGCTGGGCCAACGGACGAAATGTCTGAGCATTCCTACGTATCCCATTAGGATGGGAATCAAGCCATACGTAGTTCTTGAAGGTCATGCAGTTTAGCATCATGTGGTGAGGACGTGGGAGGATATAAGAACGGGAGTGGGCACATGGTGCGACCCTTACAATCCTTGTGTGAGTGGGGTTGTATGAGCGGGCTAAGAAATCCTACTCCATGCTACACAAAGAGCCTCTGAGGAAACTATTCCCAGGGGGTATAGTGGAAGAGAAAAGCTTGGGGCTGGGTTCAAGACGAGGTGTCTGAGCGTTCCTACGTATCCCATCAAAATGGGAATCAAGCCATACGTAGTTCTTGAAATGCAGTTTAACGTCATGCAGGATGAGGAGGCATCTCATTTGGGGATATTTAAGGTACGGAAATTAATCCGATGTGAATGAGGAAATAACCTCACACCATACCGTACAATCCCGCAAGAGGGTAAGTGGGGGAAAACCAAGGGGCCTGAGGCCGGACCACGGTCAGGGGGACCTGACTAGCTTGCGGTTTAATGTCTCGCGGTGAAGATGGGGTCGTGGGCCCAAGGAGGCCAAGGGGCCTGAGGCTGAGCCTTGGTCAGGAAGGCCTGACTGGATTGCAGTTTAACATCTTACAGTAAGGACGGGGGGCCGGGGGCCCGAGGAGGCCAAGGGGCCTGAGGCTGAGCCTTGGTCAGGAAGGCCTGACTAGCTTGCATTTTAATGTCTTGCAGTAAGGACGGGGGGCCGGGGGCCCGAGGAGGCCAAGGGGCCTGAGGCTGAGCCTTGGTCAGGAAGGTCTAACTGGCTTGCAGTTTAACGTCTTGCAGTAAGGACGGGGGGAGATCTTAGTTTAAAGTCATAGAGCTCGGACCAGTTTGCAGTTTATCATCTTGCAGGATGAAGATGCAGTTTAAAGTCATGCAGGACCTTATAGTTTAAGGTCGTGTTGGACCATAACATACATTTTAAGGTCGTGCGGGACCATTTCACAGTTTATCATCTTACAGGACGAAGATGCAGTTTAAGGTCCTGCGGGACCATCTTGCAGTTTAGGGTCGTGCAGGACCCTTTTTCCCTAGGAAAAGTATCGCTTAAGGAACTTGGAATTGGTGGGAGGGGTTATACGCTCTCCATCCGTGGTTACCAAGGAGTATGCTCCATTGGGGTAAACCTTATGGATGATATAAGGCCCTTCCCATTTGGGTTCTAATTTGGGCAGTTTCCTACCGGGAATCATTGGCGCTCGAAGGGCTAGTACTAGGTCGCCTTGTAGGAAATAACGGAGATGAACCTTCTTGTTGAAGGCCCTCACTATCTTATCCTGATGCCTTTCCAGATTGTGCAGGGCACGAAGCCGGTTCTCGTACAGTGCTTCTAATTCAGCTAGACGGATCTCGGCTACCTCATCTGATGTCTGGTGATCATAAACTGCAGTGCGTAATGATGGCAGCTGGATCTCAATGGGTAGGACGGCCTCATCTCCATACACCATGGAATATGGGGTCACCTGAGTAGAGTTGCGAGTCGTCGTCCGATAAGCCCAGAGGGCATTGGGGATCTTTTCCGGCCAACTTTTCTTGTTCTGACCAACCATCTTCTGCAGAATGTTTGAGAGGGTTTTGTTGAACGCCACGATCTGTCCATTTGCCTGCGCGTAGTAGCGGGAGGTATGGTTCGACCGGATGTCGTACTTGGAGTACAATTTCTTTAATTCAGCCGCTCGGAAGTTGGTTCCATTATCGGTGAGGATGGCGTGAGGGACCCCAAACCGGTGGATAATATTAGAGCTCACAAAGTCAACGATAGAACGGGCCTTGACTTCTTTGAGCGGAACTGCCTCTGCCCACTTGGAGAAGAAATCTGTAGCAGTCAGGATGAACCTATACTGGCGGGATGTTTCCTATGGATACGGTCCCACTACATCGAGTCCCCATACCGCAAATGGCTAAGAGTTCTTGGTGGGGTGTAGGGGCTCCAGCGGCCGATGCAGGAAGATGGCGTGAACTTGGCACCCATGGCACCTATTGACATACCCAATACAATCGTGGATCATAGAGGGCGAAAAGTACCCTAACCTCCGAATTTTATGGGACAGCTTCAGTCCAGCTTGATGGGCGCCACAGGAACCGGCGTGAACCTCTTACATAACTTGAGTTATCTCTACTCCTTGGATGCAACGGAGGAGGATACCATCGAAAATCCGCTTATAAAGGATCTGTTCAAGACTGGGGCCGCTCTGAAGGGTAAATTGCAGCGCGCGGCGTCGAATTCTCTCGCGCTCGACCCGGTCGTCCGGGAGGCGACCATTTTGGAGATACTTGACAAAAGGTGCCCTCCATTCAGGAGTGGCTTCAACCTCTGCGTCTGACGAACCCGGGACCTCTGATGTGGAGGTTCCGGTGGTGAGATGACCTACCCGCAGGCCATCATTGTCATCTTGGGTGACGGGGGCAATGACTATCCGGTGTGCCACATGTATGATCAAATCATCTTGCTCGGGTTCTACGAGCGACGCGGCCAAGCCAGCCAAGGCGTCTGCTTGACCGTTCTGTGACCATGGGACATGGGTAACCTCTAGTCGAGGAGAGAACTGGGCCATTATGCGGAGGGTGTACTCCAGCAACGGTGCAAGCTCCGGCTTCCTGACGACGTAGTCTCCATTAACCTGTTTGATTACCAGCTCAGAATATCCCTTCACACATAAATGAGACACATGGATCTCGAGGGCCAACTCGAGGCCGGTGATGAGAGCCTTGTACCCTGCCTCGTTGTTCGTACAGCCTTATGACAACAGGAATGAGTATGGCAGGACGGATTGCACCGGGGTAATAAAGACAATACCCAGACCCACTCTGTTGAGCTTGGGATCGTTGAGCCTCCTACCGATGGGGCTCCGGGAGGCGCCGTCGAAATGCATTTTCCAACACGGGACGACATGATCGACTGAGAGGATCTCCTCATCAGGAAAATCCAGGTCCAGGGATTGATTCTCGGAGGTTGGATGGGAATATAAAAAGTCTGCCAACGTCTGTCCCTTAATGGCCTTCTGAGGTACGAACCTGATATCAAACTGCTGGAGAATCACCGCCCACCGTGCTAGTCGGCCAGTCGGCATGGGGCGGTTTAGGATGTACTTCAGTGGGTCCACCTTGGAGACCAATTGCACGTCATGGTGCTGCAGGTAATGTTGCAACTTCTACACGGTGAAGACGAGCGCAAGGCAGCTCTTTTTGATAGGGGATTATCTGACCTCCGTATCGAGAAGCATGTGGCTGAGATAGTAGATATCGTTCTCAGTACCCTCGTTATTCTTCTGGGCGAGCAGTGCACCGAGGGATCTTTCTAGGGCGGTCACGTAAAGGACCAGTGGTTTTCCAGAGACAGGTGGCATCAAAACCGGTGGTTGGAGCAGATACTGCTTGATTTCCTCGAAGGCGGTCCGACACTCCTCATCCCATTCATAGGCGGCGCCCTTCTTCATGAGCCGGGAAAAGGGCTTACACTTTCCAGCCAGATTCGCGATGAATCGGCGTATATAAGCTAAGTGGCCTTGGAAGCCTCGAAGCTCCCGAATGTTGCTTGGGGGACATTTGGCTGATGGGCTTGATCTTCTTCGGGTCAATCTCGATACCTCGGTATCTGACAACAAAGCCCAGAAACTTCCCAGAGGTGACCCCGAAGCCACACTTCAACGGGTTCATCATCAGGTGACGGGAACAGAGGAAACCAAACACTTTCTCAAGGTCTTTGAGATGGTCCTGGCACTGGTATGATTTGACTAAGAGGTCATCCACGTATCATTCCACCAATGTCCCGATAATCGACTTGAATATGCGATGCATGGCCATCTGATAAGTGGCACCTGCATTTTTCAAACCGAATGGCATAACCTGGTAGCAAGAGGTACCTTGGGGATCCCTAAAGGCAGTGGACTCCTCGTCTTCGGGGGCCATCCAGATCTGGTTATACCCTGAATACCCATCCATGAAAGAGAGAGCTTGGAACCCGGCCGTGGCGTCAATCAATAACTCTGTCACCGGGAGTGGGAAGTCATCCTTTGGGCAGTGGCGATTAAGATCGCGGAAGTCGATGCAAACTCTGATATGCCCATTCTTCTTCCTGACCGGCAAAATGTGGGAAAGCCACTTGGGGTACTGGACTTCCTTAATGAAGTTGTCTTTGATAATCTTGTCAACTTCAGCCTCAACCATAGCACCATGAGAAGGGTGCATCTTCCTGGGAGGCTGCTTAAACCCACGATGTTTTGCCGGGAGGCCCAAACGGTGAACGGCTACCTGGGGATCTAGTCCTGGCATCTCATTGTAACTCCAGGAAAACACTTCACAGTATTTTTTGAGGAAGTCAACGTATTTCTGCCGGTCCTCGGGGGACATGGCTGCACTGATCAATGTAGGTTTCGGATCTGCCTCGCTACCAAGGTTCACCTGTACCAGTTCATCAACCGTGGTAGAGACGCCTTCTTCAAAGGTGGGGGGAGCATCCTCCATGTCTTGTTCTCCACCCGTGGGGGGATTTCCCTCGACGGGAGGTACTTCTGGGCTATCAAAGCCTGAGGGGTAGTCGGTGCCAGCTCGGGCAGCAATGGTCATCATGTCAGGAGACTCACTCGCCATTGAGACCATAGCAATAAAGGCAGTCGACCCTATCCCATCTGGCCTTCGGCCTAAGGGGCCATGTTTGATGACATCAAAGCAGTGGTGACGTGTCGGCCTGAGTCGGTTAATTCCAGCCCGGCAGAAGAGACACGTATGGCGCACCGCCATTGTCATAAGCTTGACATCCCGGTAGTGTATAGGGGTAGGAGGTTCCAGGATCACCTGAGCCTGGTTGATGTAGGAGTACGAGGTGATTTTTCTCTGTCGCTTGGACACGGGAACATGCCTTCCTTGTGTACCCGAAACAACAAAACATTGCCCCATGTCGAGGGTCGTGGCCTCCAATCAGTGGATCGGGAGGATGTAGGCGTCATCCATGCTTGCCCAGGGATCACTTGTGACCGGGGCGGGTTCATCCTCACTCACTAGGATTTTCTTATCGTTACTTTTGTAATAACCCGCATCCAGATAGCGGGCCTCACAAGAAGCGAAAGGAGACGCATATCCTTGGAGCACGCCTACTCGACCGTTGAGTGAGTATTTGAGGCACTGGTGATACGACGAAGGGATCGCTGCATGCAGATGGAGCCATGGCCTACCCATCAACGCGTGGTAGGTGGTGTCCTGAGAGACAACCATGAACTCGGTGCTGTCAATTAAGCCACCGAACTGAGTCTTCAAGCGGCTCTTTCCATCTGGGGTTTGCTCGGTCCTGTCGTACCCCTGGATTCTGAGGTCAGAGGGAGTTAAATCACCTTCAGACAGACCCAGATTTCGCCATGTCCGAGTCGGAATTATATGGATTCTGGAGCCCGTGTCAATGAGGCAGCGGCGGACTTCCACGCCATTGAAGTGGCCAGTGATGTACAGTGGGAGAATGTGCCCCTGTATATGAGGGTACTCATCTTCACCAGAGAACGAGATAATCGCCTGACATTCAGCATTTTCAATCGTCTTGGCATGGAAGGCTTCTGCAGATGATACCTCTGTCTCAAACTGGAGGGGGCTCTTTAGGGCCTCGGCAAGTGCCTCGTGCATTTCAGATGACAGGAGAAGGGCCCCAAGGATAGAAAGCCTTACCGGAATGCTGGCCAGGTGCTTCAGGACATCATAATTTCGTGCCAAACTCCATCTTCTACTTACAGGAGGTCGTACGGAATTTGGAGGCATAGTGGGTCCTGCCGGTTGAACCGACGATCGGCTAGTACTGGGTACATCCTGCTGCCTGCTAGTTGAATCCTGGAGAGTAGTCGCCGGACTAGGATTGGACAGCGGAGCCTGGCTTGTAGCTGGGCAAGGCTGACTGTGATACGAACGAGGCAGCTCTCCCTGATCTAGTAGCACAAACGGTGGTGGAGGTAGAGCTGAGGGCGTTACATAGGATTGCGCATGCTAAGCTCTGTGCTGAACCTGCTATCTGGTCTCAATAGCGTGCACGGCTTGGATGAAAGTGCCTGCTGACGTACCTCGATGACTGGAGCGATTGCGATTCTGCCGACGTTGACGTCGGCTTGAAACGTTGGGGAGGTTCGCCTGGTGTTCCCCCATGTCGGGAGTCATATAGGACTTTACCAGCTCCACGGTGTTAACCGAAGCGTACCCCTGACTGTCATTCGAGGAGTCATCCAGTATCGGGCGGATTCTGGGAGGAATCCCCATTTCAGGGGGCATAAAGTCACCAAGAGTGCGGGGTGACGACGGAAACGGAGGTTCACGTTGCTTCTTCTTGCATCGCCGCTGCTTGCACTTTTGGGGAGAGGTCGGCTGTGAAGACGATGTAGAGGTACCGGCTACCTCTTCTGAAGGTTCTGGCTACTTCAGGCGCGCCGAGATGATACCATGGGCACAGATGATGGTTTTTTGATCCATCCAGTCATCGTATTTCTGGGATCCGCGGTTGGGAACCTGCTGCCACTCCCCTTTGCTGTCGCTGCCAATTTCTGACCTTGCAAAGACACCTTCCACTTGCGCTGGTGCCGGGCCCAACTTGACTATGGTTTTGTTGACCTGGTCTTGGAGCCAGTCTTTAAACACATAGCATTGCTTGAGGGTGTGCCCCAGGATCCGATGATAGGGACAGTAGTTGGGGTGATCGGTGAGATTCGCCTCTGTCGGCCTTCTGCACTCGGGCAGGCGCACAATCCCTTTCTCTAGAGCACTTCAGAAGTAGCCAGGGACCTAATTTTCGTTGAACGAATAAGTATGGTGCCTTCTTTCCGGAAAGGGGGCCCTAGGGGCCTGGCCCTGACGAGGGGCTGGAGGGGCCTGCCGAGGAGGCGGCGCCTGATTGTCTCGCCTGGGTGGCGGTGGCGCATTGCACGGGGGAATCTGTCGGTTCTGAGGCGGTCGCTGCTGGGCAGGAGACTGTGCTTGAGGTGGAGGACCTCTGTGGGGTTGCGTGGGTGGTGCCGCTGGCAGTAATTCCAGCTGCCTAGGGGCTTCTATTTGGGCCACCGAGGCGGGTTCAGCCCTGGCGGTCCTCCTGGCCGGGATCATAGGGGGCAACAAACGTGCCTGACTAGCCTGTTGCAGGGCTTCATCAAGGCGCTGAGACTTATCTGAGAAATCTTTGAACCCTCCAGGGTAGTTCTGGGTAATTAGGGAGGGTACCAGCTCTGTCTTGATGTTCCCCACACACATCGTCAGTAATTTCTCTTGAGTCAGTGGCATGTCGAGGGAATACGTAAGTCCCTTCCACCGGGAGATGAAATCTGCGACTCGCTCATCAGGCCTTTGCTTGCACTTGAAAAGTTCTGAAATGCTAGTCTTCTGTATGGTGGAGCTGAACTGGTATAGGAACTGCCGGCGGAGATCCTCCCAACCGGCCACCGATCCGATAGGGAGCTGGATGTACTAGACGAATGCTGGGTCTTCCAATGTATGTACGAAACATCGGAGCATGGAGGCTTCTTGCTGAGCTGGGGTCCCCAGCATGGGACCACACCAGGAAGAAAAATGAACCAAGTGCTGTGGCGGGTCCCCTATGCCGTTTAAGGGTGAGAAAGTGGGGTTCCTGAAACCCGGGGGCGCGGGCATATCATCTACCCACGCGGGATATGTCTTGTCGTCCGGGTGGACCGCCACCTGCCACGTTTCCAACGCTTCGAGGCGGGCTGTGAGCGCCGCTATAAGATCTTCCTGGTGGGGGTCCATGTCTTGACGGGGATCCCTAACCACAAGTGTGTTGCCAGGTTCCTCAACACTGTAGATGGCTTTGGCAGCTCATGGATCAACTGGTGGAATGACTTACGGGGCGACTGGGGGAACCCGGACTGGATTCTTCATATTGCCCCGTCGTTCGGGGGGGTTTGGCAAGACATATCATGCCCTCTTTCCATAAGATCCGGCTTCTGCCCTGTCTGTGGAAGTAGCATGATCAGGGTTGCCTGGAGGCATCTCACCGGGGGGAAATTGTTCCTGCCCCTGCTGGCTCGGCCTGGGATTACCATAGTCAGGTCGTCGCTCCGCAGCGCGCTCAGGCAAGAGATCATCAACCAGCCTCTTCTGCTTAGAAAGTTATTGGCGTAACATGGCCTTCTCAGGATCTTCGTCTGTTTTCTGTACAGAGGCGGACGGGTCGGAGTGCTTGACAGTTCCGACGTGCTCCTTACCCTTGCCGGTATTTCGACCGAGTACCAGCGACTCGGTGGGTACGGGGAGGCCTAGCAGGTTCCTCTGCTGAGAGGTAACCCTCCCTGATGGGTCCAGCAGTGGTGGTACACCCTTGGGGGGTAAGCCTCCATCAAGGAATTCAAGCTCGTCTTCCTTGTCCACTACGTCAACCATGTGGACCGCGACCCCTCTCGAGGGCATGTCCTCGATGTCGCATAGCAAATCGGGCTTCCGTCGGATAGGGTCGAAGAGGAGAGCGGCATAGTGTCTCCAACCATGGAATTGCACATGGGGGGTAGCTTCTCTGACGATTCTGCGGAGTGCTTTGAAACTCTGAACACATTTCCATTGAAGGGAGATCTGTCAGCCTGGCGACTCAGGGCACTGGTCCACAAGGAGTGCGGCTGAATCGATCAGGCAACATTGCTCGCCGATTTCTTCGAAGTGCTCTCGACTCCTGGGGTATTCCACCCGCTCATAAAAAAGGCGGAAGTGTGTCACCCATAGGGTTCGACAAAAACACCCCACTTCTTAAGGGGTAAGAGACTCTGGTACGCGAAAGTTCAGCGCCGTCGTCGGCCAGAATTTCTCCGGGAAGTAATCCGCTGTAAGAATACTCCAGAAGATCCTGGGCTTGGACTCGGGATCTGGTCCTGTATTGCCCCACTCGTCAACCAGGGGCGGCTGAGGGACCGGTAGCGGTACCGAGGTGGACCTCTGGGATAGTAAACTCGACGACGGAGAATACGGTGAACGATCTAACTGGACACCGAATTCCGGGGCATCCTATGAGGAGTGAGGTGACCTGGCCACGATGTCATGGTACGATGGACTGATAGCCGCAGCTTCCGGCACAGGAGTCACGGCTACCGGCGACAGGTCGTGTCATCGCTCTACCGTGGTTGGCCCCCAAAATAGCTCTCTGTGATCTCTGGTAGAGGTAGAGGGCGCTTCTGGTGATGATGGCGGTGATCGCGCGGTCGAGACCTGCGTAATTCCAAAGACTTCTTCCTCCTAGATGTACCTGCGGAGAGAGATGGGAATCTGGTGGACCTCATATTCCGGGAGAATAAAGCTAACGCGTCTGGTTCCTGCCCCAGTTCTTGATATAGAGGAGCGGGGAGAAGGTTCCATCACTGAGTCGCACTCCGCTTCAGAGTCAGAGAAGTGGGAAAGTTTGATCTCCACCCGGGCTTTCCCAGGACTCTTCTTGTGGCGGCGACGACCTACTCTCATGCCTCGGGGTGGCTCTTCAGGACAGGGTTGATCACTATCATGTAGCCCCGGGGCGGCGCTAGCGCCGTGGCGGAGAGGGCCCCCGCTCGAGATAGCCAAAGTGCGAGGGGAACCGGGGCAAATGTCAAAGGGTACATGGGGAGGACCTCCATGGATAGCACCCATGTGGGTGGAACCTCTGTTGGAACCGGCAGGAGCATGGGGAGGACCTCCATGGTCGATGCGGGTGGAGCGAGGCTGACCTTCACTCCTTGGGTTGCTGTGGAGAGGAGGACCTTCGCCGGTCGCAGAGAGGACGTAGGGAGGTCCCCCACGTTGGAGAAGGATCGGGTGGTCAGTTCCTTCAGATCAACGGTCGGGGGAAGGAGGATTGGATCGATACCCTGTATAGTGGGCGCGGGAAAGGTTTCGGCGCCGAGCGTCACTGCCACGGGGCAGGTCTTCCTTCGGGATGGGGGTAGCACAAGGCATACCTTCATAAAGAGCTTTGAAGCGGGGAATGAAGAGACCTGAAGCTTGATGTACATGGACATTACATTACTTTTTCGGAATACTTTTTACATAACAAAAACACACACACAAGGATCGTAATAGTTTAGTGTCTTTTGAAACTCAGAATATAATCTTCTAATCGTGGTGAAAGATCTTCAACATCTCCTATAAAGATCTTCCTTTTTTTACCTAAAACCTTTCTTTATATCATGGTGAAATGAAAACATAAAAGGGTGAGCTCAAATTCTCAGTAAGGGTAAACAAAAGAAATATCAATCACATCATTTTCATAAGAACATAACATTTTGGAAATCTTAACCTGCAAAAGAGAGCATAATTTCATAACATGGGATAAATCATAGTAGTGAAATGAAATCCCAATAATCATAACATAAAACATGAAACTTTGTGTCATACACACATAATCATAGAGAATCGTATCTTATTAGTCAAGACTCATTTCCAAGACTATCTTAGTGGACAAAGTCCATTTCTGAACCGAGTCACCCTCATCTCAGTCATGTTTCACTGAACCGGTATAACCTACCGTTCCAGCCATGTCTATCTCATGAGATATAAAATCTTTACCCAATTCATTGGAGGGAGATATAGGTCCCACCCATCTCATAATGAAACCATTCTTATGTGTGCCACAAAAATCATAAATCATACATCATTGCATAACCCATGTAATAAAAATGGAATTCTTAAACATCGTGACATCATAAAACAATTCATATAAGATAAATGAATTCATAAAAATAATTCCATCACAACATAATCAAATCAATGTAATAATAGGGATAAAAATAGAACCCTTTATTTTCTTAGATGGAAAATAATTTTGATAAAACACTTGAACTCCATTCTTGGGGAAAATATCCTTTCTGCTTCAAAAACACTTTTCCTATCTTAACATGTCGTACAATTCTAAACTAAAAGAATTTGATTAAAAATAAACTTGAAAACTTGTAAAGGAAGCTTTTTGGAAATAATGTTTTAAAAATCCATTCATGCTGTATAAGTTAAAAAAACATTCTTCGTACTTTTGTCAGAAAAGTCAAAAAGTACCTCGTACGAAAAATGACAAAAGATTCCTTTCATATCTTTTAATAAAAACTCACTGAAGGGTAAAATTGGATATAAACTATTGTATAAGGATATAAATATTACATATTGAGGAAACATGGATGTGGATGATAAAATACACCCTAGTAAATTTCAAAGTATAAACAATCTCGGATAAAAATGAGATTGTGATATTTTCCCTTACCTTAGGTACGATATTCTTTGTACGTGTCCGAACCTCCTGTATAATGATTTAAATAATGTTATTGACTTATTCCATAATCATACATATTTTTATGATATCATATATGGTCATATTCTTAGCTTCTTAGTAGTAATATTTCATTGCTACTTGTTATTCAGGTGTTTATAACTTTTTGTTCTTATGCTTGTTTTGTCGAATAAATTCTTATTCTTCTCTTTAGGTTATAGATACCTCATTTTAAGAATGGTATTAGTGTAATATATATATCATATTCATTCATTCAATTCATTTATATAATCATTATGAAATGAATATCATGTAGAACGAGTCGCATCACATCGTGGAGACGGTATTCCGTACGTACGCACGAGTGATGATATCGTTCCTATGATCGTGGAATTGTATTGGAGTTTATATATACTATTTCAGAATCCGTATCACTTTATAATAGTCGTATATAGTCATTATTTACACCATTATACCCATCCAAGTAAGGTGGTGGTGGAAAATAGATTACACCACGGCGTGGAGACGGTATTCCGTACGTACACACGCGCGATGATTTCTTTTTCCGTAGGATGGATAGATGGTGAAATAGGGTTGTTTAATACTTATAATAACATATAAATATATGAGTGATACTGATGTTATTACTTCATAATGAAACAACTAAAGAAGAAGAAGTGGAAGAAGAAATAAAGATGAAAGAATCGGAAACGGACATTACCTCTTCTTTGAAGTGCTTCTTTGAGACCTTCTTTTAGGGCACTAAAATTGGTATTTGAAGAAGACCAGGACCCATAGGATGTCTCTAGGGAAGTGGAGAGGAGAAAATGGCAGAGGTTGGCCGAGATTGAAGGCTCAAAGTGTTGTGAGGAAGAGGGGGAGGAGGTGCCCTTTTATAAGGGAGGAGAGGGGCACCTTTGGAATAACTAAATAAATTATTTTATTATAAAATCAAGTTCGGTTTTAAGTAGCTCCAAATTGAGTTATTTTGAAGATAAGGTGGGGATGGGTCGAAATACTCTCATCCAATATAATTTAGACAAGTTTAGGTTATTGTATTAACCTTATCTTTTAGTTTTAACTCTTAGTTAATTAGATTGACATTTACCATGTAACTTTGTATTTTTATATTATATAGTTAATAAACTTACCATATACATCCAAGAGACCCCCAAGTTGTGTTTTATTAATATATATAACCTTATCTAAGTCATTTGGCCAAACCATATATTTTTAGGAATAAAATAACAATTAATAATATAATATTTGTTTTAAAAACTATTTTATGTCAATTTTGACACTATTCAATAGTTGATTTTTTTTGAAACTCATAACAGAATGATTACTTCGACCAAAGTTAATTAAATTAATCCTAACATGTCATATTAACCTATAAAATTAGTTTAATTCATAAAAAGTCTCAAATTATACTTATTTAAGTATTTATAATATCAATTATGTCAGTATTTCATTAATAAGATAATTACTGCATCATCTTTGTGTTATAAATAAATTAAATTATTTAATATCTAAAAATGACAACTAAAATACCATTATGTAGTAAATATTTTTAGATTTCTAATGAATATTTATAGTCAAATTTATCTTATGTATAACCCCATATTAAAAATGATTTACTTATTAAACTTTGATTTTAACTATTTTAACCCTTCTTTAAATAAATTAATAATAAATGTCCTAATCTAATCCAAGTGGGCCAAAATGGTCATATTTTATTCCTAAGGTTGTTTTTGGTCGAATTACACTTTTCCAATAGAATTAGGACATGTGTTAGGGTAATAATAATATCATTTTTACCCTTAAGTACCCTATTTACTTTTAACCATGGTAAAAAAAGTAAAAAGTTACTATTCACCAAAAATTATTTTCATCTTATTGAACCACATTTTAGTCCTTGATATTAAACGTGTCTCTCAGATTTTCGAAATTCCACTCACAGAAGCGGTAAAATTAAGTTTTATGAAAAATTCAGTTTTTTAACTACCACTTAGTGGTTTCACTATTTATCAAAAAATGAAAGTTTCCAGAAAAATACCAAAAATTAGGCCTAAGCTATATTTGATATTAAGAATTCAAAAATGAGGTCTATTTTACCAAATTCAGGACATATCATTTGCATTAATTAATTTAAAAATTAGTTCCCATCGTCAAAACAAATAGCGTGTTTTTAAGAGATAATAACTATCAAAAGATTGACACTTGTTTATAACTGGTTTAAATGTGAAATTACATCCAATGACCAACATTGTATTAAATTGTAAAAATATATTATAAATATACTTTAAAACCACTCAAATTAATAATTTATCACTATTAATTATTTCGATTAAATAAGTTGTTTTTAATTATAATTTAGTAATTTTCACTATTCATCAGAATATAAAAGTTATCCGAAAAGTACCAAAAATTCACCCTAAGCTAATTTCGATATTCCGAATCAAAAAATGAAGACCATTTTAAAAAATAAAATTTACAAAATTTCAAAAAGTGGTTATTGCTATTCATAACGGCTAGTTTTAATAATATTTTAATAGCATATTGTTGTTTAGTAAAACTCGTTAATGCGTACTACACACGCTGTCGAGGAAGGTCGTGATTGCGTGTAATGCAAGGCAATTCAAGGATGCGTGTTGTGCAAGCTCCTTTTGGTGTAGTGTACAACACAAGACATTAATGAAATTAAAAAGAATATTTTTCATAAAATCTCGGGCTTTTACATTCTACCCCCCTTAAAATGAATTTCGCCCTCGAAATTCGTCGGGGTTATAAATGGTTTACTACTCGAAAGCTTCTTTAATAAAAACCCACATCGTAAAATGGAAAACCAAAACATGGCTTTAAAAACTAAAGTATGAAACGTAACGATTACCCAAATAAACTAATCACTGGGTTTCCACATAGGTGAAAATATGGATACGGAAGAGAAATCTAACCATCATGTTCTGATGGAGAGTGGTAGAGAACATGGCTATGGAAAATCCAGCAATCACAAAGCCATAAATTTGTGATGATCTAAGGTACCATCTGATTTATCAGATATAAGAGCACTAGGACAACATTTTTGGTTTTCAAGATCATTTCCCTAAAGTTAATGAAATTGGAATTAGAATAGATACTTTCGTGATTTTGGTATACACTAGTAGAAAAACGGTTTTTAACGTCGGTTTTTTTTTATTTTGGACGTCGGTTTTTAACCGACGTCGAAGTCACCGACGTAAAAAATATAAATTTTTACGTCGGTTTTTGTAAACCGACGCGAAAAATGAATAACATTCGTTTTTTGGCGTCGGTTTTGTAAAAAACCGATGCCAAAAAAAATAATTCATATAATTTTTCGCGTCGGTTTTCATAAAAATCGACGCGAAAAATTTAAAAAAAGTAGTTTTGGCGTCGGTTATTTAAAAAAACCGACGCCATAAATGAAAAAAAAATATTTTTCACGTCGGTTTTTATAAAAACCGACGCCAAAAATAAAATTTTTTTTTCTAGGTTTTAGATCATTTCCTAAGCTTCGATTTGACAGGCTGTGGACCTAAAACGGAGTTACGGTTCAAAAGTTATCGCCGTTAGAAGTTGAACCTATCAAAGTTTTGATTGATACAACTCGTTTCAAAGAAAACATGATAAACATAAATTAAAATCATATACACCAAATGTAATAAAATAATCATAATACATCAAACATATTTCAATGGTTTTAGGGGCTTCCATCGAAATGATATGTTTTTTATTATCATATAACTTGTATTTAGAAATGAGAATGAATCATCATTATAAGAAAGCCAATCGAGTTGTTTAGAAATGAAGGATAATAATAATAAAGAAAACAAATGAATAGAATATGTACCATGTTCAAATTAATGATTGAAGTCGCATTGAAATCGTGATTGAATCGAAGATGTTGAAAATGATGAAAGAAGGAGAAACTGGATATATATATAGTAAACGAAAATATTTTCAATTGCGTTGTATGAAAATGTAGGCGGGATTTTAAAAAGTTAAACGCGCGTTGTGAAAAAATTGAAATTCTGATCCCGCGTTACTCTTTGGCGTCGGTTTTGTTTGAAACCGATGAAAAATAGTATTTACATTGGTCTTTTGGCGTCGGTTTTTTAGAAAACCGATGCAAAAAATGTCAATCAATATCCTTTTTGGCGTCGGTTCATTAAAAAACCGACGCAAAAAATGAAAAAAAAATTGGCGTCACTTTTTATGAAAACCGACACCATAAAAGTTTTAAAAAAAAATCTTTGGCGTCAGTTTTTTAACAAACCAATGCTAAAAATTTAAAAAAAAACTACATTTCGCGTCGGTTTTTTTAAAAACCGACACCAAAAACAAAAAAAAAAATTTGGCGTCGGTTTTTATGAAAACCGACGCCAAAAGTTAAAAACAAAAATTACAGTGTCTTAGATAATTCTCTAATCTTTGATTTGACTGGTCGTGGAGCAAAAACGGAGTTACGGATTAAAAGTTATGGATGTCGGAAGTTGACCTTCTCTAAAAGAAGTCTTAAAGAAGTTCAACTTTCAAAGGCCATAATTTTTAATCCGTAACTCCGTTTTTGCTCCACGACCAGTCAAATCAAAGATTATAGAATTATCTAAAACAATATAATTTTTTTTTTAAATTTTTTGGCGTCGGTTTTCATAAAAACCGACGCCAAAAATATATTTTAACTTTTCGCGTCGGTTTTTAAAAAAACCGACGCGAAAAGTAGTTTTTTTTTAATTTTTAGCGTCGGTTTGTTAAAAAACCGACGCCAAAGAATTTTCTTTAAAACATTTATGGCGTCGGTTTTCATAAAAACCGACGCCAAAATATATATTTTTTAGTTTTTTGCGTCGGTTTTTTTAGGAACCGACGCCAAAAAATCACCGTAAAAATTATTTACGTCGGTTTATAAGAAACCGACGTCAAACTGGCGACGTTAAAAATCATTTTTCTACTAGTGATAGTCTCACCGTTTTCCGTTCTTTGGACAATTTCCACTTCATATCTTAAAGAAATGAAGTTGAATTTGTCATTCGTGATGTGTTAGCAGATCATGTGATAGAATGATGGGTCATTCAATCTGTCTCAAACAAAAGGTTAGAAAAGTTATCAAAAAATACATAAGTCCATCTATAGTGAGATTAATCATATATGGTTCCTAAAATGGACTTATACTTCATATATCATACTTCTTAATATAATAAAACTAGTTTCTACTAAACAAGGACTTCTGTAGGCTATTGGTAGGTGATAAAGGCCAGTCGCACTTCGGTTGTGGGTTCGATTCCCACAGCCTTGTCCGACGCGATGGGATGTCGTCCGTCCTGTAGGTTGTCCTTTTTCTAAAACTACATTACTATAACATCACATAAATAATATCAAAAAAAAGTTATATCCTTAAACAATACTAACTTATGGTTAACATAATCCATTCCAATCTTTAGGCTTATCTAAAATACTGCGGTCCAAGCTCATAGTATAAAGAAAACGATAACTTGAAATGTCGTCAACCAAGCATGTGAATACCATCATTTATCCCCCATATATCTTGTTGGTCACATTCCAATCATTTGAATACCTTAATGATGTATTCTATTGAAAAATGAATACCCATTCAACCTTAGTGAAAACATGAATGCTGTCAAAAGTTAACTCTTTCCACATACCAAAATCCAAAAATTCTATATACTCAAACCATGATATAACCTTCTCCTTATATCAGTCATGAGCTCATGAATACTATCAAACATTTAATTTTCTCCTTATCCCTTCATTATGCGCATATCATCTACATTCCAAAAATATCTGAATAACCTTTCATAGATACTGGTAACATTAATCATACACTTTCAAAACTCAAGGAAAGACAACAGTGTAACAATCCTTAGATGTCTCTTTATTCCATAGTACCATGAGATTACTTATACAACATTACACATGATAAACATGTAATCATTCCACCACATTCTTAAACCATTGACCAAGCTTCAACAATTCTTTCATCTCACATATCATTTGTAATCTCTTCATCGTCATCCACATAAATACTACCCATACGACCATACTGATTCTCTTCATGAGACTTTCACTTAGGGAAATGGTTTGCATAGTGCCTGTACATTCCACATTTAAAACATTTAACCATTGTTGATGTCGTATCAATACCATTATCCTCATCCCTGGTGTTAACTGAACCTTTTCCTTTGCACTTACTGTCTTTGTGTCCTTCTTTTCCACACCCAAAGCATCTTCCAGTTCCTTTGAAACATTCTCCTTAATGCCTCTTCCCACATGATTTACATAGGGGAAATTGAACTTTCTTTCCTCTATGATCATCATGAAACTCCATCTTTCTCTTATTAGCCGAGTCAGGAAATTTACCAAATTTTACTTTATTGATCATATTATGAGATTGCTGATTCGGCATAATAATGATGTTTGGACTTCCAAATCCCATTTCATTTGGTTTCTCAGGAAGAATATCATTCCATTGTCCATCATATCCTCCATTATCGTGAATCATCTTGTTTCCATCCATTTTCTAAAACCCAAAAAGAATAGTGTGAGAGGAAAAAATCATAATAAAGGGGGAGTAACATCAATATCTAACATCTTTGGTTTAATCTAATATCGTTACCATAGTTCTAGGACTATATCCTATACGTATACTTATCCTTAGGGACATACCTAGACATACCTTAGAAATATCTCTAGGGGTCTCACAAACGTTTTCACATCCTAGTTTCCAAAGGTTGACTAAACTTTTCCTCTGATACCAACTGTAGAGACCCGATGCTTGACGTACATGGACATTACATTACTTTTTCGGAATACTTAGTACATAACAAAAACACACACACAAAGATCGTAATAGTTTAGTGTCTTTGGAAACTCTGAATATAATCTTCTAATCGTGGTGAAAGATCTTCAATATATCCCATAAAGATCTTCCTTTTTTTTACCTAAAACCTTTCTTTATATCCTGGGGAAAAGAAAACAAAAAAGGGTGAGCTCAAATTCTCAGTAAGGGTAAACAAAAGAAATATCAATCACATCATTTTCATAAGAACATAACATTTTGTAAATCTTAACCTGCAAAAGAGAGCATAATTTCATAACATGGAATAAATCATAGTAGCGAAATGAAATCCCAATAATCATAACTTAAAACTTGAAGCTTTGTGGCATACTCACATAATCATAGAGAATCATATCTTATTAGTCAAGACACATTTCCAAGACTATCTTAGTGGACAAAGTCCATTTCTGAACCGAGTCACCCTCGTTTCAGTCCTGTTTCACTGAACCGGTATAACCTACCGTTCCAGCCATGTCTATCTCATGAGATATAAAATCTTTACCCAATGCATTGGAGGGAGATATAGGTCCCACCCATCTCATAATGAAACCATTCTTATGTGTTCCACAAAAAATCATAAATCATACATCATTGCATAACCCATGTAATAAAAATGGAATTCTTAAACATCGTGACATCATAAAATAATTCATATAAGATAAATGAATTCATAAAAATAATTCCATCACAACATAATCATATCAATGTAATAATAGGGATAAAAACAGAACCCTTTATTATCTTAGATGGAAAATAATTTTGATAAACACTTGAACTCCATTCTTGAGGAAAATATCCTTTCTGCTTCAAAAATACTTTTCCTTTCTTAACATGTCGTACAATTATAAACTAAAAGAATTTGATTAAAAATAAACTTGAAAACTTTTAAAGGAAGCTTCTTGTAAATAATGTTTTAAAAATCCATTCATGTCGTATAATTTAAAAAAAACATTCTTCGTACTTTTGTCAGAAAAGTCAAAAAGTACCTCGTACGAAAAACGACAAAAGATTCCTTTCATATCTTTTACTAAAAACTCACCGAAGGTTAAAATTGGATATAAACTATTTTATAAGGATATAAATATTACATATTGAGTAAACATGGATGTGTATGATAAAATACACCCCATTAAATTTCAAAGTATAAACAATATCGGATAAAAATGAGATTGTGATATTTTCCCTTACCTTAGGTCCGATATGCTTTGTACGTGTCCGAACCTCCTGTATAATGATTTAAATAATGTTATTGACTTATTAAATAATCATAATTATTTTTATGATATCATATATGGTCATATTCTTAGCTTCTCAGTATTAATATTTCATTGCTACTTGTTATTCGGGTGTTTATAACTTTTTGTTCTTATGCGTGTTTTGTCGAATAAATTCTTATTCTTCTCTTTAGGTTATAGATACCTCATTTCCAGAATGGTATTAGTGTAATATATATATCATATTCATTCATTCAATTTATTTATATAATCATTATGAAATGAATATCATGTAGAACGAGTCGCATCACATCGTGGAGACGGTATTCCGTACGTACGCACGAGTGATGATATCGTTCCTATGATCGTGGAATCATATTGGAGTGTATGTATACTATTTAAGAATCAGTATAAATTTATAATAGTCATATATAGTCATTATTTACACCATTATACCCATCCAAGTAAGGTGGTGGTGGAAAATAGATTACACCACGGCGTGGAGACGGTATTCCGTACGTACGCACGCGCAGTGATTTCTTTTTCCGTAGGATGGATATATGGTGAAATAGGGTTGTTTCATACTTACAATAACATATAATTATATTAGTGATACTGATGTTATTACTTCATAATGAAACAACTAAAGAAGAAGAAGTGGAAGAAGAAATAAAGATGAAAGAATCGGTAACGGACATTACCTCTTCTTTGAAGTGCTTCTTTGAGACCTTCTTTTAGGGCACTAAAATTTGTCTTTGAAGAAGACCAGGACCTCTATGATGTCTCTAGGAAAGTGGAGAGGAGAAAATGGCATAGGTTGGCCGAGCTTGAAGGTTCAAAGTGTTGTGAGGAAGAGGGGGATGAGGTGCCCTTTTATAAGGGAGGAGAGGGGCACCTTTGGAATAACTAAAAATATATTTTATTATAAAGTCAAGTTCGGTTTTAAATAGCTCCAAATTGAGTTATTTAGAATACAAGGTGTGTATAGGTCGAAATAATCTCATCCAAAATAATTTAGACAAGTTTAGGTCATTATATTAACTGTATCTTTTAGTTTTAACTCTTAGTTAATTAGATTGACATTACCATGTCACTTTGTATTTTTATATTATATAGTTAATAAACTTACCATATACATCCAAGAGACCCCCAAGTTGCGTTTTATTAATATATATAACCTTATCTAAGTCATTTGGCCGAACCTTAGATTTTTAGGAATAAAATAACAATTAATAATATAATATTTGTTTTAAAAACTATTTTATGTCAATTTTGACATTATTCAATAGTTGATTTTTTTGAAACTCATAACAGAATGATTACTTCGACCAAAGTTAATTAAATTAATCCTAACATGTCATATTAACCTATAAAATTAGTTTAATTCATAAAAAGTATCAAATTATACTTATTTAAGTATTTATAATATCAATTATGTCAGTATTTCATTAATAAGATAATTACTGCATCATCTTTGTATTATAAATAAATTAAATTATATAATGTATAAAAATTACAAATAAAATGTCATTATGTAGGAAATCTTTTTAGATTTCTAATGAATATTTATAGTTGAATTTATCTTATGTATGACCACATATTAAAAATGATTTACTTATTAAACTTTGATTTTAACTATTTTAACCCTTCTTTAAGTAAATTAATAATAAATGTCCTAATCTAATCCAAGTGGGCCTAAATGGTCATATTGTATTCCTAAGGTTGTTTTAGGTCTAATTACACTTGTCCAATAGAATTAGGACATGTGTTAGGGTAATAATAATATCATTTTTACCCTTAATTACCCTATTTACTTTTAACCATGGTAAAAAAAAGTAAAAAGTTACTATTCACAAAAAATTATTTTCATCTTTTTGAACCACATTTTAGTCCTTGATATTAACTGTGTCTCTTGGATTTTCGAAATTCCACTCACAGAAGCGGTAAAATTAAGTTTTATGAAAAATTCAGTTTTTTAACTACCACTTAGTGGTTTCACTATTCACCAAAAATGAAAGTTTCCAGAAAAATACCAAACATTAGGCCTAAGCTATATTTGATATTAAGAATTCAAAAATGATGTCTATTTTAACAAATTCAAAACATATCAGTTGAATTAATGAATTTAAAAATTAGTTCCCGTCATCAAAACAAATAGCGTGTTTTTAAGAGCTAATAACGATCAAAAGATTGACACTTGTTTATAACTGGTTTAAATGTGAAATTACATCCAATGACCAACATTGTATTAAATTGTAAAAATATATTCTAAATATACTTTAAAACCACTCAAATTAATAATTTATCACTATTAATTATTTCGATTAAAAAGGTTGTTTTTAATTATAATTTAGTAATTTTCACTATTCATCAGAATATGAAAGTTATCCGAAAAGTACCAAAATTTCACCCTAAGCTAATTTCGATATTCCGAATCCAAAAATGAAGACCATTTTGAAAAATAAAATTTACAAAATTTCAAAAAGTGGTTATTACTATTCATAACGACTAGTTTTAATAATATTTTAATAGCATATTGTTGTTTAGTAAAACTTGTTACTGCGTACTACACACGCTATCGAGGATGGTCGCGATTGCGTGTAATGCAAGGTAAGTCAAGGATGCATGTTGTGCAAGCTCCTTTTGATGTAGCGTAAAATACAAGATATTAATGAAATTAAAAAGAATATTTTTCATAAAATATCGGGCTGTTACAGGGAAGGCCCACGCTATGTAGAGTAGTAGTACGGGGAGGGCCTCCGTACGGGGTGACATCACCGCAGGTTAGTTCGTGGCGATCACCACTCGGGCCTGCAACCCAGAGAGTCAACCCAGCCTGCCCGTGGGGCGGTTGGTGTCTCGATCCTGGTTGGGTGTAGGAGTGCCCCTGCTCAGTGTATGCAGGGACTTCATGATGCACGTCGGCGGTGGCTCGGGCTACTGTAGCTGTCGACGTTGATGCACCTGGGTGAGCGTCCTCAGCCCGGGCCCGACGCTGACGTCGGGTCAGGCGAGCTGGTGCAGGTGGTGTAGGCGCATGGCCTGCCTGCTCTTCCTGAAGAGTCGGACGGCGGCGCTGACGCGGCCGGGCATGAGCTCTTGCCTAGAGCCCTTGGGTCGGGACCCTGAGCGGGCTGAGCCAGATGACGCCCGCCACATCAGCGTAAAGCGAGGAGTCGTCGAGGAGTTCCGGGGACAGAATCCCGAAACGGTTGAACATTTGGGTGGGGAGCAGGGGCTCCCTGCACGGCCTGTTAGGGCGGCGTTGACGGTGGGGCCTGGAGGCCTCCAGGTCCAAGCGGGCCATATCCCTAGTTGGGATGACCCCTTCCTCCTCATACCTGTGCACGAGGTTGTTGATCACCCTTCACTGGATGACCTCTGATGGGGAAAGGGGATGTGGGCGCCCCGTATTCCGCGATGTGGTGGCCGTCGTGGCGGTAGCGGCGCCATGTGGGGTGGCTGTGGCGATGTTTCCCTTGCCCCTGCATAGGCGGGCGGGCGGTGATCGTGTCTCTGTAACAGCAACCTGGTTCCTGAGAAACAAAGGGATCAACTCATCAGCACTGAGAGGAAAAGAATCAACAACCAGTGCCCCAACGTCCTTCCATTCTCCACGTCTGTAAGAAGGATCCACGCCAACACGCTGCAGAACGGAGTACCCCACGTTCTACTGCCCCGACTTCCGGTAAGTTTCACGACAGGCCCGCTATTTTCTTGGCGAGACCAGGCACTGTATATCTAGATCTGGTGACACGTCAATCTATTGGTTTCTCGAACGCTACTAATCTCCATATTGAGGAGAAGAATTTCACGTCGGGTTCACCATTTCTGTTTCCGACGCTTTCTCCGGGGCGCGTGCATCCGTCCATCCGCGGAGGAGGATGTGTTACGCTTGTTGCCCCGCGTTCCCACTTTCCAAAGGAGGGCGGAATTCGCTCCTTATTTAGGGACGTCTTCTCCTTGATCGAAACGAGATGATGGGATGTCGGTTCTTCCTTCTGTGGATTCCTCCTTAGAACTCATCACCTAGTCCGGGTCTCCCTCATAGATTTAATACGTAGTTCGTGAAACTCTTCCCAGTGCCATGTTTCCATGGACGCTAGTTAATTACACTGCTTCTGTCGGGACATTCCAAAGGGTCCAGTCTGGGCAGCAACTTTCAGTCGGGGGAGTAGTCACGTTGAGGCATCAGTAGCGTGTCTGGATGCTGGGGAACCTGGCATGTCGGTTTATTATCCCTGGACATAGGGCTTATCAAGGGCGTGGAAACCCGAGGCATCCCACATCGAGCGCGGGGAATTATATGCCATAGACACATATCTGAGGTTTTCCTCAGCTTCCCGTGTTTAACACAGGGTACACTGTGAGTTTAACGTCCAGCGGGGATGGATCAGCCCGATCAGAGCATTATCTAGAATAGATCAGATTGAGGGATTTCCCTTGAAGGGATGCCGATACCTGGGCCAGCCCATGGGCGGCTGTGAAGAGGAGCATACCGACATGGTCTCACCGGGATATGATGGTCCGGGCGAGGATCGGGGTGGATGGCAGATGGATGAATGAAGTGGAGGGTGGAATGGAAAGAAACAATCGCAAGGGCAACAGTGAAGTTGGGCTTGAGCCTTAAAGGGTCTTCCTACGTATCCCCGTGGCAGGGAATCAAATTCCGCGTAGTTCGGGATGGTGCCGGTGAACCGGCATGAGGGTGGACCTTGGTCCGATGGGCATCGTCAACGAACCGACGTGAAGGTGGACCTTGGTCTGATGGGCATCGTCAGTGAACCAACGTGAAGGTGGACCTTGGTCCGATGGGCATCGTCAGTGAACTGACGTGAAGGTGGACCTTGGTCCGATGAGCATCGTCAGTGAACCGACATGAGGTGGACCTTGGTCCGATGAGCATCGTCAGTGAACCGACGTGAAGGTGGACCTTGGTTTGATGGGAATCATCAGTGAACCGACGTGAAGGTGGACCTTGGTCCGATGAGGGATGGGCTTGAACCTCAGGGAGACTTCCTGCATACCATGCCTTGACATGGATCAAAGTCCTCGTAGTTCAAAGGATTTCATCGGTGAACCGACGTGAAGGTAGACCCGTGGGTCCAATGGGCATCGTCAGTGAACCGACGTGAAAGTAGACCCGTGGGTCCACTAGTGGTGGGCTTGAACCTTGGGAAGGTTTCCTACGTACCATGCCTTGACATGGATCAAAGTCCTCGTAGTTCAAAGGATTTCATCGGTGAACCGACGTGAAGGTAGACCCGTGGGTCCAATGGGCATCGTCAGTGAACCGACGTGAAAGTAGACCCGTGGGTCCACTAGTGGTGGGCTTGAACCTTGGGAAGGTTTCCTACGTACCATTCCTTGACATGGATCAAAGTCCTCGTAGTTCAAAGGATTGATGGAATACAGTTTAACGTCATGCAGGATGGTAGTGAACCCTGACGTGAATGAACGACATGCGGTGGGCTTGAACCTCGTGGAGGCTTCCTACGTACCATGCCATGGCATGGATCAAAGTTCTCGTAGTTCGGAATGGTGGTGGGTGTCAGAGAACCGACGTAAATGAGGGACCTTGGTCCGATGGGGGATGGGCTTGAACCTCTGGGGCTTCCTACGTACCATGCCTTGACATGGATCAAAGTCCTCGTAGTTCGGAATGTGGTCACAATAGCTTGCCGTCGGACTGGAATGCAGTTTAATGTCGTGCTGGACGCAGGTAGAACTCGTCGTGAATTGGATGACGGGTGGGCTTGAACATCGTAGAGGCTTCCTACGTACCATGCCTTGACATAGATCAAAGACTTCGTAGTTCAAAAGGGGCTTCGTCGGCGAACCGACATGAAAGTGGACCCGGGTTCCATTTGTGGTGGGCTTGAACCTCGTGAAGGCCTCCTACGTACCATGCCTTGACATGGATCAAAGTCCTCGTAGTTCGAAATGGTTGAGTCACGACGGCTTTTCGTTAGACCGGAATGCAGTTTAATGTCATGCTGGACGAAAGTGGGACCCGATGTGAAGAAATGATGGGTAGGCTTGAACCTCGTGGAGGCTTCCTACGTACCATCCTTGACATGGATCAAAGACCTCGTAGTTCAAATGGGTGTGCAGTTTAGTGTCATGCGGGACAAGGAGCATATAGTTTAACGTCATGCTGGACGAGGGTGTGCAGTTTAACATCATGCTGGACGAGGACGTGCAGTTTAACGTCATACTGGACGAGGGGTGAAACTCGACGTGAATGAGCGACCGAGTAATCTGGCTTGAACCTCATAGAGGCTTCCTACGTACCATGCCTTGACATGGATCAAAGTCCTCGTAGTTAGGAATATGGTAGGGGGTCAGGGTCAGTGCTCACTCTAAGCCCACGTGAGTCATGCACGGTGTGAGAAACAAGAGGTTGCAAGGACCTGACGATCACGTCGCGAAGGGTGCGTCCGTGAGAAGCGAAGAGGGTCTTACGCATTAGGTGGCCCATGGTGCTGGGACTTACTCCATGATGGAGGCCCGAGGTGCGGCAAAGCGCGGGGTCACAGTTTAACGTCATGTGTGGAGGACATGGTGCTTGGCAGTTTAATGTCCTGTAGCTTGGACAAGGTGGGTTCACTCTGCACCCCTAGGACTTACATAACCGGTACCCTCTGGTCCTTGGGGAAGGGAAGGTACCAGTAAGGTCGTGGTCAAGGGGGGTTGTGGAGCGAACCATCGAGGGGTCTACGTTAGCGTGGATATGCGATGAGGCAATAGCTGTTAGCGTGCCTATGCGAAGAAGCATTAGGCGAAGCAATGCTACGAGTGGTATTGTCCATGGGACTTTGAAATCACATCGTGCAAACCTGGAGGGTCGCACGGGAAGAGGAATTGCTAAGCGAAGGAGTGTGCTTCGCGAAGCGGAGTGCCTTGGCCTTAGCATGGGGCATTGGTGTGAGTGGAGGGTGCTTCGCGAAGTGGAACAGTACTCGCGGAGCACTGCCTCGCGAAGAAGGGGTGCCTCGCGAAGCAGGGTGATGCGAAGCAGTGTGCTTCACGATGCGTAGAGATCCTGCCTTAGCATAGGGATCACTAGCACAGGTTGGGTGTTTCGCGAAGCATAAGTGCTCCGCGGCTGCCCAGGTTCCCTTGGGAATCCCCTTACTTTGCGAATTCCCTTGAGCTTCGCGAAGAGAATCCCTCTCGGAAGAGGGGCTCAAAACGAGACCAAGCAAAGGCGTCTCGCGAAGTAGAAGTACCTCGCAGAGCTCATGATTCCCGGGGGAAAAGGGTGCTTCGCGATTCGGGAGAGGAGAAGCCGAAAGGTCAGATTGTTCATCCTTTGGACTCAGGGGGAGTCCGATATTTATAGGCAAGGGGCGCCACGAAGCAGAACTCGCGCGCCGCCTCAGGTGCTTCGCGGCGCGCTCGCGAACATCAACGTCATCCGCGAAGAGTTACCGCCTCTGGAGCTTCGCGAAGGTCAAATGTGTTTGCGGAGAGTTACCGCCTCTGGAGCTTCGTGGCGGGCTCACAAACGTCAAATGCGTTCGCAGAGAGTTACTACCTCTGGCGCTTCGCGAGACCGCGCTGCTCGGGGTGCTTCGCGGCGGTGCTTCGCGTCGGTGCTTCGCGTCAGTGCTTCGCGAGGCAGCGTGCCAGCCTTCATTTTCGTCCCTTCCTTTCGTGCAATATTTTGGCGCCAACACCTACGTAGTTCAAAAAGGTTTACCAGTGTTTGGGATTGAACCTCAGAGAGGTTTCCTATATACCTTGTCTAGGATATAGGGATCAAAACTAACGTAGTTACAAGGCATACTGTTTAACGTTGTGCCGGACGGAAGGGGCATACAGTTTAACGTCATGTGGGATGAGAGTGAACTGACATGAAGTGGTCGAGACCAATGGGTGTTGGGCTTGATCCCCAGGGAGGCTTCCTACATACCTTTCTTGGAAAGAGCATAGATAAAATTCCACATAGTTCAGAATGGGGGGATTTGGGATTACACACTAAAGTGGACCATGGATGATACCATGGTCAGTTCTTACTCTAATACCATGTGAGTCATGCTTAGTGTGAGAAACAATAGGCAGAAAAGACCTGATGATCACATCGTGAAAGGTGCGTATGTGAGGAATAGAGTGGGGCTTATGCGTGGTTAGCGGCCCAAAGAGGAAAGAGGGGCTTACGCTTGGTTAGCAACTGAGGGAGATGGAGATTGGGACTTACTCCAAGATAGAGGCTTGGTGGAGATAAATCACAAAGGGAGAGGGATGGGGTAACGAAGGTCCTTGTGCCCATATCTCCTCTAGCCTTTATGCACAGAAGAAGAGATGAGGAGCAAGGATGATACCTCCTGCAAGAAAGGCTAGGGGCTTACACCAAGAGCTTTTCCCTCCCCCGCAGACAGATTTCATTCCATGAAATAGGATCTCATTCCATGTAAGGAAGATCTCACTCCCGTGGAGACCAGTGGACATGGAAAATGTCTGAGGCAGAGCACCCCATGTATATTGCATGGGGCGAGGCTACAATTTAACGTTATGTGCTAAGAATGATGGTGCTTGTAAGTTTATTTTCCTATAGATCGGATGATGAGGATTCACTCCTCACCCCTAGGACTTATATAGCCAGCACACTTTAACCCTTGGTGAAGGGAAGGCAGTGGCAATGTCGTGTGGAGACAGGGTTATAGAGTGATCCATTGAAGGGCTCACATTAGCATGGCTAAGCAAAAGTACAATATTCTTTAGTGTGCCTATGCGAAGAATCATTAGGCTAAGCAATGCAATATGAAGCACCACCCAAGGGACCTTGAAGTCACTTTGCATAAGCCTAGAAGGTCGTACGGGTAAGGAGTGTGTAAAGAATGAGTTCTTGGAAAGAGGTACTTTGCGAGGAGGATGAGTTTCGCAAAGGTCGGATGCTCCATGAAGAGGATGGACCTCGCGAAGGGAAAGATCTTCGCGAATAGGTTGGGCGGGCTCTGCAAATAATGGGGTCTTTTCGAATGGAAACCTTTAATGGATAAGAGCTTCACCTTAGCAAATGACTCTTTATTTGGAGAGAGCATCGCCAATGCTCTACACTTCCCGAAACCTCAAGCACACCGAAGGGGCCCCTTCCTTTACGAATGTCATGTGCCTTCATGAAGGGAATCTCCAGGGTATTTTAGGCGTAGGGGTTTTTTTTTAGTTTTATGGGGTAGGTTATAAAATAATTGGGGAAATGGGGTTGTCTAGCGCCAAATGAAGTGGCGCTGGACAAAAAAAGGGCAAAGCGCCACATGAAGTGGCGCTTTGACCCCACTCCCCCCAAAACCGATATATATATAATTTATTTATTATAATAAATATAAAAAATACAAAAAATACATAATTATATTTTTTATAATAAATACAAAAATTATAATAAATTTACTTATTTATAATAAATATCTAATAAATATTATAATATTATTATAATAAATATACATTTTTTATACATTTATTACAAATATTATAATGTTATAATATTATAATATTCATTATAATAAATATCTAATAAATGTTTTAATAAATACTATTATAATAAATGCACAATAAATGTATAATAAATGTATAATAAATATTTATAATACATTTATATTTATAATAAATACTTATTATAATTAAATATAATAATATTTATAATAATAAATATCTAATAAATGTATAATGAATATTATTATAATAAATATACATTTATAATATCTATTATAATAAATATTATTATAATATTTATTATAATAAATTTATAATAAATATTTATGATAAATTTATTATAAATGTATATTTATTATAATAAATATTATATTATTTAATTATAATAAATATACATTTATATTAATATTTATAATAAATATACATTTATTTATTATAATAAATCTACATTTATTTTATACATTTATTATAATAAATACGTATAATAAATGTATAATAAATATTACAATATATATATATATTTTAATTATAATATAATAAATGTAATATGTAATTATGTATCTTTATTGTATAATTATCATATCTATGAATAATTATATACTATAATTATATAATTATAAATATACATTTATTTATTATAATAAATAGGTAATTATTTAAAAATGTAATATACATTTATTTATTATAATAAATATACATTTATATAAATATTATTATAATAAATATTATTATAATATTTATTATAATAAATTTATAATAAATATTTATAATACATTTATTATAAATGTATATTAATTATAATAAATATACATTTATATTACAATAAATATTATAATATTTAATTATAATAAATATACATTTATATTAATATTTATAATAAATATACATTTATTTATTATAACAAATCTACATTTATTTTATATATTCATTATTTATATATATATATTTATATAAATAAATATATTTATTTAAATATATCTATAAATATAATCATATAATTATATTTATTTATAAATATATTCATTATTTATATATATATATTTATATTAATAAATATATTTATAATTATAATTATAAATAAATATAATTATATGAATATAATTTAAATTTATTTATAAATAAATATTCATGAATATAATACATTTATTATAAATATAAATTAATAAATATATATTTATAAAATGTATTGTATTTATAAATATATTTAATAAATGTATATTTATAATAATTGTATTACATTTATAAATATAATAATAAATGTATTGAAATACATTTAATAAATATACATTTATTATAAAAAATACATTTATTAAATACATTTATTATAATGCATTTATAAAATACACTTACTAAATACATTTATTTAATAAATGAACTATATTTATAAATATGTTTAATAAATATACATTTATTATAAATACAATACATTTAATAATTGTATTTAATAAATATAATACATTTAATAAATATACATTTATTATAAATACAATATAATACATTTAATAAATATACTTTTGTTATAAATACAATACATATAATAAATATACATTTATTATAATAAGTGTATTTAATAAATATAATACATTTATTAAATATACATTTATTACAAATACAATATATTTAAATAAATGTATTTGATAAATATAATATAAATTTATTATAAATACAATACATTTATTAAATATAAATATACATTTATTAAATATACATTTATTAAATATACATTTATTACAAATACAATACATTTATTAAATATAAATATACATTTATTAAATATACATTTATTGCAGCCCCCAGCAGCAATGCCTGCAAACTCACCATCCTATGTATTGTATCTGCTTTTATTCCAATTCTTAATAATTAATTCATGTAGAAGTTCAGGGAACGTACCAGACAGGTAGATTTGAGGGTAATTTAGCGTGTAGGGTTTTTTTTTAGTTTAATGGGTTAGGGTTTTTTTTAATTTGGGAAATGGGTTTGTTCAGCGCCACTTCAAGTATTTAATAAATGTATTTTTTATAATAAATGTATATTTATTAAATGTATTTCAATACATTTATTATAATATTTATAAATGTAATACAATTATTATAAATATACATTTATTAAATATATTTATAAATACAATACATTTTATAAATATATATTTATTAATTTATATTTATAATAAATGTATTATATTCATGAATATTTATTTATAAATAAATTTAAATTATATTCATATAATTATATTTATTTATAATTATAATTATAAATATATTTATTAATATAAATATATATATATAAATAATGAATATTTTTATAAATAAATATAATTATATGATTATATTTATAAATATATTTAAATAAATATATTTATTTATATAAATATATATATATAAATAATGAATATATAAAATAAATGTAGATTTATTATAATAAATAAATATATATTTATTATAAATATTAATATAAATGTATATTTATTATAATTAAATATTATAAGATTTATTATAATATAAATGTATTATAAATATTTATTATAAATTTATTATAATAAATATTATAATAATATTTATTATAATAATATTTATATAAATGTATATTTATTATAATAAATAAATGTATATTACATTTTTAAATAATTACCTATTTATTATAATAAATAAATGTATATTTATAATTATATAATTATAGTATATAATTATTCATAGATATGATAACTATACAATAAAGATACATAATTACATATTACATTTATTATATTATAATTAAAAAATATATATATTGTAATATTTATTATACATTTATTATACGTATTTATTATAATAAATGTATAAAATAAATGTAGATTTATTATAATAAATAAATGTATATTTATTATAAATATTAATATAAATGTATATTTATTATAATTAAATATTATAATATTTATTATAATAAATATACATTTATAATAAATTTATCATAAATATTTATTATAAATTTATTATAATAAATATTATAATAATATTTATTATAATAGATATTATAAATGTATATTTATTATAATAATATTCATTATACATTTATTAGATATTTATTATTATAAATATTATTATATTTAATTATAATAAGTATTTATTATAAATATAAATGTATTATAAATATTTATTATAAATTTATTATACATTTATTGTGCATTTATTATAATAGTATTTATTAAAACATTTATTAGATATTCATTATAATGAATATTATAATATTATAACATTATAATATTTGTAATAAATGTATAAAAAATGTATATTTATTATAATAATATTATAATATTTATTAGATATTTATTATAAATAAGTAAATTTATTATAATTTTTGTATTTATTATAAAAAATATAATTATGTATTTTTTGTATTTTTTTATATTTATTATAATAAATAAATTATATATATATATATATCGGTTTTGGGGGGAGTGGGGTCAAAGTGCCACTTCATGTGGCGCTTTGCCCTTTTTTTGTCACTGGCGCTGGACAACCCCATTTCCCCAATTATTTTATAACTTACCCCATAAAACTAAAAAAAAAAAAAACCCCTACGCCTAAAATACCCGAATCTCCACCATAGGTGGAGGCTGGAAAGAACCCAGAGAGGTCCGACTCGCAAAGTCCAAGTTCCTGTAGAGGTCCATCTAAGGGTTTTGCGAAGGTCCGTGCGAAACGAGAGATCAGAAGTTGAAAGGACGGAGTCACAGTGGTTTGGAAGGGGGTGAGCCTTCTATTTATAGGCAACCACGATCAGCGAGGGTCGCAGAACCCACCGCAGAGATGAGTGACGTCGCGTAGAGGAGCCAGTCCGTTGTCCCGCGTCCACCTCACAAAGGAAGTTAAACGGCACGAAGAGGCCTGTGGAAATGGCCATTGTGGAGTGGGCCATGAAGGCTGATCACACCGCGAAGGGGCTGTGGGCCAGCGTCAGCCTTTCACCAGAGAATGATGCCATGGAGACTATCACGGAGGTGGTCTTGCAGAAACGGGACGGTCAGGCAGAGATCTTCGCCAAAGAGCACCATTGGGATGGCTTGGAGGGACTTAGGCCCCTTTGAAGTGTTAATCCACTCTACCGCATCCTTGAGTCCGCTCACTGAGCGGGACGATTTTTTTCAGTACCAAAAAATTCCCCCCTCAGGAGCCGATGAAAAAAAATAGGGTTTAATTATGAGGGAAGGACGCCGAAGATACATGGAAAATGGAACCCACATCGGATCGTGGAGATGGGTCGCGGAGGCGGGTGCGAAGCCGCGTCGTGAAGGCAGGCGCACCGCTGATTCAAAAAAGGATCCTAGTGAAGTGGCATCATTATGTGGGGGTGAAGGCGCCGCGAAGAGCCTTGGTGGGTCGCCGCAAAGAGCCTCAGCCGTTCACTGTGAAGCCGGCACCCACCTCACCTATATATTTGGGATCAAAGTGTTTTTCCGCATCTTGACCTTCACGAATAACGGTGATTGTGCTCTTTCTTCGCGAAATGATCTTCTCCATGAACGCTTTAGAAAACCGGAGTTCTTTAGTCCGGTGCTTCTTGAATGTTGTTTAGCGAATCGGGGCATCACGATCCGTTGCTTCCTTTGCGACGTAGGCCGAAGCCGAGGCTTATTCGCAGTGCAGAGTTAGTGTCCGATTGTCATTGGGAAAGGTCTTCACGAAGCGTCCCCTCAAACGATTCTTTTCCCAGCTTTCATGCCGCAACCAAAATTTCTCCAAGTACTCGGATCCACTGGCCACTCAGGAGGTTGAGAGAGAATTTTGTGCTGATGCTGCTCTGAGGGAGGCCATGGCAAATAATATAAAAATAGGTGAGTACATCCAGGGAACTTATGATCACAAATAATTAACAGAACGGCTGACATAGGTACAGAGGGAATATCCATTGTGCAAGAGCCTGCCATTATATAGTTTTGACTTGTGGGATGAAGTCTCCATCTCTGAAACCAATAAGGATGAGCCAGCCTACTGGTTTAGGAGCATCTTTGAGCAACACCCAGGGCTGCGGATTGGCATATCAGAAGAGATCGTACTCTAGTCACAGTGCATTGTTTGTACAACAATGTTAATAGTATTGATGGCATGGAATTGGCACAGGAGATATCCCCACCCCTGTATAAGACGATCATAAATGTTGGGCTCGAAAATCCAGACAAGGGGTGGATCACAAGATGGGACTTGCGCTAGGTGGAAACTTCACCGATGACTGGGCCTTGGCCTATTGGGCGTGTGTGTCCTGTGAAGAGTTTGAGAATATCTTGATGTGGGTTTTCCTGTATGAAGCAACCTGGTCCTCCAAATTCAGTGTATCTCAACTGAGGGAATTTATACCAGAATTGTTGAGCCGATGGTCACTAGATACCAGCACTTTCCATTTGCATTATGGAGAGGTTGGCATCAACCTCTAGGACCTCCATCATATTTCTGGTATTCCAATCTTGGGAAGGATGTATGATGAGTTCCTCCCTACCACAATTGTCTGGGAGGACAGGGAGAAGATGCCTCCTTTGGCGATGACATTGTTGAGGCTAGTACTAGGCATATACAAGGATAAATAGAATACCCGAGATATCCACTTTAAGCAGTGGTTCAGCTATTTCCTGAATTTCCCCCCATAAGAGGGATCACTGCTGGCGAGGCCCCCCATATGTCCGGGAGGAGCTCATCTGGGTAAATATGGTTTATACTGGCAGACCCTGAAATATAGCTTGTGGAAACTGTGGGGATACAACATCAAGACTGAGCAACGGCCGATAGTCAGGCTCGCCAGGTTTATCTCAGTGTTGATCTATGGGTGGATATTACCAGTCAGAGATGACCACATGGGGGTGTGACCAAGTACATTCATCATGGCGGATCAAATGGATGGTGGGGACTGCATCAACCTGGGTATACTGGTGCTGGAAAAGTTGTACCATCTACTTAGGTACGTTAGTGAGGGGAAGAGGCCGTTGTGGGTGTGCGTGTCTTTCCACTTTTTGTATAGCTGGATTGCGGCACACATGGGGGGCTATGAATATCTTAACCCCATCGCTCCACCTGGGATACATTCTTGAATGGAAATTTTGAACATTGTGAGGAGCACCCCATTGAAGCTGGAAGCAATGATTGTGTTGGGTAAGATGGGGTGATCAGAAAAATTCATCTTCCACCCATTTCCTTTTCCAATTAGGGCCAATACCGATGACGACATGGATACCATCGAGAAGTGGTCATATCTTCTATCCTTTTGCGGTGGTGTTCTAGTGGTGTGGGTAGATTTTGAACTCATATGTGAAACATATACCCCACACCAGTTTTCCCGAAAATTCTGGTGCATGCATAGGCTGACTCCTCAGGTGTATACGAATGTGCACCACGAGAATCACCCATGTGTAATGCGATAACTTTGGATAATCTTTACAAGGGAGGATGGGAAGATGGGGATTGATTTTCCTCTGTCTGATGTTGTATTCAGACTGGTTCACGAGTATGCTTAGAGTTGGGAGGCTGCCTACCCTGGTGAGATGCTGAAGTGAGTGACTATCCGAGCCTCCAAGGTGGTTCCTACACCTCGATGTCGAACAGTGATGATGGGGGGACTTCAAGAAGGTGGTGTGAACATACTACAGGGTGGAGAGGCTGTAATAGAAGGGGTGGCAGGCCATGAATTAGAAAACCTCGGACCAGTGCTAGCTAGAAGTGAGGCATGAGAGGTGGTAGTGTTGGGCCCGGTGGCTCCATATTGGAGGGATCAGGATGGAGGTGAATAATCTCGGGGCTTCTCCAGGGTCTCCCCTCAAGCTCCCAAGAATCAACTGTGTTCGGTATCAATCCCATCTAATGTCATCTTCCCAAAGGCTTGTAAAGATTGGGAAAAGAGAAAACAGTACCTCGACATTAACGGCATGTAGAAAAAATTGAACATGTACATGATATCGCTGGGAGAGATTGGCTTTGTGAACGGTGGATTCAATGCTTCCACTTCCGAGGGAAGAAAGTTTGTAATGGATCTGAGAGAAGTAATACATTCTTGTGGTGACATGTGGCCGATGTCACACTGGGCAAGGGTGCGGCTGAACATGACTACTCCAGCAGAACTGACGGCGGCTCAACTGGAAGAGTGTTTTCCCTTTCCTGGCTATGCAAATGAATCAAGGGGGGAAGAAGTTAATGAGTATGTGTTTTTCTAAGAAACAAATAGGACTTCCAAGGGAGCCTTTCCTGAAGAAGGAGTGATAACGGCCTCGGGGGGAATCTCCATGGGAAAATTCATCGCAACCTTAGAAGTGAGTCTCTACTCCCTTTCATTGCACTTGTTCCCTTCCTACCTTATCTTGATTTCTCAACTGGCACTTATCTGTGTAGGAGAATCCTCAATCGGCCACTCCAGCTGATGAGGGAGAAGGCTCGACAGGCATAGATAACCAAACACTAGGGACTGCAGCTAGAGAGATGGTGGTTGCGGAATCCAATGGTGATGGCGGAGCAGGGGAGGCCTCCTCAAAATATTCAGATCCCACAATCATATATGGAGGGTCACGTCCTAGCCTCCCAGCAATAGTAGACACAAGGTGAGATCAAGAGGCTGACCAGGGTAAGTCTCATACTCTAGAGCTATACCCATAGTCTGGTCGGTCAAATGGGCTAATGTGACCCCTTCCTACATAGTTTCTAGGATGGTTCATACGTTGCTGATGCAAATGGATAGAAGAACTTAGGATCTGATCTGAATAGAGTTGCTGATACCTATAAAATTGAGTTCCCTAACTGACTGATCCATAGTTCCCTATGAGCGGCCGGTGGCGGCGGCCAATACTACTGGTTAAACAGAGTCTAGCATTGACCGGGTGGACATTATTTAAGTAGAATCCAGCAATGAAGACCAACCCAAGGAATACCCTAATTCTGAACCCCTGGAGTCATTTCCTAAATATGAACCTGCTGACGTAGAGGATCGAGACGAGACTGCTTCTAACAGAGAGGATAGCAAGACCATTCGTCATCAGTCATGGAATCTGATCAAGCATTTTATCAAGGAGACCCCACAAATAGAATGGATATTCCAGATGGGTTGGCTTTGTTCTCAACTGCGTGAGCTATGCGCTGGAGTAGTAAATTCCCAATGCCCTCATGTTCTTATTAAAGACCACCATGTCAAGAGGGTGTGGGAGGAAACACGTAGCCTCAGTGTTGGTTGGTAGTAGAGGAAGGTCATCAATATCCAAAGACTCTGGGAGGATGTGCATGAGATCCAACAGTTGAGGGAATGTGAGAACGAGTAGTCCACTTTCCTTGATGCACAATTGAAGCTCATATCATGACTCAAGGACCAGCTGGTAGAGGCTGAAGAATAGATGAGGTGATCCTCTGAAGATATGTCTATTATCCGAGCCAATGAGGATCGGGCCTAGCTTGAGGCTAATTAACTATGCCCCATTTCCATCAAAGAGGATCAGGAGATAATAGTCAACAGCGGATCCTGGACGCTACAAGTTAGAGAGTGGTGGAGTTGGGACACTCCATTGAAGAGGTCAACATGTCTATGGGAGGGTCCAATCATTGGGCATTGTAGTTTGTGTAAACTCATAAATGTACTTTCATACTTTTCTTGTTTATGTTGGTTGTGTGAATGAGTTATGTTATTTGTTTTGGTTTTCTATATTTCCGTCACATTCATGAAATATCTAGCGATCAATCCCTAAGCTCGTGTGGATCGTGCCTGATGTGAGAAACAAGGGATGGATACATCATTATTACATTTTGAACATGAGAGTTCCAACCAGGATCTGGGAATCTGGGGTCTGAAAAACCAATCTGGATTTCCGAGATGAAAGAGGGAGGCCAAACTGGAGAACGAAGTTCTCAGATCAGTCGAATTGATTCTTTCCCAACGTGATCTAGTGCATGAGTGTGGTAATACTAGGGGCGATAGAATCAATACGAATGGAGGGGAGTGGAAAGTGTGAATCATGATACCCAAAATTTGGAACACTGTAGGGATGTCATGATAATGAAGGATAACCGTTGACCATGTTTTAAACATAGTATCCCTATTGTGTTGTCCTGAAATGGGGATAACAAATGAGGGTTGATAGCTGACCATTTTTGAAACACGGAGCCTGATTCAAAATGTAATCCATTACTCTTCTGGAATGTTATCCCAGGATAGTAGGTGAGCCATAGGTTGAGCACCCATACTATTAGGGGGTTTCTTCAGGTGTGAAAGAGGATGAGGATGTAAATGTAGGTCACACAAAGTGTGAAGGGTGGAGTGGTGATCTATTCAAATAGAGTCCAACACTCTTGAAATTATGCCACTGTGTTGAAGACTCATGAAGTGAGTTCACTGTTCTAATCAGGGATCATACTAATTTCCTAAAAGGATCTCTATGGCGAGAGCCTAGAGTGGCCCATAGTTTTACGTCATGCTAATGAGGATGATAGACATGTAGTTTAACATCGTACTATGAGAAAGAAGACAATGAACGGTCCCGAAAGGGGGGGTGAGGCCAGGACGGCCATATTAGAGGGTTTAAAAGTGCGTGGCTAGATCTGGGGAAATAGACATCCAGATGTCACTACGTATCCAACTAGGTTATGAATAAATGCATACGTAGTTCTGCAAGACCCATGCAATTTAACGTCATGCGGTAAAGATGTGAGGTGGAAGGGATATCTAAAGGAGTATGTGATGTGGTAACTATAAAACTGATGTGAATGAGGAAAAAAGGAATTCCACCCCACATCACGTGCCTCCAATAGAGATCTCAGGACAAGGGGCCGAAAAGGATAATTTTTAGTCTTTCCCTGAGGCAAAATGCTCGGGTGTTCCTATGTATCCCATGAAGATGAGAATCAATCAAGACATAGTTTTCAAAGAGATGTGTAGTGAGAGACCAACACTATAAATGGAAAACCTCTCTAGTGGAGACGTTAAATCATCCCATAATTATCATGGGGAATCCTGAACTTATCTAGGGTAGAATCGTAGTTTAAAGTCATATATTGAGGATGTGGTTACCCAAAAAGGAAATGCGTGATGCGGTATATATCCCAACATGAATAAGGTCCAAGCAGTTCACACCACACCACGTGTTCCAAGTGGGATTCTTTAGACCATAGACCAGAGGTGATCTAACCTGGGGCTGGACCTGATGGAAATCTATTTGGTGTTCTTATGTATCCCATGAGGATAGGAATCAATCCATATGTCGTTCTAAAATTGTATTTTAACATCATGAAGGATGAGAGGTATGTGTAGTATGGCTACACCAGTACACATCCTACCAAAACCACTAAGCCCATGTGAGTCATTCTTGATGTGGGAAAAGAAGGAGTAGTGATGAGATTCTCCTGGTATAGGGAGGCACACATTATGGGTAATGGAACTCTAAGTGAATGACGTTCCAATAATAATGAACCACCTACTTAACACACATAGATGCACAAATGGGTAAAAATGAGTGTGATGGAATCCCACTTAAACATAAGGAAGTGGAAGGATGTGAATCATGGTGTCCGAGATCTTGATTGCAATGAAGGTGGCCTGATGATAGACGATAATAGTTGACCATGTTCGAAACATAATATTCATTTCATGTTAGCCTGGCATGGGGATAGATAAATGAGGGTCGACCGCTGACCATGTTCGAAACACGGACCCATCACAAAATGTTGTCCGAGGTGTTCTGGAGCATTGGCCCAAGATGGTAGCTCAACCAATTTGGCATGAGACCAGGACATAAAGTGGGTCCCTTCAAATAGGGAAGCTGATGGAGATCCAAATAAAGGGATCATGAGGTGTGTAAATGAAATGAGGAAATGTCCATGTGAAATCCAAAACTTTGGGCTCTTCTCCATAGTGTATTTACGTACACCAATGATACATTTCAGATAGAGGGAGCCAAATCCCTTTCCAAGGACAAGGGTTCGGGGGATGCAAACTCCTATTTTAAGGTTATATAGTGTACCATTGAGAGGGTACTTGGTTTAATGGGATGTGAACAAGGTGCAGAAGTATCAAAACCCATCGTAGATGAGGACCAAAGAGGCCTTCCATCTTGTGACAGATTCCTGTGGCTGGTCCTAAAGAATAAACATTCGGGTGTTCATACGTATCCCATGAGGATGGGAATCAAGCCATACATAGTTCTCGTAGAAATATATTAGTTTATGGTCATAGAACTCGGACTAGTTTGGGACGAGACAAGGGAGAAACATGGTGTATTTGTTGAAAAACCCAATGTGAATGAGGACCTAAGAGGTACTCATCACACCACATGCTTCTGACATAGTTTGGATCAAGGGGGGCCGAAAGAGGGAAGGATTTGAGATACATGGGGCTAGACCTAAAGATTAAGTGACAGGGAATTCCTACATATCCTACGGGGGCAGGAAACAAGCCATACATAGTTCATGAATATGGCATGGTAGGGTACCAATATCGGGGGAAATATTTCCGTGCAGGTCTATCCCATTCACCAAAAGAAGCAGCATTTGATGGATCTTGTTTGTTCTTTAGAGTGGATGTGCGTTTTTTAATCAGAAAACCCAAGATGGAGAATCCTTGCGTCACTGTAGGAATCAATACATATGTAGGCCTTGAAAAATGACATGGTGGAGTACTGATACCAAACATGAAATCCCCTCGAGTGAGGATACCACAATGCAGTGTCATTTTTCATTATGCGTCCAAGACGCTAGTGTCATAGTTTAGGGTCGTATAATAGGACCAACCCATGCATTTTAATGTCGTGCAGCAAATACATAATAGGTTAAGGTCATGTGGGACCAAGGAGTATATTTTAACGTCCCATGGCTTAGAAGCACATAGAAGAATGAGGTTCTAAAGGGATAGTGTGAGGGGTGATAAATCAAATCCGATGAAAATGAGGACATCAGTCCACATCACATCGCACACAACCCCAGAGGGGGAACCATAGGGCAAGGGGATAGAAAAGATCAGAGGATATAGGGATGGACCAGAAGATGAAATGTTCGGGAATTCTTACATATCCCATGAGGATGGGAATCAATCCATACGTAGTTCTGGAAGAGGTCGTGCAGTTTAATGTCATGCAATAAGGATGGGGGTAAGATAGACTAGCTCCTGAAGGGGGAGTATGTAGTGCAGTTATTTCAAATGTAGCGTGAATGAGGACATAATCCCACATACACCACACCATGAAATCCTATAAGATTTAGGGACAAAAGTATAAACATAAGAGATAATTAGTGGAGCCTGAGCTGGACCTAAAGATGAAATATCCAGGATTTCATCTATATCCTATGGGGGTATGAATCAAGCTATATGTAGTTCTGAAAGTGTCATTTAGTTAAACGTCATACGATAAGGATGTGGGGAGATCTTAGTTTAAGGTCATAGAGCTCAGACTAAAAGAATAGAGACTCTTCTAAGTAGGCATGAACCTTGACCAAACACCTAAACCCATGTGAGCAGTTCTCAATGTGGGAAAAAGGGTGGATAAGATCTTTCCAATGCATGGAATACAGAGAAAAGTTAAATAGTGTGGAGCCTCAAATGACACCACACCATGAATTCATCCTCTTAAAAATAAAACGTGCACTAAGGGATAGCACTAAGAGTGCCAAAATTCTAGTTGGACATGATGGAGTTGAAAATGATGTGAATCACGAAACCAATATTTAGGGCTTAATGGTGGTGGAGGAAAGATGGAGGATAATTATTGACCATGTTCGAAAGACAACATTCATATTGTGTGACCTGAAATGGGAAAAAACAATGAGCATCGACCACTGTCCATATTCACAACATGGGACTTGTGTCAAATGTTTATTTCAAATCCTCGAATAAATTGGCCCAAGATGGTAGGAGAGCACTGAAGCCTAGCATCCATTTCGTTTGGGGGTCCTCTTGAATGTGAATTATGATGAAAGACAAAATAACGGGAAACATGAAGCATAGAAATGGATGAAAACATGACTATATAGAATTCAACACTCTAGGTCCTGCACCAGAGTGCTCATGGGCAAGTTGGTGAATTCCCAAAAAGGGTCGAGGGGCCCAATTTGAGAGCAAACAACTTGAGAAGATGAGTGGAGGACAGGGGGATGGAGAGATCTCAAGGTATAGGTACATGGTGTGGCTGTTGAAAACCCATTGTGAATGAGAACATAAGCTCACACCACACCACATACCCTCTCCTAGATAACTTAGGCCATGGGGCTAAAAGGAAGAGGAGGTTTCTAAGAAATAGGGTTGGACCTAAAGACAAAATGTTTGGGAATTCTTACGTATCCCATGAGGATGGGAATCAATCCATATGTAGTTCTAGATATGGCACGCAGTTTAACATCATGTGGTAAGGATGAAGATAGGGTGGGGTATCTTAGTGGGGAATGTGAATGGTGTGGCGAATAGCCCAATGTGAATGAGTACATCAACCTACATGTGCCACACCATTCATATTTCGAGGAGAGAAATCAGGACGATTGGTTGAGAGAAAGAATGGTTGAACCCGGTATGGGCCCAAAGATGAAATGTTCGGGCATTTTTATGTATCCAATGAGGATGGGAATCAAGCCAAACTTATTTCTTAAATTTTTTTGAAATTTAACTTCATGTGATAAGGATGTGATAGATCTTAGTTTATGGTCATAGAGCTCGGACCTAAATATGACCAGTTTAATGTCGTGTGTGTGGGACAAATGGTCGGAAAGGGTGAATCACCATTCTTGTAATTTGGGAGACCACAGAATGGAAATAATAATTGAGGATAAATGTTGAACATGTTTACAACACAGTATTCCTCTCATGTGGCCTGGAAAAGGAACAAACAATTGATCATCGACCACTGACAATATTCACAACATGGGACTTATGCCAAATTGTTGTTTAAAATCCTCAGGGATGTTGGCCTGAGATGATAGGAGAGCACTGAGTCCTAACATCCATGTTGTTTTGGGGTCCTTTCGGATGTGAAGATGATGGAAACCCAAACTATGGGATGCGTAATATGTGGTGGTACTTGTGCAGTTTAACGTCTTGCAGCAAGAACAATGGATGAAGGAGGGGTGTCTCAAGGGGATGTGTGTGGCATGGAAAATATATCTCGATGTGAACACAGACATAGAGTCCATACCACACCACACAATCCTAAGTGATAACTTGGGCTAGGGGTCTGGAGAGCTCGAGGAACCTAAGGTTGGGCCACAGACGAAAATTTCCAGCCATTTTTCATTTTATCGTCATGCGGGACAAGATCTGAGTAGTTTTGTGTCCTTTATCTTGGGTGGATCACACATTTTAACTTTGTGTAGTGAGGAAGGGGGTGATCCTAGTTTAAGTTCATAGGTCTCGGACCATAATTAAGCGACCCTTTATGTGGGTATTGCCTTACCAAAACTCCTAAGCCCACGTGGGCAATGTTCAGTGTGGGAAACAAGGAATGGGATCAGGTACACCCCAACATATAAGGGTATGATAATGAAGAAAAGAGATTATGCAGGGTCGATCCCAACCAGACCAGCATTCCTGCTCGAGGAACACTGATATTTGAAGGGATAACAACACAAAATGAATCATTTCACCAAATATTTGGAAAATATAGGGGTGGTGATAATGATGGAGGATGGATATTGACCATGTTTGAAACACATCATCCATATCGTGTGACCTGAAATGGGACAACAAATTAGTGTCGACCGTTGACCATATTCGCAATGTGAGACTTATAACAAAGTGTCGTTCAAGACTCTCTGGGACGTTGGACCGAAATGGTAGGTGAGACATAAGGTTGAGAATCAATACCATTTGGGGGTCCTTTTAGATTTGAATGTTGATGGAGACCCAAATAAAGGGAATGCGTGAATCATGAATATGCCTATGCAGTTTAATGTCATGTGTAAAAAATGAAATAGGTGGATATCTCTAAGAAGGGGAATACATGGTGAAATCATGAAAAACCCGATGTGAATGAGGGAAAACGAGGCTCACACCACACCATGTGTTTTGATAGGCATCTATTCCAAGGGGTCAGACCCAAGGGGAGATCTTGATGTTTGGGGTCAGGCCCACAGAAGAAATGTCTAGGAATTCCTACGTATCCTGTGGGGGAAGGAATCAATCCATACATAGTTTTTGAAGGCACCATACAATTTAACATCGTGTGGTGAGGATGTGGGAAATCTTAGTTTAGGGTTATAGAGTTCAGACTATAACGGTATATTTTTTTCCCACAGTTTAACATCATACAGGATGATAAAGCAGTTTAACGTCATGTGGGATGGGTACTGGGTAGTTTTACATCCTTTATTCTCGACGGATCATGCAATTTAACATCATGTAGTGAAGAAGGAATAGTTTAAATTCATGTGGGAATGATTAATCAAAATACTTCTTAAGGAATTTAGTATTGGTGGGAGGAGTAATATTCTCACCATCTATGCTGACTAGGAAGTATGCACCATTTGGTTAAACCTTTTTCATGATATAAGGTCCATCCCATTTGGGTTCTAGCTTGGGTGGCTTCCTTCCAAGTATCATTGGCATTCTCAGGGCCAATACCATGTCACCTTGTAAAAAAGATTAGAATTGAACTTTCTTGTTGAAAGGTATAGATATCTTGTTCTGATGCCTCTACAGATTGTGCAAGGCACAAAGCCTGTTCTCATCAAGCACTTCCAGTTCAACAAGAAAGATTTCAGATACCTTGTCTAGTGTATGCTGATCTTATAAAGTTGTGCATAATGAAGGAAACTGAATCTCGATGGGCAGGACTACTTCTGTTCCATACACCAGGGAATATGGGGTCACCTAAGTGGAATTATGAGTCATTGTCTGATACACCCAGAGAGAAATGGGGAGTTTTTTTGGACAACTCTTCTTGTTCTGACCAACCATCTTCTATAGAATGTTATAGAGGGTTTTGTTGAATGACTCAAACTACCCATTTTCTTGTGCATGATAGTGGTAGGTATGATCAGAACGGATGTTGTACTTGGCATAAAACTTATTCAGTTCAGCTGCCTAGAAGTTGGTTATGTAATCAGTGAGGATGTTATGAGGGAATATGAATTGGTAGATGATATTGGAGCACACAAATTCAATGTTAGAATGGGACTTGACCTCCTTGAGCGGAACTGCCACTACCCGCTTGGAAAATAAATCTGTAGAGGTCAGGATGAACCTGCACTGGTGAGCTGTCACCGGTGGATATGGTCCCATGACATTGATTCGCCAGACCAAAAAGGGCCAAGATTACTTGGTATTGTGGAGAGGCTCTAGTGTACGATGCACAAAATTATCAGGAATTTGGCATGCATGGAACCTCTTGGAAAAATGTATGCAGTCACAGATCATAGCTGGCCAAAAATACCCCAATCTATGGATCTGGTGAGAGAGTTTCTACAATGTCTGATAAGCCCCATAGAAATTGGCATGAACGTCCTACATGACCTAAGAAATATCAACTCCATGAATTTAATGGAGGATGATCCCATCAAATCTATTTCTGTAAACGATTTTCTCAAGATTGGGACCACTCTGGAGGGTGAACTACAATGCACACCATCAGATTCACTCAGGCTCGGCTCGATCTTCTGGGATATTTCTGTGTTAGAGATACTCAATAAAGGGGGTTATCTAGTCATGAATCACTTCCAACACTACGGTACAGGGATATAAGAGTCTTGACATGGAGGCACCAGTGGTAAAGTGGCTTACCTGTGGGCCTTCATCGTCGTCCGGAGTAACAGGAGCGATGACTCTCTAATACGCCACATGGATAATCAAATAATCCTCGTCATTCTTTGCAAGGGATGTGGCCATGCCTGCCAAGGTGTCAGCATGACCGTTCTATGAACGAGGGAAATGAGTAACTTCTAGCCAAGATAGGAACTGGGCCATCAGGTTGCGAGTACGTTCTAATAGTGGTACAAGCTCTGGATTTTTGATGACGTAGTCACTGTTGATATGCTTGTTGACTAGTTTAGAGTCCTCTTTCACATGAAAGTGGGGAATTTCAATCTCGAGGGCCATCTTGATTACAGTAATGAGAACTTGGCATTCCGCCGGATTGTTTGTACAACCTTCTGACAATAGAAATGAATATGGTAGAACATCTTGCTCTATCATGATGAAGACGATACAAATTCCCACTCTGTTAAGTATATGATCATTAATTCTTCAACCGGTATGGATTCATGAAGTTTCATAAAAATGAATTTTCCAACATGGAATGGCTTGATCTACTGAGAGGATTGCTTCATCCCAAAAATCAATATCTAGAGACTAGTCCATGGGAATTGGATGGGTGGAAAGGAAGCCTTCCAATGCTTGTCCCTTAATGGACTTATGGGAGAAAAACTTGATGTTCAACTATTGGATAATCACTTCCCACTGAGCTTGACAGCCTATCAACATGGGGTGGTTCAGAATGTAATTCAGCATATCCACTCGAGACAATAGTTGTATCTCATAGTGCTGCAAGTAATGTCGCAATTTCCACACTGCGAATACCAGCACAAGGCATCTCTTCATGATAGAGGAATATCTAATCTCTCTATCGAGGAGCATGCAACTGAGATAGTATAAATTGTTCTTTGTTCCCTCATTGTTCTTCTAGTCAAGAAGGGTGTCGAGAGATCACTTCAGAGTGGTCACATAAGGGACCAACAGCTTTTTGGAAACTAATGGAATCAAGATCAGAGGTTGTAATAGGTACTAATTTATTTCCTCAAAATTAGTTTGACACTCTTCATCCCATTGATAATCGGCACCTTTCTTCATGAGCTGGGAAAAGGGATTAAACTTGCCAGCCAGATTTGTGATAAATCAGCGTATATAGGCTAAGTGGCCTTGAAATCCTCAAAGCTCCCAAATGTTGCTCAAAGGAGACATCTTAATGATGGTCTTGATCTTCTCTAAATTTATCTTGATGCCTCTATATCTAAGAATGAAGCCGATAAATTTTTTTGAGGTGACCCTGAAGGTTCACTTCAATGGGTTCATATTCAGGTGGAGGGATCGAAGGAAAATGAATAGTTTCTCGAGATCATTGAGATGGTCATGGGGTTATAAAGATTTGACCACCAGATTGTCCACATATCATTCCATCAATGTCTTGAGGATCTGCTTAAATATATGATGCATGGAACGATGATAGGTGGCACCTAAATTCTTTAGACCGAACGGTGTTACCTGGTAGAAAAACGTACCTTGTGGTGACCTGGAGTCTGTAGACTCTTCATACTTAGGGGCTATTTGAATTTGGCTATAACCAAAATACCCATCCATAAATGAGAGATCCTGAAACCCAGCGGTGGCTTCAATCAATAGATTCGTCGCAGGAAGGGTAAAATCATCCTTTGGATAGTGATGGTTGAGATCCCATAAGTTAATGCAGACTCTGATCTGTCTTTTCATTTTCCTGATTAGCACAATTTTATCTAACCATCTAGAGTACTATACCTCCTTGATGAAGTTGTATTTCATGAGCTTGTCAACCTCGGCCTCGACCATGGTGTCGTGAGAAGGTTTTATCTTTCTGGGAGGCTGTTTGAATCCATGATGATTTTCTGGAAGTCCGAGGTGGTGGATAGAGACCTAAGGATCTATTCATGGAATCTTGTCATAACTCTAGGAAAATACATCATGATTCTACTTCAGGAATTCCAAGTATCATTGATTCATGCTCAAATTTACCCAAGAGATAAAGGTAGAATGGTCCTTGTAGTTTAGCTGGGGTTGTTGAATCCTCAAAGACCTGAGAAGTAACCTACGGACATGTACATTCTATAGAGTGTTTTTGGCTATTAAGTGTCCAACTTTGGGATGATTTTAGATGGGTTTTAGTTAACACTAATAGTCTTAAGTGAATTCAAATTATGATAAGGGTTGATCCTAGGTTATTACAAGGGGTGGATTGGATGCATTATTTTTCTTGTAAAAATATTTCAATTTCTTATATTTGAGATGTGTTCATTTAAGGAGATCAAACAAAATCATCACTTATTGGTCTAATGTCTACACACCCTATTACTAATCACCTATACACTTGAAGGATCAATGTTCTAAGCACTCCAAGGTAAAGTTTCTTATTAGCACTTGAAATGTGTGACCTTAAATTCAGTAAGGATGAAGAAGTTTTAAAGTCATCAAATAAAAATCTCATTTGAAAGAAGTGATTATCCATTAATGGAGTGAGAAATAAAATCCAATAAAGCCCCTTTATACTCCCTTTGATCAACCCATAAGTGGGTTATCCATCCATTTATTATATGGTTTCAATGGAAGTGGAAAGTAGACTCATGAGGGAGGATTTGGAGAAGTAGAAAAACAATGAAATAACAATCACTCCACCGTTGTGTGATATATCACAAGGTTTGGTATGTAAAAGTTCACACCTTGAGAAAATGGTATAAAAGTGATAATAATAAGAATATAAAAGAGAAGATGAAGAACTTTTATAAAGAAACTAAGGTAATTCAAGGAACTTACAATTGAAGGAATGCAACTACAACATCAAATTGGCATCATAACATTAAAACGAAACAAAGCTCAAAGATGATAAAATACTCCACCACCACTAGCTTAAATAGGAATTATGGGAGACTTGGGTCGAGTCTCCAATAGTAAAAATCATCCCACTTGATTATGGTAGGCCTAGGGTGGTGGAAAGCTTGTGGAACTTGGACTTTTCCACACTTGACCCGAGGTGGCAGCCAGCTTTCATCCACCAAACAGACGCGCTTGGAAGACCTTATATATGGCTGAATCAGAGTGGGACATAGAATAATAAAATGTATCCCCAGATGTATCCTAACCTCCTATAAAATTTGGGCCCATTTGGAGTTGTTTATTCCAAAATATGATCATATTAGTAGGATTTTTTCCTGGGCCATAGAATCTGTCCCATAATTTAATCCCCACATTGGGATGCCTTAATAACCACCAGGGGGGCCGAATTAGCACTGGATCATGGAGAATGATATGTTCATATACATTTCTTCTATCATCCAACTAAATTTGGCCATCATTGGGCCTGTATGTTGGGCCCCACATTCGTATCAGTGGTCTGGTTTCAAATCTGACTTCTCCAGAATTGTTTCCTTTCATCACAAAATATCCCCATTTTCTTCCATGAATTCTACATTGATCCCTGAATAAAACATGTTCATATTTAAGTGTAGATCAATTTACAAAAATATAAAGTTAAAATATGGATAATTACATTCCTTAAAATCAGATGAATCATTGGGTACTTTAAATGTGTTAAAAAATGTACCACATAATAGTGCATTTTAAGAAGGAATTACAATCATAATGTGAAATAATGTTCAAAGTGTAAAATGCACTAAAATGGTGTTTATAAATAATAAATAACATGATTATTATATATATTAATAATGAATATTAGCCTCATTTAGTGGCTAATCAAACCCCCAACCTTAGTTTTGCTAGTCCCGAGAAAAATATATCTCAACAATATGAAATTCGAATTACCTTTTCCAAAAAAAATTTAATACACAATGATCACCAAAAACCCTTCTACCAAAAAATCATGAAACCCGTAAAAATATTTTAATACAAGATATTTTCATAATCAGATCCCAATTTGAAGACCATTCCTTTGTTCAAATTCATTTCCATATTTCATCCAATATCAATTAAGTATGAGGATGTGTTGTGTATCACAATAGACATGGGGGTTCATATTTATTCAAGGGGGAAATGAAGGAAGCACTCTGTGGAATCACATTTCAATATTAATATGAGTATTCAATTTTGTTTTATTCCATTATTTGGTTTTGCAATTTTTCCATGGTAATTAAAGTTACACTCAAAAGAGTCAACCCCTATAGAAAGACTTTGTCTATGACTCCCATGATCAAAGACCTTAGGGAACCAAGTGAATCCCACATTCTCAGGAATCATCTCGAGTTAAATTAGTCAAAAACAAATTCAAATTACCAAAAATTGAGATAAAATTACTAACTCTGGGCCAGACAACTATGGAGTCACGATCCCCAAGTGACGAAAGCCACGCATTAGGTCATTTCATTTCTCTACGCACAAATTTATTATTATTTTTTAACTTTTTTTATTGAATACTCATATAAAAACTAAAATGATCACCAAAACTATGTTATTTATTTAGGGGACCCCATGAACTCAAACTAATACCCCACTATCCAAAGGATGTGCATTGTGATCCTTTTTTATTTGGATGAAAATATAAATGATGAAATATCACATTGGACAGCCACACCTTCCAAAATCTATGCTCATTAAATTATACAAGGATTAAAATCAGAATCAGGGCATGCTAAATCATTTGATATTCAGTTTCAAAGTGTGCAATGTGTATTGCCATGTTCAATGTTAAAGGAATATTTCCTTCCATTTACACATTTTTTTTCAAATCATTCATTTTTTTGACACAAAAGAATTTTTTATTTTATCTCACCCCCCATCAACTTAAAACAACAATGTCCCCAATGTTTCAAGAAATGAAAATTTAGAAGGAGTAGAGGCAGATAAGGGAATTTCAAAAAGGATATTGAAATATGAGGATCATGGAATGAAGTCACCTGGTGGTTGAAGTGGATGTTCTTACTACTCCAAATTAGTCCTTTGACCTCTTAGGGGATGTAGGCACCTCCTTGATTGAACATGTATCACCCAAAATAGTCCCTAAACAATACAAAGAAGAAAAAACCAGAAAAAACAAACAACACAATGACTTATTTAATTCCAAGTATCATCATTTTTATGGTTTTCCCTATTTTTTGTTTTTTTGTTTTTTAAATAAAACTAATGATATATTTTTTTCTTTTAAATTTCTGGGTAAGGTATTACTTAGGGATGACATGACATGACACGGATGAATACGATGCTCCCCTTTCATACCCATCCATACTCATAAAATAAGAACAGGTCAATAGTCAATTTTTTTAACCTACAAAAACATAAATAAAATAAAATAAACTGATGATACATTGTATTACTTTAAATTTCGGGGTAAGTTATTACTCAAGGATCACACCACTTGACACAGATGAATATGGAACTCCCCTTTCGTACCCATCCATACTCATAATAGAAGAACATGTCAACAGTCTATTTTATTTAAATATTAAAATGATTAATAAAAAAATGATTCCAAAAATATTGAAAACATGAAAACCATTGGTTTCCTCCCATGTAGTGCTTTGTTTAACGTCGTTATCCCAACATGGATCCTAAATCTATCAATTTTCCCTGGTTCATAGGTTGGATCAGTTAACTCAACCTCTATTTCCTATTTATTGAATGATTCAGTGAATGGTTTTAACCTTTGACCATTGACCTTGAAAATGTAACCACTTGTGGGATATTGAATCTCACTGCCCCATGGGGGTATACATGATGCACTATGAAAGGACCTGACCATCTAGACCTTAACATTCCCGGGTGTAAATGAAATTTTGAACTATACAAGAGCACAAGTTTTCCTGGTTCAAAATGTTTGACCTTGATATTCCTAGATTGGTAGGCTTGAACTCTATCTTTATTGATCCTTGAATTTTCATAAGCCTTCATCATTAGTTTCTTCCAGTTCATTGAGATCTAATTTCATTTTTGTTCCAGCCAATGAGAGGTCATAATCCTTAATTTCCCAAAAGGCCTTATGCTCAATTTCAACAGGTAAGTGGCACACTTTTCCATAAACAAACCTATATGGTGACATTCCTAGGATGGTTTTATATGTTGTACGATATTAAAAAAGAGCATCCAAGAGTTTCTCGGACCAATCTTTCCTAGAAGTATTGACAGTTTTTCAAGAATATTCTTAATCTCCCTATTTTCTAACTCAGCTTGACCATTGTTTTGAGGATGGTACATAGTGGAAACTTTATGAGAAATCCCATACTTAGACATGAGTGAAGATAATGGATGGTTTCAAAAATGGGTTCCTCGATCACTGATTATATCTCTAGGAATTCCAAATCTAGAGAATATGTTTTCTTTTAGGAATATAATCACATTTTGATGATCATTGGATTTTGTGGGATTGGACTCAACCCATTTTGAGACATAATCAACAGCTAAGAGAATGTAGAGGTATCCCCCGGAGTTTGAGAAAGGACCCATGAAATCTATTCCCCAACAGTCAAAGATTTCAACCACTAAGATGGGAGTGAGTGGAATTTGTTTCCTTTTTGTGATGGACCCTACTTTTTGACACCTAGGACAACTTTGACAAAATATATAGGAGTACCTTGAGAGGGTGGGACAGAAGATAACACATTGAAGAATCTTAGTAGATGTTTTCTTAGAGGAAAAGTGACCTCCACATGCCTCACTATAACAGAATTTAAGGATGGACACTTTTTCAGATTCTGGGACACACCTCCTAATGGCTTGGTCAGGGTAGAACTTATAGAGGTATGGATCATCAAACACATAGTGCCTAACATCAGAAAGGAATTTCCTTCAAGCTTGAGTACCTAAGAATTGTGGGATGGCTCCTGTAACTAAGAAATTGGCTATGTTGGCATACCAAGGGCAGTCACTCATAATTTATAGGTGTTCATCAGGGAATGAATCAGACACAGAAATGTGATTTTAGTTGTCTTTGAATTCCATCCTAGAGAGGTGATCAGCTACAACATGTTCAATGCCCTTTTTATCCTTGATTGTGAGGTCAAATTCTTGTAAGATAAGGACCCACCTAATTATTCTAGCCTTAGAATATTTTTTTGGAAGAGGTATTTTAGTGCAGAATGGTCAGTGAACACAGTGATGGGGGATCCTAAGAGGTAGGACCTAAACTTCTCTAAGGCAAATACAATAGCAAGTAACTCTTTTTCGGTGGTGGTGTAGTTGAGTTGGGCATCGTTTAAGGATTTTCTTGAATAAGAAATTACACAAGAAGTTGTATCACAACGTTGTCCTAACACAACTCCAATAGAAAAGTCACTGGCATCACACATAAGTTCTAAAGGAAGGTTCCAATTTGGAGATTTCATAATGGGAGGAGAGGTGAGAGAGGATTTGAGGGTTGATAATGAACCCTCATAGCTTTCTGTCCAAACAAATGGATCATCCTTTACTAGCAAAGCACAAAGGGGATAGAAGATTAAACTAAATTCATTGATGAATATTCTATAGAAACCATCATGTCCTAAGAAAGACCTCACTTCCTTGATAGTTTTGGGTGATAGAAGGTGATGAATGATGTCAAACTTGGCTTTATCAACTTCAATCCCCCTACCTGAGACTAGATGGCCTAGAAATAGTCCCTCTTTAACCATGAAATGGAATTTTTCCCAGTTTAGGACAATATTCTTTTCTTCACATCTTGAAAAGACTCTCTCCACATTCCTCAGACATCCCTCAAATGCATCCCCAAACATAGAGAAGCCATCCATGAAGAACTCTAGAAAATCCCCTACCAAGTCTGAGAAGATTCCCATCATGCACCGCTTGAAGGTTCTAGGTGCATTGCATAAACTAAATGTCATGCGTTTGAAGGAAAAAGTGCCAAATGGATAGGTGAATGTAGTCTTCCCTTGATCCTCTAGGGATACCTCAATCTGATTGTACCCCGAGTACCCATATAAGAAACAGTAGATGGCATGACCTTCCCCTCTCTCAAGGACTTGGTCAATGAATGGTAAGGGTAAATGGTCCTTCTTGGTAAATGAGTTTAGCTTCCTATAGTCGATGTAGACTCTCCAGCCACTACTCACTCCTGTTAGAATAATCTCTCCATCCTCATTGGTTATCACTATTATTCCAGCCTTTTTTGGAACCACTTGGATTGGGCTCACCCACTCACTCTCAGCTATGGGATAGATGATACCAGCTTTTAGTAATTTCAGAAGTTCTTTTCTAACTACTTCCACGAGATTAGTATTGAGTCATCGTTGAGGTTGATGACATGGCTTTGAATCAGATTCCAGAACAATCCTATGAGTCTTGATAAGTGGGATAACCCCACGAATATCATATAGTGTCTAACCAATGGATTTCTTATGTTTCCTAAGGACATCTAGAAGCATCCTCTCATTATTGGCTTCAAGAGATGAAGAAATGACAATAGGGTGTGTTGGATTGTCCCCTAAGAAGGCATAATTGAGTGCAGTGAGAAGTTCCTTCAATTCAAGATTAGGTTGGTTTAGAATTTCAGCAGAAGATTGGGACATTGGATCAAGTTCAATTTTTTTTCCTAGAGTTTTAGATAGGATTGATTCCCCACATGTAGAAGTTTCATCTACTAGATTAGATAGATCAGATTTAAGGAAGGATGTTTGATTGGTCTCCATGAAATTGGTTTCCAGAAAGGTTTCATTGGTTGGACCTAAGACTTCATCATAAGAGTAATTTGAAAATGATTCAATCCAAGGAGATTGACTTCCTTCATATGAACAAAGGAAATAAATATCATTCTGACTTAAACATCCATAAAATATTCATTGATGTTTTATGGATTCATTGTCAATGCTTCCTATAATTTTTACTTCATGAATTTCCTCGTCATCCCCTATTTGTGATCTTGCAATATATATTTTCAAGTCTAGACTCATGTTTCAAAAGGTGATGGTCATATTCCCATTTCGGACTCGGATAACAGAGTTGACTTTTGCAAGTAAAGGATGACCACAGATGATTGGGTCTTGTTACTTATTTCCTAAGTTTGGATGGTTGTCAAGGAAAATGAAGTCAGCAAGGTAGATGAAGTTTTCAACCTTTACCAGAACGTCCTTTAAAATCCTCTTTGGAACCCTAATGATATGATCAGCAGGTTGAAGTGTGACAGATGTTGGTTGGAGTTATTCTAGGCCTAACTGTAAGTACACAACATATGGTATGATATTGACACTAGTACCTAGGTTACACAAGGCCATGAAAACTTTGTTCTGTCCTAGTTCAACATTGATGTAAGGGAAACCCGAGTCTTTCTAGTTAGGAGGAATTGTCCCTTCAATGGTGTTACTCACATTAGCATCCAATAGGACTTGGTTTTTATGTGAAAATTTTCTTTTAAAAGTGCACAATTCCTTAAGGTACTTTGAGTAGGCAGGTATGGTTTGGATGGCATTGAGAATGGGAACGTTCAACTTGACTTGTGAGAAGATTTCCCTCAATGTTTCACTTAATTCAGGCTTGGTTTCCCCCCTCATGCGTTGAGGAAATGGTGCAAGTTGTGGGGTTGTTTGTTGGAGAGTTGTTTCTTGGACAATGTTATCGTGTTTTTCAATTTGATCATTTGGTTCATTTGAATTTTCATCCAAGTTTGAATCTTCAGGTAGGTTCTGAATTAGTTTTTCAGGTTTCTCAATTGATTTTCCACTTCGTAAAATAGTCACAGCCTTTAGTTATTCATGAGTTGTTTGAGTGTAACTTGACTCTCCCCTTGAAGTTAAGGATGACACCACCTGAGTAGGCATGGGTGCCTTTCCAGTTTTGATGGTTTTAAGTTCTTGTTTAAGGAAACATACTTCTGAGTTCATCCTTTCCATTTGTTTGCATAGTTGTTCTAGTAGGCTTTGTGGAATAGTTTGGGTTGGTTCTTGAGAAGATTAGTTTATCCTAGAGGGATATTTTAGAGGTGGGATGGTTTTTTAAAAATGGACCAGTCGCTGATGGTATTGGATAGGTTGGGTTTGGAACTGGTTATGGGTTTGGTAGTTCTGATGGGGGTAAGGAATTTTTCCCTATGGTTGGCTTGGTTGTTGGTTATCTTTCCAGCAGAAGCCCAGGTGTTCATTATACCTTGGGTTGAAGTTGTTTTGGTATTGATTCTTTTGGAAGTTAAAATCATTTACTTCCACTGGGGTTCCTCCTAAAAGAACATCCTTGATGGATGGAATTGTTGGGAAGTTTTCTGTCTTATGGTCATGTTTGTCACAAATTGTGCAAACAGGGTCAACATTTTGGATTTCATGGACTTTCCTAAGGTCTATCTCTTCAACCTTCCTAGAGAGTGCTACAAGTTTATCCCTAAGGCTTTCCTCTTCTCTATGTGTATGAATTCCAGTAGTTCATTTTGTATTTTTAGAATAAGTTTAAGTTCCCCATGTTGGGTTTTGTTCAGAAAGTCTTTCTAGATACTCGTAAGCATCATTTGGGGCTTTGTTTTTAAAGGTTCCATTACACATCATGTCAATGAATTATTTGTTCCCTCGACCCAAGCCTTCATAGAAAATTATCACTTGTTCAAGAATAAAAAAACCATGGTGTGTAACCATGTTTAGAGAATCTTTGAACCTCTCCCATGTTTCATAGAATGACTCTCCCTCTTTTTCAAAAAAATTTTGGATACTCTTTTTAAGTGCAATTGTTTTGTGGTGGGGAAAGTATTTTTTTGTAGAATTCTATTTGTAGTTGGTCCCAATAGTTGATAGATGATGGTATCAAATTGTATAGCCAATTTTTAGCTCTATCCCGTAATGAAAAAAATAGCCTCATCTTAGCTGATTCTAGTTCATGTGGGGGGCACATGGTTTCTATAATGTCATTGAACTCTTTAATGTGAAGGTAGGGCATCTCGGACCCCATTCCATGGAATGTGGGAAGGTGGTTTAGGACATGGGGTTTAAATATTTAGTTGGAATCTCCTAGGGAATTTTTTCTAATGCATGAGGGGTCATTGGTCCAGGAAGTTGTGAGGTATTCATTAATGGTTTGATCAACTGCATTCCCCAAGTTTGGGGCTGCCTCAATTGGGTTTCCATTTTGGTTTCCACCCGGGTTTATGAGTTGGTTTATTTGAATACCTTCCATCGAAATGGGATCAATTTTGGACTCTATAGTATTAGGAAGATTAGGATCTAATGGGAATAGTTCCCTTGGTGTACATGACTCTGCAACCCCAGGACTATCCACCCTAATTAGACAGTTTGATTGATCGCAGGTGTAGGCGGACATGCACCAAAAGAGAAAAAAAAGAGAAAGGGACAAGATAAGAGAATTTGGATGAGAAAAGAAGAAATGGGGGGAGAATAGAATGGGTGTTTAGATGACTTACTTGGGTCCCTAGAAACGACGCCATAATTTGATTCATGCTCAAATTTACCCAAGAGATAAAGGTAGAACAGTCCTTGTAGTTTAGCTTGGGTTGTTGAATCCTCAGCGACCTAAGAAGTAACCTATGGACACGTACATTTTATAGAATGTTTTTTCCTATTAAGTGGCCAAATTTGGGTTGATTTTTGATGTGATTAAGTCAACACTAAAAGTCTTAGGTGAATTTAAATTATGATAAGGGTTGATCCTAGGTTATTACAAGGGGTGGATTGGATGCATTCTTTTTCTTGTAAAAATATTTCAACTTCTTATATTTGAGATGGGTTCATTTAAGAAGATCAAACAAAATAATCACTTACTAGTTTAATGTCTACAAACACTAATACTAATCACCTATAAACTTGAAGGATCAATGTTCTGAGCACTCCAATGTAAAGGTTCTTATTAGCACTTGAAATGTGTGACCTTAAATTCAATAAGGATGAAGAAGTTTTAAAGTCATAAAAGAAAAATCTCATTTAAAAGAAGTGATTATCCATTAATAGAGTGATAAATAACATCCAATCCATCCCCTTGATACTCCCTTGGATCAACCCCTAAGTGGGTTATCCCTCCATTTATTCTATGGTTTCAATGGAAGTGGAAAGTAGACTCATGAGGGAGGATTTGTAGAAGTAAAAAAACAATGAAATAACAATAACTCCACCGTTGTGTGATATCTCACAAGGTTTGGTATGAACAAGTTCACACCATGAATAAATGGTATAAAATGTATAAGAATAAGAATAGAAAAGAGAATATGAATAAATTTTATAAAGAAACTAAGGTAATTCAAGGAACTTACAATTGAAGGAATGCGATTACAACATCAAATTGGCAACATAAAATTAAAACAAAACAAAGCTCAAAGATGATAAAATCCTCCACCACCAATGCCTTAAATAATAATTTTGGGAGCCTTTGTTAGATTCTCCAATAGTACAATGTATCCCACTTGATTTTGGTAGGCCTAGGGTGGTGGAAAGCTTTTGGAACTTGAACTTTTCCACACTTGACCCGAGGTGGCATCTAGTTTTCACCCACCAAATAGACGCGCTTTTAAGACCTTCTATATGGTAGAATCAGAGTGTGTCATAGAAGAAGAACATGGATCCACGGATGTCTCCTGACTTCTTGTAAAATTTGGTCCCATTTGGATTTTTCTATTCCGAGATATGATCATATTGGTAGGATTTGTTTCTGGGCAGCAGAATCTATCCCAGAATTTAATCTCCACATTGGGCCCCCTTAATAACCACCATAAAGGCTGAATTAGCACTGTCTCATGCAGAATTATTTGTTCTTATACATGTATTCTATCATCCTACTAAATTTGGGCATCATTGGGCATGTATGTTGGGCCCACATTCGCATCAGTGGGCTGGTTTCCAATATGACTTCTCCAGAATTATTTCCTTCCATCACAAAATATCCCCATCTTCTTCCATGAATTCTACATTGATCTCTGAATAAAACATGTTAATATTGAAGTGTAGATATATTTACAAAAATATCAAGTTAAATTATGGATAATTAAATTCCTTAAAATCAGATGAATTATTCGGTACTTTATATGATGTTAAAAAATGTACCACATAATTGTGCATTTTAAGAAGGAATTACAATCATAATGTGAAATGATGTTCAAAGTGTAAAATTCACTAAAATGGTGTTTATCAATAATAAATCACATGAATAGTATATATATTAACAATGAATATTAGCCTCATTTAGTGGCTAATCAATCATTGTTGCTCTTTAACCAGCATAGCGACACTGATCAATATGGGTTTCAGATCTGTCTCTTTACCGAGGTTCACCTATACCAATTCATCGACCGTGGTGGATACACCCTCTTCGAAAGAAGGAGGATCATCCTATAAATCCTCTTATTAATTTTTAGGGGAGGGGTATTTGGTAGGAGGTGATTCTTTTGAGTTGATAGATCCTGATGGGACACTAGCACCAGCTTGAGTGGCTATGGACACCACATCAGTGAACCCCTACACTGTCGAAACCATGGCGATGAAAGTTGTTGAATCGATCCCATCTGTCCTTCGACCCAAGGGGAAAAATTTTATGATATCAAGGCAATATTGGCGCGTCGGCTTGATCCAGTTTATCCTATCCTGGTGAAACAAGCAAGTATGACGTATTTTCATTACCATGGAGAAGACATCCGGATACCTTATGGGAGTAGGGGGTTCTGGGATCACTCGAGCCTGATTTGTATTGGAATATGAGGTGATATTCCAGTGTCCTGTGGACTTGGGAATGTATTTCCTCCTCATTCTAGATACAAAAAATCATTTCCCCAAATATGGAGTTGTGCCCTCCAATCGGTGGATTGGGAGAATGTAGGCATCATCTTGTTATATCCACGGGTTAGTTGTAGCCATAGTGTGTTCAACCTCATTATCATGAATCTTCTTTTCATTTCTCTTGTAGTAGTTAGCATCTAGGTAGTGGGTTTCATAAGAGGAAAATTTAGACGCATCACCTTGGAGTACACCTACTCGAGCATTAAGGGAGTACTTAAGGCATTAGTGATATAAGGAAGGGACCGCCGTGTGTAGTTGGAGCCATGGCCTACCCATCAATGTGTTGTAAGCGGTGTATTGTGAGACAACCATGAACTCAATGCTGAAAACTAGGCCACCAAACTCTGCCTTCAGGAGGATCTTTCAATTGGTGTCTATTCTTTCCTATCATAACCTTGAATTTTTAGGTCAGAGGTACTCAGATCAGCCTTAGACATCCCTATCTTTCAGAGATTCTGGTTCGGGATAAGGTTGATCCCTGAACCTATATCAATAAGACAACAGTGAATCTCCACGCTATTGAAATGGAAAGTGATGTATAGTGGGAGTATATTCCCTTGTATGGTAGAACCTTCATCTTCTCCAGATAAAGAGATAATGTCCTGACATTCTACATGCTCAATTGCCTCAGCATGGAAGGCTTATGCAGCTGCTACCTCCATCTCAAACTGGAGGGGCTTCTTAAAGCCTCAGAAAGGGATTCATGCATATCTGATGATAGGTGAAGATCCTTGAGGATATATAGCTTCACAAGAATTATGGAAATATTCTTAAGAAAATAATACTTCCATTCCAAGTGTGAACTTCCAATGATAGGATGTTGTTCTATGGCAGGAGTTATGATGGGCCCCTCTGGATGAACCGGTGACTGACTGGTGTTGGGAACGTCCCACTTCTCACTAGTCGAAACACATAGAGAAACTAATAGATGAGTTCTAGATGAATGAGGATGATATACAATAGAACATGGCTAATCATATCATGATCTTGGTGGTTCTGCCTGATCAAGTAGCACAAACAGCAGTGACAGCAGATCTAGTGAAATAAGATGAGAAGGTTGCACATGCTAAGCTCTACGAAGGGTCTGATGTCTTGTTTCGGTGGCATGAACAACTTGGCTAGAATCACCGACCAATGCATCCTGGTAACCCATATAACTGTGGATCCATTGATGCTGGCTTCGGTTGGGGATGTTGGGAGGACCCTCCTGGCACTCTTTGTCTTCAGGAACCATGTAGGTGTTTACCAGCTCCCCGGTATTAACCAAAGCATACCCTTCATCATCACTTGAATAATCCTCTATCACTGGATGGATTATAGGGGAATTTTCCAACTATGGGGCATGAAATCATCGAGAGTATGGGATGACGATGGCATCAGTGGGGGAATTTTCATTCCCTTGCGTCTCTGATGATTGACCTTTCAAAGGAGAGGAAGGCTGAAACGTCGATGTAGAAGCATTGGATGTAGGTAATGTGGTAATTTTTTAAGGTTCGTGTCAATTACAATGTGCACAGATAATACCATGGGCATGGGATATTGTCTTACGATCCATTCAGTCATTATATTTTTGAGACCCGTGGTTAGGAACCTACTATCACTCACCTTCATTGTCCCTATTGCTGCCAGGCTGTATGAATACACATGCCACCTATGCTATGGCTGGATCTTACATGACTATGTTGTTATAAACCTAGTCTTAGAGCCAGTATTTAAAAACATATCACTTCTTGATGGTGTGACCCAGAATCTGGTGATAGGGGCAGTAATTGGGGCAATCAGTGAGACCCACCTCTTCAGGCCTCTTGTATTCCGGCAACCATAAAATTCACTGGTCCAAGGAACTTCAGAAATACCAGGGGAACTGGGACCCATTAAACAAGTATTTTAGGTTCCTTATATCCAGTAATGTGGCTCTAGGATCTTGGCACTAACGAGGGGATGAAGGATTCTATTGAGGAGGTGGAACCTGGTTATCTTTCCTAGGTGGTGGCGGTGCATTACACAGGGGTGCCTGCTGATTCTGAGGTGGGAACTACTGGGCCGGAGGCTGTTTCTGAGGTGGTGGGTCTCAGTGAGGATATGGAGGTGGCTACACTGGTAATAAATCTAGTTATCTAGGGGACTCTAATTGTTCTACCACAATGGTCTTGGCCTTATTGGCTCTTCTCACGAGAACTTTAAGAGGTAACAGACGTACCTTCTTGGCTTGCTGCAAGGATTCCTCTAGACGCTGAAATTTGTCATAGAAATATCAAAATCCCCTAGGTAGTTATGAGTGATGATATATGGGACCAGTTAAGTCTTGAAATCCCCCCCACACAACGTTAGCAGCTACTCCTGAGTCAGCGGCATATCTAAGGAATACGTGAGACCTTTCCACCTAGCGATAATGTCTGTGACGCACTTGTTATGACTCTACTTGATCTTGAAGAGTTCTATAATACTCGTCTTCCAGGTGGTTGAGCTGAACTGGTAGAGAAACTACCTACAAAGATCCTCCCAGCCAGCTACTAACCCAATGGGTAGCTGTCTGTACTAGACAAATGCAATTCCTTCCAATGTTTGTACGAAACACTGGATTTTGGCAGCCTCCTGCTGCACTAGAGTTCCCAGCATGGGTCCACACCTTGAGATGAAGTGGTCCAGATGCTGCAGCGGATCACCCATCCCATTAAATGGGGAAAAGGTAGGATTCCCAAAATCAGTGGTGCTGGAATATCATCAACCCATGTTGTATATGGCCTTCCATCAGGTGGGATTTCCACCTATCGAGTTTCCAAGCCTTGAGGCAGGCAATGAGCGCTACCATTGGATCAAGTTGGCGGGGATTCCTGTCTTGATGAGGATCCCTGAACAAAAATGTGTTGGAAGGTTCTTCAACATGATAAGTGGGACCATCGGCTCATGGAGAGGATGGTGGGATGACCAGCGGGACTGCTGGGGGAATGACCTATGGAGCGGCTGGGGGAACCTGATTTGGGTCCCAAGGAGGGTTATCACACAATTCGGGTGGATTTAAAAAGTAATATCACACCCTCTTTACATAAACTCTAGCATCTAGCCTATCTATGTGGGTAGGATGGTCAATGTAACCCAGAGGCAACTCACTGGGGGGAGGGTGTACCTACCTCGGTCAAGTATTACCGTATTCTAGTCTCAGTTATACAACATGTTCAATGAAAAGGTCATCAGTCATCTTTTTATGCTCTGTGAGCTGTTGAAGCAACACAACCTTTTTGGGGTCATCTTCTGTATTTTGTACTAAGCTAGAGAGGTCAGAGGGTTTGACAACACCAAGATGCTCTTTACCCTTATTGGGATTTTGACTGAGGGATAATGACTCAGAAGGTGGAGTAAGGCCCAGTAAATTTCTCTGGTAGTGAGTAACCCTTTCCCATGGATCCAACAGGTGTGGAACCCCCTTGGGGGTAAGTTCTCTTCAAGGATCTCTAAATGTTTGTATCCCTCGGATAGGTTTGGCTAGGTTGACTATGACTGTACCAGAAGGCATATCCTCAATATCGCCTGGAAAGTCGGGATGGTGCAAGATAGAACTGAAATGGAGGTCCACATACTAACCCCAACCATGGATCTAAATGTGGGGGGAAGCCTCGATAATAATTATGCAAATCACTTTAAATCTTTGGATGCATCACGTTTGGAGGGTCCGATGACAACCAGGAAACTCCGGGCGCTGATCCATGGGAAGCGCAACCAAGTCGACCATGCGGCATTGCTGGAAAATATCTTCAAAGTGTTCTTAACTCTTAGGGTAATCCACCCACTAATAATGGAGATGGAATTGTGTTACCCATAGATTTTGGTGAAAGCATGTGTCCTCCTCTTGTGTAAGAGAATTCAACATACTGAAGTTTGTGGTTGAAACTGGTCAGAACATCTTTGGGAAATGGTCTACTGCAAGGATGTCCCACAAGCTCCTTGTCGTAGACTCAGGATTTGGCCCTTGGTTTCCCCATTCATCGATTGGGGGAGGCTGAGGGAACAATAAAAGCACTGAAGCGAACTGTTGAGATGGTAGACTGGCCGGTGGAGAATACAGAGAGTGAGCTAACATGTCGCCACATCTTGGATCGTCTTCCGAAGAATGCAACGACTGCGCCAACACATCTTGGTAAGACGGACTGGTGACCACAATTTACCAAACAGGGACTATGGTTATTGACGGTGGGTCATGTTGTTTCTCGTTCTCTATTAGTCCCCAGAATAACTCTTTGTGATCTATGGTTGAGGTAGAGAATGCTCCTATTGATGATAGGAAGGATTTCATGGACAAGCCCTAGAAAGAGTCCAAATCTACCTTCTCCTTGATGTATCTTCAGAGGGAGGTGGGAATCAGATGGACCTCACTTTCTGGACGGATGAGGATTATACGCCTTGTTCCTGCCTCATCCCCCGACATAGAGGATCGTGGTGAGGGTTCAATTATCAAATTGCACTCCACCTCAGAGTCTAAAAAACAGACAGGTTTAATTGAGGTCTAAAACTTCTTAGTATTCTTCCTTTGGCGATGTTGACCCTCCCTCCTGCCCCAGGATGGTTCTTCAGGACAGGGTAGGTTTTCAACACAAGGAGGACCTTCGACTGAACTGGTATTGGGGTGGAGTGGACTTCCTCCGGGGTGAGTTGGGGTGCAAGGAGCACCCATAAAAAATTTCAAAAGGAACACAGGGAGGGCCTCTGTGTCCACTAATTGGCGTGTATAGGGAATCCACACAGGAAGTGTTGGAGTTGGTAGGACCTTCACTGGAGCTACTGGGATCATGGGTAGTACTTCCATGTTTGTTTCCCTTATTAGTGACAGTACAATGGGGGCCTTCGTACTGGTCAAAATAAACATAGGTAAGACCTATGCATTGGATAACAATGAAGCAAGGCACACCTCCTCTTCTCTAAATTCCGGGATGAGGAGAACCTTTTTCAGTTTTGGTAAGAACATGGGGAAGACCCCAATGCTGATGGTTGATCAGGCTACAAGGATATTTGCATTGGTGACCAAAGATAGGAGGAACGACTCCATACCTGGGATCACAGGTGCGGAAGAAACCTCGGTGCTGGATGTTAGTGTGGCAGGGAGGGCCTTTGCTCGAACTGATGGTGGCATCGGGAGGACCTTCATGCCGAGTTTGGGAGTGGGGAGGACCTTCACTCTCATTGTTTGTGGCACGAGGAGGACCTTCATGCTAGATTTCATCATTGTGGGTTATCCCACGATGGGTGCTTCCTATGTTGGCGACCAATAGAGTCATCCTAACCAAACAGTGGGGAAGTTGGGGCCTGGATTCGGTTCAGGCGTATTAGTGTACCTACTTAGTATTAAAGGGGAATTGATGGTATGCATTAGCGGTGACACGGACCATTGTAGCCATTGATGATGACGCCCCCTGGTAGGTGTCCTCCCCAGCTTTCACCCGACATTGGCATCAGGTTAACTAGATTGGGACTAGGGGTGGAGGTGTATAACTCCCCTACTCCTCAGATTGGGACTGGGGGTGCTGTGATCGCATCTTAGGGGCCGCCAAGGAGGGATCAGTGGCTCCTTGTGCAGCCCTTGGGGGTGGTAGTAATGGCGAGGTGAAGTAGCCTCGAGGTCTTGTCAGTCCATATCCTAAGTTGGGATAATCCCTTCTTCCTCATACTACTAGATGAGGTCATTGATCACCCTGTTCTGAACGAGTTCAAATGGTGAGATGAGGTGCGGGCACCCATCAGCCATGAATGTGGAGGCCATCGTAGAAGAGATGGAGCTGTGTGGGATTACCGTGTTGGTGTTTCCTCAGCCCCCATGTCAGTGGGTGGGTGGTGATCAGTTTCCTCACATAGCATCTTGGGTCCTACAAAGCAGGGAGATTCAACCATTAGTGCTAAAAGAAGGAAAGCGACGTCCAGTGCCCCAGAGCCATTCCATCTCCCATGATTGGTAAGCGAGATCCACACTGACAACGTCACATACTAGGATTTCCAATGTTCAACCACCCCAATCTTTGGTGAGTTTCACACTAGGTCCACTATTTTCTTAGCGGGATCTGGAATCAGATAGTTGGATCTGGTGACATGCTTATCCACTGATGACTTGAGCGCTACTAATATCCACATTGAGGAGGATAAATTCATGTCAGATTCACCATTTCCATTTCAAACAATTTATTTAGGGCATGAATCCATCTGTCGAGGATGCATTGGCTGTTTCCCCACATTCCCTCTTTCCAAAGGCAGACGACATCCGTTGCTTATTCAGGGACATTTTCTCCTTGACTGAAACAGGATGAATGGATGTTGGTCTCTCCTTCTATGGATTCCTCCTTGGAATTCGTCACCTAGTCTGGGTCTCCCTCATAGATTAAGACGTTGTTTGTGAAACTATTCCCTGGTGCCAAATATTCATGTACATCGGTTAATTACATTACTTTTGTCAGGACATTCCAAGGGGTCAAGTCAGGGAAGTAACCATTAATTGGGGGAGTAGTCACATTGGACATCGCTGGCGTGTCTTGATGCGGAAACACTACTACATCTGGTTTTCTTTCCCTTATGATAGGGATTCTCAAGGGCATGGAAGCCCTAGGAATCCCACATTGTGTGCGGGGAGTTATATGCCATAGGCATGTCCCTAGGGTTTTCATCAACTTCCCATGTTTAACACGGGGTATGTCGCGAGTTTAACGTCTAGCGGAGATGGACTGGACTGATCGGAATAACAATTAGAGTGGATCAGATGGGTACATCTCTAAGAGGGATCACCTGAGGGGTTTACCATATGGGTGGATCAGAATGCCTAATGAGGACGGATTTGGGGTGGTTTGTCCTGTAAAGGGAAACTTTCGCACCATGAAAGCTGATCCAGACACCACTAAGGGTAGATCAGGGAAAGCGCACCACAAGAAGGGGGGCACTAAGGTTTACTATTGGCTGGGATTGAACCTCAGGGTGGTTTCCTACGTACCATGTGTAGACAACAGGGATCAAAACCCATGTAGTTCGAAGGGGTTAATGATGGGATCAGGGTGTACTCAATGGACAAAGGCCCATAGACATGTTGGGGCTTACGCATGGATAGCGGCCCATCATAAGGGGACACCCTTGGTTGGATGGTTATGGATTGTGTGGGTCTTATACAAGGTTAACCACCCAAATTTATGGCGTTACTTCATTAGGATGTGGAGGCCCGGGTAAGAATCAAGATGGATATGGATGGAGTGTCAAAAGATTGAGTGATTGTGGATGGAATCAACATTAAGATGATAATGATGTGGGACTTGAGCCTCAGAGAGGCTTCCTACACATCCCTGTGGTAGGAAATTAAAGTCCACGTAGTTCGGTGGGGTGATGGGACACCTAAGGAGGTGGCCCGTGAGAATGGACACATGGATGGGACCTGGAGGAAGTAAAACCTCCGAGTTGGGGTATGACCTTCCCAAAACACAAAGGATCAAGGGAGAGACCAGGATGAGACATGGATGATGGAATTGAACCTTAGGAAGGCTTTCTACCTATCCTCTTGGTAGGGAATCAAAGTCCATGTAGTTCAAGATGGGGTATGGAATCAGGGTGTGCGCAGAGGACAGTGAACCGACAACATGTGGGGGGGGGGGTTACGTGTGGTTAGCAAACCAAGAGTCAGTCTAGAACCACTAAGGGAAGGTCCAAGGATGTAGGTCCCAACAAAGAGGACATTGAAGTTTACCAGTTTTGGGGTTGAACCTCAGGGAGGCTTCCTACGTACCTTGTCTAGGAGTCAGGGATCAAAACCCACGTACTTCAAGTAGGTTTACTGGTGTTTGGGGTTGAACCTCGGGGAGGCTTCCTACGTACCTTGTCTAGGAGATAGGGATCAAAACCAATGTAGTTTGAACATGTTTACCAGTTTTTGGGGCTGAACCTTGGGGATTCTTCCTACATACCTTGTATAGGAGACAGGGATAAAAACCCACGTAGTTCAAAGGCATACAGTTTAAGGTCATGTGGGATGGAAGGGGCATACAGTTTAATGTCATGCGAGCTGAGGTTGAACTGACGTGAAGTGGCCAAGACTGATGGGTGTTGGGCTTGAACCTCAAGGAGACTTATTACTTACCTTGCATGGAATGGGCAAGGATCAAAGCCCACATAGTTCGGAATGGGGGGATTAGGGATTACACACTAAGGTGGCCCATGGAGGATTCCTTGGTCGGTGCTTACACTAAGCCCATGTGAGTCATGCTCGGTGTTAGAAATAAGAGGTAGCAACGACCTATGATCACGTCATGAAAGGTGAGTTTGTGAAGAATAGTGTGGGGCTTACACGTGGTTACCAGCATAAAGAGGAAATAGGGGATAATGATTGGTTAGAGGCCTAGGGAGATGAAGATTGGGACTTACTCTAGGATGGAGGCCCAATGGTGATAAATCCCAAAGGGAGAGGGAAAGGGTAACGGAGGTCCCTATGCCCATCTATCCTCTGGACTTTGCAGAAAGTGGAAGAGAGGAGGAGCAATGATTCTACCTCCTATAATAAAGGATAGGGTCTTACATCAATATGGTTTCCCTCCCCCACAGATAGATTTAGTTCCATGCAAGGAGGATCTCATTCCATGTGAGAAAAATCTCACTCCCGTGGAGACCAGTGGGCATGGAAAAAGTATATGTCAGGTCACCCATTGTATATTTCATTGGGTGAGGATACAATTTAACGTCATGTGCTATAGATGATGGTGTTTGGCCGTTAATGTCCTGCAGCTCGGACGATGAGAATTCACTCATCACCCATATGAATTACATAACCAGCACACTTTAACCCTTTTTGAAGGGAAGACACCGACAATGTCGTGTGGAGATGGGGTTATGGAGTGATCCATTGAGGGGCTCACGTTAGTGTGGCTATGTGAAGAAGAAATAGCCATTAGCGTGCCTATACGAAGAAGCATGAGACTAAGCAATGAAATATGAAAGCATCTCCCAAGGTACCTTGAAATCACTTTGCACGAGCCTGGAGGGTCGTATGGGAATGGGGTGTGTAATTAATGAGATCTTGGAAAGAGCTGCTTTGCAAAGACAACAAGTTTTGAAAAGTCTAGATGCTTCGCCAAGAGGATGTCCCTCGCGAAGGGAAATGGCTTCATGAAGAGGTTGGGTTTCATGAAGAATGATGTCTTTGTGATTGGGAACCTTTAATGGAGCAGAGCTTTGACTTATCAAATGAATATTTTTTTGGAGAGAGCTTCACAGAGGCTCTACGCTTCGTGAAACCTCGATCACCCCGAAGGGCCCCCTTCATTTTCCAAGGTCATATGACTTGGCAAAGGGAATCTCCACCATAGGTGGAGGATGTAAAGAACACAGAGAGGTATGGCTCGCAGAGGCCAAGTACCTTTGGGGGTCCATCTGAGGGTTTCACAAAGGTTTGTGCGAAACGGGAGCTTGAAAGTTAAACGGGCGGAGTCACAGGGGATTGGAAGGGGGTAAGCCTTTTATTTATTGGAAACCATGGTCGAAGGTCATAGAACCCGCTGCAAAGATGAGTGACGCCACGTAGAGGAGCCAGTTTGTCAGCCCGTGTCGACCTTGCAAAAGAAGTTAGATTTTTTGAAGAGGCCCATCAAAATGGCCGCCGTGGAGTGGTCCGCGAAGGACGATGGTGTTGTGGAGGGGTTGGATGGCAGCATCAGCCTTGCGCCAGGTCGTGACGCCGCGAAGTCTATCGCGAAGGTGACCTCACAAAAACGGGTCGACAGTGCAGAGATCTTCGCGAAACAACACCTTTGGGATGGCTTGGAGGGACTTAAGCCCCTTTGGAGTGCTGATCCACTCTACAGCATCCTTGAGTCTGCTCACTGAGTGGGATGAATTGTTTCGACGCCAATAGCGTGTTTTCACATTCATTGTGTCATTTTAGTCTAAAACGCATGTCACATAGCTAAACCCAAGAAAACTATCTCAAATTATTTTGAAGTATTAAAACAATGATGTGGACCGTCGCCACCTACCCCCCCTCGCCGGAAGCCATCATTGTTGGCCGACACAACAACGCCACAACATCTAGGTTCATGCCCCCTATATGCGATTGTAATAGCCACGTCGAGGCCATGTGACCTGCCCCTGCGCCGTCGCCGACACCGACAGTACCCGCTCAACACGACTGCGCATGCCGACACATTCATGTTGGCTCTCCCACATGCCAGTCGTCCGCTGAAATGGTCCTTCGTTACAGACAAACTACCGGAATCCCAGATCCTTTCCGGCAACACCAATAACGTCGTGCCTCCATCATGACTCGCAAGCCTGTTTTGCACCATAAGGGTTCTATGAACCCAACCGTTTAAAGCTAACAAGAACAAACTCCATTCCACAGAGTTTTTTTATGCATTTTTTTTAAAAAAATTTACAAAAAATGGTTAGGGACTTTTTTTTTCAACATGCAGTTCAAAGTCGGCATTCCGGATGCCGACTTTGCATTATGGGTGAAAGGCGGCATCACAGATGCCACCTTTGCACTGCTGGCGCGGATCGGTGATGTGGAAAAGGCGGCACCCATGGTGCCGCCTTTGCCTCCGCGCCCTATAAAAGGGCACCACCCCTCCCCTTTTCCTCACGTCCAAACATCTATTACCTATCAATTTTTCTATATTGCGATGAAGTTTTTCTGGTTGAAATTTTTAGAAATATTTTAGAGGTATGATGTTTAATTTAATGTTTTTTATTTTGTATAATTGTTTTTAGTTTAATATTTTTTTAAATTTAAGGTTCTTTATTTAGTTGAATTGTTTATAGTTAAATATTTTGAATTTTTAGAAGTTTAGTTAGTTTTAATTTTTTTTGTTTATTAGATTGTTTAATTAGTTATATATATTTAGGAATTATTGTTAGGTTGTTTAATTAGTTATATATATTTAGGAATTATAATTATCATTATTATAAATTAATTAAGTATTTTTTTAATAAAATTTTGGTAGCATAAAGACAATGTTATCTATGAAATCAAATCCATGTGTGGATACAAACAAGTGAATGTGGCTCTGACACAGATGTACCTAGGGGTAAAATTTGAAAACACCGATTTGAGCTAGACTCGAATGGGAACTGGTGCACGACAAAGGGCCTTACTGCATTCTGGTTTGACACTCCCAGAGGATAAGCTTAAGATATGCATATTTCTTTATAAACTACTAAAATATCTAAGTAAATAAATGATAAATTGATAATTTATTAATGATGTTAATAGTAATTATTAGTAATGATTAATTAGAAATTAATTAATAATTAAAAATAAAACTACAATTCAAATGATATTCAATAACATGGAGGTAGAAAATAACTTGGAGTTAAAAAATAACATAGTTAAAAAACAACATGTAGTGAAAGTCAAAAAATAAATAACATGGAGTTAAAAATATAAATAACAAAGAGTTAAAAATATAAATAACATAGAGTTAAAAATATAAATAACATAGAGTTAAAAATATAAATAACATAGAGTTAAAATAATATAAATAACATAGAGTTAAAATAATATAAATAACATAGAGTTAAAATAATATAAATAACATAACATAGAGTTAAAATAATTTAAATAACATAGAGTTAAAATAATTTAAATAACATAGAGTTAAAATAATTTAAATAACATAGAGTTAAAATAATATAAATAACATAGAGTTAAAATAATATAAATAACATAGAGTTAAAATAATATAAATAACTTAGAGTTAAAATAATTTAAATAACATAGATTAAAATAATTTAAATAACATAGAGTTATTATAATTTAAATAACACAGAGTTAAAATAATTTAAATAACATAAAGTTAAAAATATAAATAACAGAGTTAAAAATATAAATAACATAGAGTTAAAAATATAAATAACATATAGTTAAAAATATAAATGACATCATGTTTCGAGCTTCTAGCCTTTCTTGTAGTGAATTGAATATAAAAATTTCAGAAATCCCATGTGACAACAGGTTTTCTGAAATTTTCATATCCAATTCACTGCAAGAAAGGCGCTCGAAACATGCTGTTATTTTTTGAATTATATGTTATTTAAATTGTAACTCTACAATTTTATTGAATAACTAATTAATAATTTAGTAAGTATCATAAGAAATATCTTCATTTGGGATATAAGATCTTTTAAAACTTAAGCATCATAAATGTTGTATAGTTTAGAAGTAATAGTCATTATTTGAACGTGCGGTAAAATCCAACTTATTTTTTAAAAGTAGTTTAATTAAATCTTTAAAGTATAAAATCCAACTTATATTGGTAACCATCATTCTGAATTTCACTTACATTATCAAAATCTTGATTAGAAACATTTTTTTACGTTGAGCATAATGTTTTCCTATGTGTACTACTATGGGGAGGTTATTCAAACTGAGCAAGGATCTTCTTACAGTACACAACCAATAATAGTGGTTAATACAACTGATTGTGTAACCCTAAGTGAACTTCAAGACAGAATTCATTGCTCATTAAATCTAGGACCCGATCAAAATATCAAGTCAATTAGTTATAGACATTTGTAGTTCCCGGCAACATTGTGACATCTAGCTTGTCCATTGGTTGATGATGCACAATGGATCCAAACAGTTGGTTTGTTTTCTCAACGATTGGATGGTACCATGATGAAGTTATATGTTGATGTTTATACTGTACAACAACAACATCCAATTTTATGAAGACATAGACTTACAAGAGTTGTTGAAGATAGTCCACCCCATGAAGTTGAGACTATTCCAAATGATGCAGAAGAGGACAACCTACTTGATATCCCAGATATATATGTCAACCTGACATCAGATGAGGAGTTTCTTAATAATGAAACAGATGATGATAGTAGTGCTGATGAGGAAGGAATAACTGAAGTTTCGAGAAATGCATTAGTTGTACAACATGATCGACCTACAATAAATCATCCACCACTCTTTGCACCTTGGTCAAAAGCAAGGAAACGTGTGCCTGAATTTGAAGATAATGTTCTCACACCGGCAACTGAGTTTTTTGGAGTTATACAATATAGTTTTAGTGAAGTGGATAAAACTTTATATGTTGGAAGGAATTTTCTTACTAAATATTCATTAAAAAGTACGTTAAAGAGATTTCACATAGAGAGGAACTGTAGATATGTAGTTTACAAATCAGACCATAGAAAATATGGCATAAGATGTGAGAAGTATGGGGATGATTGTAGATTTAGATTGAGGGCGATTTCGGACATTCCATTTGGAGGTTGGAGAATCTCGAGGATTGAGGCAGCTCATACTTGCATTCAGCCAAGCCAGACACAAGATCATACTTCATTGGATGCATAATTTGTGTCATCCATTGTTGTTGATATGATTAGGACATGTCAAGATATTTCGATAGCCCTTGTGCAAGAGAGGATACAACATACATTCGGTTATAAGATATCCTATAATAAGGCATGGAACGCAAAACAGAAGGCAATTCTGAAGGTCTATAGTGATTGGGATGACTCATATCGGGTGTTCCTGCAATCGCTAGCCATACTGAGGCATCATAACCAAGTTATATTCCATCTGGATACAAACGAACATGTGTCTCATGATAACCGACTTGATCCATCTCGTGTTCAATTTCATCAGTTGTTCTGGGCATTCCTTCCCTGTCTCTCTGCCTTTCGTTTCTGCAAACAGTTTATTCAGATTGATGAAACCTTTTGTATGGAAAATAAAAGGGCATATTGTTGATTGAAGAAACCCAAGATGGAAACCGTTCACCTCTTCCGCTTGCCTATGCCATTGTGGAGAAAGAAAACTATGAATCATGGAGTTGGTTTTTTCCATGTATCAACACCCATTTCCCCAACATTCGGGGTGTTTGATTGATATCTGATCGACATCAGGCAATTAATGAGGCAATCAATGCGGATCCTGATACATGGAGTTACCCAAATGCACATCATCGGTTCTGCATTAGACACATTTCTAGCAACTTGCATAAAAAATTCCACAACGAACTGATGAAGAAGGCAATCACCAGACTTGGTACGCATTGTATTTGTTATTTCTTTGTATATCAACGTAAAGATAAATTCAAAATATGAGAAATATCATCTATTTTATGTAGCATATGAGTATGATCAATGAAAGTTTGAAGAACATTTTGAAAAAATCCGTCAGGTTAATGAATAATTTTACGATTATATGATGCGAATTCCAAAAAAATGGACATTGGCATCTGATAGGGGGAAGAGGTACGGAAACATGAACACCAACATTGTAGAGTTCAGAAATGGTGTCTTCAAATGGATTCACAAGCTACCTATAACTGCCCTAGTTCAGGAGAAATTATATCATTGTGTGAATTATTTTGTTGATAGACAAAAACTAGCATCAGATGGAATAAATCAGGGGCTAAAGTACAGAAGATATTTTCAACGAGAGATTGAAAAGAATATTGAAGATGATTCTGGTTATCATGTCTACCTATTTCGACGAGAAGACTCTCAACTTGAAGTTCAAGAGAAGACGAACTCCATCAAAAATAGAATTGGTGAAAAAATGGTGGTATAATTAGAAACGAGGCAATGACAATGTGGAAATTTTCAGGCCTTACGGTTTCCATGATCACATGTCATTGCAGCATGTGCCTCTTTTAACATATCATGGGAAGCATATGTTGATCTAGTGTACTGGATGAACACTATTGCTAACTGTTTTGATGCACCATGGACACCTATTGGGGAGTTTCGTTAATTCCAAGTGCCCAAAGGTCAACCGATAGTGGTACCTGATATGAATCGGTTGCGTCCCCATGAGAGACCGAACGCCAGCAGGATGCGAAATGAGATGGACTATGATAAAACACTATTTTATTGAATATTTTATTGATAATAAATGAAATAATTTCCTCACATTGTGTTAAATATGTTTATTTATAAAATATTTGGGATTTGATCATTCATTTGAAAATTTGGTGAAAATTCCAGTTTTACCCTTAATAGTGCATTGTAGTATTTTGAAGATAAATATTTTTATATTTATTATTTGAATTTGAAACTTTGTAACAGTGTTCCTAACTTCAGTTTATACAACTTTCATGCAGGACACTAGAGCTAAAGAGTGAATTTGGATGGAGTAAATGATCAATTAATCCAATGGTGGGCTGGACTCGGCAGAATAGACATAGGTTCTGTATTTGAGCCATATCGTCTACATAAGGGCTTAGATTGAGCCCAAAATTTGAGGCACGCTCGGGAACATGATTGTACACAAATCATCATTCTGGAAGGCCGGTCAATTCACGCGTTTTGGAGGTCAAATGGGCGGTTCAATTTGGAAAAAAATATTTGGCCGAGTTTTTCATTTCACACTTAAAAAGTTATGTATCCCTAGCCCTCACAAACTCTATTTAAAGGGGGTTTTAACTCTTTGAGAGGTCTGGTCGAGGCTTTGGGAAGGTGTGGCAGAAAGGGTGTCTCTTGGGAGCCCCTCACAACTCTTGGAGGAAGTAATCCTTTGTGCAAACCTCTCTTCCAAAAAGGCTCTCCTCTCTCACCTCTTCTTTGTATTTCTTTTCTTTCATGCTTGATTCTTGAATTTTTCTTCAAATAATATTATGTGTTCATCCCTATTCTTCTTATCTTAATCTTCTTAATTGGGTTGGAATCAAGAGTGGAGACAAGATTGGGTTCTACCCTTTCAATCTGTTGCTTATGCAAAACGTCTCCACGATGACTGCACCACCCATGGAAGAGTAGTTCTTTTTAGTAATCGATCGACCTCTATCCTTCATCATTAATTTATTTTGAATCAATGAGATACTTTAATTCACATATTATGATCTATTAATTGAGTTTTTAATTTAAATGAAACTAAGCAAGCAATTGAATAGTTAACACAAAACACGCGAGGTCGGGAATTGTGTGAACTTTGAGAGCGCAACCTTAACCGGTAATTCAAAACCACATGGGATCAATTTGTAGAGTTCAAATATAATCCCTAAACTCAATTAATCCACATTTCCAGAGTGGTTATGTGCCTTAATTTACCACTGACCATAAGCTAATTTTAGAACATCAATCAAAGCAGGGTGTTGCGATTGCATGTTCCGTAGTTAGCCTAAGGTTAAAATTCACTTCAATCTTCGTTGTAAAGTTAATTCTCGTAGGGTTCAGGATTTAACAAATTAAGGGATCATAATTAAGTGAATATTAATTTAAATGATAATGATTAATAAATGATTGAAGAGGTAGAGTTAGATCGATTACGTCTTTTAAATATTTTCTAAACAAACATCTTTTTGTTGTGTCATTCTAATCGAAACTTCATTTCAAAATTAAAAAAAAATGCAATCTTCTTCCAGCAATCTTCTTCTAGATTCATAAACTATAAACAACCACCCCCATCCTTTCAATTAGTGTTTTTATTATCTTTTATTTTACTTCTATAATACCTCTAATAATTGTTTTAATTCACTTCCTCCTTTGAGAGACGATCTTGGTCAGCCACTCTGCTGCACCTAAGTACCCCAAATTACACTAATCATTTGAGGGCGCCCACGACAGCGATCTTTCAGACTGGCCTCAAGAACAAAGACAAAGTTTGAGATGCACCATATGTCATCAAAATGGTCATAATCGGAAATGATGCCCTAACATTGTTGGGTCGAGTTCACACTCTAAGCCACAATGATGTATTTTCGTTATTGGGAGATTCTCATATTGTAAATTTTATGTTGTTATATCTTCCTTTAACCTCAGTTTTCTAACCCGCAAAACTGAAAATCATAATAGTAAACTCACAAACATCTTTTGTATACCGTAATCCTAACATTCTAAATCGTATTCATGAAACATATGACCAGGTTATCTAGTACAATCATACATCAATATGACTAATGCGCCCCACAAATCCCTATAACCCATATATAAAGTTCTAGGGAATAAAGGAGCACCCCATAAATTCAACCCTCCTACATTGTTAATGAAGTCATAGAGACAAATGAGTGTTGATCTAGAAATATAATAACACCCCAAAAAGTGAACTCCCTTACAATATCAAAAAATGAGCCCTAGTACTACACCTTCCACCTGTATACCCAAGGGTCACATGTGAGATATACATAAAATCATTTTGAAAGGGCATTATAACATTCAAAAATAACAAAAAACCATTTCTTGATATAAAAACATTATTTGAAAACTAGTTCACACTTCATTTCACAATTCTTTAAAAACACCCATCTATTTCCCTAAATTCTCGGAAACCATATTTTTTAAAAAACCCTTTTCAGAAAATAAATAAATCATGACAATTATTTTATAAAAAAATTTATAAAACAAATTGAAATCATGGTTTATCCAACATAGATTAGAGACGAAACCACCTCTAGGTTGTGAATGATCCATGATGTGAATCCCTGATAAACCATCATTTTTTTATATGCAGATGATTGACACCATACTACTGAGTCAGCAGGCCACCCATTGTTCACAGATTGTGATAGAGGGTGGTCCAGATTGATTGATCAGGGTGTGTCGAGCACACCATTTTCATCACACAGAGCCTCCTCCGGCCATTATACCATACTTGTGTCGTGCTAGCTTCTATGGTATTGCAGTATCAGATTTTACATTTGTATACCATCATCTTCTAGCTGCACTTGTGGAGAGTTGGAGACCAGAGACACACACATTCCACCTGCCTGAGGGAGAGATTACCATCACCCTCCAGTATGTGTATATGCTTCTTGGTCTTCCTATCCAGCGGACACCCGTTATTGTATCCACTCGGGAAGCTTGTCCTAACCTTGCTCATCGCTTGTTAGGCATTGATATTTTGTCCGATCGAAGTGCTACTGATAGGGCATTGATATCCATGCCTTGGCTGGAGTCACATATTCCACTTTTAGCTGATGATGCTGAAAAGCAGACGGTGATGCGTTATGCACGTGCATATATATTACAACTTATTGGAGGGACCATGTGTATGGATCATTTAGGGATGCACATGCACATGATGTATCTACCCCTGCTAGAGGATTTTGATCGGACAGGGACGTACAGTTGGGGATCTGCCTGATTGGCATACACATATAGAGCATTATGCAGGTTATCCGAAAAGCAACACACAGGTCTCGGGGGATGCGTCATCCTTATTCAGATGTGGGCATGGGAGTACATCCCCACATTCTGCCCTGATCTTGCTGGTCTGCCGGTCGAGATGGCGGTGCTGCATGATGCCCCATGTGGATGCTGGTATGATCACTCATTTCTATCAGTTTATGATGCTATTACAAGTTATTAACTTTAATTTCTCAATATTTATAACTATCGATGTTGTATTTTATAGGTGGTTTCAGCGACACAATTTCAATGCGGTTCCGAGACATGATTTGGTCGTATATCGGCTTGAGTTGGACTTCCTCTTACCCCATCAGGTATGTATATACAATCTATAACTGCCTAACAAATTTAATAGTAACATCTTTTTTTTGTTAACAGTTTTTATAACAAGTGTAATATGTTATTTCAGATTTTATGGGTTCCATACTGGTCTATTATGGACCAGTTGCCTCCATACTTCAAGGTTGGTCTTGACGATGTTATGACTATAGTGCCACTCATTCACTTTCATATTGTTGAGTGGTACTAGCCTGACAGAGTCATGCGCCAGTTTCTCTTCACTCAGCAGATTCCATTACCGCCGAGGCAGACAGATCAGCTTCATGGGATGAAGCTTACAGGGAGGCAGGATGACGACTGGTGTCGAGTACATGCTGTATTTCTCAACTGTTTGTACAGACGTGCATTGTATTGTATCGATGGAATTCCTACGATGCAGTTCTCTCTTTCAGCGCAACACGAGTTTGAGCCATGGTATAGACTGATGTCTATACTGTATCTTACCCAAGCTGGAAGAGAGATGCATATGATTGTAAGTCAATTAAATTATATTACTATGTTTATTGAGTTATTTTCTAACTCATTTTCTAATCTGTTTACAGGAGAGTAACATAGACAGACTTATTCAAATGAGTGATGAGGATGAGGATAGAGTCTTCAGCCGGGAAGCTGTTCATGCTCAAGAATTGGAGCTGAGGTCATCTGTCCGTGCATTTACCGAGACCCTCTTCGAGCATCCGGCACGGAGACAGCAGGTTCCTGCCATAGAGAAAGATCTTGCAACAGCTACTGCAGCTGAGGAGCCACGACCACGACGACATAGACAACGTCGTCCTGCACGTATGGCCTCACCGGTTCCACAAGAAGAGGTCGGCCCTCTAGTAGTCCAGTCTGATCCGATGCAGGATGTGCCTCAGTCGTCAGGGGATCCATCCTTTTTGACAGGATATCCTCAATTTTCTCCATCATGGGGTCCATATGGAGCACATCCTTTGGGTCCAGAGTCATCGCAGTCTTGGGGTACAGACCCATCGTAGAGTTGGGGTATAGCACCAGCATATGATTTGTTCCCCACTGCGATGATGCCGAGTTCTTCTACCATCGTGGTGGGAGAAGGACCAGGAGGGCCGTACGAGGTGGAGTTGACATTTTCTCCCACTGGCACAGAGGTGCAGGATATGACAATCGACATTCCAGCACCCGAGTACCAGCCCTCTCCATGTCATCAGACTCCCCAGAGATCTCGCTGCAGACATCCTATTATTAGACCACCATGTGGGACAGGATCTCCTCATCATAGACATAGACATTGATTGTTTATGATCATTTATATGTTTTATGTCTATGGAAATGAAAAATTATTTTTTATGAAATGATTTATGTTAGACCACCATGTGGGACATGATCTCCTCATTGTAGACATAGACATTGATTGTTTATGTTCATTTATATGTTTTGTGTCTATGGAAATGAAAAATAATTTATAAGCTTTCAAAATTGCCTACATGAAACTTATAAATGTTTCAAGTACGTGACTTTGAAATACTATAAAATATAAACCATAAGACCAATATAAACGAAACTTTAAACATTCATTAAACATATAGGAGTCAAACCCACATCAATAGGATTCACGATGTCGCTATTATCACATACGTCTACAATATTTGATGCTTGAAAACATGTTATATCTCCCTTAATGGGACAATAAAATCCATTCTTTTACCCTCCATGTCCATATCCATATCAACATCCAGCCGCATAAGGGTATGCTGAAAGATATGCCACTTGAAATTCTCATATGTTCCCATTCATGGAAATATAAACCCCTTCAACACCACCATGCATCCAACCATTATAATTTCTTCTACAATTGTCAACCCATTTCCCCAGGACCAGTTGATCAGATGAAAACACCAATGATTCCACATAGCCCATCGAACTGTTTTTCACCAAATCTTTATCCTTTATCATCTTCAAAAGGTCATTATAGGACCTTCTTGATCTATCCATTTCAAACACTTATATACAAGTACACTCTAAAATAAAAACCAAAAAATTTTCAGGTTCTTCTGTTTATAGTATTCTTGTATGTGAGTGTTTGGAATGGATAGATCAAGGAGTTACTATAGTGGCCTTTTGAAGATGATAAAGGATAAATATTTGGTGATGAAGAGTTCGATGGGCTATGTGGAATCATTAGTGTATTCCTCTAATCAACTGAGTCTGGGGAAATGGGGTGACAATTATAGAATAAATTATAATGGTTGGATGAATGACAGTGTTGAAGGGGTTGATATTTGCAGGAATGGGAACATATGAGAATTTCATGTGGCGTATCTTCCAGTATACCCTTATGCAACCAGATTTTGATATGGATATGGACATGGCGGGTGAAAGAATGGATTTCATTGTCCCATTAAGGGAGAAATAACATGTTTTCATGCATCAAAGATTATAGATGTATGTGATACTAGTGACACCGTGCATCCTATTGATGCTGGGTTTACTCTTATATGTTTAAAGAATGTTTAATGTTTTGTTTATATTGGTCTTATGGTTTATATTTTATAGTATTTTAAAGTCACGTACTTGAAACATTTCTAAGTTTCAAGTAGGCGGTTTTGAAAACTTATAAATTATTTTTCATGAACAATTTTTATGAAATGATTTGTGTTTTCAACAATTGATTATATGTTTAACGATTCTTTAAAGTTTCATTTATATTGGTCTTATGGTTTATATTTTATAGTATTTCAAAGTCACGTACATGAAACATTTCTAAATTTCAAGTAGGTGGTTTTGAAATCTTATAAATTATTTTTCATGAACAATTTTTATGAAATGATTTGTGTTGTCAATAATCTCTTATATGTTTAATGAATTTTTAAAGTTTCATTTATATTGGTCTTGTGGTTTATATTTTATAGTACTTAAAAGTCACATACTTGAATCATTTCTAAGATTCAAGTAGGCGGTTTTGAAAGCTTATAAATTATTTTTCATGAACAATTTTTATGAAATGATTTTTGTTTTCAACAATTGTTTATATGTTTAATGAATGTTCAATGTTTCGTTTATATTGGTCTTAAGGTTTATATTTTATAGTATTTCAAAGTCACGTACTTGAAACATTTTTAAGTTTCAAGTAGGCGGTTTTGAAAGCTTATAAATTATTTTTCATGAATAATTTTTATGAAATGATTTGTTTTTTCAACAATTTCTTATATGTTTAATGAATGTTTAAAGTTTCGTTTATATTGGTCTTGTGGTTTATATTTTATAGTATTTCAAAGTCACATACCTGAAACATTTCTATGTTTCAAGTAGGCGATTTTGAAAGCTTATAAATTATTTTTCATGAACAATTTTTATGAAATGTTTTTTGTTTTTCAACAATTTATTATATGTTTAAATAATGATTAAAGTTTTGTTTATATTGGTTTTATGGTTTATATATTATATTATTTCAAAGTCACGTACTTGAAACATTTCTAAGTTTCAAGTAGGCGGTTTTGAAAGCTTATAAATTATTTTTCATGAATAATTTTTATGAAATGATTTGTGTTTTCAACAATTGCTTATATTTTTAACTAATGTTTAAAGTTTCCTTTATATTGTTATTATGGTTTATATTTTATAGTATTTCAATGTCACGTATTTGAAACATTTCTAAGTTTCAAGTAGACGGTTTTGAAAGCCTATAAATTATTTTTCATGAACAATTTTTATGAAATGATTTTTGTTTTTAACAATTGCTTATATGTTTAATGAATGTTTAAAGTTTGGTTTATATTGGTATTATGGTTTTTATTTGATAGTATTTAAAAGTCACGTACTTGAAACATTTCTAAGTTTCAAGTAGGTGGGTTTGAAACAAAATTTTAAAAACTAATAATTTTTTTGTTAGGTGAAAGGAGACATCATCCTAAACATTTTTTATGAATTATATATATATATATATAAATATATAAACAAAAAAAAACATAAAAAAATATTTTTGAATTTTTTTATTAGGGGAAAGGCGGCATTGCGGGTGCCGCCTTTCAGCCAGAGTGGAAAGGCGGCATCGCGGATGCCACCTTTCACCCGAAATGAAAAGGCGGCATCCGTGATGCCGCCTTTTATGGGCATTTTGAAAAAAAAATCACCCAAACCATTTTTTGTAATTTTTTTTAAAAATGCATAAAAAAACACTCATTTCGCACGCTCATCAGGCCAACCACAATGCTGAACCGGGAGTTTTTTATGCATTTTAATTTTTTTTTACAAAAAAAACGGTAAGGGTGATTTTTTTTCAAAATGTGGCTCAAAGGCGACATCGCGGATGCCGACTTTGCATTACGGGTGAAAGACGACATCGTGGATTCCGCCTTTGCACTGCCGGCGCGGATCGGTGACATGGCAAAGGCGGAACTCGCGGTGCCACCTTCCTGTATGACGTCATGGGAAAGGCGGCACCGTGGGGGTCGCCTTTCACCTTACAACATTGTGAAAGGCGGCACCCACGGTGCCGCCTTTGCCTACTCGCCCTATAAAAGGGCAGCGCCCCCTCCCCTTCTCCTCACTTCCAAACATCCATTACCTCTCAATTTTTCTCTATTGTGGTGGAGTTTTGCAGTTTGAAATTTTTCTAAAACTTTTAGAGGTATGATGTTTAATTTAATGATTTTTATTTTGTAGAATTGTTTTTAGTTTAATATTTTTATAAATTTAATGTTTTTTATTTATTTGAATTGTTTATAGTTAAATATTTTGAATCCTTAGTAGTTTAGTTAGTTTTAATTTTTTTTTGTTTATTAGATTGTTTAATTAGATTTTTTAATTAGTTATATATATTTAGGAATTATTATTAGGTTTTTTAATTAGTTATATATATTTAGGAATTATAATTATCATTAGTATAAATTAATTTAGGATTTTTTTAATGAAATTTGGGTATCATAAAGACTATGTTATCTAAGCAATCAAATCCTTGTCTAGATACAAACAAGTAAATGTGGTTCTAGCACAGATGTACCTAGGGTTAAAACCCGAAAACACCAATTTGAGATAGACTCGAACGGGAACTGGTGCACGACAACGGGACTTGCTGCATTCTGGTTTGACACTCCTAGAGGATATTCTTAAGATATGCATATTTCTTTATAAACTACTAAAATATCTAAGTAAAGAAATGATAAATTGATAATTTAGTAATGATGTTGATAGTTATTATTAGTAATTATTAATTAGAAATTAATTAATAATTAAAAATAAAACTACAATTCAAATTATGTTCAATAAAATGGAGTTAAAAAATAACATGGGGTTAAAAAATAACACAGTTAAAAAATGACATTTAGTGAAAGTAAAAAAATAAATAACACAGAGTTAAAAATATAAATAACATAGAGTTAAAAATATAAATAACATAGAATTAAAAATATAAATAACATAGAGTTAAAAATATAAACAACATAGATTTAAAATATAAATAACATAGAGTTAAAATAATATAAATAACATAGAGTTAAAATAATATAAATAACATAGAGTTAAAATAATATAAATAACATAATATAGAGTTAAAATAATTTAAATAACATAGAGTTAAAATAATATAAATAACATAGATTTAAAATTATTTAAATAACATAGAGTTAAAATAATATAAATAACATAGAGTTAAAATTATTTAAATAACATAGAGTTAAAATAATATAAATAACATAGAGTTAAACTAATATAAATACTATAGAGTTTAAATAATATAAATAACATAAAGTTAAAATAATTTAAATAACATAGAGTTAAAATAATTAAAATAACATAGAGTTAAAATAATTTAAATAACTTAGAGTTAAAATAATTTAAATAACATAAGGTTAGAATAATTTAAATAACATAGAGTTAAAAATTTAAATAACAAAGAGTTAAAAATATAAATAACATAGAGTTAAAAATATAAATAACATAGAGTTAAAATATAAACAACATAGAGTTAAACATATAAATAACATAGAGTTATAAATATAAATGACAACATGTTTCGAGCTTCTAGCCTTTCTTGTAGCGAATTGAATATCAAAATTTCAGAAATCCTGTGTGACAATGGGTTTTCTAAAATTTCAATATCCAATTCACTACAAGAAAATCTAGAAGCTCGAAACATGCTTTTTTAACTATATGTTATTTATATTTTAACTCTACTATGTTATTGAATAACTAATTAATAATTTAGTAAGTACCATAAGAAATATACTAGTTTGGGATATAAGATCTTTTAAAATTTAAGTATCATAAAGATTGTATAGTTTAGAAGTAATAGTTATTATTTGAACGTGAGGTAAAATCCTACTTATTTTTAATAAGTAGTTTAATTACATCTTTAAAGTATAAAATCCAACTTATATTGGTAACCATCATTCTGAATTTCACTTACATTATCAAAATCTTGATCAGAAACCTTTTTTATGTAGAGCATAATGTTTTCCTGTGTGTACTGCTATGGGGAGGTTATTCAAACTGAGCAAGGTGCTTCTTACAATACACAACCAATAACAGTGGTTAATACAACTGATTGTGTAACACTAAATGACCTTCAAGATAGAATTCATTGCTCATTAAATCTAGGACCCAATCAAAAGATCAAGTCAATGAGTTATAGACATTTTCAGTTCCCGTCAACATTGTGGCATCTAGCTTGTCCATTGGTTGATGATGCACAATGGATCCAAACAGTTAGTTTGTTTTACCAACGATCGGATGGTACCATGATGGAGTTATATGTTGATGTTTCTACTGTACAACAACAACATCCAATTGTACGAAGACGTAGACTTACAAGAGTCATTGAAGATAGTCTTCCCCATGAAGTTGAGACTATTCCAAATGATGCAGAAGAGGACAACCTACATGATCTCCCTAATATACATGTGAACCCAACATTAGATGAGGAGTTTCGTAATAAAAAAACAGATGATGATAGTAGTGCTGATGAGGAAGGAACATCGGAAGTTTTGAGAAATACATTAGTTGTACAACATGATCGACCTAAAATAAATCATCCACCGCTCTTTGCATATTGGTCAGAAGCAACGAAACGTGTGTCTGAATTTGAAGATAATGTTCTCACATCGGCAACTGAGTTTCCTGAAGTTATACGATATAGGTTTAGTGAGATGGATAAAACTTTAGATGTTGGAAGGAATTTTCCAAGTAAAGATGAATTAAAAATTATGCTAAAGAGATTTCACATTGAGAGTCACTGTAGCTATGTAGATTACGAATAAGACCGTAGAAAATATGGCATACGATGTGAGAAGTGTAGGGATGATTATAATTTCGATTAAGGGGGATTCTGGACATTGCATTTGGAGGTTGGAGAATCTCGAGGATCTGAGTCAGCTCATACTTGTGTTCTGCTATACCTGACATAAGATCAGACTTCATTGGATGCAGAATTTGTGTCATCCATTGTTGTTGAGATGATTAGGACATGTAAAGATGTTCCAATAGCCCTTGTGAAAGAGAGGATATAACAAACATTCAGTTATAAGATATCCTATAATAAGGCATGGAAGGCGAAACAAAAGGCAATTGTGAAGGTCTATGGTGATTGGGATGACTCATATCGGGTGTTTCAGCAATTGCTAGACATACTGAGGCATAATAACCAAGTTGTATTCCATATAGATACAATAGAACATGTGTCTCATGATATCCAACTTGATCCATCTTGTGTTCAATTTCATCAGTTGTTCTGGGCATTCCTTCCCTGTATCTCCACCTTTCATTTCTGCAAAAAGTATGTTTAGATTGATGGAAATTTTTTGTATGGAAAATACAAGGGCGTATTGTTGATTGCGGCAACCCAATATGGAAACCATTCACCTCTTATGCTTGCCTTTTCCATTTTGTAGAGAAAGAAAACTATGAATCATGAGGTGGTTTTTGGCATGTATGAACACCCATTTCTCCAACATTCGGGGTGTTTGTTTGATATCTGATCGAATCGGGAAATTAAAGAGGCATTAAATGTGTATCCTGATACATGGAGTTACCCAAAAGCACATCATCGGTTCTACATTAGACACATTGCTAGAAACTTGCATAAAAAATTACACAACGAACCGATGAAGAAGGAAATAACCCAGATTTGGTACGCATTGTATTTGTTATTTTTTTTTGTATATCAACGTCAAGATAAATTCAAAATATGTGAAATATCATCTATTCTGTATAGAATATGAGTCTGATCAATGACGGTTTGAAGAACATTTCAAAAAACATACATCTGGTTAATGAAAAAGATTATGATTATATGATGCGAATATCAAAAGAAAAATGGACATTGGCATATGATGGGGGGAAGAGGTACTGAAACATGACCACCAACATTGTAGAGTGCATCAATGGTGTCTTCAAAGGGATTCAGAAGCTACCTATAATGCCTTAGTTGAGGATACATTATATCATTGTGTGAAGTACTTTGTTGATAGACAAAAACCAGCATCAGATGGAATACATCAGGGGCTAATGTACGAATGAAATTTCAATGAGAGATTGAAAAGAATATTGAAGAAGCTTCTGGTTATCATGTCTGCCTATTTCGATGAGAAGACTCTCGATTTGAAGTTCAAGAGAAGATGAACTCCATCACAAATAGCATTGATGAAAAATGGTGGTATTATTAGAAATGAGGATATGTATAATGTGAAAAATTTTAGGCCTTACGATTCTATGCTCACATGCCATTGCAACATGTGCTTCTATTAACATATCATAGGAAGCATATGTTGATCCAGTGTACCGGATTAACACCATTGATAACTGTTATGCTGCACCATGGACACCTATTGGGGAGTTTAGTTATTTCCCAATGCCCGAAGGTCAACTGATAGTGGTACCTTATATGAATCGGTTGCATCCCCATGGGAGACCGAAGGTCAGTAGGATGCGAAATGAGATGGAATGTCCTCAAGAACAAAGACAGAGTTTGAGATGCACCATATGTCATCAAAATGGTAATAATCAGAAATTATGCCCTAACATTGTTGGGTCGAGTTCACACTCTAAGCCACAATGATGTATTTTCTTTATTGGGAGATTCTCATATTGTAAATTTTATGTTGTTATCTCTTCCTTTTACCTTAGTTTTCTAACCCCCAAAACTGAAAATCATAACACTAAACTCACAAACATCTTTTGTATACCGTAATTATAACATTCTAAATTGTAATCAGGAAACATATGACCAGGTTATATAGTACAATCATACATCAATATGACTAATTCACCCTACAAATCCCTATAACCCATGCATAAAGTTCAAGGGAATAGAGGAGCACCCCATAAATTCAACCCTCCTACATTGTTAATGAAGTCATAGAGACAAATGAATCTTGATCTAGTAATAGAATGACACCACAAAAAGTGATCTCCCTTAAAATATAAAAATATGAGCCCTAGTACTACACCTTCCACCTGTATACCCAAGGATCACATGTGAGATATAAAAAAAATCATTTTGAAAGGGCCTTATAACATTCAAAAATAATAAAAAACCATTACTTGATATAAAATCATTCTTTGAAAACTAGTTCACACTTCATTTCACAATTCTTTAAAAACACCCTTCTCTTTACCTAAATTAGCGAAAACTATATTTTTTCAAAAACCCTTTTTAGAAAATAAATAAATAATGCCAATTATTTCAGAGGTCGGCCCTCTAGTAGTCCAGTCTGAGCTGATGCAGGATGTTCCTCTGCCGTCATGGGATCCATACTTTTTGACAGGATATCCTCAGTTTTCTCCATCGTGGGGTCCATATGGAGAGTAGCCTTTGGGTCTAGAGTCATCACAGTCGTGCGGTCCAGACCCATCACAATGTTGGGGTATAACACCAGCATATGATTTGTTCCCCAATACGATGATGCCGAGTTATTCTACCATCGAGGTGGGCGAAGGATCCGGAGGGCCGTACGATGTGGAGTTGACATTTTCTCCCACTGGCATAGAGGTGTAGCATATGACAGTCGATGTTCTAGTTCCCGAGTACAATCCCTCTCTAGGTCATCATACTCCCCAGAGATCTCGCCGCAGACATCCAATTATTAGACCACCATGTGGGACAGGATCTCCCCATCGTAGACATAGACATTGATTGTTTATGCTCATTTATATATTTTATGTCGATGGAAATGAAAAATTAGTTTTTATGAAATGATTTGTGTTAGACCACCATGTGGGATAGGATCTCCTCACCGTAGAAAAAGACAATGATTATTTATGTTCATTTATATGTTTTATATCTAGGGAAATGAAAAAGAATTTATAAGATTTTAAAACCACCTACTTGAAACTTAGAAATGTTTCAAGTACGTGACTTTGAAATACTATAAAATATAAACCATAAGACCAATATAAACGAAACTTTAAACATTCATTAAACATATAAGAGTCCACCCCGCATAAATAGGATGCACGATATCGCTAGTATCACATACATCTATAATCTTTGATGCATGAAAACATGTTATATCTACATTAATGGGACAATGAAATCCATTCTTTCACCCGCCATGTCCATATCCATATCAACATCTGGCCGCATAAGGGTATGCTTAAAGATATGCCACATGAAATTCAAATATGTTCCCATTCTGACAAATATAAACCCCTTCAACATTACCATGCATCCAAACATTATAATTTCTTCTACAATTGTCACCCCATTTCCCCAGGCCCATTTGATCAGATGAAAACACCAACGATTCCACATAGACCATCGAACTCTTCATCACCAAATCTTTATCCTTTATCATCTTCAAAAGGTCACAGTAGGACCTTCTTGATCTATCCATTTCAAACACTCATATACAAGCATACTCTAAAATAAAAACCAACAAATTTTCAGGTTTTTATGTTTAAAGTATTCTTGTATGTGAGTGTTTGGAATGGATAGATCAAAGAATTCCTACATTGTCCTTTTGAAGATGATAAAGGATAACTATTTGGTGATGAAGAGTTTGATGAGCCATGTGGAATCGTTGGTGTTTTCATATGATCAACTGAGCCTGGGGAAATGGGGTGAGAATTGTAGAAGAAATTATAATGGTTGGTTCCATGGTGGTGTTGAATGGGTTGATATTTGCAGGAATGAGAACATATGAGAATTTCATGTGGGATATCTTTCAGCATACCCTTATGCGGCCGGAGTTTGATATAGATATGGACATGGCGGGTGAAATAATGGATTTAATTGTCCCATTAAGGGAGATATAACACGTTTTCATGCATCAAAGATTATAGATGTATGTGATACTAGAGACACCATTCATCCTATTGATGCAGGGTTGACTCTTATATGTTTAACGAATGTTTAATGTTTCATTTATATCGGTCTTATGGTTTATATTTTATAGTATTTCAAAGTCACATACTTGAAACATTTATAATTTTCAAGTAGGCAGTTTTTGAAGCTTATAAATTATTTTTCATAAAGTTTTTTTATTAAATTATTCGTGTTTTCAACAAATGCTTATATGTTTAATGATTTTTTAAAGTTTCGTTTATATTGGTCTTATGGTTTATATTTTATAGTATTTTAAAGTCACATACTTGAAACATTTCTATGTTTCAAGTAGGCAGTTTTGAGATCTTATAAATTATTTTTCAGGAACAATTTTTATGAGATGATTTGTGTTTTCAACAATTTCTTATATGTTTGATGAATTTTTAATGTTTCGTTTATATTGGTCTTATGGTTAATATTTTATAGTATTTCAAAGTCACGTACTTGAAACATTTCTATGTTTCAAGTAGGCGGTTTTGAAAGGATATAAATTATTTTTCAGGAAACATTTTTATGAAATGATTTGTGTTTTCAACAATTTCTTATATGTTTAACGAATTTTTAAAGTTTCATTTATATTGGTCTTATGGTTTATATTTTATAGTATTTCAAAGTCACGTACTTGAATCTTTTCTAAGTTTCAAGTAGGCGGTTTTGAAAGATTATAGATTATTTTTCATGAACAATTTTTATGAAATGATTTGTGTTTTCAACAATTTCTTATACATTTAATGAATGTTTAATGTTTCGTTTATATTGGTCTTATGGTTTATATTTTATAGTATTTCAAAGTCACGTACTTGAAACATTTCTAAGTTTCAAGTAGGCAGTCTTGAAAGCTTATAAATTATTTTTCATGAAACATTTTTATGAAATGATTTGTGTTTTAAACAATTGCTTATATGTTTAACGAATGTTTAATGTTTTGTTTATATTGTTCTTATGGTTTATATTTTATAGTATTTCAATGTCACGTACTTGAAACATTTCTAAGTTTCAAGTAGGCGGTTTTGAAATCTTATAAATTATTTTTCATGAAAAATTTTTATGAAATGATTTGTTTTTTCAACAACTTCTTATATGTTTAAAAAAATTTTAATGTTTCATTTATATTGGTCTTATGGTTTATATTTTATAGTATTTCAAAGTCACATACTTGAAACATTTCTATGTTTCAAGTAGGCGGTTTTGAAAGCTTATAAATTATTTTTCATGAACAATTTTTCTGAAATGAGTTGTGTTTTCAACAATTTTTTATATGTTTAATGAATGTTTAATGTTTAGTTTATATTGGTCTTATGGTTTATATTTTATATTATTTCAAAGTCATGTATTTGAAACATTTCTAAGTTTCAAGTAGGCGGTTTTGAAACAAAATTTTAAAAACTAATAATTTTTTTGTTAGGTGAAAGGAGGCATCCTCGTAAACATTTTTTATGAATTATATAAATAAATAAATATATAAAAAAAACAAAACATAAAAAAAATTGAATTTTTTTAGGGGAAAAGAGGCATCGCGGGTGTCGCCTTTCAGCCCTAGTGTAAAGGCGGCATCACAGATGCCGTCTTCACCCGAAATTCAAAGGCGGCATCCACGATGCCTCCTTTGAGGGGAATTTTGAAAAAAAATCACCCTAACCGCATTTTGTATTTTTTTTTAAAAAAGGCATAAAAAACTCCCATTCCGTGCGCTCTTCAGGCCAACCACAATGCTGAACCAGGAAATTCTTTTATGCATTTTAATTTTTTTTACAAAAAACAGTTAGGTCAAATGTTTGTTTTCAAAATGTGGCTCAAAGGTGGCATCGCGGATGCCGCCTTTGCACTGTCGGTGCAGATTGGTGACGTGGAAAAGGCAGTACCCGCGGTGCCGCCTTTCTATATGACGTCATGGAAAAGGCGACACCGCGGGGGCCGCCTTTCTCCTGACAACATTGCGAAAGGCGGCACCCGAGGTGCCTCCTTTGCCTCCGCGCCCTATAAAAGGGCAGCACCCCCTCCCCTTCTCCTCACTTCCAAAAATCCATTACCTCTCAATTTTTCACTATTGCAGCGGAGTTTTGTAGTTTGAAATTTTTAGAAAGCTTTGAGAGGTATGATGTTTAATTTAATGTTTTTTATTTTGTAGAATTGTTTTTAGTTTAATATTTTTTTAAATTTTAAGATTTTTATTTAGTTGAATTGTTTATAGTAAAATATTTTGAATCTTTTGTAGTTTAGTTAGTTTTAAATTTTTTTTGTTAGATTGTTTAATTAGATTGTTTAATTAGTTATATATATATTTAGGAATAATAATTATCATTAGTATAAATTTCATTAAGATTTTTTTAATGAAATTTTGGTAGCATGAATAGTATGTTATCTAAGCAATCAAATCCTTGTTTGGATACAAACAAGTGAATCTGGATCTGGCAGAGATGTACCTAGGGGTAAAACCCGATAACACCGATTTAAGCTAGACTCGAATGGGAACTAGTGCATGACAATGGGCCTAGCTGCATTCTGGTTTGACACTCTAGGAGGATATGCTTAAGATATGCATATTTATTTATAAACTACTAAAATATTTTAGTAAAGAAATGATAAATTGATAATTTAGTAATGATGTTGATAGTTATTATTAGTAATGATTAATTTGAAATTAATTAATAATTAAAAATAAAACTACAATTCAAATTATATTCAATAACATGGAGTTAATAAATAACATGGAGTTAAAAAATAACATGGAGTTAAAAAATAACATAGTTAAAAAATGACATGTATTGAAAGTGAAAAAATAAATAAATGGAGTTAAAAATATTAATAACATAGAGTTAAAAATATAAATAACATAGAGTTGAAAATATAAATAACATAGAGTTAAAAATATAAATAACATAGAGTTAAAAATATAAATTACAGATTTAAAATATAAATAACATAGAGTTAAAATAATATAAATAACATAGAGTTAAGATAATATAAATAACATAGAGTTAAAATAATATAAATAACATAACATAGAGTTAAAATAATTTTAATAACATAGAGTTAAAATAATATAAATAACATAGAGTTAAAATAATTTAAATAACATAGAGTTAAAATAATATAAATAACATTGTGTTAAAATAATATAAATAACATAGAGTTAAAATAATATAAATAACATAGAGTTAAAATAATATAAATAATATAGAGTTAAAATAATTTAAATAACATAGAGTTAAATTAATTTAAAGAACATAGAGTTAAAATAATTCAAATAACATAGAGTTAAAACAATATTAATAACATAGAGTTAAAATAATATAAATAACATAGAGTTTAAATAATATAAATAACATAGAGTTAAAATAATATAAATAACATAGTGTTAAAATAATATAAATAACATAGAGTGAAAATAATTTAAATAACATAGAGTTAAAATAATTTAAATAACGTAGAGTTAAAATAATTTAAATAACATAGAGTTAAAAATTTAAATAAAATAGAGTTAAAAATATAAATAACATAGAGTTAAAAATATAAATAACATAGAGTTAAAAATATAAATAACTTAGATTAAAAAATATAAATAACTTAGAGTTAAAAATAATAATAACATAGAGTTAAAAATATAAATGACAATGTGTTTCGAGCTTCTAGACTTTCTTGGAGTGAATTGAATATCAAAATTTCAGAAATCCCACGTGACAACGGGTTTTCTGAAATTTTAATATCCAATTCACTGCAAGAAAAGCTAGAAGCTCAAAACATGCTGTTATATATTTTTCTAACTATATGTTTTTTATATCTTAACTCTACAATGTTATTGAATAACTAATTAACAATTTACTATGTATCATAAGAAATATCCTAGTTTGGGATATAAGATCTTTTAAAATTTAAGTATCATAAAGATTGTATGGTTTAGAAGTAATAGTTATTATTTGAACGTTAGGTAAAATCCAACTTATTTTTCATAATTAGTTTAATTACATCTTCAAAGTATAAAATCCAACTTATATTGGTAACCATCATTCTGAATTTCACTTACATTATCAAAATCTTGATCAAAAACCTTTTTTATGTAGAGTATAATGTTTTTCGGTGTGTACTGCTCTGGGGAGGTTATTCAAACTGAGCAAGGAGCATCTTACAGTACACAACCAATAACAGTGGTTAATTCAACTGATTGTGTAACCCTAAGTGACATTCAAGACAGAATTCTATAACGTCCCGGACCCGGGTGCCACACTATGGGTTCCCGAACCCGGTTCGCCACGTGACCTCAAGCACATTTTCCAAAATGCCAGAGGCTACTGACTAGCAGCGAGGGCCCAGGTCTGATAGTGGGGAAACTATTCCCTCATTTTTCAAAGTGTAGCGCAATAGAAATACGAAATAAATCATACAATGATAGTGGAAGCAATAATCCATGCACATTTAAAGTAAACAAGTGCAGTAAAAGGGTAACCAACCAAATATAAATAATGATGCAACATGTCTCAAGTACTATGAAAATAGCAAGAACATGTTATACATCAATATAGTACAACAAATGCAGAGTACAACAAAACAAAGCAAAACAACTGGCAGAGGCATCGTGAGCCTAGGCTTGGTCCCATTCCCTCCTACTCCTCAGCAACAGTCAAGTACCCGTATAGGGACCCTTGCCCCTATCCAATCCAGCAGAATCGTAATATGTTTGGGCTGACAAGCATGACCCAAACAGGGTGTGAGAAATATATCTCAGTAGGCACCCACCAAAGGCCCATTCCCAACTACGTGTAAGAATTCAACAATATTGTGCAGTAGTAGAATGCAATAAAGTAAGAAGTACTAAGAAGTAACTAACTTAACCAGTTATATTGCCATTTTTATATTCTTTTTAATCATTTAATTTAAAATATCACCATAGTGAATATTCTATGCAACCAACTAATGTCATCAGACACGTAAACCCCTACCCTTAGGTAAATTGTATCCAACACAAGAATCTTCCCTCAGGCATAACAAAGTCTGCCCTTAGGAATTGGTAGTGTTGCCCACAGGCACATAATCAGCTGCCCACAGCCATGGAAGAAGTTGCCCTCAGGCCGAAATAACTACTGCCCACAACCTAAATAGCGCAGTGCCCACATGCTAATCACAACAATGCCCTCAGGCTAAACAGGTAACCGGGCCATGCCCAACATGTAAATAAGCAGTAAAAAAGTAATTCCTCTCAAGGCAATTCTAAAATTACTACTTTAAAGGTGTACCCTCAGGTATCCTGGTCAAACGGCTAAACAGTGGAACACACCCCCGAGGTGGTTCTGGATCCAAACAACGATCCCAACCAGCATTTTAATATCACATTTAAATTACTTAATCAGTTCTAGGTATTTTATATAGCAATGGCCTCAGCCACAAGACACCCCAACATGGGTTCGTGGCACACAAACGCACAAAACACATGACAGTTGAAAAAATTAACACCAAGCCAACTACATTATACGTCAACGAGCGGTATACATGATCATCAATCCCAGAAACGCCCAAAAATGACATAGATCTGAGGTAAGAAAACTTTCATTCAACCTTAAATAACTCCTGTTAGGAGAGGAATTGGTCAGCAACACGCTAGGAGAAGATAGGGCTTACCCGCGCGGTTCCATCAAGATTGTCCGAGGTGGAAACAGATTTCTGACGCTCGATTGGTTGATCCATGAATATCCGGCCTTCCTTCCGAGCTCCTTCCTCCGGTTCTAAACCTTCCTTGTGAACAGGGGAGGCTACTGCCAATTTAAGTGAAAAAAAGTACGGGGCATGTACATCCAAGTACACGGTGTGTACTTCCTTCATTTAACTATTCCTCTGGCAGCACCGCTATACTGTTCATCCGTCGACTTGAGTACATGTCATGTACTCCTGAGTACATGGTGTGTACTGTCGCCCAGCTGGTTGCTGATCCACCTCCTTACTGTTTCGGCCTGCCGACTGACTACATGGCGTGTAAAGTACCACTACACATCATATAGTCGGTTCCTACACCCTTCATCGCCAACATGGCTACACACCCCATGTACCCATCCCACATGGCCAAAAGTACAAGGCGTGTGGAAAAGTACACGGCCTATTGTTCCAAAATTTAGGTTTTTCCCCCATTTTCCATATTTTCTCAAAAACACTCAAGGAAAAGAGAAAAGAAGAAGCCCATACCTCAAACGAAGAACCGGGTTCTTACAAACTTCCCCCTTATAGCAATTCGTCCCCGAATTGACCTTCCAAGGGTGGAGAAGATATAACCGTGAACAACTTCGGCCACTGAGCACGTACATCTCCCGCTCCCAAGTTTCGTCCTGCACTCGTCCATGATGCCATAGCACCAGCACAAGAGGAACTGACTGACCTCGGAGAACCTTCATGGTCCTATCAACGATAAAAATCGGATGATCCTCAAAGGACGCATCCATCTGTAGCTCATCCTCCTCGGGCTGAAAGATGTGAGAAGGATCCGAATGATAGCAGTGCAACTGAGATACGTGGAAGACGTCGTGCATAGCTCGGTACCACTGCGGTAACTGCAATTGATAGGAAACCAACCCGACTCTCTCCAGAATCTCAAATGGCCCCACATACCTTGGTGAAAGCTTACCCTGTCTCCTGATTCGCTTGTGTCCCAGCCTCAACGTAACACGCATGAAAACCTGATCCCCGACCACGAACTCCAAAGGTCATCTACAGCGATCAACATATGACTTCTGTCAAGACTGCGTGGTAGCCATCCATTTCCGAATCAACTGGACCTACTCAGAAGTCTCCTGCATGAGCTGTGGTCCTAGTGAAGCTGCCTCACCTACCTCTAACCAGCACAATGGTGAACGACATGGCCTACCATATAAAGCCTCATATGGTTCCATCTCAATAGTCTCCTAAAAACTATTGTTATAGGCAAACTCGACTAGGGGTATATGTTTCTCCCCAGATCCCCCCAAGTCCAGGACGCATGCACGCAACATATACTCTAGCACCTATATCGTACGCTCTGACTGGCCATCGATCTGAGGGTAGTATGTTGTGCTCAGAAGCACCTGTGTACCCAGCGCCCTTTGAACACTCTGCCAGAAATGAGATGTAAAGTGTGCGTCCCTATCTGAAACGATAGAACGAGGGACCCCATGAAGACGAACGATCTCTCAGATATACAACTTTCTGAGCTCGTCAACCCTGAAGGTCTCCTTGATCGGCAAAAAGTTATCTACCTTCGTGAGTCTATCCACAACAACCCACATGACATCATTGCTTCTAGGTGACCTTGGAAACCCTATCACGAATTCCATCACAACATCATCCCATTTCCACTCCGGAATGGGTAACTGCTATAACAGTCCGGCTAGCCTCTGGTGCTCCACCTTCACCTGCTGACAGGTGGAACACCTCGTAACAAAACCAACTACATCTCTCTTCATAACCAGCCACCAGAACTGACGTCTCAAGTCTCGGTACATCTTGGTAACCCCGGGATGAACTACCCAAGATGAATCATAAAACTCCTGCATTAGCTCCTCACATATATCCCTTGGAACCCATACTCATCCATGGAAATGCATAACCTCATCATCAACTATCTCCCAACCGGGAGGAGGGTCCTCACTTGCCACCAACATCTGTAGAACTAGGCCTTCAGAATAAGATAACTGTCTCATACTCACTCTATCCAGGAGGGTAGATGTCACAGATACAGATGAAAGATAAGACTTCCCCTATCTGTTGTGCACCTACAGATTCATCTCAAAGAACAAGGCTATAAGTTACCACTCACCACTGGCCTCCTGCACTGCCTGTATCTGAGTCTTACTGCTCAGTGCATCAGCTACTACATTACCCTTACTAGGTGTATAGGCAAGCTAAAAATCGAAGGACTATAGCTACTCGACCCACCTCCTCTGCCTCAGATTCAGGTCACACAGAGTAAATATATACTTGAGGATTTTGTGGTCAGCTAAAACCAAAAAATTCTCTCCCAAAAGATAATATCTCCAACAGAGTAACACTTGAACAACTACAGCTAACTCGAGATCATGCGTCGGGTAATTCCTCTCATGTGGCCTCAACTTCCGAGACCCGTACGCAACGACTTGATCGCCCTGCATCAACACTACTCCGAGCCCAATACCTAATGCATCACAACAAACTGTATAGATCTTCCCCTGATCTGGGATTATCGGGATCAGTGCTGAAGTCAACCTTCCCTTCAGGTCCTGAAAAGCTGTCTCGCAAGCTTCTAACCAAACGAACTTCACACCCTTCTTAGTTAGACCTGTCAATAGTGCTACTAAGTGGAAGAAGTCCTGTATGAAGCGTCTGTAGTAACCAACCATCCCTAAGAAACCCCGTATCTTGAACTCGTTGTTAGGATGCTCCCAGGAAATTACTTCCCTCACCTTCTCTAGGTCTACTAAAACTCCTGCCTCTGAGATAATGTGACCCCGGAAGTGAATCTGGTCCATCCAAAAGTGACACTTCGAGAGCTTAGCATACAAACAATGCTCTCTTAGTGTACTCAGTACGATCTCAAGATGGGTGGCATGGTCGTGTTGAGTGTGAGAGTACACCAAGATGTCATCCACGAATAATACTAAAAAAGATTCAAGATACGGATGGAACACATGATTCATCAGAGCCATGAAAACTACTGGCATGTTCGTGAGTCCGAACGGCATAACCAAGTACTCGTATAGGCCATATCTGCTCTGAAAAGCCGTAAGAGGTATATATGATGGTATCATGCGCAACTGATGATATCCAGATCTCGAGTCAATCTTTGAGAACACTCGTTCTCCTCGAAGCTGATCAAATAGATCATTAATCCTTGGCAAGGGATATCGATTCTTAACCGTCAACTGGTTCAGCTTCTGATAATCCACACAAAGTCTGAGGGTACCATCCACCTTCTTCACAAAAAGTACCAACGAACCCCACAGCGAAGTACTGGGTCGGATAAAACCCTTCGACTGTAACTCCCCTAACTGCCTCTTGTGCTCCTGAAACTCAGGCGTAGCCATCTTATAAGGAGGAATGGACACCGGTGCTGCACCTGGCATAAGATCAATAGAGAAATCCACCTCTCGCTCCGGAGGTAGACTTGAAAAGTCGTCTGGGAAGACATCCTTGAAATGATCAACAACTGGAGGGAAATCCATCTGACAAGTCCCCTAATCATCCAAATACAAACTCAAAATCTAGGCTGTGACTCCACCTCTCCCATGATTCTCTAGTCCAGATCGACTCACCTGAACACACCATTCTCCTTTGTATAGAAACTATCTGCCCTCTGGTGACGTGAAACACACCCTGCGACGATAGCAGTCTACAAAGGCTCGGAAGGGAACCAACCAGTCCATCCTGAGAATGATGTCATAAGCTATCATCTCTAAGACATAGAGGTCCCATATAAAGTGACACCCACCATCCTGAAGGGGAAACTCCTTGCACTGACGCACACCAGCCGTTCTAGTCCCCAACGGAGTGTCTAGCGTCATGATATCAGTTGAAATAGAAACACAGAGCCCAAGGCTCTCCAAAAGGGGTATAGATATGAAACTATGTGTAGCACCCGTATTGAAAAGTACAGAAGATAAGAAATAAGCTACTAGAATAGTACCTCTGACTATAGAAGGTCCAGGATCCTGCTCTTGCAGGGTCTGTTGCACTGCATATTCCTGCACAGTGCTGCGACCCTGCGACATAGCCTGGCTACCCTGAGCTGTCCCGCCCTACTGCCTCTGAGATCCTGGTGTCTGGCTACCACAGCCATGACCACCATCTCTGCCTACACACCCTTTCATATTCCAATTCCCTGACTGGTAAGAATCCACTCGTCCTGCTCCCGTATGCAGAGTCTGCACCGAACCCCTCTCACTAGCCACTGGTGGAAACTCCCTGCAAAAGCACTACAGATGACCCATCTTGCCGCAAGATCGACACTCCACTGGGTCTTGTGGACACTGTGGCCTCTTGTGCCCCTCTCTACCACACTAGTAGCACATGACCTGGCCACTTAAAGCATTCTTCTGACTGGTACTGCCACCCTGAGAGAAGTTCATTTGTCTCTTCCTCTTGCCAGCAGAAATAATACCAGTAACTGGTGCTGAACCGCCCTGACCCACATCACTAGATTCCCACAGGTTCCTCTATGTAATCAACGCCTGGTTCATAATAGTGTGTACAGTAGGCAACCTGAAAAAATTTACCAGCGCTCAGATTTCATAACGAAGACCATCCTCAAAATGTCTGGCTCTCGATGTCTCATCACCCACCAGCATGGGTGCAAAGCGCTGATGCTTGATGAAATGGGAAGAATAGTCCATCACCAGCATAGAGTCCTGCTGCAGATTCATGAACTCTTGAGTTCTATCTGCCCTCAGCATCTCCAGGAAAAAGAAGTCATAGAAGACTGCTTGAAAATCTTCCCACGCCATGTCTCTGTGATGCTCTAACTGGGTGGTAACATCCCACCACCTCTTAACGGAATCACGCAGTATATATGTCACGATCCTGAACCTTCGCCCTGGAGGCATCTCAAGATGCTCGAAAATAGTCCACATCGACCTCAGCCAAGACTTTGCAGCCTATGGTCCGCCATCCCCTGAAAACGTAGGCGGATGCTGCTGCTAGAAAATACGAGTCAGCTCGGCCATAGATGTGGCAGCCTGTGGTGCTTCCTGAAAGGTCTTCATGAATCGCATAAATCATTCATGGAACTACGAATCCGTGCTTATGTCCGGTATAATAGCTGGCACTGTATCTGGCTCTGCTGGAGGATCCACTGGTAGCCCATGGCCCACCATTTCTGGAGTATAGTCATCGCCACTCTCCTGGCGAACAACACGCGGTCGTCTAGGTGGCATGAAACTACAAGGTCAAAAGCACACCTTAGATTCAAGATTATTAAGACCGAAAAGTGAAGAAACCACAAAGGAAACAGGAGGAAGAAGGAATTTGAAGATTTTCAAAACAAGACTACATGGCGTGTATACAGACTACACGACGTGTACTTGAATTCTCCTCCTCTGCTCGGGTCCTTCTGCACAGCTAAGCCACACGGCTCCCATTGAACAAAACTACACGGTGTGTACATAATCTACACGGTATGTATGGTGTTATTTTCCAATTGCCTGTGTCGTTTGTGACATGGATGACTACTCGGCTTACAACTACATGGCGTGTTACACCCGCACACAGCATGTACACTACCCCGTCTCCCCAGCCACATGGCTAACACCACACGGTCTATCCTCGGACAAGACTTCATGGTGTGTCCCACAGGTACACGGCGTGTTCAAGGAGAGGTGACACCGGCTCGTGTTGTTAGTTACACGGCCAAGTCCCCTGGTCACACTACACGATGTGTGCATCATTGACACGACATGTACTATGAAGGAGTTCACCGACCCATGTTTTTAGTTACACGGCCGAACTTCGGGTCAACACTACAAGACATGTACAAAAGCTACATGGCGTTTTCACCCCAAGATCTTCCCTTCCATGTGTCGCCGCCCACACGGTTTGTGACACGGGAAGAGACTACACGGCGTGTACTTAGGGTACACGGCGTGTACTCAAAAAGTTTATATTTCTTCCCAAACAGAAGAACATACACAGCATGTATAAAGTACTACACGACGTGTATACTGGGTTTCTGGAAAGTATGCCTTAGAAACATCCCCGGAACCCAGAAAATACTAAAAACCAACACCTAAGAGTCAAATTCTGATCCGTGAGGTCCCATACTCTCCACGAATCAATGTTTGACATCTTATATTTGTTATAACAAATAAAAAGTCAATGATCCACCAAATTCCGGTCAATGGGGGCCCATACTCCCCAAAAACCAAAGATTGGCATCAATTCTATAAACAGGCTCAAACAAAAATACCATATAACAAGCAGGTATTTATCAAGAAGCTATCACAACAGCATGCTTTATTAGCACAACAACTATCACAACAACATGAAACTTCTAATGCACCTACATGGCATGGAAACTATGCATGGCATGTGATATCTAGCATGTGCCTATATGATGCATAAGATGGAATACCCTCATTTCATCAGACTGTAACTAAATAAAACCCATAGATAAAATATAACCAGCACAATCTCAAGTGTGTCACCCAACGGTGAAATCAAATCAACTGTAAATTGCAAAATCAATAAAATTTCAATCATGAGGTAAATTGGATTTTCCCTGTACGCGGGTTAGCTACGCTCGAGCATAACTTATTACCAACTACCGTTCATCCTATCCCTGACTACGGATCCAAATAGTAAGTCAAAGAAAATAAACCCCTCTGATACCACATTGTAATGTCTTGGACTCAGGTGCCACGCAACGGGTGCCCCGAACCCGGTTCTCCACGTGACCTCAAGTGCATTTCCCCAAATGCCAGAGGCTTCTGACTAGCAGCGAGGGCCCATGTCTGATAGTGGGAAAACTATGCCCTCATTTTTCAAAGTGTAGTGTAGCGAAAATATGAAATAAATCATACAATGACAGCGGAAGCAATAATCCATGCACATTTAAAGTAAACAAGTGCAGTAAAAGGGCAACCAACCAGATATAAATAATGATGCAACATGTCTCAAGTACTAAGAAAATATCCAAAACATGTTATACATCAATACAGTACAACAAATGCAGAGTACAACAAAACGAATCAAAACATCTGGAAGTGGCATCGTGAGGCTAGGCTTGGTCCCATGCCCTCCTAATCCTCAGCAACAGTCAAGTACCTGTATAGGGACCCTTTCCCCTATCCACTCCTATAGAAACATAATCTGTTTGGGCTGAAAAGCATGACCCAAATAGGGTGTGAGAAATATATCTCAGTAGGCACCCACCAAAGGCCCGTGCCCAACTGCGTGTAAGCATGCAACAATAGTGCAGAGTAGTAAAATGCAATAAAGTAAGCAGTACTAAGAAGTAACTAACTTAACCAGTTATATTGCCATTTTAATATTCTTTTTAATCATTTAATTTAAAATATCAACATAGTGAATATTCTAAGCAACCAACTAATGTCCTTAGACAAGTAAACCCCTACCCTCAGGTAAAGAGTATCCAAAACAAGAATCTGCCCTCAGGCATAACAGAGTTTTCCCTCAGGTGTAGGTAGTGTCTCCCACAGGCACAGAACCAGCTGCCCACCGGCACAGAAGAATTTCCCCTTAGGCTGAAATAACTACTGCCCACAGGCTAAATAGCGCAGTTCGCATAGGATAATCACAACAACACGCTCGGGATAAACAGGTAATCGGGCCATTCCCAACATGTAAACAAGAAATTACTCTCAAGGCAATTCTAAAATTGCTACTTTAAAGGAATACCCTCAGGTATCCTGGCCTAACGACTAAATAGTGGAACACACCCCTGGGGTGGTTCTGGATCCAAGAAACGATCCCAACCATCATTTTAATATCACATTTAAATTACCTAATCAATTATTGGTATTTAATATAGCAATGGCCTCAGCCACACGACACCCCAACATGGGTTCGTGACACAAAAACACACAAAACACACTACAGTTGGAAAAATTAACACCAAGCCACCTACCTTATAAGTAAATGAGTGGTATACACGATCGTAGATCCCAGAATTGCCCAAGAACGGTATAGATTTGAGGTAAGAAAACATTCATTCAACCTTAAATAACTCCTTTTAGGAGGATAATTGGTCAGCAACATGCTAGGAGAAGAGAGAGCTTACCCGCGCGGTTCCAATAAGATCATCCGAGGCAGAAACGGATTCCCGATGCTCGATCGGTTGATCCACAAAGATCCGGCCTTCCTCCTAAGGTCCTTCCTCTAGTTCTAAACCTTCCATGTGAACATGGGATTCTACTGCTGATTTAAGATAAAAAAAAGTACACGGCGTGTACTTCCTTCATTTAACTGTTCCTCTGGCGGCACAACCATATTGTTCATCCGTCGACTTGAGTACATGGCATGTACTCCTGAGTACACGGCGTGTACTGTCACCCAGCTAGTGGCTGCTCCACCGCCTTACTATTTCGGCCTACCGACTGACTACATGGAATGTAATGTACCACTACAAGGCATGTAGTCGGTCCCTACACCCTTCTTCGCTGACATGGCTACACACCCCGTGTACCCATCCCATACGGCCAAAAGCACACGACGTGTGAAAAAGTACATGGCGTGTAGTTCCAAAATTTAGGATTTCCCCCTTTTCCATATTTTCTCAAAAACACTTAAGGAAAATGGAAAAGTAGAATCCCGTACCTCAAACTAAGAATCGGGTTCTTAGAAATTCATTGCTCATTAAATCTAGGACCTGATCAAAAGATCATGTCAATGAGTTATAGACATTTGCAGTTCTCGTCAACATTGTGGCATCTAGCTTGTCCATTGGTTGATGATGCACAATGGATCCAAACAGTTGGTTTGTTTTCTCAATGATCATATGGTACCATGATGGAGTTATATGTAGATGTTTCTACTGTACAACATCAACATCCAATTGTATGAAGATGTAGAATTACAAGAGTCATTGAAGATAGTCCGCCCCATGAAGTTGAGACTATTCCAAATGATGCAGAAGAGGACAACCTACTTGATCTCCCAGATATACATGTCAACCCGACATCATATGAGGAGTTTCGTAATAACGAAACAGATGATGATAGTAGTGCTGATGAGGAAGGAACAACAGAAGTTTCAAGAAATGCATTAGTTGTACAACATGATCGACCTATAATAAATCATCCACCGCTCTTTGCATCTTGGTCAGAAGCAATGAAACATGTGACTGAATTTGAATATAATGTTCTCACACTGGCAACTGAGTATCCTGGAGTTATATGAGATAGGTTTAGTGAGATGGAAAATACTTTATATGTTGGAAGGTATTTTACAAGTAAAGATGCATTAAAAAGTATGCTAAAGAGGTTTCACATTAGAGGCACTGTAGCAATGTCGATTACGAATCAGACTGTAGAAAATATTTCATACGATGTGAGAATTATGGGGATGATTTTAGATTTTGATTAAGGGCGATTCCAGACATTGCATTTGGAGGTTGGAGAATATCGAGGATTGAGGCACCTCATACTTGCATTCAGCCAAGCCTGACACAAGATCATACTTCATTGGATGCAGAATTTGTGTCATCCATTATTGTTGAGATGATTAGGTCATGCCAAGATGTTCTGATATCCCTTGTACAAGATATGATACAACAGACATTCGGTTATAAGATATCCAATAATAAGGCATGAAAGGCGAAACAGATGGCAATTGTGAAGGTCTATGGTGATTGGGATGACTCATATCAGGTGTTGCCACAATTACTAGCCATAATGAGGCACCATAACCATGTTGTCTTCCATATGGATACAAATGAACATGTGTCTCATGATAAACTACTTAATCCATCTCGTGTTCAATTTCATTGGTTGTTCTGGGCATTCCTTCCCTGTATCTTTGCCTTTCGTTTCTGCAAACAGTTTATTCAGATTGATAGAACATTTTTGTATGAAAAATACAAGGGCATATTTTTGATTGCGGAAACCCAATATGGAAACCGTTCACCTCTTCCGCTTTCCTTTTCCATTGTAGAGAAATAAAACTATGAATCAAGGAGTTGGTTTTTGGAATGTATCAACACCCATTTCTCCAACATTCAGGGTGTTTGTTTGATATCTTATCAGCATCAAGCAATTAATTAGGCAATCAATGAAGATTCGGATACATGGATTTACCCAAATTCACATCATCAGTTCTGCATTAGACACATTTCTAGCAACTTCCATAAAAAATTCCACAATGAACTGATGGAGAAGGAAATCACTAGACTTGGTACGCATTGTATTTGTTATTTTTTTGTATATCATTGTAAAGATAAATTCAAAATATGTGAAATATCATCTATTATATGTAGAATATGAGTCTGATCAATGATGGTTTTAATAACATTTTGAAAAAATCTGTCAGGTTAATGAAGAAGTTTACGATTATATGAAAATCTATTATTATGTTTTATAAACAAGAATGCTAGTAAATTTTTTCAAAGAGGTGCAACTTCAAAATGAAAATAGTTTTCAAGAGGGCTGTTTTAAAGAATTTAAACTTTTAAATAAATCAAACACACTACTGAATTTACCAACCAAACACACCGTATGCCGATGGTGAGTACAAAATAGCCAATGAGTACAAGTCACGAGAACACGCCTAGGCACTAGTTAGTTGTGAGCCCCAGGTACCTCGTATCTCGGTGAAAGTAACCATAATAAATATCCGTTCTCGTGCACAAGAGCCACTAGTAGGGATCATAACCATAACCTAGTGGTCCCCCAACATCATCATCATCATAGTTTAGTTAGTTTTGTCATCGTCAAACTTGCTACATGAAACAGGGGCCAAACCCCACAGAATCACTAGCATACCAGTACACGTCCGCCCACCTAGATACCCAGGATTCCCTTTAGTGCTCAATCAAGTTACACATATTATCAAATACAGATTTCACATCCAAATTCCATTCCAAAACCATAAAAACACAAACATCACATAATCTTTCTTCACATTTCTCACACAAATCAACAAACCGCTAAATATTTTGGTAAAAAAATTTCAGGAAGTGTATTGAGGCTTTGCACATAAAGCACTTTCAAAAACACTCTTTCAATTATAAACACACATCAAAACCAAACCAAATCATATTTTTCATCCCAATAAACATTTAATAAATTCATTTAATGGACCATAAAACAATCCCAATTGCACAACTTGTTATATACAAGTAAAACACTCCATCATTTCTAGGAAATGCCAAACGAGCCTTTAAACATTTTCTCAAAACTAACCTTTGACGAAGGTATGAATTTTAATTTTATTAAGGATATATATAAAAATCATTTACAGTAGTAAAACACATTCATAAATCTCTTATAATACTCAGGTTACATATTCAAAACACAACCATTTTCAAAAAGATGTGAAACGGTCCATTTTTGGGCAACTCTTGCCAAAATATGTTGTAAATCAAAACCCACTTGTTTTTAGAAACAAATCCAAATTGGAAATCCATATAAGAACCCAAAAATACCATTTATAATTCTTCCAATTCCTTTATAAATCCAATAAAATAACTTTTAAATCACACATCACACATAAAATCCAACCGGACAATTTACTGAACACATGTCATGCCCTTTTTAAACAAAAAAAATTTATTTTATGTACATGAAAAGGAATAAAACACCAATTGAATGTGGTATTTTCATTAAAGATACTGTAACATGTTAAAAATACCATTAAATAGATTATAAACCTCACAAAATATTTTCAAAATATAATGGAACATTTAAACAAACACTTGTTGAGCACTTTCATTACAAAACAACACTACCTTTCACAAAACATTGATTAAACAACCACTTTGCACACCACGAAAATTTTCAAAAGGATTAAAAACAATAATAAACATATATATAAGGTGTTAAAAATAATAAAATGATGAAACTTAAATAATAAAGGCATGTGCAAGGGGTATCCTACCTCAAACCTTTGGCGTAATTGAAACGCACACCCGAAATCACCCGCCGCGGGTTTATAAACCCAATAACTCTAAAGACCAGACCTAAACAAATAGAAACCCAATAAAAAAACATGGTATAACAAAACCATAGGTCGATCAATACTAGGGGACAATATAAATCAAAGAAATAATGAAAGGAGGGGGAATAGGAAGAAGAAAGGAGAAGGAATCTCACCTTTCACCCTAGAAAACTCTTCTTCTTCCATTAGATATGAAACTCTAGAGAGTAGGGAATGACTTGAAAATTCTTGGAGAGACTAATAAGGTCTGGAAGAACCAGTGAAAGAATATTGGTGTCCAAAAGAGTACTAATTGATTGATTTATGAATGACACAATTTACCTTGTCAATTCTGGACGATTTGAGGTATCCTGGGGATATTCGCCCTAATCCGCGACCCATATGAGCTTCAAAGAGGTAAAATCGATTATGAGGGTTAGTATATGGTTATTTTATTCTAGGGGGAGGAGGAATCACAGAAAAATATTGAAAAATGAAAAATATATAAATGAAACAAATTATTTTTTTAAAATAGGAAATGGGCCCATGGGCTGGCCCAATACCTAAATAAGTATCCCAAATTCACCCTGCTTATGAATTTCTAATGGGTCCAAAAGGATAATTAAGTTTTAATATATCATTATAGGACAAGTGTGAAGTTGAATGGGTGAAAAGGATGAAAAGAAAAAGAGTTATAAAAGAAAAAATTTGGTTTTCAAAAGTGGGAATGGGCTCACAATTGGCCCAAATCATGAAGTAACCACCCTTTTTCACAAACTTCTAAACAAACAATGGGGATCCCAAATTAGGGTGGTTAGACATATATGAAACTTAAAAACTCAGGATTCATATCACTAAATACCCATGAAAAGTATCATGATTTCCAATGGACCGGATCAATACAAAGACAAAAAAACCGTGTGTGACAATTCTCCACACCATTAAAGCTTTCTGCCCTCGGAAAGCCATAACACTTTCCAGCTAAAAAATCAAAACCTAAGGATTACCTATCAACATGATCCAGCCTATAAATAAAATTAAATATCATCAACCATAAATGGATGTTAAGCCTCTAGTTCAAATAAAAACACACTACTCAGAACCACTTCCGGAAAATCATTGGAAATATCAAGCCACCACCTCCACAACAAAGCCAAGAACCCGATTGTTGGGACTTCTCCCAATGAACCCAACCATCACTAAAATCAAAGAGCACTCACAAAAACCAAATATTCTAGGGGATTCCAGAATAGACTCCCTACCATTAAGAATCATCTTGCACTAGAAATGTTCTTAGGATGAAAATCCAGGAGACCCATGGTGGGTCTCCCCACCAATAGAAACCAACTAGCAAAGAACAGACAAGAATACAACATGACCTAGAATTGGGCCTCACTCACACAAAACAAAAAAAAACATCCTACAAAAACCTACTATACCATGTTGATAGGGTTACAACATGAACATAAAAACCACCCACTCCTGAACGGAGGGGATAATAACTTGGACGACGCATTCAACACAATTTTGGACCCCCGCCACTTGGGGATGGGAGGGAAGGGGACCCAAAAATTTGGCCACTGAAACCAAAAAAGAAACACATAAACTACCCAGAACTCTCCACTAATGAATAGGTAACAACAAGACTGCCCCTGATTTTTACAGGCGGTCCACACAGGGACATTGATTGAAAACCCATATCCATGAAGAAATAACCATAGACACTATGTGAGGGGTTAAGTCCACCACACTTGTTGTAACAAAGGGAAATTAATATAAATTAGGAACCAAAACATTGACATAGAAACTAACTTATCAAAACAGAGGAGTAAGGATCCTAATCGAGCACTCCACATCTCTGTCGATTTCCTCACTGCGTGAAAATCTTCACTCTGAGGCCTATGGCTGGAGCCCTGATTCTTGAAGCATTTGCTGCACTTCAGTCAGGTGATAAGGATCACACCACTAAAAAAAACCTCACTTGATCAAAAAAAAAAACCTTCATCTAAATAGGAACTCATAGATACATATAAAAATTCTATCTCACTCCAAACGAGGTGTAGAATGGACAAGGAATATGACGAAACACATCAACATCACCAAACACAACTGCTCTGTCCAAAAGAATTATCACGACCTAGAATCACTTTTTATAGATCCCAAACATCTCTCTATTCCAACAAACAGGATGAGGCATCATCAAAAGAGGTGGATTTAAAATTTGAAAGGAATCATTAGGTTGATCAGCAGGAAATATTTCCAATAGAGAACTATCCATGGCCACATCACAACATCAAACACATCTTTAGAAACCCAATGAAAATTACTCCAAAACCGAGCCACCAACAAGATATCATCTCTAGATAGAACAAGAGTATGAATTCTAGATCACATGGAAGCTAACCAAATAAACAAGTCTTCTACGACATAGAAAAATCAATCCACATATCCATTGGTTTTAAAAAAAGGACACAATTTTCATCTCAAAACAATTTTGAAAAAAAAAACTAACTTGGTGGGTTTCCACATTCACCAATTGTGTTTCATCAGGTCTCACCCACATGCACATTTCCATGACACCCCAGGAACCCAACCACAATATCATATAGGCCATCCTTCTAGATACAAATAAAACAATGCATGTGAGCACCCATGAAAACACCAAAGGCTAAAACAAAACAAAATCATTAAAAAAAATTACCATCATAAGGAACACCAACCACCAAGTCAATTTTTTTTTCATATTTCAGAAATAAAACCATAATTAATTAAGAACCATTTTCTCAAAAAAATACCCCTTTTCATTTTTAATTTTTATTAAATAACCAAGCCACTCCAAACAACCCCTTCCCATTATTTTTAAAAAAAATTCAGCAATGTCTATTTTCATAATCCGAGGTCCATTGCTAACAATACCGTTTCTAGTAAAACACCAACCGATCAAAACCAATTTCCAAAACTAATTTATCCAATTCAAAAACTTTTTAACATCCCAAAATACCCCATTTAAAACAAAGATCCAGAATCACCTTAAAATTATTCACAATTTCAAATCATTTTATTTCAACAAACCACAAGTCTAGATTATGGATAATCCAATCCATTTATATCATTTCCACATCCCTCCATTTTTTTTTACAAAAACACAACCTTCCAAAACCATTCTTATATTTAATTTTTAAAAACCCCATTTTTCACTTTTCAAAATATAATCCTTCATTTAAAACCCATTTCCACAATTCTCACACAAGGATTTTAAAAACAAAAATTCAGAATTCAAGAAAGGTTCAAGAGACCCAAAAAAAGGGAACCAGTGTCGGTGGGTGACTTGACCGTATTGTTGGCGGCCATATGCCAAACACAACACCAACACAGAGAGAATTATTAGGACCATTCCCCAGCTCCACAGGGCCTGCCAGGCCCTGTGAGCTCACAGAGGCCATTAGTCAGACTCCCCTTGTCATATCCCAACACCAAAAAAATCAACCAGAACAAAGGACACTGATAAAACCGGACTTCCCATGGAAACATGAGGATTAGAACAAGAAAGAGTTCACGACACACTTCTTGCACTTACCCCTCAAGTCCCAACAATCCTAATCAATCTACCTTGACATACCCAAAATAACAAGGGATCTCTAAAAAGAAATGTCTGCTAAGAGCCGACCTCCTATGATACCATTTTGTCACGAACCAGTCTGAGTTGACCCGGAACCGGTCACCTAGGCTAGCTCGCGACAAGCCCCGAGAGGCATTCCCGATCCTCCCAGGATGGCGACAAGCACCAAGGGCATCAATAGAGTATACAAGGGAACGATTTCTCCCATATATGAAAAATCAAACAAACGGCGGAAAGAAATGGACAGCCCAAAATACATTTATATAAAAATTGAACTGAACATTATTTGTACAAGAAACTGAAAGTGAAACTAAGCCAACAACTCAACTGACCAAACCCGATAACCAAATAACTCCATGTGACCCCACTGGTCACTCTCCAAAAAAAAGATCACACGTCACCCAAGGCGATCAAACTCAAGTTGAAACCTGCACAAGGGCTAAAAACAGGAGAAGACTATAGGCGTGAGTATTAAAACTCAGTAGGTTAGCCCGATATTCTATTCTCAATACACATCCTTTAAAATAAAAGAAATGTAAATTTCAAGTTTTAAATAAGTGATATTAAGGTATGTTTTCCAAATGATTTCCCAAGCTATATAAAACAAATTACCAGAATAAAACTTTTATGTTTTATAAAAAAGAATGCTATTAACAATTTTCAAAGAGGTGCAACTTCAAAATGAAAATAAGTTTCAAGAGGGATGTTTTAAAGAATTTAAACTTTTAAATAAATCACACACACTACTGATTTTACCAAACAAACACAACGTATGTAGACGGTGAGTATAAAATATCCAATGAGTACAAGTCACAGGAACACCCCTAGGCACTAGTTAGTTGTGAGCCCCAGGTACCTCGTATCTCAGTGAATGTAACCACAATAAATACCCGTTCTCGTGCACACGAGCCACTAGTAGGGATCATACCCATAATCTAGTGGCCCCCCAACAACATCATAATCATAGTTTAGTTAGTGTTTTCATCGTCAAACTTTCTACGTGAAACAGGGGCCAAACCCCACAGAATCACTATCATACTAGTACACGTCTGCCCACCTAGATACCGAGGATTCCCTTTAGTGCTCAATCAAGTTACACATATTATCAAATACAGATTTTACATCCACATTCTATTCCAAGACCATAAAAACACAAACATCCCATAATCGTTCTTCACATTTCTTACACTAATCAACAAACCGCTAAATATTTTGGTAAAACAATTTCAGGAAGTGTATTGAGGCTTTGCACATAAAACTATTTCAAAAACACTATTTCAATTATAAAAACACATCAAAACCAAACCAACTCATATTTGGCAGCCCAATAAAAATTTAATAAAATCATTTAATGGACCATAAAACAATCCCAATTGCACAACTTGTTATATACAAGTAAAACACTCCTTCATTTCTAGGAAATGCCAAACGGACCTTTAAACATTTTTTCAAAACTAACCTTTGACGAAGGTATGCATTTTAATTTTATTAAGGATCTGTATAAACATCATTTAAATCAGAAAAACACAATCATAAATCTCTTATAATACTCAGGTTATATATTCAAAACACAACCATTTTCATAAAGATGTGAAACGGTCCATTTTTGGGCAACTCGTGCCAAAATATGTTGTAAATCAAAACCCACTTGTTTTTAAAAACAAATCCAAATTGGAAATCCATATAAGAACCCAAAAATACCATTTATAATTCTTCCAATTCCTTTATAAATCCAATAAAATAACTTCTAAATCACACATCACACATAAAAGCCAACCGGGCAATTTACTGAACACATGTCATGCCCTTTTTAAACAAAACAATTTATTTTATGTACATGAAAAGGAATAAAACACCAATTGAATGTGATATTTTCATTCAAGATACTGTAACATCTTAAAAATACCATAAACCAGATTATAAACCTCACAAAATATTTTCAAAAGATAATGGAACATTTAAACAAACACTTGTTGAGCACTTTCATGACAAAACAACACTACCCTTCACAAAACAATGATTAAACAACCACTTGGTACACCAAGAAAATTTTCCAAAGGATGAAAAACAATAATAAACATATATATCAGGTTTTAAAAATAATAAAATGATGAAACTTAAATAATAAATGCATTTTCAAGGGGTATCCTACCTCAAATAGTTGGCGTAATTGAAACGCACACCCGAAATCACCCACCGCGGGTTTATAAACCCTATAACTATAAAGACCAGACCTAAACAAATAGAAACCCCATAAAAAACATGTTATAACAAAACTATAGGTTGATAAATACTAGAGGAAATATAAATCAAAGAAATAATCAATGGAGGGGGAAGAGGAAGGATAAAGGAGAAGGAATCTCACCTTTCACCCTAGAAAACTCGTCGTATTCCATTAGATCTGAAACCCTAGAGAGAAGGGAATGGATTGAAAATTCTTGTAGAGACTCCTAAGTTCTGGAAGAACCAGTGAAAGAATATTGGTTTCCAAAATATTACGAATTGATTGATTTATGAATGATACAATTTACCTTGTCAATTCTGGACGATTTGAGGTATCCTGAGGATCTTTGCCCTAATCCGTGACCCATATTAGCTACAAAGAGGTAAAATAGATTATGAGGGTTAGGATAGGGTTAGTTTATTCGAGGGGGAGGTGGAATCACCGAAAAATATTAAAAAATGAAAAAGATATAAATGAAACGAATTATTTTTTTAAAAAATAGGAAATGGGCCCATGGGTTGCCCCAATACCTAAATAAGTATCCCAAATTCTCCCTGCTTATGAATTTATAATGGGTCTAAAAGGATAAATAAGTTTTAATATATCAGTATAGGACAAGTTTTAAGTTTAATGGGTGAAGAAGGATGAAAAAAAGAGTTATAAAAGAATCAAATTCGGTTTTTAAAAGTGGGAATGGGCTCACAATTGCTCCAAATCATGAAGTAACCACCCTTTTTCAAAAACTACTAAACAAACAATGGGGATCAAAAATTAGGGTGGTTAGACATATATGAAACTTAAAAACTCAGGATTCATCTCACCAAATACCCATGAAAATTATCATGATTTCCAATGGACCAGATCAATACAATGACAAAAAAGAACCGTGTGTAACAAACATGAAAGGCCTTGTGCCAAAAATGGTTCATCTTCATCGAACATTAATCACAGTGAAGCCTGATTCCCAGTTTTAGGCATTTAGACTCCACTTAATTGTTATATCCCTTATTCAGTTAGCTTCTAGAAACATTGAATCCCTATCAATGAGGTTTTTTCTTCTAAGAAAACCAAGAATTTAGTTATTTTTACACAGGACAAAAATCACATAAGATAAATTAACTTAAGCGATATTATATTATACATGAATTATTTTATAATTATATTCACCTACACAAAAGAGAATTTATCTTATACTACCTGACCTCAAAATATCCAACATGGATTCTCTTACACTATCTTGTTATAAATATCTTATGAGATGATATTATATTCTGGAAAAGGGATGAAATTTATCTTAAACATATCAATCAATTCCAAATTTATGGAGAAATATGTTACAACATAGTAAGATAATTTTATTAGGCTTTTGGAAAATATCCTCACACACTAAACCAAAATAAAATAAAATTTACAATTGAAATCATTAAAAATAAATTAAAAAATGAAGGAAATAAATAATAAATAAATTAACACTGTAAATTTATATTCATAAATACATTAAAAAATTATATATTAATAAATAAATTTAAAATAACATTAATGAAAGAAAAATAAAAAAACATAAATATGAAATGATTAATATTACAAAGAACCTATAATGAATTAAAACACTAAAAATTAAAATTCAAAAAGAAAAAAACTATTTATAGAATTGAAGAATTAATAATTTAAATAGAAAAACAAACAATAAATAAATGACTTTAAAGATTCAAATATTTAAACTGTAAATACACAATAAATACTATTTTTAATGATTATTTGATAAAATTACAATTTCAAGAACAATTCCTCAAATAACAAAAAATACTCAAATATATGCATATTTATACATTAAAACTTATATATAAAACATAATTGACTTGGAGAAAATGTATCAAATAATACCACATCAATGATATTTGCATGTGTAAGGGAGGAGTACCACTATTAGTATATATATATATATATAATAAATACCTTTTAATTTATTATTTAATTTTTCTAGGTTTTACTATATATTAATATGTAAACTAACACACCCACACAAATATATAAATTAATATATATATATATAAATTTATATATATATATATATACTTATAGATTTATATACACACACACACACACACACACACATATATATATGCATGTATATTAATTTATATATTAATGATCATTTATTAAATTATTATTAATCAATTATAATTATGTTTTAATTTTTTTATTTGTGTGTTTATATGTATGTATGTATGTATGTATATATATATTAGTTTTATATAAATAACATTTATTTTTATTGGTATTCAATAAAACAATCATACGATTATATTTATAAATTAATTAATTATATATATAAATTACTATCGTTATATATAATATGTTTATATTATATGTGAATATATTCTTGTGTGTATAATTTTTTTTGGAAAGGAAGAAAAAACTATCAAATTGATCAAGAATCATTCAATATATTTGAGTTAATCCATCTGAGAAACATTGAAAACTAGACTTGTGAATCACTCGACACTCCACGGGAAGCTAAGCAATCAACACACTCTTCCACTCCTAGTGGGTAAAAGAAAATTTGTAGAAATCAAAAAGATGTGAAAAAGAATGGATCCTCCCCACCAACATGCCATACAATTGTAGATCCTCATTATATTAGTAGATTGAATTGATAACTAGCTAGAAATAAAATTCCAGAATGACTGAACTCCACCCTTGTTCAAGAGAAACTTCTAAACCAAGAAGGATAACATGGTATTCCACCATAGGAGGACTCTAGTTGGAAACAAAATACTATTGAAAATATTTAATTAAAAAGAAAAAGGATTACCATGCAACAAGACCACCGACAAATCTATATATAATTAGTAAATTCTAATACTATTATTTATATATTCACACCAATAATCATTAATTTTCATTGAAAATTTATTTATTTATTATTAATTAATTTTAATCTTTTTTAAATTCATGTTTATATATATATATGTGTGTATATATATTAATTTTATACGAATAAAATTTATTTATACATATATAATAACTTTTAATTTCTTAATTAATATTCTAACATTTAAAACATAGTTAAAATAAAACCTAGTCACGTTTTTAAAAAACATGGCTAATTAATAATTTTCCATATTTTAAAATGCAGCTAAATTAGAAATGTTTTAAAAAATAAAAAAATTTCCCATGTTTTAAAACATGGATACATTTTCCAAATTATAAAACATGATTAAATTTATCATGTTTTAAAATGTAAATAAATTAAAAGTTATCGATGCATTAAAATGTGACTAAATTTAAATTTTACCTTGTTTTAGGAAAAAACGGCAAAGAAATATGGATAATTAAAAAATTATCCATGTTTTCAAAAAAAATTGACTAATTACCTATTTTATTGTAATGTATTCATGACCAACCCATCCACAAATTTGAAAAAAAAACCCATACACATAGATCATTTCTGATAGCCCCCATCTTGATCACCTATGCATTGTAGTTGGATAATATTAGTGTTGATTAATGGAATAGTGTACTGATCCTCTCCTTTATAACTTATTAGGAAGTATTTTCCAAGATCTATTACCAAAGATACTTGTTCGTATAACTCGAGACCTCTAAAACCAAATTTTAGTTACATACTTTTTACACTACCATGATAGAAGGAGGAGGATAAAAAGGAAGAAGAACAGAGCTCACAGAAGAGAAAAAACTATGAATAGTTTATTTGTACTTCTATAATGGATATGTTATAGTGGAATAAAATCTACCTATTTATATAGAAAAAGGGTCCAAATTATATAAAAATGCTACACATTTTGGGTATTTGAAAAAAATAATAGAAAATAGATTTCAATTTCAAAAAAGACCCTTTCTGCTCAGAATAATTGGTAAACACATCTCTTTTTCAAGGTTTGGTCAAGATGGTCAATTCTAGAATTATATTAATACAATATTTACACATATTAAGCCCCTCATGTCTCTTATTTTTATAAAATATATAACCTCCCATCTCTCGTTACCCCCTTCGATTTTGGAATTTGAGAATTATGTTTTGATAAAATATATCATTACCTTCATATGATTTTATATTGAGGCTCTTAGGGAACATAATTTGAGAAAATATAACAATATATTCTCTTTATTTTGAAGTGAAGGTATAATTAATTGGAATCTATTAATCAAATTATAATTTATGGTTTTCAATAAGGTAAAATTTCTTTCTTTAAATTTTTATTTTTAATTTATTTTATTTATATTGCATACATTGTTTTTAGATTTATTAAAATATATATATATTGAATTATTTAGAAAACATTTCATTTGGATGATTTGAATTTCATTAAATTATTTAAAAAATTTAAATATGATGTTTATATTATCTAAAAATTGTTAAATGTTTTAATAAAATTATACCTATTACTGAATTTAAAAATAAATTATTTGAAATAATGAATTAATTTTGAAATATTATTTTTCAACAGTTCTAGTAAATATAGGATGATCTCAAGTTAGACTGACTAAAGAATATTTGATTTTTTCATTTATAATTTGTAATATATAGTTTTAATTTTATTTTTTATGATCTCTTTATCATATATTTCATTTATATGTATGAAATAAATTACAAAGATATATTTAATCTAACACAATCCCTTTGTACCCCTAACTTTCATGTGAGTAATGTTGTAAAAAATTGAGGTTCTAAATGAGTTGAAGAAGTTCGATGCTTTATTTGTAAATGATGAATAAAATATAATGAATGATTTTTATAGTCACGTTAATCAAACCATATGATAATTTTTGATATGATATTATTAGTTAATAATTTTTGTGTCAAACTATTCTCATTCCATATAAAACGATTATCTAAATTTATTTAATGATAAAGTTTACTTTTTTTGTTAATGTGAATATATATAATTTTTTTTAATAAAAATAAAGGAAAATAAATTTTAAATTTCAATTAAAATATTGAATTAATTCAAAATTAAGGAATATATATGACATTAAAATAAATGTTTGAAAAAAAATCAAGAATAAATATATATATTCAAAATAATTAAAATACTAATTAAAATATTTTTTATTAATTCTTTTTGAAGATGAAATTTATCTTATATCACATTCTCATAATCAAAAAAATATTATTCAATTTCATATCATATTACTCCAGTAATAGAGAATACATATCCTAATATTATAATGTGTGAAATATCAAATGATGCTAATTATTAATATGATTACCAGAATCTCAAGGGAAATGTAAGAGACATCCCTATTGATAATCTGGATTTAATAAATGAGACTTTCTCTAATTAGAAAATATCTAATGATACGACATAAGCTAATTAAGGTATGGAATATGTGGTCAATCAACCTCCAAATATTCTTTTATTGGTTAGTCAAGTACAAATAATTATTTACCATCATCATTTTGTTAAATTCCTTATAAGAGGGAATTCCATGTTCACAAAAATTGGATTAGGATTTAATTACACCATTTAATAAATTATCATGAATTATAGGTAACACAAATACCTCAATTGATAACACATTACATGTTGTAAGAGAGTTTCAAAGTAAAAATCCATTGAAAAATGTGGTTAATAAATACCACAAAAAGTGAAAATTTTAATTCATGGTTGTTGTGTCAAAAAAGGTTAAACACCTCATTCAATGTAATAAATATATGATAAAATGTAAATTTTACATACGGGTAATATATTGTAAAACGTTTTCATATTGAAAGATATCTATGTTGTAAGGTCCACACATTTGTGTGCAATCAAGACTTCTATAGGATCATTCTAGACTAGATACAAAATTTATATCCATATTCATTATTGATATGATAATAATGTGTCAGAAATATCAATGTGTCTCATCTAGGAATTAATAAAATAGTTATTCAAATATAATATATCATATGTAAATGATCTTCTCAAAAAGAAAATGGAAATAATAAAATTTTATAGTGATTGAGATGAATCATATTTTACTATAGATAATGGGATTGTTATGTTTCAACAATCATGTCATTTATAATATTGAAATCATTGAGTATGTCTCCCAGGGTAATCATGTTGATCAAATGAAGGTGAAGTTCCACATTCTATCTATGAATTCATGCCATGTATTTTGATAATTCCTTATTGAAAATAGTTTATTTAAGAGGATGAAACTTTTATTTTTGGAAACTATAAATGTTTAGTACTCATTTATTCCCCAAAATATGGTAACATTCTTTTACCTTGTTTACACTTTATTTTTTTGAGAAGGATAACTTTGAATCATGGAGATAGTTCTTGGACGATATATGCACCCATGTTACATAAATATAATGAGTGTGTTTGGTATCTAATGTCCATAAATATTGCATTATAAGTATAAAAAGTAATGTACGTAATTATTTTAAATACAAAGTAATAAAGAAAGAGAACATAAAATTAGGTATGTATCCTTAAAATTATATCTTTTCAAATAATTTTTTACCCCTTTAAAAACATTCAGGTTGAATTTTTTTCTCCCAACATATGATCTACAATAGAGAAAATTTGATGAGCAGCTAGGAGGAATTAAAAGGGCCAATTATGACATATATAATTACAAATTAATTTATCAATATAGAAATGGTAATAGTAATATGATGATCTAAAGAGATATGGAAATACGATAACTAATATTGAAGAGTACATAAAGTATTTATTCATGGGTGTTCATAAAATAAAGATCATAGAGTTAGTACATGTAACATTTTATCAATGTTTTAAGTACTTTATTGAATTATAAGAATAATCTTATTATTGGATGAAATATGGGATTAAATTTGGTTAAAACCTACAAAGAGATACTGATAGGAAATTATATGGAGCATTATAATTTAATGTTTGAAGCATTGATAGGGAAGGGATCCACTATGAGGTAAAAGGGTCATAACCCACTCATAGGAAATGATGATCAAGTGTTAGTGGTATTATTGGAACATATATACTGTGATTGTGGTTATTTATGGGAATTTAAGTATCTCTTTGTATATTTCATTATAGCTTGTGCATTGTTTAACTTATCCTATGAACCCTAAGTCAACACAATATAGCAATTCAAAAATCTTGTTGAGTGCTATAAAGCTTCTTGAATGCCTATTGGTGATTTTCATCATTTTACCGTGCTTGTTGATCGGGCTACTATGGTTCCTAATATTACTAAGTTATGCCCCTTGGGTATTCCAAAGTCTACTCATATTTGAAAAAATATGAACTAACCTTGAGAACCTTGATTGTGACTATGATGAATCATGTTTCACATAGAATTTCACAATCTAAAAGGCCCAACGTAGTAGAAATGAGCTCTGGTTCTCCTAAACATTGGCCATTATTATACATTTTATCCCTGTTGTGTTAACATTTTAGAGTAATATGGATTGGTTCATATTTTATTATCAATATTATCCATGTTCAACATTTATATAATTATATTTTATAATTTTTTTTAGAAAATGTATTACCTTAATTATAAATAGTTATGATTATATCATATGTTGATATATAGGAGGTTTCTTTTCTCACATTCTAGGAAAGTTGTGTTTTTAATACTATCATAAAGGGTTATCCTATTCAACTTATGAGTGTTTGAAGGTTACACCACCTCTATCCAACTGAACCTCCTCCTACATTCATCTCTCATAAGTGAAATGTGAGGTTCCAAGGTGTAGTGATGTAAGAATTCTCATTTTGTGACCACTAGATTATCAAAAAAACTTGTATAGAGATAGATTATAGATACACATACTTTCTATATACTGTAGGGATAAATGTACATTACTCTCTAGGATACCTACATTAGGTTAAGACTCCCCATCAAGGGTGTAGATAGAATAGACCAATTCTTTGGTGATTGGCTTGATTTGGTATAGACACTACAGGGCACAAAGGTTTAAGACGAATGTGGGTCCATCATTGGAAGTCATTTATGCATTCCATGGATAGATGAACACTTGAACCTTCAAATTGATGACATAGAAGAGATCAATATCATTATATTTTCATTTGAATCTATTATATGAATTATTAAAGGTATGATCTAAGTTGATTAACTTATTACATTCACCAATATGATGTATTTACCTTACTTGGGGACCTCTATAAAATAGGGATATACAACTAGGGGTCAACATGTTTCGGATATGAAGGTTCTTGGGTGCAACAAAAGTAGTTGATCCCATTCTCAACAATGGGATTTCACTATCTTCCTCAAAATAAATTCTTAGAACATAATGAATAACAATCCTGGAATCCACTAAGATAAGATTTTTCACATGTAATTTATAATGTATTTATATAATTCATAATTACCTTAGATTGAAATTATTTATTATTTATTGAATCATTTGAACAATTATTATTTTACCATCATTATGTTGAATGATCCGAGTGTATAATACCTCAATAGGTATCCACATGTGTTCCAAGAACCTCTAAAAATCATCATAAAATCACCGAGTACTAGCATAAATGATTATAACCATTTGTACCATTCTTTATCGATTGCAAAAATAATTCCTTTAACACCTGATGAATTTATTCTAGTACTCTTAGGGATTTGAGAGGTTGTAGTAGCATTGGTGATCCATATTCCTAAGATCATTCTTGATATATTTCTCTCTTGGACTTGTGAGGGTTCCCTCAAGAGAATACTATGAAAGAAATAATCTATCTCTCCTGAAACCCTCGAAATGACATAACCAGGATTATATATCATGGGGAGAGAATTTTTTATTTCACACATGCCCTTAGTCAATCAATTAGTCATTAGTGAACCCCACATTTAATAATAAAAATTTTATTATTATATTCTTAACATACGAAACCCCCCTAATAATTCCAATATCATGTACTAAATAATAAATTGATATTAATTTACATGATATTAAATATATTTTTTATATTATTCCTTTGAGTCAGTTCATCAATCCTCATCCAGATTTATTAAAACTTTAAGAATGAATATTTATTTAAATAACTAAACATTATTTCATTATTCATTTGATAAATAAATCAATATTATATTCAATAAACATTCAAATAAATATTTATTTAATATCAAACTAACATATTTATTCTTTTGAATATCTAGTGATTAGATATATGTGATCAAATAAACTTGAATAATTATTATTCCAAGGAAATTGAGAATAATATTTATGATAATGTTAAATTATAATAGAATTTAACTCAGGTTCAAGATACACTTAGTGTGTGACTATCTAGGCCTCATTATTAGTGTAATTAGAATAAATATCCTAAATTACAAGATTAGTGTATAGTAACAAGTTTAATAACCCCTAGAGAAATAATTTAAATGTCACAATGACAATAAATTAATGTGAATTCTCATTGTGTAATATAATCCCATCATCTAAATATCTTATAATCCAGGTTTCATTACAATGTTTCATAAACTTATATGCTTGATACATCATTATTTGAATTTCATGAAATGAACTTATCGATAAAACCGCTGTGGGTATGGGCTTAATTAGATAGTTCTATCCCAATAAAAGATCCTGCGATATTTATATCTATTAAAACAGAAGGGAAAGATCCCTTATTGAATCATTCATTAATTTCATATCAATCATGATGCACCCAACGTATCTTACATATCCATAAGAATATTTCATAATGGTTTTCATCAATACATCTAAGAAAATTAATCATGATATTAATTAATAATAATCACAATTATAAAGACAAATACAGAAATCTGTAGGTATAAATACCAAATGACACATAAAACATATGGAATTACTTTGAGTGGACCTATTCACATAACCTCATCTCTTAGAGAATACCAAGGGTGAACTTCATAATGGAAAATCTCAATGTATTTTGATCCCCCTACCCTCGATAGACTATGTCATATATGTATAGTAAGATAATTTTATCTGATCTCATAACATGAATTTAAGAATATTTTCATAGATATTCAAGGTTCCCAAAAAAAAATGGGAACTTCTGTAACCTTTCGATGAAACTGATACCAAATTCTAAATTTTATAATAATATGATATGACTATATTTTCTTGGTAAAACTAAAAAATATTGAAAAAATAATCATTAAACCAACTTCTTAAGACACATTCGAAGCAGCATCGTATTCTGATTTTGTAGATATGGAAACCACTAGATGTAATAAGTTTTCTATTGATTATTACCCTATCTTAACTATAATCCTAGGACAAATTTATCTAATGGAATACTAGTTTATATCACCTAGATAACTTTTATTTACATTTCTCTAATTATTAGGAAATCGTCCAATTTTACTTTATGAAGTACCATTAGAATATTATAACTTAAATCCCCTATAGTTCAATCAGTTTTATTTTATATTTACCCTCTACAAACAATGAATAAGTAATACCAAAAATAAGTACATATCATAGAATATGATATACATTCCTAGAACTCATTCTTGTGAAATTCTATTCCCAATCCTCTCCCTTCTAGGGTAGATTACATTCTATGTGTCATGGTCATTGATTTACTCATGAATTATCCCATCTTATCAAAGTATTTAATATGACTAGATTAGGAAACCCCATTAATCTATATATGTATATCTCATTCCCTAGAACCTGGACTGTATTTTAAGACATTATTGGAGCAAAATATTTCCTTAGTCTTAACAAACTATTAAGACAAATCATATCTCTTCCAAACGTTATAAACATATTTTTTTGGAAAAATAATATTTCTCCCACAAAACTCTTATAAACACCCAAAACATATTCTTCCCAAATGAATATTCTATGATCATGTTGATTTATTAAATTTATATTAGGATATTTTCAACTAAAAATCCTTATCAGATTTCTATGATTTCACCAACCATTCTAGTCATGTCATATAGATATTTTTGATAGGGTTTCTTTTAAGGATGGTTGTTTTGACATCCAACACCCAATGTAATGATCATAGGAAATATATCTCAATTATAATTATATTGTATTTTGACATGATGATTTGGGTAAAGGTTTATACATAAATTATATTCATACATGACTTAAACCTTTCAATAATGAATAATATTTTATTGGTAATAGATTATAATATCTATTTATGGAATCTATTGAATACCCATTAATTAATTTACATCAACTAGAGAAACAACCAAAATAAAGAAGTAGATATTTTTTCATGGAATATATCTTAGAATTAATACAAAACATATCAATCTCCACTCATTTCCTTTTACTTACACATGTAGGATTCATTATTCGGATTTAATAATATATCACCAATTTTTCTGAATATAAAACCATAAACTTTGTTTTATCTTTACTATATAGCATGTTTCTATTGAAAAATTACTCCCAGAGAAACTAATGGAGTTTAGTGTTCCTATTCAAATGAAATATTCATTTAGAGATTAGACTTCACTAAAATATAGCATTCTCCCAGTATCTAAAAATAGATATTATTACCTCATAGAAGTATAGTTAGCTTTGACTAATAAATTTATTTCTTAGGGATGTTATTATCCTGTGTAACTAAATGATAACTAACTGAGATTCATTTTATGTTTCCCTTTGATGTATGTTTGTACCTATAACAAGTTTTAAAAAGAAATTCCATCAAATTCTTTAGGTTTTAACACAATGTAATCCCATAATATGATAACTTATATGATAACTATTAGTGATTTTAGTTATAATATGTTTATCTATTACACTATTATTTGTGAATTATGTCTTGGAATACCATATAAAACTAGAAATGAATATAAGACACCTAAAAAATATACTTTGTACTACCATCACCATTATGTTTTGAATAAGTTAATTTTATTTTGGGAAAACCTTCTCTCAACATTTAAATGATCAATGAATACTTGGTCAAGATATAACTCAACAAGACAATCTAGATGATCTTGTATCTTATTACCATGTGAATTCATTTTTCCACCTATAATTCCAAATAAAGTAATATCATAGAGTCTATAAATCTACATCTATCTTCCTATTATAATAATTTATGAAATATAGTTAAACTAACTCTATAAACTTTGTGGAAAACATTTCTTTCTAAAGGTTTCTTTGTCTAAAACATAATAATAATGTTTTTCAAAAAACCTAGTGTTTTACTTCAAAGAGACTAAAACCCTTATAGATATAAACATGATGGTTAATTTTTTCCTTACTTCAAAAATAATTGTCTTTCCACAACAATGTATATGTCTTGTAGTCTATACCATTCATTCATTTCTGATTCAGATATCTCTTAATCATGTATTAATAAACATTTTTATGTATGAAATTAAATATCTAAATTCTTTTATAATATGAAATATTGTCTTGTTGTATCTAAAAATATACACTAAGATAGATGTTTTTGTATTACCCAATAAAAAATAGGTTATCTTGAATCCATCCATTAGGAAACAATAAGTTATGTTCTTCTCATTATTTATATAGGCATCAACAATTCCCAACTACTATGAGAATTCACCTTACATATTGTAATGTTTCTAAACTTCCATGGGTCCTGCATTACGATATAAATTTGTGATAAATAGACTATGTTCATAAACCAAAAAGTTAAATATAAGTGTTACATGAAATTATGAATATACCTAAAGTTTAATCAACTACTTTCTTCTTTTTCAATTATTTATATTTCATCTTCCAATAAATGTTATTTCCACATGAGAAGAAAATATCCTCTTTTTCCCCATACTGCCTCTAAAACATTTTTCTCTTTTGAAGAAGTTATAGAAGCATTATTCCATCTAAAACGGTAATGGTATTTTTAAACCATTCTTTCACTTCGTTCACCAAAAAGGGTTGAATAACCAATTTCACTTTATTCCCAATCTACATAGAATGTATATTAAAAATATTATTAAGTATCTTATTTACACTATTCATCCTATAATTCTTAATAAATATAGAATATTCGAGTGAGAAGGATGATAATCTGAGATTAAAGGATAATTTATTATCCATATGGATGCCGAAGTTGGAAATAAGATCCTATCATCCTCCAGGTATGTACTTATTTGAGTTTTTGTGGAACCGCTTTTGGTTGGGTTTTCCTTCTTTGTTAATCCTGGGTGTTGGAGTCCTTTTTTGGGGATGGAGAGAATTTTTGGAGGAAATGAACTAATTCATAGATATGTATGCTTTTTTGAATTAATGGAGTTTATGTATAAACATGTAAAGAAATTATGAGGGGTTTTACATGGATTGGAAGGATTTAGAGGTTGTTCAAGATTTTTATATAAAGCTGGGTTGGGGGCTCTCTACTAGACACTTTCACACCATGAAAAGTTTATATTATGTGAAACCATTATTGGGAAGAAGTCATGATCTGGTTTAGGTCACCAAAATACTATATACCATGAAACTGGTATACATCAAGAAATATTCAATCGAGGTTATTTTAACCTGAGGTGACATGGTTTTTGGAATATATCATAAATCTATAAATTCACATAGGGAATGGTTTTCATGTCATAAATCTCTCAAGATTAGTGATTTTGAATTGCAATGTAAAACTTATTTTATTTCATCCACACATTAACTCCCCCTCTCAAACCCTAGGGTGACTCTAGGTAATTTTTAATCCATTCCTTCCCTTCCAGATGTCTCAATCAATCGATTAATATTTGGTGAGTTTATTTTATTTGGTTTTCCACTGTTATGCTCTTTTTATTTGTTATCATCGTATAATCTCATGATATTGGTTTGAATTGGGTTTTGTTCTTGTATGACCTAGGTTTATTCTTTTGATTCCATTGTATTTGTTACTCATTGGAATTTCTTATTGAGAGTGTTTCATGAATATCTGGATAAAGTTAGGTGGTCTTGAACAAATACCTATGGTCTATTTCTATTTTTTCATGTATGTATAATATTATGTGATTTTGATGAAAAAAAATGTGTTTTAACAAATTGAATAATTGATGATGATAATTTTTCGATTATAATATTCTTCGAATATCTTTGTATCTAATGGTGTTGAGACCTATCTTGTGGATACTCCTAGGGAGAACCTACCCTTGAATAATAAAGAGCTAGAAAAAGGCTTAATGATATGATTTATCGTGACATGATACCACATGTGATTGCTTTTGATAGAATCACCTTGAAAATTAGATTCCTTATTTATTGAAATGATTTGGGATAAATCAATAATAATTGGGTGTAAAAACTAGAATGAAAATGGATTAGGATATAATTTATTAAATGAATGGGTAATTGAATGAAAAATGGTAATTGGTGGAATTTACCTCTGTTGATTATGATATTATGATGTTTTATTTTTTCCATTATGAATTGTGTTGGGATTGATGGTAAAATGATTATATAAATGGATTTGACCGGAGATGATGAAATGATTATATAAATTTAATTTCACGATGTTTTTGAAATTATTTATAAATGGATTTTCTCTATGATAGTGAAATTATTATATAAAGGGTTTTGTTTAGTTATGATGAATTTCTTATATAAATGGTTTTTATTATTAATATTGTAATTCTTTTAGGTCTTGACCCAGTTAAGTGATTAGGCCATGGAATTGCAGTTATGGTTGGCATGGTTGTGACACATGCTCAAATATATTCAAGCATGGTACCAAAGAAGTTTGACTATAGTATCATATTAATCGATTAATTAATACATCTTATTATTCCTCTATTGCATCAAATTATTATCATATCGGTTTTTTAGATGTGGTGGTGTCGACCTATTGAGTTTTACTTACACCATATTCATGCATCCATTTGATACATGAGAATATTACATGGGTGCATGTTTAGATAAGGGATACTGACCTTATTGTTGAATATTTCTTATTGGATGTGATAAAGCTTGGAGACAAACTGACATGGGGTTTAAAACTAGGGTATTTTGAGTTTGCTTATGTCAACATGGTATTTTATATGTATTAATTTAATTTTGATATTTATATACATTTTAGCCTTTCATTACATTATCATTTTATTATCATTTTATTATTCAGTTATTTTTTGGTTTATCTGCTATGATGTACTATTTATTTAGTTTTATAGTACTATGATATATTTTTATTTATTCTATATTATAACTCTATTAAAGGGGGTATATCATCCCCCCGATGTCATCTACACCCCCACTACTAGTTGGTATCCTCTGGAATATTGGGCGGTATGCTTGAGGTCTAATAACTAACCCTGTTTGGCCATGTGAGAGAGTGTCAGATCAAAGGATGTTACAAAGTGATATCAATGGATCTGGTATTTATTTTTCATTGCTTTTCTATTTGGTAAAGGTAGAAATGAGACTAGTATCTATCAATTCATAGAAACGATATTGTTCATGGGAGTAGAAAACCCATGTATGAAGAAAATATGAGTACCTAGAGATGAGATTGTTGTTAGTGATGTTCATTTGTTACAATTGATGTTATTTCACCTTTAGTGAGTCATATGTTGTGTGATGTTATTTTTCTTAATATTTATACTTGTGTCCTGATATTGAGAAATATGAGTATTCATGCATCATGATAGACACATAGGGATATATTTATTGACATTAATAGTTCATGACAGGGACTTATTTATCACTTGTGATATATTTTCTTGCATGAACTATAAAATTATATATTTTTTATATCTAATTAATTGAAATGAATTAACTATTATATCATGATAATTCACCTATATGACATGTTTAGAGAGATTATGGGCCAATGTTTCTATGTTTTTGTCACATATTGAGGTTGAAATTGTTATTATCCAGTGTTCTAAGGGGTGTGTTTATCTAATAGTGAAAATTCCTCATCATCATATTTGAATTGAGCATTAGGGGAGTGAAAATAATCACACTACTAACAAGATTAAATGAGAGATTCATATAGCTACTGATTATCAATTAGATGTTCATAATTACATTAACTTATGGAGGGTCATGCGATCCATGGAAATGGAGACTGTTCTCACCGTTCCTTCACTGTATGAGATGATGAGAGAATTTTAACTACAATGTCCACCGATGTTCACTTGGTTGGGAGAAACTAGGTAGTCATGTTCTTGATTGAATTAATCCATATGATATTTAATAACCTCAAGACACCTACAAATAGAAGGGTGAAGTTTGCATCATACATGCTTTATGGAGTATCCAAGAATTTGTGGGACACATTAGAGAAATCTGGGTTTTGGTAAGAGTTATCCTGGAATGAATTTAAGGTTAGGATTTTGATCCACTTCTATCTAGATAAATTGAGGTATGTCAAGGATCATGAGCTCATACACCTAACAAAGGATGAAAATTCAGTTATGGAATATGCTAGATATTTCACCAACTTATACTGCTTTGCGCTATATTTTTGTTGTTGATGAGATTCCTATGGTGAGGTGTTTCCATGAAGCGATTCTCTAAAAGATCAGGTTATAGGTGAATTTTTTTTCTTGATTATATTTTCTAATGTGATTAATCAATCTCTCATATCATAATGGAATCTGAGAGAGACCTTTAGAAGCATCCAAGTTTTTTTAGTTGGGTGAACTGGGATATCTTCATTTTATTGTAAGAAGTTCCTCAATGAACGTTAACACCAAGGAAACAGTGGGAATATCTGTCCGGGGAGTGGGAAACCATTTGAGGACCATATTCCATTATAGTGATATCAGTGTAGAAAGTATGGTTAAAAGTGGACCCAGTGTCCATAACCTTCTTAGGAGTGTTGTTCTTGCAATACATGGGTCACCTATACTCTTTCTTGTGTTTTTCCTATTAAAGGAAAGTCACATTCATTTATATATTTTCATTTTCAGAATGGTTTGGGTTTGGTTGTTGAAATATTTGATGGTGTATTAACCATTGATATACCACTAGGATTTATGTTTGATAATATCAAATGTCACCAAGCATGTTCACTTGGAATTAGTGTTTACCATTTTCTTTGTGAACAGTTTATGCAAGAAATGATAGGTTTTGATTTTATTCTTGTTATGGATTTTCTAGTTCTATACCAGGATCATATCAACTATTACCAGAAGATAATTACCTTTATATTTCTATAATAAGATAGATATATTCACTAGTGTGATAGGGATACTTAGGTTTGTTGAACATGACCAATTCAGTGCAGATTTGGTTATCTCATGTCTCAGATAACAGGTCTTTCTCTAGATGGTGGTGGGATGAGAAGGATAATTTTGCTTTAATGGAAGGACATTTTTAGGATGTCTTTCATAATGAGTTTTATAGCTTACCACCCGAGTGTGAGATTGAGTTCATGATCGAGTTGGTTTTAGGAGTAGACCTAGTTTCTATTCCACCTTACAGGATGAAACCATCAAAGCATCGAAAATTGAATGTTTAGTTGGGATATCTAGAAGATAATAATTTTATATGTCCTAGTATATCTCTATGGTGTTATCTATTTATTTTTGTAAATAATGTTTATGGCACGTTGCACTCAGGTATGAATTAGAGGATATTGAACTAGTTGATGGTCAAGAACCGGTATCACATTCAGTTCAAATAACATGAGAGGTGCTAAGATATTCTCTAAGATTGATTTGAGAGCATGATACCACCAGTTGGGGGTGAGACCATCAAATATTCCTCAAAACTATTTTAGGACTAGGTATAGATTGTATGAGTTCATAGTTATTCCATTTGGTTTGACTAATGAATTAGTAGTATTCATGGAATTGTTGAATTATATATTTCATCCTTTTCAAGACCATTTTTTGGTGTTTTTTTATTTAATATTTGTAACCACCCCAATTTTAACATGTATTAATTTGGAATATTATATTGATTATTTACGGAGCTAGGATATTATGATACATACATTACATACAATGATATTACTTCAAAATTAAATTCCATTCATTACAACATATAATAAAACAATGATAGGATCATATAGGTATCGTGTCTTTAGAAAATGGGAAAAATAAACAACTAGTTCATAAAACATCTACATTGGATTCCAATTACTTCTTCATAATAGGACTCTTTTCTGACATAGCTTACTCAATACACTTCTTCATTAAACCGAGGAGAAGAAACATATGAAAGGGTGAGCTCAAATTCTCAGTAAGGGTATATAAGGGAAATATCAATCATAGCATTATCATAAGATATAAGAAATTAACAATTTAAAATACTATTTTAGATATAAAATATCATGATATCATGTCATGGGATAAAAGTTTATATGAATTAATGGATATAATACCATAATTCATAACATAATACATGATGTTTTGTGTAATACACATAATCAGAGAAAATCATATCCATATTATCCAAGGCTCATAGACAAGACCATCATAGTAGACAAAGTCCATTACTGAACCGGGTTTACTTGTCATTCCAGCTCTGTATTACTAAACCGGATTTACTTTTAATTCTAGTCATTCCTATCTCTTGAGATATAAATATTTTCCCACTACATTGGAGAGAGATATAGGTCCCACTCATCTCATAATGAAATCATTTTTATATGTTCCAAAAAAACATAAAACATTCTTCATAGCATAAACCATGAAATAAAATGGGTTTCGTAAACATCATTCCATCATAATCCATATAAAATAAATGGAATTAATAAAAATAACTCCATAATAAAAATAATAAAATCAATGTAATAATAGGGATAGAAACATAACCATATTCCATCATATAAAGAAAATAATTTTAATAAAACACTTGAACTTAATTCCTGAGGAAAATATTCTTTGTTATTCAAAAATGTTTTCATTCCTCAAAATGCCACACAATTTTAAATAAAACGAATTTATTTGAAAATAATCTTGACATCATGTATAGGAATATTCATTAAAATAAGGTGTCATGAAACCATAAAAATCCATTCATGCCGTATAAGTTAAGAAAAAATTCTCCTCGTACTTTTACCAGAAAAGTCAAAAAGTACATTAAATCAAATAACAACAAAAGATTACATTAATAATGTTTAATAAAATTCACCAAATGGTAAAATTAACTTTAAAATTTTTTATAATAATAGAAATAATATTACATAATTAGGAAACATGGATTTTTATGATAAATATACACCATTAAATACTTACGTATATACAATATCAGATAAAAATGAGATTGCAAAATTATCCCATACCTTAGGTCCGATATCCATAGTATGTATCGGAACCTACTATATAATTATTTACATAATTTTATTGACTTATTTTAAAATCATAATAATTTTTATGATATCTTATATGATTATATTATCATCTTTTTATTAGTAAAATTTCATTGTCAGACGTTATTTGGATATCTACACCTTTATATTATTATGCAAGTTTTATCATGTAGGCTCTTGTTCAACTTTTTAGGTTATATCTATATCATTTACATAATGATATTAGAATAATATATATCATATTTATTCATTCCATTCATGTATATAATCATGGTTTAATGAAGATCATGTAGAATGAATCACATCACATCATGGAGACGGTAGGTTGTACGTACGCACAAGCGACAATATCATTCACTTAATAGTTAAATGATATGGAATTGGATGGTCTATTAATTATATAGAATAATTATAATGTTATATTCATTATTTTAATCCATTATACTCATCATTATACCCTTCCAAATAAATTATTGTTGAATAACAAATTACACCATGACGTGGAGATGGTAAGTCGTACGTACGCACGCATGGTGATATTATTATTCGTAGGATGGATAAAAGGAGGTATAAGGTTGTCACATAATTATAATAACAACTCATAATGTATAATATACTATTTTATTACGTTATTATGGAAACAAAATAATAAGAGGAAGTATAATAAGAAAATAATTTTGAAAGAGGTGATAAAACAATTACCTTTTTTTAAGTATCACCTTTTGATTTTCATAAAATGTATCCTTAGGCTGTATTTATTCCATAAGTATAGCCTCTAAAATGAATGGATTTATTTTGGGAGCTTATTTTATAAGAATATGTATGGGAAAAGTGTCTTGAATGGTGTGATTAAGTGGGTAGAGGTGGTGACCTTTTATAAGAGGGAGGAGGGGCACTCTAGGAATGTTATGAAATGCTATTTTATTATAAAATTATTTTCGAATTACAATTGTTTAAAATTGATAAATTTAGAGGATAAAATGAGTATGGGTCGAAATCCTCTCAAAAAATAGGTTTTATATAGGTTTATGTCACAAAAGTAACCTTATCCTTTAGCTTTAACCCTTAGTTAAAAACATTAACTCTTACAATGTCTTGTTGTATTTTTATAATATATGTTTACTATAGTTACTAAAAAAGGCCAAGAAAACCAAAAGTGGATCATTAATGAAAATTTAAACATTATATAGGTTAGTTTTCTGAATATTATATTTTTAGGACTGTTATATCATTTTTAAAATAGTATTTGTTTTAAAAACTCATTTATGTCAATTTTCACACTATTTAGCAATTGTATTTTTCTTAAAGTCATATATACTTTACTCATTTGAAAAAACTATATTAACTAAAATATAACATGTCATATTAATCCATAATATTTTTTATGGCATCACAATTTTCAAATTATATTTATTTTAATATCAATAATACCATTTATTTGAATCTTTCATTAATAAGGTAATGATTTCATCATCATTGTGTCAAAAATAAATTTATTTATTTAATATCTAAAAATTATAAATAAAATACTATGATGTAGGAAAATTTTTGAGATATATAATTTCTATTTATAGTCAAAGAAATAAGTTATATAACCTTATATAAAAATATTTTTAGTAAAAGATACATGTTTATGATATATTTCTCTTTACATTAAATTAAAAATTCTAAAAGGTCATTATCACACCCAAGTGGCTCCATGGGGTCTTAAAATCGACCCAAAAATGATAATGGCTGGAAATATCTCATAAAATAGTATTAGGACACATTTTAGTGTAGTTTTAGATTATTATTATATTATTTGTTTACCCTTATTTACCATATTTACCCTTTAACCAAGGTAAATAAAAATAATAACTACAGTTACTATTCATAATGAAAATAATTATTGATACGTGTTTAAATAATTTGGACCTCTAATTCAAAATATTGAATTTATTTTTCTAAATTCATAACACAGAATTGGCAGAAATTAATTTAAAATCAATCCTGCAGTCAGAATGAGAGAACATGCTTTTAATAGTTAAAACATTGTAAAAGATTGATTTTTACATATGAATTCAATATAAAATTAATGATAATGAAATATATTATATTTAATGAAAAAAATATATTTTATTTATACTTTAAAATAATTAAATATTATAATTTAACCATATAAATTATTTTGATGAAAAAGTTGTTATCACTTAAAATTGGGGTATTTTTACTATTAATCCAAACTTGAATGTTATCAGAAAAATATCAAAAAACCATCCAAAGTAAATTTTTATATCCTTATTTAATATAACATGGTTATATTTTAATATAAAAATTATTAATGTGTCAAAATATTAATTTAAAAGGGGTTCTCCATTCAAAGGTGTACGATTAACCTTAAAAAATTTAGGTTTTTATAATACAAATAGGGTTTATTCACACCCTATGATTAAAATATCAATTGGATTAATATAAAAATATTCAATATAAAAATTATATCTCATTAATTTCATTACCAATAGTAATTCACTGAAAAATACTAATATCTAATTTATATTTTTCCTATATAACTGGTAGCCAATGAATTCACCATGCATTTTCGTAAATTAGTTATACTTATTCTCGCTAACCTAATGACTAGGATATATCAATAATGTTGCAAAAATGGAATATTTGTGTTCTTTTAAAATCATGATTGTGTGAAATACAATATACTAAATAATAATAATGATTTAATTACAATATTTCACAAAATCGTTAGTGTGTAACATTATACCCCCCTTAAATTGAATTTCTCTGTCAAAATTCATCACTTGGAAACAAACAGACGAGGATAACTATCCCTCATCATATCCTCAAGTTTCCATTTAGCTTTATCAAATTGTTGGTTTGACCATACAAATTTATCCATGTGAGTGGTCTTGTTTCATATAACTTTTTTTTCTACAATCAAAAATCTCTATCGGTTGTTCTTCATAAGAATGATCTTTCTCCAGCGGTAAAAATTATGAGTTTAGTACATGTGAAGGATCAGGTATGTACTTTATCATGATAGATACATGGAAACCATCATGAACTTCAGAGATATTTGGTGGAAGCACCAATCGGTAAACTAACTTCCCAACATGATCTAGAATTTCAAAAGGACTGATATACCTTGGGCTCAACTTGCCCTTCCTTCCAAATCTCATTACACTCTTCTAGGGAGATATTCATAGAAACACTTTATCACACACTTCAATCTCTAGGTATTTACATTAGTTTACTGCATATGGTTGTTTTCGACGATGTGATGCTATTATGCGTTGTTGAATAGATTTTACCTTTTCTTCCATTTCATCAAAAATATCTAGTCCTAATAGCTTTCTTTCCCCAAATTCATCCTAGAAAGTTAGAGGTATGCACTTCTATTTGTATAGGGCTTCATAAGGATCCATCTGAATACAGGAGTGATAGGTATTGTTGTCTGAAAATTCCACCAATGGTAGGTGTTGATCCCAACCACCTTTGAAACCCCTATACAATGATCTCAACAAGTCTTTTAGAGTTTTAATTTTCCTCTAAGAGTGACCATTTTTCTGAGGATGATAAGTAGTGATGAAAATAAACTCTATATCCAGAGACTACTATAGAATTCACCAGAATATCTAGATAAACCTTTGATCCTGATCAGATATAATGGAAAGTGGTACTCCATGAAATATTACAACATCATTTAGATATATCATGGCCAGCTGGTCAAGAGAGAAATCCTTTAAAATAGTAATGAAGTGTGCCGAATTCGTAAGGTGATCAACTATAACCTAGATAACATTATTGCATTTGGATGTTTTGGGATGTACGAAGATAATGTCTATTGTTATGTTTTCCTATTTCCATTCCGGTATGGGTAATGGTTTTAACATACCTTTAGACTTAGGCCTCTCTACCTTTACTAGTTGACAAACCAAGCATCAAGAGACATATTCGGTGACATCACTTTTCATGAAATCCCACTAGAAACACTCTTTCAAGTCACTATACATCTTTGTGCTTCTAGGGTGAATAGAGAATGATGATCTAAGAGCCTCATCCAATAGATCCTTATTTAATTTTGGTATGAAAAGAATACAAACCCGGTTCCTAAACATTATTATTTCATCATAATAAAGGTTGGATTCATGAACATTTTTCACCTTCTTTTTTAGATCTACATCTTTCTTCTTCACCACTTTAATATTTACTTGTATAGATGGTGTATCATTTATTTGAAAAAGAAAATATTTCCACATTACTTTAAAATTTCAAGATCCATCCTTTGGAAATCAATAAATATTAAATCTTTTGTGATTATCATCATGGATAGGCTAGCAAGGTCTTGTCGACTCCAAGCATATGCCACCTTGTTCACTTTAATAGGGTGGTAATGTATGGAGAAGTCACCATATTTAATCAAATACAACCATATTCTTTGTCACATATTCATCTCATTTTGTGTGAAAATATACTTTAAACTTTTATGATTAGTATAAATATCACACCTTTCACCATAAAGATAATGCCTCCATATATTTAATGAAAATATTACTGTGGTTAACTCGAAATCATGTGTTGGGTAATTTTTCTCATGAATGTTCAACCACCATGAGTCATAATCTATCACCATATCATTTTTCATGAGAACACCTACCAAACCCTTTTTGGATGCATCACTGTAGATCATAAAACTTTCTCCACTACATGGCAGTGTGAGAACAGGTGCACTGGCTAACCTTATTTTTAGCTCTTTGAGACTATCTTCATATTATTCTATCTATACAAACATATAACTCATTTCCAAGTCAACTTGGTGAGTGGATTATATAATCATGAAAACTATTTCACGAAAACATCGATAATATCCAGCAAAACTATAAAACGTCCGATCTCAGTTACCATGTTTGGACTCATACAACTTTCAACAACTTCTGTTTATGAGAGATCCAAAGATATCCCGTCTCTTGAGATTATGTGACCAAACAATGAAGCATTCATAAGACAAAATTCACACTTGGTAAATTTTTAATAATGCTTCTATTTTCTCAGGGTGTTCAGTACAATTCTCAAGTGGTCATCATATTCATCCTTGATCTTCGAATAGACAAGAATATCATCTATAAATACTACCACAAACTAATCAAGATACTCTCTAAAGACTCTATTCATTAGATCAACGAAGATTACGAGGGAATTAGTAAGATCAAAAGGCATTGCTATAAATTCATAGTGTCCATACATTGCTTGGAATGCCGTATTTGGTATATCCTCCTTCATGACCCTTAATTGATGATATCCTGAATGAAGATTAATCTTGGAAAAGTATTAAGCTCCGTGTAGTTGATCGAATAAGTCATCAATGTGGGGAAGATGATATTTTTTTATTGATAGTGACCTTGTTATGTTCTTGATAATAAATATAGAGTATCAATGATCCATATTTCTTCTTAACAAACAGAATAGGTTCTCCCCATAGTGATGCACTAGGGAGTATGAATCCCTTATCAATATTCTATTGGGACAGCTTCTTTAATTCCTACAACTGAATTGGGGCCATTCTATAAGGTATTTTTGAAATAGGTATAGTACACAGTATGAGTTCTATTGAAAGTTAATATTCATCCTTGCATCAATAGATGATCATATATTGATCTGGAATATGAAATGTAACTTTTCTTCCTTGTAAATTGATATGATCTCCATACAGAGATAGCCAATCCATGCCAATAATCACATCAAATTCCACTATAGGAAGAATCACAATATCTACAGGAAGCACTTTCCCACAAACTTCAACCAGATAATTATTATAAACTTTTGATGCGACTGTTGTGCCATTAAGAGTCATCACTGCTAACTCAATATCTAATTGTTGAGGTAATACAATGATACCCTTGTAAAATTATTCATAAATAAAAGAGTGGGTGGATATATAATCAAATAAAACATTTACTACTTTCGAGTGGATAATAAGTGTACCTTTCACCACATCAATATCGTACTCCACGACACCGATTGTGATTTCATGTGACATTCCTTTATCTTTGGACTTAAGAGTTTTTTTATGTTAACCATCATAAATAACTCTTGGATTATGGAATTTATGGGAATAATTCCCCATTTTATTGAAATTGTAGCATTGAAGTGTAGGAGGTGAATTTTTTGTAGTCGTTTCCCTGTTCGCATCATTAGAAATCGTTTTCCCATCACTTGGACATTCAACTACCCGATGAACATCCTTTCCACACTTAAATCATTTACTAATCCCTTTAAGACAATTTCATCCATGTTTCTTTCCACACATTTAGAATAAGGGGAAACTAATCTTCTTTTTAGTGTGGTATTTAGTTTTTCCTTTGAATTCCATTTTTCTCTTATTATCAGACCCATATGACTGATGGGTTACTAGAATCTCCATCCCAACCTTGAGATCACATCAAACGATTTCCTTGTAGCTATTAAAGACCCTTATGGCTAATTCTGTTTGGCGACATGGTTTTAAGCCACTAAATAATCAATCAATTTTACTCTTAGGTTGGATAATAATTACATAAGCATACCTTGACATTCTTGTAAAATTATATTCATAGGTACCGATAGATTCATCATCCTTTTACTTAAGTTCAAGGAACTCCTTATCCATATTTTTTCAAATAATATAAGGAATGTACTTATTGAAAATTATGTTCTTGAGCACGTCCCATTACATGGACTCAATTTCACATCATTGAGTCGTATTCTTGATACGATTCCACTATTGGTCAACTTCACCTACAAAATGATAGACTGCTAGGGTGACTTTATCATGTTCAGAACATTGTAGAACTAAAAATATTTTTTAGTGGTACTGATCTATTTTTCATGCACTAATGGATCAAAAGACTCTTTGAATGAAGGTGGATGCTTCCTCATTAAGGAATCAAGATAATATTTCTTCCTCCTTTTATCGTTTGGACGTATTGCATGATTCATAGATTGAGAAAGTTTCATGAGAATGGATAAAATATTTTTCTATCAATCTACCATAACATTTGGTTTTCTAGCGGGTAATCATTTCATTTTCCATCGCATTCAGCATTAACGTAGATCCTTCAGGTTCCAGCCGCTGACTAAAACCAAGAGGCATATTGTGAGAAACACTAATCATAATAGGAAAACCACATAATCAAGAATAAAATTTCAATTGAGGACCCTTTAGGTTTAATCCTAAGTTATTTATATCACATTTGAAAAACTAGGATTGTATCCTATACTTAGACATATCCTTATGGTTCTTACTCAGACTTTCTCATCCTAGTTTCCAAAGGATAACTATACCTTTTCTCTGATACCAACTATATCGAACCATAATTTACATACATTGATATTAATTAAAATTTTATTTACACTCATTACAACATATAATCAAACCATGATATGATCATATAGGTATAATGTCTTTAGAAACTGGGAAACATAAACAACTGGTTCCTAAAACATCTACACTGTCTGCCACTTATTTCTTCATAACTAGACTCCTTTTGGATATAGCTTAAATAATAACCTTCTTAATGACCTATGGAAAAGAAAAAAATGAAAGGGTGAGCTAAAATTATCATTAAGGGTATACAAGGGAAATATCAATCATATAATAATCATAAGACTTAAGAACATAACATTTTAAAATCATATCTTGCATATGAAATATCATGATATCATTTCATGGGATAAAAGATCATAAGAATTAATTGACATAATCCCAAAATTTATAACATAATACATGAAGTTTTTAGGAATACACCTAATCATATTAAATCATTTCCATATTACCCACGACTCATATCCAAGACTATCATAGAGGACAAATTCCATTACTGAAACGAGATTACTTGTCGTTCCAACCCTATATTACTAAACAAAATTTACTTGACATTCCAGTCATATCTATATAATGAGATATAAATCTTTACCCAATTTTTTATAGGGAGATACATGTCCCAACCATCTCAGGATGAAAGCATTCTTACACGGGCCACAAAAACATAAACCATTCATCATAGCATAACACATGAAATAAAATGGGTTTCGTGAACATCATTCCATCATAATCAATATAAAATAAATGGATTTCATAAACATAATTCCATCATAATAAAAATCAAATCAAATTAAAAATAGGTAAAGAAATATAACCCTAAGTCATCTTATAAGGAAAGTAATTTTGTTAAACACTTGAACATAATTCTGGAGGAAAATATCCTTTTTTACAAAAAACCTTTACTTTTCTCAAAATACCACACAATTTTAAAAGAAATGAATTTATTTGAAAATAATATTTAAATCAAGTAGAATAATCTTCATGGAAATAATGTGTCATGAAACCATAAAAATCCATTCATGCCATATAATTTATGAAAAACATTCTCCTCATACTTTTAATAGAAAAGTGAAAACGTTCCTTAAATCAAATAATGAAAAAATATTCCTTTCATACCATTTAATAAAAATTATACAAATAGTAAAATTATCTTCGAAAATTTTTATAATAATATAAATATTATTACATAATTGGGATATATTTTTGTGGATGATAAATATACCCCAGTAAATACTTACATATAAACAATCTCGGATAAAATTGTGATTGAAAAATCATCCCCTACCTTAGGTCCGAGATATCCTTCGTATGTATCTGAACCTCATGTATAATGATTCAAATAATGTTATTTACTTTTTATAGAAGAAAAATAATTTTTTTGATATCATATATGATTATATTATCATCCATTTGTTAGTAACATTTCATTGTCACTCGTTATTCATATATTAACTGCTTTATGTTCTTATGCTAGTTTTGTTGTATAGGTTCATGTTCCACTTCATAGGTTTTAGTTATATCATTAATAGAATGATATTATAATAATATATATCATATTTATTCATTACAGTTTTGTATATAATCATTTTTTAATGAAGATCATGTAGAATGAATCACATCGCATCGTGGAGATAGTAGACTGTACGTACGCCCGAATGGCCCGAAGGCCTTCATTTTTATTGATTTTTGATAACCCCCCTTTCAAGGGATGAGGGGGAACCCTTAAAAGGCCCATGGGCTCAGAGATTACATGGCCTATAGGCTTAAGAGATTACATGAACCTTACGGAATTAAACCAGACTATCTACAAGGAACTGCCCCTCCCCAGCATCTGCATCATGATAGTATCTCTCCACCTTCGCATGTTCATGTGGCTAGGCTTCATATGCAAGAACATGCTGGTCTCGATGGAATAGTCATACCCTCTCATTATAAAAAATATATTTGGCTCTGCTCTGGTGAGTTCACCTTCTCTGAATCCTCTCTTGGGGATGCTCCTTTTTTGTAGTGTGTCTGGGGAAACTGCATGTGGCCCGATGGCCTTGAGGTGGCCCGAAGGCCTTAAAGGTGGCCCCCAAAAGCCCTACTGACCCAAAGTCCTGGGTGGAACAAAAGCCTAAAGGACTCCAAGCCCAAATTGGTGGCTCAAGGTGAATAGTTCCAGTTGCTACAATACCAAACAGTACCTGCTACTGTACTACTACAGTGCCTGCTACAGTACCACATAGTGTACAATCTACTATAGTACCTGTACAATGTACAGTCTACTATAGTACCACACAATGTAAAATACTACTACAGTACTGCTACAGTGACTGCTACAGTACTGATACAGTACCCCCCTAAAATATGCATCCACTTGGTTTTGAACCTGGGTCTTGTGTATGCACTTAAGGATACCTCACCAACTGGGCTAAGGCTCATGTACGACTGTACGTACGCATGAGCGAAAATATCATTCACTTAATTGTTAAATGATATGTAATTGGATGGTATATTAATTAAAAATAATAATTATCATGTTATATTCATTATTTAAATCCATTATAATTATCATTATACCCATCCAAATAAAGTATTGTGGAATAAAAATTTTCACCAAAGCGTAGAGACAATAAGTTGTATGCATGCACGCATGGTGATATTGTTATTTGTAGGATGGATAAAATGAGGTGTAAGGTTGTACCATAATTATAGAAATATATCAGCATGTAGAATATACTAGATTTATTACTTTAGTATGTAAACAACATAAGAATAGGAATTAGATGAAGAAAATAATTTTGAAAGAGGGGAAAAAATAATTACATCTTTTCGAGTATCTTCTTTTGATTTGTACAAAAGGGATCCTTAGGATGGATTTCGTCCCAAAGTGTGGACTATATGAGGAAGTGAGGGATGTTGGGAGAGTTTTTTGAGTAGAATTTGGGTGATCCAAGGGGATTTAAAGGTGTGACTATGTGGGTAGAGGTGGTGGCATTTTATAAGAGGGAGGAGGGGCGCTTTAGGAATGTTTTGAAATACTATTTTATTATATAATTATTTTTGAATTCTAATAGTTTAGAAGTGAAGAATTTTAATTATAATATAAGGATGGTTATAAATCCTCTCAACTAGTATGTTTTAGACAAGTTTAAGTCACAAACATAACATTATCCTTTAGCTTTGACCCTTAGTTAAAAACATTAACTTTTACCATGTCTTCTTGAATTTTTATAATATATGGTTACTATAGTTACTATAAAATTCCAATAGAACCCCAAGTGGATCATTAATAATTTTTTACATTATATAAGTTATTTTTATAAATCTTATATTTTTAGGACTTTTATATCATTTAATAACAAATCATTTGTTTTAAAAACTCAATTATGTCAATTTTGACAATATTTAGTAATTGATTTTTTTCTTAAAGTCATGCAAACTTTATTCATTTTAAAAAACTAAATTAACATAAATATAAAATTTCATATCAATATATATAATTAGTGTATGGAATCATAATGTTAAAATTATATTTATTTTAATATTTATAATATCATTTATTTGAATCTTTCTATAATAAGTTAATCATTTCATCATCATTGTGTCATAAATAAATTTATTTATTTAATGTCTAAAAATTATAAATAAAATAAAATGATGTAATAAATATTTGGATATTTATAATGAATATATATAGTCAAATAAATCAGTTATATAACTATATATTAAAAATGTTTTATTAAAAGATACATGTTTATGTTATATTTCTCTTTACTTTAAATTAAAAATTCTAAAAGGTCATTATGACAACCATGTGGAACCATGGGGTCTTAAAATTGACCCAAGGATTCTCATGGTCATAAATATCTCATCTAATAGGATTATAACATGTTTTAAGATAGTTTTATATTATTATAATATTATTTTTTTACCCCTATTTACCAGATTTACACATTAACCACGGTAAATAAAAATAATTACTAAAATTACTATTCATAATGTCTAAAAATAAAAGATACATAGTTAAAAAATTTGTAACTTCTGATTCCAAATATGTAATCTATATTTATAAATTCAAAAAACAGAATTAGTAGATATTAATTTAAAATCAACCCCATTGTCAGAATGAGAGAACATGTTTTTAAAAGATACAATATTGCAAAAGATTGATTTTTTTTACATATGAATTTAATGTAAAATTAATTATACTGACATAAATAATATTAAATGGTAAAAATATATTCTTTATAAACATTTAAGCAATTTAATATTATAATTTAACCATATAAATTTTTTTGTTGAAAAAAAATTTCACTTAAATATTAGTGTATTTTTACTATTTATCAAAACATAAATGTTATCAGAAAAATATTAGAAAATCATCCAAAGTAAATTTTTATATCCTGATTTAAAAGAAAATGTTTATCTTGTCATATAAAATTATTATTGTGTCCAAAAATTACTTTAAATTTGGTTTTCTATTCAAAGGTATAAGATTACCCTTTAAAAAATATAGGTTTTTATACAACAAATAGGGTTTATTCACACCCTATGATTAAAATATCCATTAAATGAATATAAAAATATTATATATAACATATATATATCATTAATTTAATTAAAAATAAATAATTCACTCAAAAATACAAATATATAATTTATATTTTTCCTATATAATTTGTATCCAATGAATTCACAATGAATTTTCATAAGTGAGTTATAATTATTCCCGCTAACCTAACGACTAGACTATAATAGTAATTTTTTACTAAGGGCATATCAGAGTTAATTAAAATAATGATTGTGTCCAATTAATTTTACTAAAGAATAAAAATTATTTGAAGACAATATTTCATAAAAACATCGGGCTATTACATAGGCCCCGATACGACATGAGATTCTGAGTCCCAGTGTGCTCAAAATTAATTTTTGAAATATATTAAATATAATTGTTATCACACATACATGGTTTTGATCAAAATGTGGAATTTATCCTAAAAAGAGTCTCAGATCTGAAATATGAGGCTACCAATTATCTAAGAGAATTGTATTTACCCTAGGCATGGCATAAACTTTATTAGCGTTATGCATTTTGTTAAAATCCATTGCGGTCGTAAATAATAAAATAAATAAATAATAAATTTATTTTATTAAGTGATATAAAAACCTAATTATTATCTCTATTTAAATAGTATTATGACCAATTCTCAGAGTTTTCCACATAACCCTAATAATTTTTAGTGAGCATTGTAGAATGCCTTAGAGAATGACAACAAAAATAAAGGACTGTTTACGCTAGTGAAATTCAAGGATCCTTCTACTAAAAATGTCACCGATTTGTTCTTCATAAAATATCAATCCATCTTATGGTTAGATGTTTATTTCATGTGGATTTATCTCCATTTTATTATAATATTAAGAACACAAATCAATCGACCAATGAATTGATTCACGGATCGATCGCGTTGTAAGTACAAGTTTATTTGGGGGAAATTTGGGAGAATTATTTATTTTTTTGGATTTTTATTTTTTGTTATAATAGAAACTAATTGAGGAGAACCCAAAAAATTCTGAGGTTTGTTCCTCTATTATGTTTCTTAGATTTCTCCCACCATTCTTCATTCATTCATCCTCAGTATTTTCTTTGGCTAATTGTTCAACAAATACCTGATAAACAATCATTACAAACCAGTTTCTTGGAACAATGGATTGTTATTGTAGACACAAGTTTGGATTGATGATGGGATTGAGCTACTATGGTGGAAATTATGGATTGGTATTGATATAATGATCACTATTATTCCCACTTAGGCATGTGATGGTAATAAGGTGTGATGGAAATCGATTTGTGTAAAAATTAGATTGGCTAAAGTTTGGTGAGCGGTGATAGTGTGGCTTGGTTATACTAGATATGTGATCTCAGGGTAAGATTAGTGGAGAAAACCAAGGTGATAGTAGTTCATGAATACGTAGAGGAACAATCTATGAATATGAAAAATCCTAGGTCACACGGCATGTAATTCATAATTTCACATTATTTGGGACCCACTATGAATCACTATGGAATCTATGAAAAGAAAAATATTGCATGGCGTGTGACCCCTTACCTGGTGTCTCAAGGTGTACCTCAAAGGGTACACAGAAATGGCTAGGAGTACACAGGATCGAACATGCTATGTACTCAGACAAGGACACAACCAACTATACACAGAAATGGTCAAGAGTACACGAGCATATACATGTCGTATACTCATACATGGACACATGAACATACCATGTTACATGGGTAGGACCTGGTTTTCAATGGAAAAACTATGTACTTATAATTAACACCATTCCATGCTTCATATAGGGATTGGATACATTATACTCTTCATCTTAGACAGTTTTTTTAGGGTAAATTCCATTGATCCATTACTTTATGGTTAGTTTGGATTCATGTCATAATCATAGGAAGGTGATCCCCTATGAGGAACTCTAGTATCAGATAGAGTTTTGGAAATCCCTGTATGAGGCCCTATGTGAGATCCTCTATCTTTATAATTTCCCTAGGTGGGGTTCTTGGTATCTTTATGACCAACATTACATGGGAATCAATCCCCTACTTAGTGTGTTAATCTAGATTGGATTTTTGGTATACCAAGTGTTATTAGGTATGATCCACAACAATATATCATTATATTCAAACTTCCAGTGTGTGTTTCTTATGGAAACACCCGACAAGTCTGAAATCTCAAATGGATTCCATTAATGCTATCTGACTTGTGGGGTATGTTCTCCTAGATGAGTTCCATGTGGAACCTTTAATAATAAATCCTAGGCTGGTAATATGATTGTGATATTACATAATAATGTGTTTCTATTATGAGTATATCGGGATATTCTTGTTATATATTCCATTGATATATACTAGTGATGATATGACTATTATCATTGATTTTATATGATTATAGATTTTAGGGTGTCCTATTGTGTATTGTTATAATCACCCCTACCTGGAATTTTCCCACACGTATCATGTCTTATGTAGATTAATAAACTTTTTATGGAGTCCTAAAGGGACCAGGACTGAGAAAAGATTTGTGAGCCATATAGACCAAGGTGTATTCATGTGGTTACCCTAAAAACAATCCTCTTCCATTATTCCAGGTTGAAATTCTTATCAGTTTCTATTTGGTGGGATTTTTGATAATTTTCTTTCCATTACTTATTTTCATACTTTGATGGTGGGATTTTAGATATATAAATGCATGGTTATTATTTGTTTTAAATTTCATCATTGTATGTGCTTGGAGATGTGTGTATGTACATGTACATTAGTCTAAGTCATCCCATGTGATTGATATGCCTACTCGGTGCTGGTCACCATCACTTATCCTATTCAAGGCAGTCTAGGTGTAGTCATGGTTTAGGCCTTATCAGGACAGGTCATGATAGAGTGGTATCAGTGAAGTAGGTTCCACCTTAGGACTGCAGTCTATGAGATTGGTGTGGGTAAACAATATTATGTGTTTCAAGTTTGTATTTCAGGCCAAGGACTCATGTGATGGTGTGACAGATGACATATCTATACCCCAAGACTCTGACCACCTTCGTATCAACTCAATGAATGTATAAAATGGTTGTAAGTAAAACACTGGAACATGAATCATATAGGAATGAGTTGTCATTTCCATGTACTTCATGAGTTAGTTCTCAGGATATAATCATTAACCATGGTACATGTATCCAATTTTAGAATGCCTCCATGATATTTTACAGTTAATATTTATCATTAGGATCATGAGAATGATCCCTCCAATGATGTTTCTTCAATATAGGAACCTATTAAATAGGTGTTACCTATAGGTGGTGCACCCGTCTTACCACCACCTATGAAGAACAAGATGGTACTGGATGTACCATAAGATGAGGTGCATTGGCTGATCACACATCATGAGTTTTAGCATCAACAAATCCTCAATGTCTAAGGTGAGCCCAACCCCCAAGTGGTTGATGGTGGTGGAGCTTAGTGACCGAGTCATATGATGAGGAAACTATCACATGGTCAGACATTGAGTGCATTTTCAGAGATGGGTTTTCTCTATCTATGTTGAGGCATGTATGCATCCATGATCATTTATAGATTGATAGAGTAAGTGAAATTATGGATGATTATACATAGAGGTTCAACAACCTATATCGGTACTTGATGGATATGATGTGTTATTAGTTATTTAAAGTTCAGAACTTCGAGCAAGGTCTATGAAGATACATAAAATTCAACATTATACCATTTTTCATTCCAACTTATCCTAGGGTGATATAGAATTCTTTGGTAGTTGAGAGTTTCTTAAATGAGTAGAAAACAATTGTTGGTGCTAGTAGTGGGCACACAGGGGATAATACTTAGGTGGTAAGGAGACAATGATAGAAACAGGGGATTGGACAAGTGAGAAGTTTCAAGAGGCCATCCCAGAATAGAGGGTTGGTAGTTTAGGTCTCCTATGATAGATCTATTCATCTTAGAGATATGGTTTTCTACTCTTGTGATGGTCAAGGACATCTTTCCTCGGATTTTATGACCTAGTATTTTGCTAACAATGATATAGTGTATGGGATGCCTAGGAAGAGGTAGTGGCAGGAATATGTAGGTCCATAGGGAAGTGGATGTGACATAGTATCTAGGAGATCAGATGGAGGTATTAGACATTATGACTTGTTGTCACCAACACCCTCAGGTAGTCCTCACTAGGATTAGAAAGCTATTAGAAAATGGTGGGGGAAGCTACAGGTGGTCGAGATGTATGACCCCGAGGATCATGGGATGATACAAGGTACAATATATGTCTTTTCTACCATAAATTAAGTACTAATAGAAACATGTTTGATTCATTCATTTGTTGCTGCTTATCTGGTTTGATACATAGAGATTTTGGTTGAGCCTGTGGCTCAACCCTAGAACATGGAGACTCCTACTAGAGGTGACTCAGTGATCACACACTTCTACCAAAGGTGTGACCTGACTCCTAGAGGTGAGAGTTTATTTTAGTATATCTTAGTATCGGTAATTATGCCTAATCAAATAATATTATTAATGTACTAGTTATCTACAACTAATGCCTAGATAGATTATTTTTGGTAGAGGACATGGTTATCCTACAGTGATGGTATGATGATTTCATTAGTGGGTAAAAAGTAAACCCAAGAAAATCATGATGGTATAATGCATATGAGGGTGAAACCAATCATTAATTAGTTGGCAAGATTGACCCTTGTAAGAATAGATGCTATGAGTTTCCAATTTACAGTAGTGTTTGTGGAGTATGAGGATGTATTTTGTGAGGCCGTTCCATAATTACCTTCCCACTAAGAGATAGAATTATTCATTAACCTGCACCCTGAGAAAACCTTGTTATTTTTTCCAATATATCAGATGGCTCCCATAGAGCTTCACGAGTTGAGGATACAGTTGGAGGACTTGTAGAAGAAGAGATTTTTTAGACCTAGTGTGTTACCCTTGGTATCCCCAGTGTTGTTCACCATGTAGGAATATTAGAACTTGAGGTTGTGTGTTGATTTCCATCTCCTAAATTAGGTGACCATAAAGAACAAGTATCCACTAAATAGGATCGATGACCTCTTTAATCAGTTGAGAGGGGAATGATGCATCTCAAAGATTTACCTCAAATCAAGCTATTACCAGCTACAAATACAAGATAAGGATATAGTGAAGATGAATTTATGATGTATTTATTTTAACTATGAGTATGTAGTGATACTGTTTAGTGTGAAGGACACCCCCACAATGTTCATGGGACTCATTAACCAATTCATTCATTCTTTCTTAGACCAGTTGGTGGTAGGCTTCATACATGATATCCTATTACACTTGATGTATGAGGAGAATAATGTGATTCAATTGATGATGTTTTGAGATATACTCTGAGAGAATAAAATTTATAGGAAGTTCTCACGGTTTTAGTTATTGATTCAAGTGTTCCACTTTCCGGGTCATGTTATCTTAGCAGATGTTGTAACAATGGATGTGATGAAGGTTAAGCCAGTGTTAGCTTGGGAGCCAACCAAGAGTGTGAAAGAGGTGTGGAGATTATTTGGACTGGAAGGATACTATTAAAGATTAATACCTGATTTCTCTAGAATAGTATTTCTCTTGACATATTTAACTTGAAAGGGTATGCCTTTCCTTTGTATAGAGAGCTGCTATCAGGATTTCTAGGAGTTGAAATAGAGATTTATGAGTACTCTCATCTTGATATTTCTAGAGGAGGGTGTCAAGTACATATTATTTTGAAATGAATCAGGGACAGACCTGGGTTGTATTTTTAGATAGAGGTAGAAATTTATTTACTAATGTTCATGTCAGTTGGGACCACACGAGCATAACTATGTGACCCAAAATCTTGAGTTATAAGCAGTAGTCTTCACACTGAATATATGGTGACACTACCCGATGATAGATTGGTTTATCATCTATTCTAACCTTAAGAGTCTCAGGTATATTTTATCCTAGATGTATCTTAACTTAGGATAGAGGTGATGGATAGAGTTTATCTAATATTATTACTTCGAGATCATCTATACTCCTAGGAAGTGGAATGTATTAGAAGATTCCTTCATTATGATATATTGTTCACAATTATTGAGTGACGTGTTAGAGTATATATACTATATTTAGTTATCCTTTATGGAAGAGGATATATAATATCACCTACAGTTGATGGGTTTTACCCCTTTTCTTTTATAGTAAGTCAAGGAGGCACAACGTAGGGATACTAACTATGAGACCATACATACTCAAATACCCACTAGACATGCTTCTCATGGATTTTATAAAGGTGGGTAGCTTGTTTCTCTTTTCAAAGATTGGATTATGGTAACAGGTTTTCTGAGAGAGGATGTTCTAATGGAGTTTCATAATTCACCCTTAATAGTACATCTAAGTGTGGAAAAGATGTATGATGATGTTTGGTAGTAGTTCTAATGGACATGGATGAAAAGGGAATTGGAGAGTTTATCTCTTGATACCTTACTTGTCAGTAAGTGATGGTCAAACACTACATTCTAGAAGGAATTTTCTCAACCCCTTATGGTGACAGAGCGTATGTGGGATGAGATATCCATGGACTTCGTTATGGGGTTACTATATACATATCGGGGACATGATTCCATCTGGGTGATCATAGACCAAATCACTAAGTTGGCCCACTTCTTAACTATTTGAGAGTAGAGTTCAATAGAGATATTATGACTCCTATATGAGTAGTAAATAGTATGACTCACCAGATTTACCTTAGTTATTAAATCTAAGCATGATTCTCTTCTAATGTGTATAACAACACTTGAGTTGAATTCTCAGCAATGATACTTTTTAATTATTTATTGTTTTTGTGATTTGTATTTTTAATGGGGGGGGGTTGTTTGCAGAGTTAAAATGAAATGATTGATTGGTTGAGATTGATTTAACAATTTTATAAATATTGGGGTGAGTTCATTATTAGGGATTTATGCTTATTATATAATTGAGAATTGCTTTATATTGCATTAAATTCACACCCACTTCACAAGATAATTTTTATTGGAATACCTATAGTGACCCTAGACTTTTACACATAACATTACTTGATTTTAAGAATAATTATGCATCAGAGTACAAGCCATGGATCGTTAAGTCTAGTGTATTGGAAGACTAAGTACATAATCAAACATTATAAAAACAAATTTTTTATTTAAACTCCACAATGAGCATCTATCTTCCACTCTACTCATACGTCTGCATAGGATAACTTGGGGATAACATGAACAACGAGATTAGAAAAAATCTCAGTATGGGAATAACCATAAGAACAAAGCATGAGAACATGAGATTGAAGTCATGGCATGACGATATAAAAAGTCATGTAACATAAGGAATCATAACATATCAACACGGGATAATTTAAACATGGAATCATAGAAATGTGGTAAAAACATAAAACATGAATTTAATACGACTCATGGCTAAACGCCAAGACCGTTTCCCATAGTATCACAAGACAAGGCAAACTTCCAAGACCATTGCACATAGTAGCACAAGCCAATTCTTACTGCCAAGACTATCACACATAACATCTCATGAGATTCAACTTTACCCAATGCATTAGAGTGCTATCTGAGCACACCAATCTTACATTTCATAAATAGGTTTCCCCCATATAGATTCATATAGAATCAATATTACATAAACATAAGGGTTACCCAAGGAATGAATTGGGTACCATAATTATGACATAAATCATAACCAATGAGCGTATCATGAAAGTGACTATGAAAGAAAGGAATTAGAACAGACATGGATGTTCATAAGGTAAAATAGGCATATATCGTAGTAAGTGATGTCAAACTGAAGTGACAAAATGTAATTATGTACATCATAATTTCACTTGAATCATGAATATTGAATTTTATTTATATACTATCATAGGTAAGGTTACTATTCATTAGGGTATGTCACTATTCATAAGGGTAACATTAATATTCATAAGGGTAGGTTACTATTCACCAAAAAAATGCTTTTCTTATTGGACTCCAAATAACATAATGATCACAATAGTGTATCTCAGATTTTTGAAATTCAAATCATAGAAGTGAAAAAATTATGTTTAAAGGCCACATAGTACTTAGTAGTTCATTATGTTGTGATTTCATGTGGTTATATAACATAATAATAAGAAATAAATTTCCATTGAAAAACATTGGGTTGCAACATTCTTCTCCCAGTAAGAAATTTCACCCCAAAATTTTGTTTTACATTCTAGGACATAAATAGGTGCGGGTACTTTCCCTTCATTGCCTCATCCAATTCCCATGTTGCCTCTTCGTACTTATGCTTCCTCCATAGTACCTTGACCAGATGAGTAGTCATGTTACATAGAACCTTATCTCTAAAATCCAAGATCTTTACTGGCTGATTCTCATAAGAAAGATCATCCTACAACTGTACCACTTCTGAAGAGAGTACATATATAGGGTATGGTATGTACTTCCTTAAGAGGGATACAAGAAAGACATCATGTACTTTGGACATGGTAGGTGGTAGTGCTAGTCGATAGGCCACAACCCTAACATGATCAAGAATCTAGAAGGGGATGACGTACCTGGGACTTAACTTCCCTTTCTTTCCAAACCTCATGACTTTCTTCCTTGGAGATATGTATAGAAATACCATGTAACCAACTTTGAACTGAAGGTATTGTCAATATTATTGGCATAACTCTTTTGTCGACTTTGGGATGCCATGATACGTAGCTGAATAGTTTTCACCTTCTCCACCATTTCTTTGACCATTTCAAGTCTTAGAAGCTTATGTTCACTGACTTCATCCCAACACACAGGTGTTCTGCACCTTTTCCCATAAAGGTATTCATATGGTTCTATTTGGATGCTTGAGTGGAAACTATTTTTTAGGAGAACTCAACCAGTAGAAGAAGTTGGTCTCACCCTCCTTTGAATTCCATAGAATATGATCTCAACATATCTTACTATATTTGAGTAGTTCACTCAGATTGTCCATTAGTTTGAGGATGATAGGCCGTACTGAAGTTCAGTTAAATGCTTAGAGCATGTTGGAGACTTTTCTAGAACATCGAGGTGAATCTTATATCACGATCAGATACAATATATAGTGGTAATCCATACAGCTTTACCACTTCTTTGATGTAAATCAGTGAAATTTGATCCAATTATATGTTCTATTGAATTGTGACAAAGTGAGCTGTCTTTGTAAGATGATCCACAATGACCCATATAGCAATGTTTCATATGGATGTCCTTGGAAGTCTAGTGACAAAGTCCATGGTAATGTTCTCCCAATTCCATGTTGGAATGGGTAGTGGTTGCATCACCCCCTTATACTTTTTCCTCTCAGCCTTCAATTGCTGACATACCAGACATTTTTATGTATATTCACCAATCTCCCTTTTCATATTGTCCCACCAAATGTTTTCAGAGATATCGATACATATTTGTTCACCCTGGGTGGATAGAGAAGGTTGATCTATATGCATCATTCAAAAGATCTTTCTTTATCTCTATATCGGATGGTACACATAAGCGTGACCCAAATCTTACAACTCCTTACTCATCAATCATGAATTGAAAGGATTTCCCATTTATGATAGCTTCCACCCTTTTCAGAATTTCCATATCTTTTCATTGAGAATCCTTTAATTTCTCAATGAAGGATAGTTGAGAAATAATTTGAGAAAGGATTGATGATAGTAATCCCTTAATTATTCCCCACTCTAGTTTCTCCTGGAGATACTTCATCAGCTCCTCCACCTCTATAGTGGCCATTCTATATGGAGTATTTGATATAGGTAGAGATATAGCAATGAGTTCAATTGATAACTCAACCTCTCGGTTAGGAGGAAGACCAAACAGCTCTTCAGGGAATACATCAGTGTAATCCCTCACGATGGGTATGTCTTCAAGCATGATTCTCTCCTTTGTCTCAATCATTTGGGCTATATATGATTTTTCATAAGGATGAAATATCCACACTTGAGACAATGATTCTAAATAAGATTCAACATCCTCCTTACACATGTAAATAATTGGAGGATGATTTGGTATGTGAAGAGTGATCTCACTTTCCTGATAGATGATGTTGGATTTGTATAAAGATAACCAATCCATGCTCAATATAGTTTGAACTTTACTAAGAGAAGTATGTCAAGATTTACTGGGAGTATCAATCCACAAGCATTAACTGGGGGGGGGAGTGATAAACCATGGATGCAATAATTGTCCCATTTTTTGTTCTCATGGATAACTTTTCCTCCAAAGTTTTAAGTGGTATTTGAATATTTCTACTAAACTTTCATGATATGAAATACTGTGTTGAACAAGAATCAAATAGTACATTTTATATTCATGAATTAATAACTAGCGTACCTATCACCACATCATTTTCGGGATCCACCTTAGCAGTAGTGATAGAATAAAACCTTTCTTATTGCCTTGGAGGTTGTTGTTTATTTCCTCTGATAAACCTAAACTTAGGGAAGTTGTTTGTATAATTCTCATGATCCTTGAATTTGTAACACTACACCACTAGTTGAGTGTTGATTTGAACCATACTTTTGTCTTCCACATTTTCAGAATTTTTCATATCCCTTTGGCAGTTCTTAGCAAGATGTCCCAACTTTACACATTAGAAAAAAAATTTATGGTTCCTTTTAAACAGTTCCTAGGATTCTTCTTCGCACTACTTTTATAAGTGGGATATTACGGATTATTTCCATCAATGGATTTGTTTGCTGAACCAAACTTGTTGTTCTCCATTTTTTTCTTCTTATCATCCGGCCCAAAAGACCACCAAGAGTCTCCAATCACTATTTCAAACATGAGGGAACAACAGATAATATTTTAATAACTGTTGAAGTATTAGATTTCCAACACCTTCCATAGACTCGGCTTTAGCCCACTAAAGAAGTGATCCACCTGGAATTTGGTGTTCATGACAAATCCAGAGGCATACCTTGAAATCCTTGTAAAGTTTGATTCATACGCCCTAATGGGATCATCTTCCTTCTTCTTGAGTCTAAGGAGCTCTCTTTCAATATTGTGATGGAGGGTTTGAGGAATATATTTGTTGAAAAAAAATCCTCTTGAATTCCACTCAATTCATGGAATCAAAATTCTCTTGGGACATTGTATTCTTGATCAGTGACCACTACTGATCAGCTTCCCCATAAAAATGATAGACCATTAGTACAAATTTCTCTTCTTCTGATCACTGGAGGATATATAATATATTTTCAATGGATTTAATAAACTGTTCTATAAGGATGGGATCAAAAGATCCACTAAACATGGTAGGCCTTTCCTACATGAATAATTATATGGAAACTTGCCCTTTCCTTGGAGGAGGATGGTGTTCCATATGATTTAAGTTATTATTCATAACTTGATCTAGCTGAGGAAGTACAGTCATGTAGTTTTGAGTACCCATTCCAATCATATCAAGCATACCATTAGGTAAATCTTTACATTGACTATCACATAGGTTTTTAGAACGTGTTCTTCTATTTCCCACTATTATCTAACAAAAAGAACATCCAATTATAGGGATTTAATACTTAGTTATTGAACATAAAAAAGTAAACATTTGAACATAAAAGTACAAAATTGTAGAGGAGAAGTATATACTAACTTGTAGTTCCTTAGGTTTAAATCTAGGTTATCCTCGATCCATTCCATAACTTATATTAATATAGGATTTTTTATTCCCTTAATAATGGTTTGTACTAAGCTTATGAATTTACCAAAGCATATCCCCTAGGAGTGTCAAACCAATAGAGAGCATCAAGGCCCATTGTGGTGTACCGGGATACCCTAGGTCAGGCCCAAAACTCCTTGTCGGTATTTTAACTCCTAGGTACATCTATGCCAGAGCTGCCTCTACCTGTTTGTATCCAAACATAGATTTATTTTATTGATAAACCACTTACTCTATACTTACCAAAATTTAGGGATGCTTTCTTATAATTACTCTCATCCTTAAGGTTCTCACTAAGGTGCTCTATTCCTAATCTCCAAAAATAACTAGACCATCCTCTGATACCAACTATAGTGACCCTGCCATTTTAAACATAATTTTACATGATTTTAAGAATAATTATACATCAGAGTACAAGCCAAGGATTGTTATGTCTAGTGTCTTGGAAGAATAGGTACATAATAAAATATTATAAAAACAACTTTTTATTTAAACTCCATAATGAGCTCCTATATTCCATTGTGCTCATACATCTGTAAAGGATAACCTCAGGCTAACATGAACAAAGGGGATGATCTGAAATCCCAGTAAGGGAATAACCGTAAGAACAGATCATTAACACTTGGGATAGAAGGCATGCCATGATGATATAAAAAGGCATGTAACATAAGGAATCATAACATATAAATATGTGATAATTTAAACATGTAATCATAGAAATGTGGAAGAAACATAAAAAATGAATTTAGTACGAGTAAAGGATAACCGCCAAGACCATTTCCTATAGTATCACAAGCCAATAATAACCTCCATGACTATTTCATATAGTTGAACAAGCTAAGGCTAACTACCATGCCCATCACAAATAACGTCTCATGAGACTCAAATTTACCCAATGCATTGGAGCGCTATCTAGGCGTACCCATATTACATTTCATGAATATGTTTTCCACATAAATAATCATACATAATCAATCCTACATAAACATAAGGGTTTCTCATGGAAAGAATTGGGTACCACACTTATGACATCAAGCATAACCAATGGGCGTATTAAGAAAGTGTCCATGAAAGAATGAAATTAGAACACACATGGATGTTCATAAGGTAAAATGGGAATATATAATGGTAGGGGATTTTAAACATTAGTGAAAATGTGTAATAAATGTATTTGAGAAGTTTTATCATTAAAACACTTTCTGTGCGGTTTTAAGGAAAATACTATACAAATTTTAAAATAGAAAAGGGAATAATCTTTTATATAAAGACAGAATTGAAACAAGAAGTTTTTTTTTAAAAAAAATTATGATTTTAAAAAAACAATGGTGGCTTAAAACATATGCTAGAGTGCACTTGAAAATGGGTAAAAAATTTGGGAAGTTACCTTAAAACGAGTTTTATTATTGGGAAGTATCGATGAAGGAATCACTTAAATGAATGTATAACCCTAAAACAGAATGAGGGATGGATCTTGAAACGTGATTTTGGAGTATATAAACATAATTTATATGTTTTAAATAAAAATAGAAGACAAATTAATTTGGGTAAAAAGAAATATAGAGCAACCCGAAAAAATAAAGGCGGTTTGGGTAGAATTCCTTACTGATTATCGACATGGGATTATATGTACTTAAGAGGAATTCATAAGAGATATTTTGGTTTATCATCACTTATAAATAATGAGGGATGTAAGGGGGTGGTGAGAAATCATACCCCATCATTAGGGATTACCCAGGACATTCTTGAATAAATGTAAAATGAAGAGGATCCCCTACCTTAAATCAGATGGTCTTCTCCGCTTGTTATTAATGACCTAAATAAAAAAAATAGCATTATTAATAAATAATTAAATAACCTATTCTATACATAATTGATTTATTATAACATTTTTAAGTTCATTCAATACCTTATTGATTGGTTATAAGGTTCGATTTCATTGTTCAGGTCCGTTTGTTCCTTGGTTTTAATGATAAGTTCAGTTTCGGATAAACATGTATGATGAAGGTGTTTATTCAGAATTGAAGTTATATTTTATTATTGAATATACATAAGTTTAAATGGTTGAAAATTTGTTTTGTTTACTTGTATTTAAGTTTAATCATTATATAAAACTTTAGTGACAACCTTTTGGGTCAATTGGAGGGTTTGGACCACAAAAAATACATTTTGTTTTATAAACCAAAAACATGTCTAAAAAGGATTAAAGAACTATAGTTGAAGAATAATACATATATTATGGGTGTTTTCAGCTATGAAAATGTTTCAATTACCTGAATTGAATATGGTAATGGAAATTGATAACCTGTCATCCTTGATTGTGCTAAATTAACACATCTCAAACAGTGTTTCCATTTCTTTCAAATAAAATATGAGAAAAGGAGAGAATGTAACAGCCCAAGATTTTATAAAAAAAATATTCTTTTTAATTTTATTAAAGTCTTGTGTTGTACGCTACACCAAAAGGAGCTTGCACCACACGCATCCTTGACTTGCCTTGCATTACACGCAATCACGACCTTCCTCGATAGCGTGTGTAATACGCAATACCGAGTTTCACTAAACAATGATATGCTATTAAAACTAGCCGTTATGAATAGTAATAATCACTTTTTGAAATTTTATAAATTTTATTTTTCAAAATGGACTTCATTTTTGGACCCAGAATATCGAAATTAGCCTAGGGTGAAATTTTGGTATTTTTCTGAAAACTTTCAATTTTTGATGAATAGTGAAACCACTAAGTGGTAGGATAAAAACTGAATTTTGCATAAAACATAATTTTACCGCTTCTGTGAATGGAATTTCGAAAATCCGAGAGACACGGTTAATATCAAGGACTAAAATGTGATTCAATGATATGAAAATAATTTTTTGGTGAATAGTAACTTTTTATTTTTTTTACCGCGGTTAATAGTAAATAGGGTAACTAAGGGTAAATATGATATTAATATTACCCTAACACATGTCCTAATTCTATTGGACAAGTGAAATTCGACCAAAAACAAACTTAGGAATAAAATATGACCATTTAGGCCCACTTGGATTAGATTAGGACATTTATTATTAATTTATTGAAAGAAGGGTTAAAATAGTTAAAATCAAAGTTTAATAAGTAAAACATTTTTAATATGGGGTTATACATAAGATAAATTCGACTATAAATATTAATTAGAAATATAAAAAGATTTCCTACATAATGAGATTTTATTTATAATTTTTAGACTTTAAATAAATTAATTTATTTATGACACAACGATGATGCAGTAATTACCCTTTTAAGGAAATATTAACATAATTGATGTTATAAATGCTCAAATGAATGTAATTTGAGTCTTTTTATGAATTCCACTAATTTTCTAGGTTACTATGATATATTAGTGTTGATTTAATCAACTTGGTTCGAACATATAATTCTGTTATTACTTTCACAAAAATCATATATCAAATAGTGTCAAAATTGACACAAAAATAGTTTTTAAATCAAATATTATATTATTAATTGTTATTTTATTCCTAAAAATCTAAGGTTCGGCCAAATGACTTAGATAAGGATATATATATTAATAATAAACAATTTGGGGTTCTTTTGGCATGTTATAGTAAGTTTATTAACCATATAGTGAAAGAAAACAAAAAGACATGGTAAAAGTTAAATTATTTAACTTAGAGTTAAATCTAATTGATAAGGTTAAAATAATAACCTAAACTTGTCTAAATCTTATTGGTTGATAGGATTTCGACCCATCCCCACCTTATCTTCGAAATAAGACCCTTTGGAGCCATTATAAACCGATTTTGACTTTAATATAAAATAATATTTTGAGATATTCCTAAGGTGCCCCTCTCCTCCCTTATAAAAGGGCACCTCCTCCCCCTCCTCCTCACACCAATTTGAGCACTCAAGATCGGCCAACCCCTGCCAAAATCTCTTCTCCACTTCCCTAGAAACATCCTAGAGGTTCTGGTCTTCCTCAAAGACCAATTTTAGTGCCCTAAGAGGAGGTCTCAAAGAGGCGCTTCAAAGAAGAGGTAATTACCGTTACCAATTCTTTCATCTTTATTTCTTCTTCCACTTCTTCTTCTTAGGTTGTTTCATTATGAAGTAATAACATAAGTATCACTCATATACTGATATGTTATTATAAGTATGAAACAACCCTATTTCACCATCTATCCATCCTACGGAAAAAGAAATCACTGCGCGTGCGTACGTACGGAATACCGTCTCCACGCCGTGGTGTAATCTATTTTCCACCACCACCTTACATGGATGGGTATAATGGTGTAAAGAATAACTATACATAGTTATTACAACATCATATTGATTCTGATATATTGTATAATCCACTCCGATTCAATTCAATATTTATGAAAATGATATCATCGCTCGTGTGTACGTACGGACTACCGTCTCCACGACGCGATGAGATTCATTCTCCATGTTAACCATTTAAGAATGATTATAAAGTATATATAAGAAATAATAATGAAATATATGACATTATAAAGCTACTGGATTATGTATATATATATATGTATGTCATCTACTTACTTCCATTTCAAGACAATAAGGAATGGAAAACAGCGTTCATGCGTACGTACGGACTACCGTCTCCATGAACGGTGTTTTTCATTTTATCTATCTATTATATATATATATACTGAATATATATGATATATAAATCAAATTGTATATTCTGGAAGTAAGTAAATCATGATATAAGTAATAATAATGTCAATAACAACAAGTCAAAACACCTACGATAAATGAAACGATTTTACCCAAAACGCTTCTTTAACATGGAATTTACAAAAGAACGGGTAATATAATGTCATAAGTGAACCATATATGATATCATAACAATGAATATGATTCTATAATAAGTCAATGACATTATTTAAATCATTATACAGGAGGTTCGGACACATACGAAGCAAATCGGACCTAAGGTAAGGGAAAATACCACAATCTCATTTTTATCCGAGATTGTTTATTCGTAAGTATTTACTGGGGTATATTTTATCATCCACATCCATGTTTCATAAATATGTAATATTTTTTCCATCCACCTAAAATTGTTTAAATCCATTTTACCCTTCGGTGAGTTTTTAGTAAAAGAAATTAAAGGAATCTTTTGTCGTTTTTCGTACGAGGTACTTTTTGACTTTTCCGACAAAAGTACGAAGAATGTTTTTTTAACTTATACAGCATGAATGGATTTTTAAAACATTATTTCCAAGAAGCTTCCTTTACAAGTTTTCAAGTTTATTATTAATCAAATTCTTTTATTTTAAAGTCGTATGACATGTTATGAAAGGAAAAATGTTTTTAAAGTAGAAAGGATATTTTCCTCAAGAATGGAGTTCAAGTATTTTATCAAAATTATTTTCCATCTAAGATAATAAAAGGGTTCTGTTTTTATCCATATTATTACATTGATTTGATCATGTTGTGATGGAATATTTTTTATGAATTCCTTTATCTTATATGAATTGTTTTATGATGTCATGTTGTTTAAGAATCCCATTTTTATTACATGGGTTATGCTATGATGTATGGTTTATGATTATGTGGCACACATAAGAAAGGATTCATTATAAGATGGGTGGGACCTATATCTCCCTCCAATGCATTGGGTAAAGATTTTATATCTCATGAGATAGACATGGCTGGAATGGTAGGTTATACCGGTTCAGTGAAACAGGACTGAAACGAGGGTTACTCGATTCAGAAAGGGACTTTGTCCACTAAGATAGTCTTGGCAATGAGTCTTGACTAACAAGAAATGATTCTCTATGATTATGTGTGAATGCCACAAAGTTTCATGTTTTATGTTATGATTATTGTGATTACATTTCACTGCCATGATTTACCCCATGTTATGAAATTATGATCTCTTTTGCAGGTTAAGATTTCCAAAAGTAATGTGCTTATGTATATGATGTGATTGATATTTCTTTTGTTTACCCTTACTGAGCATTTGAGCTCACCATTTTATGTTTTCTTTTCCCCAGGATATAAAGAAAGGTTTTAGGTATAAAAAAAAGAAGATCTTTATGGGAGATGTTGAAGATCTTTCACCATGATTAGAAGATTATATTCCGAGTTTCCAAAGACACTAAACTATTACGGTCCTTGTGTGTGTGTTTTTGTTATGTACTAAGTATTCCGCAAATGTAATGTAATGTCCATGTACGTCAAGCTTCGGGTCTCTACAGTTGGTATCAGAGGAAAGGTTTAGTCAACCTTTGGAAACTAGGATGTGAAAACATTAGTGAGATCCCTAGAGATATTTCTAAGGTATGTCTAGGGATGTCCCTAAGGATACGTATACGTATAGGATATAATCCTAGAACTACGATACCGATCTTAGAATTTAACCTAAGATGTTAGATATTAAGGGTACTCCCCATTTACTATGTTGTTTTCCCTAGCATTATTTTGCCTCGCACACTATTCTTTTGGGGTTTTAGACGATGGCTGGAACCCTAAGGAACCGTGTTAATGCGGAATGTGATGGGCAATGCAATGATTGTCCCCCTGAGCAACCAAACGATATGGGAGCCGGAATGCAAAATCTTGTAGCCATGCTCACACAACTTTCTCAAGCTATGAATCATGCAGGACTTCCAAACGAGCAAAGGAAAGAGCAACATTCTGTTGAATCCTTCATGAGGCAGCGTCCACCTTCTTTCAGTGGGTCTACTGATCCATTAGTTGCTGAACAATGGATTAGTACTACTGAAAAGATATTTTCAGTTCTTCAATGTTCTGAACATGATAAAGTCATCATAGCAGTGTATCGTTTGGAAGGAGATGCTGATCAATGGTGGAATCTTATTAAGAATACGAGACAAAGGGATGAAATTGAGTCTATGGAATGGGACGAGTTCAAGAACTTATTTTTCAATAAGTACTTCCCTCGTATTCTCCGAACAAAGATGGAGAAAGAGTTTCTTGAACTGAAGCAAAGGGATGATGAATCTGTTGGTACCTATGAAGCGAATTTTACAAGACTTGCAAGGTACGCTTCTGGTATTATCATCCAACCTGAAAGTAAAGTTGATCGATTTTTCAGTGGCTTAAAACCAAGTCTTCGAAGGGCATTAGCTATAAGAGACTTCAGTAGCTATGAAGAAATTGTGTGTTGTGCTATCAAGGTAGAAATGGAAGTTGGTGTTACATATCCATCTCATGGGTTTGACAAGAAACGAAAGATGGAGTTCAAGGAGAAATCTCAGAATAATGGTGAAAAGAAGATGAATGTTTCCTTATGCTCAAAGTGTGGAAAGAAGCATGGTGGAGATTGTCTTAAAGGGACTAGAAAATGTTTTAAGTGTGGAAAAGAAGGTCATCGAGTAGCTGAGTGTCGAATTAATGGAAAAAGGGATTCTAATGATGTGAACAAAGCAAACACTGCAGAGAACGCACCACCAACACTTCAATGTTTCAAGTGCAAGGAGATGGGACATTATGCCAATAAATGCCCTAATCCAAGGGTTAGTGATGATCAACATGAGCAACCACTTAAGGCAAAGGACAAAGGGAAGTCACATGCGATCACTATTGGCGATGTTGAATATGACAACGATGTGGTGGAATGATTAAGTGTTTATGTAATGGGATTCCAAAATAGTGTTGTATATAGTATCGTGGAATATTGGAATATTTATGTATTGGTCTATTTTGGTTTTCAATAATTTTATGGTACCAGTAACCATGGAAAGTGATTGAGATATTTTTGGAAAAAGAATGATATGCGCATAATGAAGGGAAAATGAGAAAATTAAATATTTGACAGTATTCATGAGCTCATGATTGATATAATGACTAATTTTGAGTATATAGAATTTTGAGGATTTTGGTATGTGAAAAGTGTTAACTTTTAACTGCATTCATGTTTTCACTAAGGTATTCAAGAGAATACACGATTAAGGACTTTGAATGTTTGGAATGTGACCAACAAAACATATCTTATGATATATGGGGATCGATGATGGTGTTAAATCTCTGGTAATCATTTTCACTATATTATGAGAGTCGACTGCAGTATTATGGATAAGCCTAAAAGATTGGAATGGATTATGTTGGACATAAGTTAGTATTGTTTGTTTTTTCGATATTATTGATGGGATGTTATATAGTTTTGGAAAAAGGACAACCTGCAGGACGGGCGACAGCCCATCGCTTCGGACAGGGCTGTGGGAATCGAACCCACAACCAAAGTGCGACTGGCCTTTATCGCCTACCACTGGACTATAGGAAGTCCTTGTTTAGTAGAAACTAGTTTTATTATATTAAGCAGTATGATATATGAAGTATAAGTCCATTTTAGGAACCATATATGATTAATCTCACTATAGATCGACTTATGCATATAATTTTTGCTAACCTTTTGTTTGAGACAGATGGAATGACCCGTCATTCTATCACATGATCTGCTAACACTTCATGAATAACAAATTCAACTTCATTTATTTAAGAGATGAAGTGGAAATTGTTCAAGGCACGAACAACAGTGAGATTGTACCAAAATAAAGTAAGTATTTATTCTAATTCAAATTTTCAACTTTAGGGAAATGATCTTGAAAACCAAAAATGTTGTCCTAGTGATCTTATACCTGATGAATCAGATGGTACCTTATATCATCACAAATCTATGGATTTGTGATTACTGGATTTTCCATAGCCATGTCCTCTACCACTCTCCATCAGAACATGACGGTTAGATTTCTCTTCCATGTCCATATTTTCACCTATGTTCTCCTATGTGGATACCCAGTGATTAGTTAACTTGGGTAACCATTATGTTTTATACTTTAGTTTTTAAAGATAAGTTTTGGTATTCCTTTTTACGATGTGGGTTTCTATCAAAGAAACTTTCAAATAGTAAACCATTTATAACCCCGACGAATTTCGGGGGCGAAATTCATTTTAAGGGGGGTAGAATGTAACAGCCCAAGATTTTATAAAAAAAATATTCTTTTTAATTTTATTAAAGTCTTGTGTTGTACGCTACACCAAAAGGAGCTTGCACAACACGCATCCTTGACTTGCCTTGCATTACACGCAATCACGACCTTCCTCGATAGCGTGTGTAATACGCAATACCGAGTTTCACTAAACAATGATATGCTATTAAAACTAGCCGTTATGAATAGTAATAATCACTCTTTGAAATTTTATAAATTTTATTTTTCAAAATGGACTTCATTTTTGGACTCAGAATATCGAAATTAGCCTAGGGTGAAATTTTGGTATTTTTCTAAAAACTTTCAATTTTTGATGAATAGTGAAACCACTAAGTGGTAGGTTAAAAACTGAATTTTGCATAAAACTTAATTTTACCGCTTCTGTGAATGGAATTTCGAAAATCCGAGAGACACGGTTAATATCAAGGACTAAAATGTGGTTCAATGAGATGAAAATAATTTTTTGGTGAATAGTAACTTTTTATTTTTTTTACCGCGGTTAATAGTAAATAGGGTAACTAAGGGTAAATATGATATTAATATTACCCTAACACATGTCCTAATTCTATTGGACAAGTGTAATTCGACCAAAAACAAACTTAGGAATAAAATATGACCATTTAGGCCCACTTGGATTAGATTAGGACATTCATTATTAATTTATTTAAAGAAGGGTTAAAATAGTTAAAATCAAAGTTTAATAAGTAAAACATTTTTAATATGGGGTTATACATAAGATAAATTCGACTATAAATATTCATTAGAAAGATAAAAAGCTTTCCTACATAATGAGATTTTATTTATAATTTTTAGACTTTAAATAAATTAATTTATTTATGACACAACGATGATGCAGTAATTACCCTTTTAAGGAAATATTAACATAATTGATGTTATAAATGCTCAAATGAATGTAATTTGAGTCTTTCTATGAATTCCACTAATTTTCTAGGTTACTATGATATATTAGTGTTGATTTAATCAACTTGGTTTGAACATATAATTCTGTTATGACTTTCACAAAAATCATATATCAAATAGTGTCAAAATTGACACAAAAATAGTTTTTAAATCAAATATTATATTATTAATTGTTATTTTATTCCTAAAAATCTAAGGTTCGGCCAAATGACTTAGATAAGGATATATATATTAATAATAAACAATTTGGGGTTCGTTTGGCATGTTATAGTAAGTTTATTAACCATATAGTGAAAGAAAACAAAAAGACATGGTAAAAGTTAAATTATTTAACTTAGAGTTAAATCTAATTGATAAGGTTAAAATAATACCCTAAACTTGTCTAAATCTTATTGGTTGATAGGATTTCGACCCATCCCCACCTTATCTTCGAAATAAGACCCTTTGGAGCCATTATAAACCGATTTTGACTTTAATATAAAATAATATTTTGAGATATTCCTAAGGTGCCCCTCTCCTCCCTTATAAAACGGCACCTCCTCCCCCTCCTCCTCACACCAATTTGAGCACTCAAGCTCGGACAACCCCTGCCAAAATCTCTTCTCCACTTCCCTAGAAACATCCTAGAGGTTCTGGTCTTCCTCAAAGACCAATTTTAGTGCCCTAAGAGGAGGTCTCAAAGAGGCGCTTCAAAGAAGAGGTAATTACCGTTACCAATTCTTTCATCTTTATTTCTTCTTCCACTTCTTCTTCTTAGGTTGTTTCATTATGAAGTAATAACATCAGTATCACTCATATACTGATATGTTATTATAAGTATGAAACAACCCTATTTCACCATCTATCCATGCTACGGAAAAAGAAATCACTGCGCGTGCGTACGTACGGAATACCGTCTCCACGCCGTGGTGTAATCTATTTTCCACCACCACCTTACATGGATGGGTATAATGGTGTAAAGAATAACTATACATAGTTATTACAACATCATATGGATTCTGATATATTGTATAATCCACTCCGATTCAATTCAATATTTATGAAAATGATATCATCGCTCGTGTGTACGTACGGACTACCGTCTCCACGACGCGATGAGATTCATTCTCCATGTTAACCATTTAAGAATGATTATAAAGTATATATAAGAAATAATAATGAAATATATGACATTATAAAGCTACTGGATTATGTATATATATATATGTATGTCATCTACTTACTTCCATTTCAAGACATTAAGGAATGGAAAGCAGCGTTCATGCGTACGTACGGACTACCGTCTCCATGAACGGTGTTTTTCATTTTATCTATCTATTATATATATATATACTGAATATATATGATATATAAATCAAATTGTATATTCTGGAAGTAAGTAAATCATGATATAAGTAATAATAATGTCAAGAACAACAAGTCAAAACACCTACGATAAATGAAACGATTTTACCCAAAACGCTTCTTTAACATGGAATTTACAAAAGAACGGGTAATATAATGTCATAAGTGAACCATATATGATATCATAACAATTAATATGATTCTATAATAAGTCAATGACATTATTTAAATCATTATACAGGAGGTTCGGACACATACGAAGCAAATCGGACCTAAGGTAAGGGAAAATACCACAATCTCATTTTTATCCGAGATTGTTTATTCGTAAGTATTTACTGGGGTATATTTTATCATCCACAACCATGTTTCATAAATATGTAATATTTTTTCCATCCACCTACAATTGTTTATATCTATTTTACCCTTCGGTGAGTTTTTAGTAAAAGAAATGAAAGGAATCTTTTGTCGTTTTTCGTACGAGGTACTTTTTGACTTTTCCGACAAAAGTACGAAGAATGTTTTTTTAACTTATACGACATGAATGGATTTTTAAAACATTATTTCCAAGAAGCTTCCTTTACAAGTTTTCAAGTTTATTATTAATCAAATTCTTTTATTTTAAAGTCGTATGACATGTTATGAAAGGAAAAATGTTTTTAAAGTAGAAAGGATATTTTCCTCAAGAATGGAGTTCAAGTATTTTATCAAAATTATTTTCCATCTAAGATAATAAAAGGGTTCTGTTTTTATCCATATTATTACATTGATTTGATCATGTTGTGATGGAATATTTTTTATGAATTCCTTTATCTTATATGAATTGTTTTATGATGTCATGTTGTTTAAGAATCCCATTTTTATTACATGGGTTACGCTATGATGTATGGTTTATGATTATGTGGCACACATAATAAAGGATTCATTATAAGATGGGTGGGACCTATATCTCCCTCCAATGCATTGGGTAAAGATTTTATATCTCATGAGATAGACATGGCTGGAATGGTAGGTTATACCGGTTCAGTGAAACAGGACTGAAACGAGGGTTACTCGATTCAGAAAGGGACTTTGTCCACTGAGATAGTCTTGGCAATGAGTCTTGACTAACAAGAAATGATTCTCTATGATTATGTGTGAATGCCACAAAGTTTCATGTTTTATGTTATGATTATTGTGATTACATTTCACTGCCATGATTTACCCCATGTTATGAAATTATGATCTCTTTTGCAGGTTAAGATTTCCAAAAGTTATGTGCTTATGTATATGATGTGATTGATATTTCTTTTGTTTACCCTTACTGAGCATTTGAGCTCACCCTTTTATGTTTCCTTTCCCCAGGATATAAAGAAAGGTTTTAGGTATAAAAACAAAGAAGATCTTTATGGGAGATGTTGAAGATCTTTCACCACGATTAGAAGATTATATTCCGAGTTTCCAAAGACACTAAACTATTACGGTCCTTGTGTGTGTGTTTTTGTTATGTACTAAGTATTCCGCAAATGTAATGTAAGGTCCATGTACGTCAAGCTTCGGGTCTCTACAGAGAAGATAATGAATTATACCATTATAATAATATAATTACAGTAAATTTATATTACTAGAGTTATCATAACATTTGGGTGAATGGATTTGAGGAAAGAAACAAGAAAATAAAAGAACTTAAAATAAATAAAAGAATATGAAAGAGGAATTTACCTCTTGAGTTTAACAACATTGAGAGCCTCTTAAAAGGAGTGGATTTAGTATTTTTAAGAGACTATGTGTTGTTGGACATGGGTAAGGATATTGGGAAGATAGTTTGGAGGAATATTGGCAAGTAACAAGTCTTGGTATGAGTGAAGAGAAGAGGTAAGGATGGGTGGTATTTATATTTGAGGGGAGGAGGGTTTTCATTATATTGGAATGATTAATTTATTATTTCTTCACAATACAATAAATAGTGAGTACTACATGACCAAAAATAGTAATAAATGAATGTGATTTAGAATCAATTGGTCTTACGTCATCAGATTATCATCAATGACCCAATAAATCCACTATTTGGCATTTATCGTAAATTATTGTATTTTACTATTCCCCAAAAATTCAAGTATTTTAGAAAAATATGAAAAGAATCACCCTAACCATTTTTTGAAGTTTATAATCCAAAAATTAAATCCATTTTCCAAAAATCATTTTCTAAATATTATTAATTATATATTTACTTAAAATTATAATTTATTCTAAAAAAGAGTTTTAAAACATTTAATTACTTATTCCAGTATATCGGTACATCATACTCTCACTTGAATCTTATTTATATACTATGATATTTATGGTTAATATTCATTATGGTATGTCATTATTCATAAGGTAACATTACTATTCATAAGGTTAGGTTATTATTCACCAAAATTATGTTTTTATTATCAGACTCCAAATAACTTACTGATCGCAACCATGTATGTTAGATTTTTGAAATTCAAATCATATAAGTGGAAAAATTATGTTTAATGGTCACATAGTACTTATTAGTTCATTATGTTGTGATTTAATTTGGTTGTATAACATAATTATAAGAAAATATCCATTTCAAAAAATACCCAAGTGTTAATTCTTTAATCCAAGGATTAACTTAACTAGTGTTATAATCTCAATTTAAACTTGTTTAGGGTAGTGTATTTATGGTTCCAATAATCCATGGAATCCACATATTAAACCAAACATGTCATTAATCCATGACATTTTAATTTCAACATAAATAATGTTAACGTAAAGAATACTCAATGAGAAAAATACTCCAATCACTTAATATCCCCAAATAATGACTCACCCTAATGGTAGATTTACTCATCCATTTATATGGTTATTAATCTGGTTGGAATTCTTATAGTGATGGGTTTAAAATAAAATAAAAAGAACATGAAAAGAAAATAGCGGTGTGCCGAACACACACACACAATGTGAAGAGTGGTAAAATCACACTTTAGATTGGGGTGATTTCATTATTGGGGATTTAAGATTATGATATCATTTTGATTTTCATTATATTGAATTAAATTAACACCCATTTAAAAAGATAATTTTGATTTGAATACCCATGTGTTAAGGATTGAATACAAGGATTAACTTAACTAAGGTTTTAATTTCAATTAAAACTTGTTTATGGTATTTTATTTATGGTTTCAATAATTAATGGAATCCACATATTAAACAAAACATGTCATTAATCCATGACATTTTATGTTCAACATACACAATGTTAACCTAGAAAATACTCAACGAGGAAAATCCATCAATCACTTAATATCCCCTAATTATGACTCACCCCAATGGTAGATTTAATCATAAATTTTGATGGTTATTAATATGGTAGGAATTATTATGGGGATGAGTTTAAAATAAAATGATAATAATAAGAAAATAAAATAGCATTATGTATAACACACATGTGAAATTTTAAGAGAGGTAAAAGCACACTTTAGATTGAAGGAGAAAGAGAAAGTAGAGAATGGTTTTCAACATTATTAAAACAATTTTAAGAAAATTAATATTAAAATACATAAGGTAGATTAGAATAATATATTATGAAGAAACTTGCATTCATATTGAAACAAAATTACAAAAAAACACTTATAATATTACAAATTAATGTGAACGAAAAATAACATGGAATCAAAGAGAGGAGGAAGGGGCTCTCATGTGGAAAACTGAGTTTGGAAGGTCATACCAAGACTTTGGAAATTATTTGGTCATTCCAATGAATACCCTTCTATTTTGAAGTGTCAGCTCTTTGCAAGGAGAAGAGGGGGATTTATTTATAACCCAAGTAGTGGACTGTTTGCTTTCTAAATCTTCCACTCGACTTGCTCAACAATTTGATACTCCATACCACTGAATCATAAGAAATATTATTCTTAAAAGTTTTATATATAAATGTTGAAAGTATAACCTGAAAAGTTGGTATCCATTGGACTTAATTAGCCAAAGTTAGAGTGGTTTGATTAAAACATTTTAATTTTTCTATTTCAATCCAGAATTGTTTGATGTCTAAAATCTGAATGTGTTTTGGAATTGGAATATTCCCTTAAATCCGAACCATTTATTCTACAAAGACTTTCACCTATATATTTTCTTTCACAATACAAAATATCAGCTCGAATGGATGTCTATATCAGGATAAAAGTGAATAAATATGTGATGATTTTAATTCTTAGATAGAATTGTGGGCTGTACTTCAAAGCATAATTTATGCCACTTTTTGTTGGATTTGGGAGTTGAAATTATTATCCATGATTCCTTTGGATGATCAAGAACATATGTTGGAGTATCATAAAATTTGGGATTTTGGATTGATCCCAGAAATACAAGCATTTGGGATGGTTCAATTGTTTTCACAGATTCTTTAGGCCTTCTTGTGTGGACCGTATAACAATTGAAATGGCCACATTGGACAAAATTTCCTTCTAATGGTATGTTTTAAATCAAATAAGGAGATTGAAAAAAAATCACACAATTTGGATTAGTAGGATGAGATTTATTATAAAAGCATTAAACTGAATTCAATCTAGATTAATTAAAATAATGATCAAAAATTATATTTAATATTAAAACATGAAAATTTAACACCAATTATGAACTCTTCATAGAAAATTAATAAAGGGAATAAATAAAAACTTTTGAATAAATTAATGACATAAATTCCCCCAAACATAGTCTTGTGCATGTCCTCATGTACAATAAATATGAAAACATAACTAAATACTTCTCACTTTCCAAAAAATATTAAAATTTGGTTTCCCCAATCAGGGGAGGTTTAGACCATATCAATCATCTATATTGAATTACACCAAAAATTGTTGTAGAAAAAATATTAAAAAAATTATTTTCACTCTCAAATTATAATTGTAAAAGGTAGGCACTCAAAACTTAATCCACTCAGGATGATAAAAATACATTTCTGGTGGTTCACTCATTCATGAACCAAAAGTGAAAATCTTAGAGTTTGAAAGAGATCCCAGCTTGCATTCCTAATCCTAAATATCACAAGACTCAAGAGTTCCTTTTTAGGGGATTTCTTATAGAATTGGGATGAGAAGAATTTAATGTCTAAGAGAGAGGAAAAGAGGGGTAAAACACTGAGTTGGAAAATGAAATTCACATTTTGAAATAAAGAATGAATGGTTATCAAAACACATATTTACAAGGGCATGATGGTGTGAAGAAAGACACAATAGTGGAAGAAAATTTTAAGGTGATGAGAAGATGAAATATTTACAAAACAAAAAACTTCTCCCAATGAAATAAGTTTTTTGTTATTATCATTTTTTTGAAAAGTTAAACTTGGAATAGGCTGGGCACTCATCTCCTAACCCATGATTGATATCCTCACACCACTAATTGTAATAGTAATAACAAGATCAATGGTTGATGAAGAGTGATTATTGACCTTCCATAGTTAACCTTTTTTTGTTTTTTCAATTTAATTTTGTTTTTCTGAAGACTTGTTAGAAAAATTTACAAAATTATATAAATGGAAGTAAATTACCCAAAATCACTGAATGAAAACCTCTCCCCCACACTATAATGGATGCTTTCCCTTAGGAATATGAAAACACATTGAAAATCAAGGAAATGACACCCAAAATGAAATCCCCCCCCCACAAAAACTTAAATTTCAATAAATTATGGAATTTAATTCCATGTAGATGTTGGAAGGGACAATGTATTGGGATTGTAATGTGCTATCAAAGAAAAGGTTTTCATAGGCTCTTAGGGGCTTCCAAAAGGAGGATTAAGGTAAAGTTAATGGGAGGATATTTGGATATTGTGATTTAACTGTGGTTCAAAAAATTCCTATATCGTATTAAAACATGCCCAAGTAAGAAATTCAACTCGAAGGTCTACAAACTCAAGACTCAGAATCAGGGTAAAAACACACAAAATGAAAATATTGTCATAGGTGACCTTGGCATGGAATCTAATGATGTTTCTCACAGTTGAGGAATAATTATTTTCTAAATCTAAAACTGAGCATTCAAAATTTATTATTGTTGAAAATTTTTTTATCCAAATTTATGAGAAAAATACATTATTGTTTAGGTGCAAACATGGATTTTTGACTCCCCAAAATGGTTAGAAACAATTTCAAAATTGGATGGTGTGTAAGTATGAATCTTTTTGTTTTTTTATCATTTTATCATTTTTTTATTGTTCTTAACATACACACCCTCAAAAAATAGAAAAATAAAAATAAATGGTTTGATAAAGGAAGTGTTAAAAAATGAAAGATAGAGGAAGAAGAAGAATGACAGAGAGAGAGAGAGAGTAAGAGAGGGAGAGTTAAATGGAAACAAGTTCCCCCTGGTTTGTATATGGTGGGTCGTCATCCCAATCCAGTGGTGGGTCTTCTGTAGAAGTTGTGGATCTAATGGAAGTTGAGTTCATTCCTGGATTTTGTGTCCTCCCAAGGTGATTCTTTAACCGATGACCATTAACTGTGAATGACTTTTTGGAAGAGGTGTCTTGGACTTACACTACATCAAATGGGTAAACATTTGTAATAATAAAAGGACCTTCCCAACAAGAATTAAGCTTACATAGGTGAGGTCAAACTAGAAAATTGAAAAGAATTACCTTTTCAGCTTCATGAAATACCTTTTATAGGATGTTGTTGTCATGGAGTACCTAGGAATTTTATTTGTAGATATTGTAAGTCTCATAATAATCAAGTTAAAGATCTTCCAGTTCATTTAACTATAACAATATATCATCACCAGATTTTTCACAATTACAATTACATGTTTTCGTAGACCAAAATAAACTATGTTGTATTTAAGAAACTAAATGATATGATTTACAAAAAACTAGCCTAAAAAGAGAAAACATAGTGGGTGTTTTATAGTTAGTTCTATTATCTCAAAGCACTTCACCAAGTCATTTAGGCTAGTCTTTTTGGTGGGATTTACAATTCTCTCAATCACTCTTTTAACTTATCTATTATAAAGTCCAGACATTCTATTTGTTTTTGGGTGATATGAAGTTGAATATTTATATACAAACCCATTATTTTTTAGAAGAGATTCTACTGTTCGATTACAGAAAAGAGTTCTTAAGTCACTTAAAAAGGAACATGGTGTTCTGAACCGCTGGAAAATGTGGGTTTTTAGGAACTCACTAATAATATGTGAATCATTTATTCTAGTGGGTTTGTCCTCAAACTACCAAGAAACATAATAAATAGACATAATAACATATGATATTCCACTGAATGGTGGAAATATTCCCACAAAATCTATGCTCCAAACATCGATGATCTCATAAAAAATTAAATGATATTTGGGATTTTCATTTATTTTAGTAATTGTGCCAATAATTTGGAAAGTGTGACATGATTTTTAAAACTCATGTGAGTCCTTGAATAGTGAAGGCCAAAATAACCCTGAGACAGGGACCATTAGGGAGTTACTTTGTGGTCCAAATTTTCACCCACCATGCATTGAGTGACAAAATTCCATGATAGAGGAATGTTCATCTTCATTGACACATCTTTTAATTACTATTTCATCCCTAGTTTTTCAAAGCATATTATCTTCCCCAAAAAATAAAATTTTGAATCAATTTTCAGCTTTATTTTTTTTATTTTTTAAACATTTCAAGAAAAACCCAACAACCAAGTAATTTACCATTGGGGCATACAATGGTAGATTTCAAGTGATATATGAGAGGCTCACAGTTGGAAATTCAGGATAATTTATTTCAGAATGAGAATAATTAGAAATTATACTCATCTGATCATCCATAGGGTTTTCTATTCTAGTTAAATCTTAAATCACAACATCAAACTCTTAGAGCATTAAGATCCATCTTATTAACCTTGGTTTGGAATCAATTTTCTTGAGTAAATACTTTATAGCAGAATGGTCTGTGAAGATGATGATTTTAGCACCTAAGAGATAGGTCCAAAATTTATCTAAGGAAAAAACCACTGTTAAAAGATCCTTTTTAGTTAAAGTGTAGTGATATTGAGTTTAATCCAATATTTTTGAGTCATAATAGATTACATTAAGAATATTTTCTCTTCATTGACCAAGAACAACCCTAATGGACCTATCAGAAGAATCACACATCTATATAAAGGTTATAGAACAATCTATGGGTTGGATTATTAGACCAGTTGTAAGAATATTTTTGAATTCAATGAAGGCTCACCTGCAAGCCTCATCTTAATTGAATGAAACATCATTATGGATTATTCGAGTGAGTGGGAGGGAAATCCTACTAATGTTATAGATGAATCACCAATAGAAATTGGCATGACCAAGGAATGAAAGGATGTTCCAAACTGTTGTGGGTTGAGGAAGAGATTGGATAACCTCAATTTTGGTAGAATCGACTTGAATACAATATTGTGAAATTGTGATCCCCAAAAAAATCACATTATTAACCATAAAGTTACATTTTTCATAATTTAGCACAATGTTACATTTGACACACTTTTGAAGGACTGGAGAGGATGAATGCAAGCAGGATTTAAATACATCACCTTAAATGGTAAAGTAATCCATGAATACCACTATGCAATTCTAAATGAATTTAGAAAAGAAACTCTTCATACACCTATATAATGTTGAAAGATCATTAAAATGGACAAAAGGAATTATTCTATATGCATATGTTCCAAAGGAGAAAGTGAAAGTACTATTTTATTGGTCCTATGGTGCAATTAGGTGATTCCATCAATAAAGAAATTGGGTGAATTTTCGGCTAATAATTCTATCATTTCATCATGTAATGAAAGAGGGTAGTTATCTTTTCATGTTTCGACATTCAATTTCTGATAATCAATGCACACAAGACATTTTTTTGTCACATGAATTGCGTCCAACTCTCTGTACAGTTCAACCACCCTTCCTAGTTACCACTTAAATCAGACTAACCCATTCACTATCAGAAATTGGGTAGATAATACCATCTTGGAGAAGCATAGAAATATCTTCCCTAACAACATCAAGTATGAGTAGATTTAGTCTTCTTTGTGGTTGTCTGATTGGTTTTGACGATTCCTGAAGATGGATGTGATGTATTCAAAGGGTAGGGTAGATTCATATTATTTCATCTTGGTTCCATCATAAGTCCTTTTTTGTTTTCTTCTAACACCTAAACAAGTTTGGACTCCTCTGTTTCAACAAGTGTGACAGATAATATGATAGGATAAGTGTGATCATGGAAGAGGAATGCATATTTCATGTTTGCAGGAAGAGGTTTTAGATTAGTCTCATCTTTAATTTGTGGGTTATAAAACTCAATAATGGAGGAAGGACTTTCAACTTCTTTTGATTCATTGATGTCTAAGGTGGATCCGTAGATATTAGAGTTCATGTGGCATTTTATAGAGTTTTCAAGATCATTTAGTTTGATGAGGTCTATGAATGAAAGGTCCACATCAACTTCCCAATTTATGACTTGGTTAACCATGGTGAAAATATCACATGCTCCTCTATCATTATAACATGATGGACATGATGAAATGGGGGTGAATTCACTCTCATAAGTGTCCTCAAAAGAATGGACTAAGAAGGTAGAGTGATCCTATGATGGGTATCGCATGACTTGAAAGATATTGAACTTGACCAGTTGGTCACCGAATTCCACTGATAAGATTACCACATGGACATTAGGCTTAGTTGGTGTTGATAGGAGGAATTATTTTCCTATAATTAGGAGAGATCGAGAAGATATCGTCTCACCTTCTATGTCAAGGACATAAAAAACATCTTGTATTATAAGATCATTAACTTAGACAAGGAAATCCACAATTATTCCCTCATAGATGGTTTTGATTATATTGTCCAATTGTATGAAAAAACCAATTGGGTATAAGGGGACCAGACCAAGGTTGAAGAATATGGATTTGGGCATGACATTTATTGAGGATCTTAGGTCTATAAGTGTATCATTGAAGTTGGAACACCCTATTTGGATTTGAATAGTAAAAGTACCTAGATCCGTGCACTTAATTTGTGTGGAATGTTGTGCTAAAACATTCAAAATGGTCTTAAGTTTTATCTTATTGGTGCAAAACTCCTTAAGTATCTTGGCATACTTATGAATTTTTTTGATGACATCGAAGATGAGTGTGTTCACCTCAACCCGTCTAAACATGTATAAAATTTTAGGATTGGGTTCAAAGGACCTCATTGGTTTATAAACATCTTGAGAAAAAGTAATTGGGTTATTTATAGGAGTTTAAGGAGGTGAGGGAGTGTCTTTAGGTTGCTTTTCTTGTTTCATTTTCTTTTAATTTTCAAGGTCAACATTTGAAGGAGATTTTTAGGTCTCATCATGAGGCATAGAAATTTTCTTTTCTGATCTAAGTGAAATTTAACATACATTACCCTTGGGGTTGTGTTATGGTTGGGATAGGAGTTGGGAAGAATTTTTTTGTCGGTACTTTCTTAGGTGGATGAAAGCTTAACAATTTGGGTTTCAATATTTTTAATTCTATAATTGGTGAAGGATGAAAGATCTTCCACAACACTTTACCATTATAGATTCTAAGAAGAGGCTTGTCCCATATTGGGATTTCCTTGAATTAGGTTCTTGAGAAGGTGCTTATATTGGGTTGGGAATTGGGAAGGCTTGTTAGGATAGTGGTATACAAGAGGGTAAAGAGGAGGATTGATCATTTTTGGTTGAGGGGCCAAAGGTTAAGGTTGTTGGAAGTTACCAACACAAGGACCATATTGGAACTGGTTTGGGTTTTGAGAAGGGAATCGAGGGGGATGAGAAATGGGATTACTATACTTTAAGCCTGGGATAAATTTAGAAGGGAAGGGATCAAAGTGGGGTTGGTTGAAGTTTCTAATGAATTGAAATGATTATTGAGGGTTGGAGTTCCTTTGATCGTATACTTCATTGAGATCCATTGGTCTGAATGAATTAGATGGTTACTCTTGAAGTTGTGGACATGTGTCAGTTGGATGAGCTAGTGAGCTAGAGATTCCAAAATTCATGATCGGTCCAGAAAATAGAGATTTTGGAGAAGAAAAGGTAGGGGCTTTGTTATCCCCCTCTAGTTGTCTCACATGCCTTTAAGTTCACTCATCTACTTGGTTCTCTTTTTGGTATCTATATATTGATTCTCTTGGACTTGTTTTAATTGAGAATGTGCTCGAGTATGTATTTACTACGTGTTTGCAGTCATATTGCTTATAATATCTCATGAAAATGAAAGAGTTTTGTTCAAAATAGCACCACAACTTGCAGAATCAATGAGTGTTCTCTCCATAGATAATAACCCCTCCAAGAAGTATGGGATCAATAGTTGTTCATGGATTTGGTGGTGTGGGTAGGTTTTTAAAATCTTTTTTGAACCTCTCCTAGTACTCATGGAGTGATTCATTAGAGGAATTTATGGATACCACTAATTTTCGTTTTATATATAAGTGGTATGAGAAGTTGGAAATAATTTTTCTAAAAAGAGATTATTCATGTCAATCCATGAGTTTATGGAACCGGTAGGGAGGTAGTAGAGCCATGACTTGGTAGATTTAGATAGGTAGAAATTGAATGCTCTAAGTTTGATTTATTATTCAAAAACCCTTTGAGGCTTCTTGGTAGAGAAAACCACTTGGAACTCTTTGAGATGAAGATGTGGATTCTCACTGTCTAGCATGTGGAAATTAGGTATAAGATGAATCAAACCCAGTTTGAGTTTGAAATCAGCCACAATGTTTGGATATTCAATAACAATGGTCAGGTAATTCATATCAGGGGAATTGAGTTCTTTCAAGGATTTTTCTCTTATATTAGTCATTTCCAGTTCAATTGGTTGGAAAATGAATGATTCAGGAGTGATTTTATTACCCCTAATGTTCCTCCTATGTTGGCCATGAGCTCTCTTGATTTTTGGGTCAAACAAATATGATGGATTGTTTGGGAGACTACATGGAATTCATAAAAAACTTTGAAGGATGAGAAAGGGGTGTTCTTCTTTGTGGTTATATATATATATTTTTTGTTAAGTTATTTATTTTATTTTTTATATTTGGTTTTTTTAAAAAAAATAAAAAAACTATTGACTACTTAATGAATCATCCCCGGAAATAGCACCATTTGGAGTGTTGCTGATTGTCGAATATCGACCATTCAAGGGTCCGATGCTCCATTAATGTGTATATAGACACTTGGGTCTAATCATCAGTGATGATAATTTTTAATAGGTGATTTTTTTGGGATTTGTTTTTAAAAATTAACCAGAAAATATCTGCAAAAAACACAATGAGATACCTGTCTTCTTGTAAAAATCATAAATGAAAAAACAAAAAAGAAAAACCCACCTTTATCATCCTTCTAAATTTTCTATAAATGTCTCATATCCTCCCAAAAAATCCATCAGATTTGTTTGACAAAAATTTGAGTAAAACCTTCTCCAACTAAATAAGAACATTAGGGATAATTAAAGTGAACATGAGCCCCAACCTAGTTGGTGAGGACCCCTTAAGTGCATCCAGGAGACCCGAGATCAAATCCAGGTAGAGGCTAATTTTTGGTATTATAGCAGTACTATAGAAGCTACTATAGCGGGCACTGTAGCAGGCACTGTTTGTCACTATAGCAGTTGAGAATATTCCCCCGTTTGGGCCTTCGGGCCACCGATTTGGTCCCCGAGTCCTTTAAGGCCTTAAGGCCACCTAGGCCTTCAGGTTAGTAAGGCCTTAGGGCCACCTCAAGGCCTTCAGGCCCCCTTAAGTCCATATACAAACCATACGACCAACAAAGGAACAAAATTGAGAAGGAGGAGGAGGAAGGATCTTTCAACATAACAGAAGAAAAAATGGATTGCAAGAATGAGAGGGTATGCCACCTTCCATTGGGACAATCCTGTTCATGCACGAGAAAGCCCAGCTGAATAGCCATGCGAAGGTGGGGAGCTGATTTCATGATGAAGATGCTGGGGAAGAGCAGTTCCAAGTAGTTAGTCTGGGTTGTATGTAATGTTCGAATCCTACAGGCAATGAATTCCTATAAGGCCTACGAGCCATGTAATACTTACACCTACAGGACTTGTAAGGGTTCCACCTCACCCCTTGAAAGGTGGATTTTCAGAAATCAATAAAAAATGAAGTCATTTGGGACATTGGAGGTTAGGGATAATAAAAGCACTCTTGAAACATTCTTTGTCCAACCAATTCCACTAGAAATTAAAAATCAAAGGGAATAAACCCTAAAAGTACTCACTGCCCCTAATATGAATTACCCTACACTTGATATTGAATCTCAAAACATTGAGGCTGACTTAGAACTCAAATTAGGTTTGATTCATCTTCTACCTCATTTCCACAGGCTATCTTGTGAGGATCCACATCTTCAAATAAAAGAGTTCCAAGTGGTGTGCTATACCAAAAGTCATCAAAGGTTTTATAAAGATCAAATCAATTTTCATACATACCCTTTCTCCCTAGATGAATCTGTCATCTCATGTATCTACTACCTCCCCCTGGTTCCATAAACACATGGATTGACATGAATTTTCCCTTTTTAGAAAAATTATTTCCTACAACTCATATAGCTTCTATCCAAAAGGAAATAAGAGGTGTTCATAAATTCCCTAATGAATCACTCCATGAGTACTGGGAGAGGATATAAAATCTTGTGGAAACCTACACACACCACAAAATACCTGACCAAATCTTGATCCAATATATCTATGAGAGGTTATTGGATATGGAGAGAACAACCATTGATGCCACCTCTGGAAGTGATCTTGTTGAAAAAACTCCTAAAACATCATGAGATATTATAGGAAATATGGTTGCAAACACACATAAATTACATACTTGAGCAAAATCTCAAGTAAAATAAGTATAAAATAATTAATCTATAAAGCCCAACAAGATGAACAAGTAGATGAGTGAACTTACTGGTCTTGTGAGACATCTAGCGACAGCTGAAAAATCCCCAACCTCATCTACACCACAATCTCTATTCCCTAGACCTATCAAGAACTGTGGAAGCTATAGCTCACTAGATCATCAGACTGACACATGTCCAGAACATCAAGAGGAACCATCTGATTCATCCAGACCAATGGAGCTTAATACAACATATTCAGAAAGGAACACCAAATATAAACAATCTGATAAATTCATTAGAAACTTCAACAAAACCCAACACTGTTCCCTTATCCTCTACCTTTATCCCAGGCTTGAGGTATGGTAATCTCATTTCTCCTCCCCCGAATTCCCTCCTCAAAACCCAATCCAATTCCCATATGGTAAAGGCATTTATAACATCCAACAACCTTACCCTTTTTTCCTCAACCTCAAAGGATTAGTCCTCCTATTGCTCCTCCTGTATTCCACTATCCTAATGATACTTACCAATTTACAACCCAATACTAGAACTTTCCCAAGAACCAAAATCATGCAATCCAAATTTGTGACAGGCCTCTTCTTCCAAGCCACCATAGGAAAGTGTTGTGGAAGATCCTGGCTTCTTCCCCCATTCTAGCCTTAAAAATATTGAATCCCAAATTGGTCAACTTGGATCCCACTTAAGAAAGAAGAAACAACCAAATTCTTCCAAATTCCTAGATCAAACATTACACAACCCCAAGGGCAATGTAAGTACAATCACACTTAGATCAGGAAAGAAAATTGTTATTCCTCATGATGAGACCTCCCAAACTCCTTTAACGGTTGAACTAGTAAAAAAAAATGAAAACAAAAAGGAAACTGAAGCCACTACCGCACCTCCTTACATTCCTATAAGAAGCCCAATTACTTTCCTTTAATCTGTTTATATGCCAAGGATGTCCTTTAAACATGATCTTGAAATGCTTAGATGTGTTGAAGTGATCATACCCCTCTTAGATTACATCAAAAAAATTCCTACGTATTCCAAGTTTCTTAAGGAGTTGAGCACACATAAGAGACAACTTAAGACAAATGGGTATGTTTGAACCTAGCATTACATACCCATAAAGTGAAATTATGTAGGGGCGTTTACAATTTGATTCTAAATAGGGAGTTACAACTTCGATGATTCACTCATAGACATAGGAGCCTCAATAAATTTCATGACCTAATCCATCATATACAAACTTGGTATAGGTTCATTGCAACCAACGAGTATTGTCATCCAATTAGCCAATCAAAGCACAACAATTCCTAAGGGAATAATTGAGGATGCCCTTGTATGAGTTAATTATCTCATCTTCCCATCTGATTTCTATGTCCTTGACATGGAATATGAGACAGACTCTTCTCGATCTCCCTAATTTTAGGAAGAAAATTCATCCTAACAGTAAGGACTTATATTGATATCCATGTGGGAATCATATCCATGGAATTTTGGGACAGACTAGTCATGTTAAATATCTTTCAATCCATACGATACCCATGAGAGTATCACTCTGCCTTCTCAATCAATTTTTCTCAGGACACTTCTGAGAGTGGATTAACCCAAATTTCATCATGTTGATCATGTTATATTGATAGAGAAGCTTATGATATTTTCACTATGATTAAACAAGTCATTAATGGGGTAGTTGATGTGGACCTTTCATTCATAGACTCCATCAATATAAATGATCTTGAAAACTCTCTAGAATACCACATAATCTCTCATCTCTACAGCTAAACCTTGGAAAATAATGAATCAAAATAAATTTTAAGCCCTTACTCCATTCTCGAGTTGCCTAACCCACAAATGAAAGATGAGATTGATCTGAAACCTCTTCCTGTAAACCAGAAATATGCATTCCTCTTCCATGATCACCCTTATCCTGTCATATTATCTGTCACACTTACTAAAACCAAGGATTCCAAAACATGTTCATGTGTTAGAAGAAAACAAAAAATCCTTAGGTTTGAGCCTATATGACATACTTTGAATAAAACCTGCCCTTTTTATGCATCACATCCATATTGAGTAATCATCCAAACCAATCAGACAACCAAAAAGAAGGCTAAATCCACACATACTTGAGGTTATTAGGGAAAATATTAGCAATATTCTCCAAGATGGTATTATCTAACCAATTTATGAGAGTTAATGGGTTATTCTAATTCAAGTGGTACCTGAGAAGGGTAGGATAACTATTTTCACAAATGAACATGGGGATGTGGTCATAAATTAGGTGAAGAACAAATGGAACGTGTTCATCTATTATCAAAAATTGAATTCTGAAATACAAAAAGATCACTACCTTCTTCCTTTCCTTGATCAAATTCTAGAAAGATTAGAATAAAAGTCACAATATTATTCCTTGATGGATAAATTGGATACTTTAAAATCCAAATCTCACCTTAGGACCAAGAAAATACAACTTTTACTTTCCCATTTAGAACATATGCATATAATAGAATCCCGTTTGGCCTTTAAAATTCACCTAAATTATCTAGAGGTGTGTGATGTGTATCTTTTCTGAATAAATTAAGCATTGCATGGAGGTATTCATGGATGAATTTACAATTTATTGTGATTCATTTGAATCGTGCTTCCATCCACTCTCTCTTATCCTTCAATAGTGTTTCAAATGTAACCTAGTGCTAAATTATTAAAAATGTCACCTAATGGTTACAAATGGGATTGTTCTAGGGAACATAATTTCACAATATGGTATTAAAGTTGATCCTAACAAACTTGAGGTCATCCAATATTTTCATCAACCCACAGTAGTTTAAAACATACGTTTTTTATTTGGTCAGGCCGGTTTTTATTGTCAATTCATCCATAATTTCTATAGGATTCCCCCCACTCACTCGGATACTCCAAAATGATATTTCATTCAATTTCGATGAGAATTTGAGGAGATAATTTAGTATACTCAAAAATATTCTTACAACTACCCTATTAATCCAACTGGAAGATTGGATCTTACCCTTTGAATTGATGTGTGATTCTTCTAATAGGGCCATTGGGGCCGTTCTTGGTCACAGAAGAGAAAAGCATCCTCATGTCATCTATTATAACTAAAAAACATTGGATTAAACTCAATCTTAATACACTATAATTGAAAAGGAACTGTCTGTAGTGGTTTTGCCTTAGATAAATTTTGGTCCTATCTCTTTAGTGCCAAAAACATCATCTTCACAGACCATTCTTCTCTAAATTTCTTACTCATATTTTTTTTCCAAACCAAGTCTAATAATATGGATATTAATGATCCAAGAGTTTTAAATTATGATTAAAGATAGACCTAGAAAAGAAAAACTCGTGGCTGATCACCTGAGTAGAATTTCAAATTCTTCTCATTTTGAAAAAATTGATTATGAATTTTCAACTGAACACCTCTTATTTATCACTCCAAAGTTACCATGGTATTCCCTAATTGAAAATGAATTTGATTTTGGTGTTTTTTCTTATTTTTTTTAAAAAGAACAAAAATTGAAGTAGAAAAGTGATTCAAAATTCTATTTTTGGGACTATAATAATATTTGGAAAATTGGGGCTGACATGGTAATTAGAAGATGTGTCGATGAAGATGAACATTCCTCTATCTTGGAATTTTGTCACTAAATGCCTGGTGGTGGAGACATTAGACCAAAAAATACCACCTAAATGTTCTTGACTCATGATTCTTCTATACTTCACTGTTCGAGGACTGACATGATTTATATAAATAATGTCCCACTTTCCAAATTTTGGCACAATTTAAAAAATAAATGAAATTCCTCAGAAGCCTTTAATTTTCTATGAGATCTTTGATATTTTAGGCATAAATTTCATGGGACCATTTCCCCTTCCAATGAATTCACATATATTCTTTTGGATGTTGACTATGTATCTAGGTGGGTAGAGGCCAAACCCACTAGAAAGGATGATTCACATACTATTAGTGAGTTCTGAAAAACCCACATTTTCCACCGGTTTGGAAGACCACATGCCTTGATAAGTGACTTAGGAACTCATTTATATAATCAGACCATGAAATATCCTCTAAAAAGAATGGGGTTGTACATAAAACATAAAATGCATATCACCCCAAAGAAAATACATGGAATAACTTTCTAATAGTGAAATTAAAATAGTTCTTGAGAGAATTGTAAATCCCATAAGAAAAGACTATCCTAGAAGACATGTTGAAGTACATTGTGTTATCAAACTTCCTATTAAACACCCATCGTGATATCTCCTTTTAGGATAGTTTTTAGTAATGCATGTAATTTACTATTTGAAATCCAACATAAGTCATTTTTCACCATGAATACTTTTAATTTTGATTGTGAAAAATCTGTTGAAGATATGTGATTGCAGTTACATGAACCAGAGGAGCTTCGACATGATTCCTATAAGAATTCCAGTATCTATAAAGAAAATTCCAAGGTACTCCATGATAAACACATCATGGAAAATGTATTTTATAAAGGTGAAACGTTAATGATATTCAATTCTTGATTTGGAATTCATTCATATAAGCTTAATTCATGTTGGGAGGGTCCTTTTATTATTACCAATGTTTACAGATTTGGTGCAGTGTAAGTCCAAAGCCCTTCTTCCAAAAGAAAATTCGTACTAAATTAACATCAGTTAAAGTATCACCATGAGAGGACAAACAATAGAGGATTGAAATCGACATCCATCATATAAAAAACTTCTATAGTATCATCACTAATAATTTAACCCAAGTGGTGCTATAAACATTAGCAGAGCACTGGTCCCTTGAATAGTCGATAAGAAAAAATCAACCACATTTCAAATGAGACCATTTCTAGGGATGGTGCATCAAGTAGTCAATAGTTTTTTATTTTTATAAAAAAATTAAATAAAAAAATAACCAAAAAAATATGAAAAAAACAAAAAGAAAAACCAAGCTTCTCATAAAAATCATAAATTAAAAAAACCACAAAGAAAAATTTTCCTTCATCATTGTTTAAAATTTTCTCTGAATACCCCATAGCCTCCCAAATAATCTAGTTGATTTGTTGGACCTTGAAATCAAGAGAACTCTTATCTGAGTTAGGAGGGATGTTAGGGATAATCAAATCACTCATGAAACATTCTTTTTCCATCAAATTAAACTAGAAATGGGTAATCAATGGAAATAATCCATAAAAGAGATCTATGCACCTAATATGAATTATAGGCCCCTAGGTATTGAATATCCATACTTTGAGGCTGATTTCAAACTCAAATCAGGTTTGATTCATCTTCTACCTCATTTCTATAGGATATTTGATGAGGATCTACATATTTATCTCAAAGATTTACAAGTGGTGTGCTCTACCATGAATCCTAAATGGGTTTCTGAAGAACAAATAAAACATTGATCATTCCCTTTCTCCTTAGCTTAGTCTACCAAGTCATGGATTTACTACCTCCCTCCTGGTTCCATAAAATTATGGATTGACATGAATAATCTCTTTTTAGAAAAATTATTTCATGCTTCTCATACCGCTTCTATTTAAAATAAAATAAATGGTATCTATCAATTCCATAATGAATCACTCCATGAGAACTGGAGAGGTTCAAAAATATTGTGGAAACCCACACACACCAACAAATACCTGACCAATTATTGATCCAATACTTCAATGATGGGTTATTAGATATGGATATAACACTCATTGATGCCTCAACTAGTGGTGCTATTCTAGACAAAAATCCTATAGCTGTAAAAGATATTATAAGCAATATAGTTACAAACACACAAAAATTCCATACTAAATCACATTATCATGTCAAAATAGTCGAAGAAAATTCACTTGTAAAACACAATAAGATGAACAATAGGATGAATGAACTTTTAGGTCTTGTGAGACAACTAGTGATGGCTGCCAAATCCCCAACCCCATCTTCTCCACAATATATATTCCCTATACATATCAATAATTTCAGAATTTATAGCTCACCAGGTCATCCAACTGACACATGTCCATAACTTCAATAGGATCCATCTAATTCATCAGGACTAATGGTTCTTAATGCAACATATTCTAAAAGGAACACCAACCCTCCACAATCAAGTAAGTTCATTATAAACTTCAACCAACCACACTTTGAGCTATTCTCTTCTATCATTAACATAGTTTTGATGTATGCTAATCCCATTTATCACCCCCCTTAATTTTCTCCTCAAAACCTAAACAAATTCCTATATATTCAAGGTTTTGGTAGCATCCAACAACCTTAACCATTTGTTACACAACATCAAAGGATCAATCCTCATCTTTCTCCTCTTGGATTCCACTATAATAATGAGCCTTCCAAATTTCCAACCCAATACAAGAACTTTACCAAGAACCAAAATCAAGGAAATCCCAATTTAGGACAAGCCTCTTTTTCCAAGAAACCATAGAAAAGTGTTGTGTATGATCTTTCATACATCACCCATTCAAGTCACAATAATATTGAAAGCCAAATTGGTCAACTTGAATCCCACATGAGCTTGTAATAATAACCAAATTCTTCCCAACTCCTAGCTCAACCATTACCCAACCCCAAGGTTAGTGTAAGGGAAATTTTATTTAGATTAGGAAAGAAAATTCCTACACCTCATGATTATACCTCCAACTCTACTTTAAATGTTGACCAAGAATGTGAAAAGAAGAATAAAACAAAAAAGAAACCTAAATACACTCCCTCACCTCCTTCCATTTCTCTTAAGAACCTAATTCCTTTTCATCAAGATGGTTCTAAGCCAAGGAAGTCCTTTGAACTCAATAAGGAAATGCTCGACATGTTTAGGTGTGTGGAAGTGAACATACTCCTCTTATATGACTTCAAAAAAATTATTTTGTATTCCATATTTGATAAGGAGTTGTGCACCCATAAGAGACAACATAAGACCATTGAGAATATGTCAACCTAATAGTCTATACCCATGAAGTGAAAAGATCTAGGTACATTTACTATTCCATGCCAAATAGGGTGTTCCAACTTCAATGATACATTCATAGACCTAGGAGCCTCAATAAATGTCATGCCCAAATCCATCTTCTCTAACCTCAATCTAGTTCCCTTTCACCCAACAGGTGTTTTCATCCAATTGGATAATCGAAGCACAACCAATCCCGAGGGAATAATTTAGGATGACTTTATCTAAGTTAATAATCTTATCTTCCCACTTTATTTCTATGTTCTTGACGTGGAAGGTGAGATGATCTCTTCTCGATATCCTCTAATTCAAGGAATAACATTCCTCATAACATCAAGAACTAATATTTATGTTCATGTGGGAATCCTACCCATGGTATTTGGTGACCAACTAGTCAAGTTTAGTATCTTTAAAACCATGAGATACCCATCAGAGGATCACTATAACCTCTTAATCCATGCTTATAAGGAATATTTGAGAGTTGATTAACCCTCATTTCATCATTTTTGTCATGTTCTAATGATTGAGGAACTTTTGATACTTTCACAATGATTAACCAAGTCATAAATTTGGAAGTTTATGTGTACATTTAATTAATAGACTCCATCAATCTAGAAGAACTCAAAAACTCTCAATAATACCACATCAACTCTAATCTCTACTACTCCCCCTGGGACTATAATCAATCAAAAGCAATTGAAATCCCTTCCTCCATTACAGAGTTTTCTAACCTACAAATGAAGGATGAGACTCATCTGAAACCCCTTCCTATACAACTAAAATATGCATTCCTCTTCCATGATCATTATTATCCTATCATATTATCTGCCACACTTACTATAACCTAGGAGTCCAAAATTGTTCACGAGGTAGAAGAAAACAAAAAAGGCTTAGTTTGGAACCTAGATGACATAACTAGAATCAACCCTACCCTTTACATGCATCACATCCATCTTGAGGAATCATCCAAACCAATCATACAACCACAATTAAGACTAAATCCAATCAAACATAAGGTTTTTAGGGAAGAGATTACCAAGATTCTCCAAGATGGTATTATCTACCCAATTTTTGATTGTGAATGGGTTAGTCTGATTCAAGTGGTACCTAAGAAGGGTGGGATACCTATTCTCACAAATAAACATGGAGAGGTGGTCCCAAGCCGAAACATGAAAATATCACTACCCTCTTACTCTCAATGATCAAATTCTAGAACGATTAGCAAGAAAGTGACACTATTACTTTCTTGATGGTTACACCAAAAACATCCAAATCCCAATTTTACCTCAGGACCAAGAAAATACTACTTTCAATTTCCCCTTTCGAACATATGCATATAGGAGAATTACTTTTTTCCTTTTCAATGATCTTACAATATTCCTAATGTGTATTGTGAGTATCGTTTCTAAATTCACTGAGCATTGCATGGAGGTATTCATTGATGACTTTACCATTTATGGCGAGTCATTTGAATTCAGCTTGCATTCACTCTCCTATTCCTTTAAAAGTGTCTCAAATGTAACCTTATGATAAATTATGAAAATTTTCACTTCAAGGTTACTAATGGGATTGTTATATGGTACATAATTTCACAAGATGGTATTCAAGTCGATCATGCAAAAATTGTGGTGATCCAATCTCTTCAGGAACAAAAAACAGTTCAACACATCTATTCATTCCTTGGTCATGCAGGTTTGTATTGGAGCTTCATCCATAAATTTAGTAGGAATTCCCACCCACTAACTCAACTATTTCAAAATGATGTTGCATTCCATTTTGATGAGGATTTCATGAGAGACATCGTTGAACTCAAAAAAATTTCTTACAACCGCACCAATAATCCAAACCATAGATTGGTGCTTACCCTTTGAATTGATGTGTGATGCTTTTGATAGGTCCATCAGGGCCGCTATTGGGAAAATAAGAGAAAGGATTCTGCATTTCATATATTATACATCAAAAACTTTGGACAAAACTCAATCCCACTACACTATCACAGAAAAGGATCTTTTAGGATTGTTTTTTCCTTAGAGAAATTCCAACCCTATATGAGGCCTTTGGGACTCAGTTTAATTTAAGAATAGTGTTTATCCTCTATACTGATATACATATTAATCATACCATTCAGGTACTAAAATACATGTTGTGGTCTTGCATGTAAGACTTTGTACATGGTTGGGAGGATCACCTACCATTGGTGGAGTTTTAGTACAACAACAACAACTCTTAACCCATTGGTATGGCACCACTCGAGGCCTTGTATGGGCAAACCTACAGGTCTCCACTATACTAGGATGACCTAGGATAGGTAGAACTTATAGGACTAGAGTTGGTGTGATCCACTAAAGATAAGGTGAATATCATCAAGGAGTATATGAGGACTACACAGAACCATTATAAGTCCTATAAGGACTAACTAAAGAGGCCTTTAATGTTTTTGGGGGAGGACAATGTGTTCCAAAGGGGATCACTTCAAAGTATATTGTGGCGGTTTTTACAGGACAACAAGATATCTCAAATATTCCGTGTCCCTTTCCAGATAATACGTAGATTTAGAAAGGTGTCTTACATTTTAGATCCACTAACACCGTTAGATCAGGTACATGTTGTCTTCAATAAGTCATATATGTGTATGTATATTCACGACATATCACTTGTTATTGATGGAGGAGAGCCAAAAATTGAGGATGAAGCTACCTTTTAGAGTATTTGGTAGTGATTGGGGACCAGAAGGAGAGGATCCTCCATGGGTGAGATATTCTTTTAGTTCCTTTTTAGTGGCAACACGAAAATCTTCCAGAGATTACATGGGATTATGAGGCCTAGAAGCATTCTTAGTACCCACATTTCTTTGTGTAGTCTTTCTTTATCGTACCAAGATGTAAATCCCTATGGTGGAGAGAATGTAATGACTCTAATAATTTTGTGTATTAATTTGGAACATTTTATTGATTATTTTTATATCTATGAACTCTGGTCATGTGAGATTTTGAGGCTTGAGGTGCCCAAAAATAAGTTTTGAAAAACATTAAATATATTGATTATCACTCATGTGCAGTTTTCCTAAAAAAGTATACTAACTTCTAAAATAAGGCTTGTATTGGAAATATAAGGCCTTAGTTGAGCTCATAAAATGGTATTTACACTATATATGATAAAAACTATGTTGGTGTCAAGCTTTGGTTAAAATCCATTGTTGAAAACGAGATATACATACCACAAAAATGGTTGAGGAAGGCATGGTCTGTGCCAGATGAATCTGAGCAAAAAATGTCCCAAAGAAACTTCTAAGGGTCTGTATCAAAAATTTAATGGGATTAATGAAAGTCTAGAGCTCAAAAATATCCTTTTCTATAGAGTCCCTTCGTGAATGTGGTAAGAATTTATGATAAATCTCTTCATAGAGACATTCATAGACACATAGTGAATCATGAAGGAATGAATAATTGATCATGTCCTTCACAAATGTAACTATCAAACTCATGAATCCTTTATCTTTCATGAATCCCTTAAATGTTCATGAAGTCCTACAATATTCATAAAAACCCTTCTATATAAATACTCTATTTATTGTGATATTTTAGGGATGATACCCGACTGTTCGACTTCCAAAATCGATCTCGACTCATGAACCTCTGAATCATTACAAAGCAAAGAGAAAATGGATCCTCAAAGGTATCCATGATTCATGAAACATGATCTCTTGTGTTCTTAAGAGACTTCCCAACAAGTGAATATTCCTTTTAAGTCGTATGCCCTTCATGAAGGAAGAAATTCCCCTATGGAAATTCAGGATTTACAAAGAATTCATCCTTTATGAATCACCCAAACCTTCGAATATGAACATCCCTATGAGGAATGGCCACCCTATTTCATTAATCCTCCAACTCTAAGAAGAAACTAACCTTCATTAGGGCCCCAATACTCATAATACTTTGTGAAGCATGTATCCTTCATAGATAACTTACTCCCGGAGTCAAGACGTAACTCTAAGGCAGGGGCACCCTGCTTTTCCAAGTGTACCCCTTTGCGAAGCCCCTAACATTTTTAAGGCACATAAGCTATGAAAAGAAATTATCTACAAGGACTTACGAATTTTGAAACCTCTCTCATGGGCCTCTTAATGGTTCCTCCCTTCCTCTCACACTCTTTCACAAAGGTCTATTTCCCGTGCCCCCACACCAATCCATGACTGGTCTAGCTACACCTTGGGACCCCATGTGACCTATGCACCCAATATTATGTCTTCCCACTTCATCCCAAGTGTGGATCAAGCCTCCCAAAAACATTTTTCTTATTATCATAGGCACTATAACACCCTTTTCTTCTCAGAATAGGGAATCTAATATGGACCTCATGATTGACCACTCCTCTATGACAATGTTAATGCCAATCCCTTCTGAAAGGTGCATGAGCCATGGTCATGTAAGCACAAGGGGTAAGAAGTAAGTCCCCTCACATTGGATCTGTATGACATAAAACATCCTAGCTCCTTGTCCTAGTCATACAATGTTAAAATTAACAAGAATGTTCTCAACACATGATTTAATATTATAGTCATACTCTATGTGATAATGATATAATTCCTCAAGAATGGGATTACACCTACACCCCCTACACATCATACCCTTTGTGAAAAACACAGGATGATATATGTATGTCTCACATGGAATGAGATACTCAGGGAAGCTTCCACATGTAATCCCCAACCACAACCTCTATAATCATAGAAGATCCAGGGAGACTCAATGCGTAAGACACACACCATTCCAACTAAGGGAAATCACCTTGTAAAGGGAAACATCCATGTCTAATCCCCACACCATCACTCATTGATGATCCTTTCATGACATGAGCTCCTTACCTCATGATGTTGTTCTGCATGGATAAAAACTATCACATGTCCTAAAACTATAGAATTGAACTACATTGGTATTTATTTATGTCTTCTAAAATGGGGATGTAGGACACCCCATTGAGGTTCATTCCTAACAATGGTAAACTCATGGTGTTACATCCTAGGGAGACACCTACCAAATTTGACTCTGGGGAATTATGATCCACAACTTTGGGTATACCTCAAGGGGTGACACAACAATGGAAAACTATTAAGGTTTAAAATATCCCCTCAATGGGATGAACCTCCCAAATCCACCTCAAGGGGAATTCTAACCCATCCCTTAGTAAATTATTTAGATGCGACATCTTCACTACTAGGGAACCACCTCCACAATCCACACCAAGGGGTGTTCTCATCAACCTCTTAGATCTACCCCAAGGGGAATTATGATATATCCATTGGTAAACTATTCATGTGTTACATCATCCCTCCTAGGAACACACCTACATGATCAAACTCAAGGGGTTCTCTGATCAACCTCCAATATCCTACTCAAGGGGCATTCTGATCCATCCATTGTAAAAATATTTTGGTATGACAACTTCCCTCTTAGTGACACACCTCCCAGATCCACCACAAGGGGTGTTCTGATTAACCTACTAGATCCTACTCAAGGGGAATTCTGATACATTCATCAGTAAAGTATTTTGGTGTGACATATTCCTTACTAGGGACACACATCTTCAATCCACCTTAAAGGATGTTTTGATAAATATCCTAGATATTCCCCAAGGGATCTTATGAATCATCAATTGGTAAAATATTTAGGTGTGACATATTCCCTCCAAGGGAAAGACCTCCCCAATCCACCTTAAGAAGTGTTTTGATCAACGTCCCAAATCTGACTCATGGGGTGTTCCAATCCACCCATTCGTAAACAATTTAGGGTGACATATTCCCTACTAGGGACACTCCTCAATAATCCACCTCAAGGGGTATTATAATAAACCTCCCAAATCCTCCTCAAGGGTTATTTTAATCTATCCATTGGTAAACTATCTTTCTGTGACATTTTCCCTCTGAGTGGCACATCTCCTGGGCCTTCCTATGTAGGGAACTCTAATCTAGTCATCCCATACTCACAAGATATTAAACCAACACTAAACCTATCCAAACAAGACATTAACCCTATGAAATTATCCACAAGACATTAAAATCACACCCTGACCCATAATAATCCCCTTATGAAAAAATGGGATGCATGAGGTAAAAATTATTTGATGAAGTATTGACCTAGTGTTAATTAATTCATGATTGACATATGATTCCTTGGGTTATGTGCCTAAGAATCCTCATATGAATTTCCCTCACAAGAGGAAGATTCATAGGTGACTAACGCACCAATGTCCATACATGATCTGTGAGGCCCTATGTGACTACTCTCTCAACTGAAGTTTGCTACCCTGCCAGTAATAAGTAGCTAAATTAACCAGTGTCCACAAAGATATGGAACTATGAATGAGTTACATAAACATGAATTAAATCTACGAGGGATACCTGGACTAGGTGATGATCTCTAAGGAGGAATCCATGGAAGGAGGAACCGACACACCACCATCTTATTTCTATTAATGATATGACAAAACCATTGAAATTGATGAAATATACCCACTTTTTGAAAGTGGGGATGTGGGGGTATATTATCCACCACACACATGCATCATGTCGACATGTAGGCAGTCCCCAATGAAAGTGTTAGAAATAGAAATAGTGAACCTGATGTGAAACTCTTCTCCTCAACATGGAGGACAATAGAATTGATGAATCAAAAAATTAGCTTGTCACTAAATTCAAACATCATGTTCTGGGACCCACCAAGAAAATAGTGGTCCATGTATGAAACTCACCAGAGAATTAGGGTAGTTAGAAATTGGCCATCCTTGGTCACAACATTGTCTGCATGGATCCCTGTTCTTCTTTAGAGGTTTGAACACTATTGGGGAAATGGGCATCACTTTACTTGTACCTATACTAATGGATGAATCCACATGAAATACATGACTCAAATAATAGGTAATCATCAAAATAGTTTATTTAGGAACTAGGATAGGATAAATACAAATGAAAAAATCCTTCACAACTCTAACCCTTCCACAAATTCTACCACAACTTCAGCTATAGGGCACCCATACCCCATATCAAGCACAACGATCATATAAAGGAGGGATATCACCACCATTTTTTTATAGAAGAATTATTATGGGGTAATTCCCACAAGGGACATTTCCTTCTAGTAACTAGTGGAATCCGTAATCCACCAACACTACTACCCCCAAGGGTCACACCATGGGTAACTACCCCTGTTTTAATGCAAACCCACTTTTGGAGTATCACCCTAGAGAGATATTATGACCATTTACCTATGTTGAGGAGGTGTGGGGCAACCAATTCACCCGACTAAAAATACTTCTCAAAATCCACCTGGGATACCTCCCACCAGGCCCAATCAGCACTAGTAATGACTAGTCCACCAGGATGAAGAAAAGGTGGACTTCGACCTTGCTCAGATGGATCTGGTTGGAACCACACAACTTCAACATAATGGGTCAGATCAATAGAATTCCTGACATAGGGCATCATATTCCAGTGATTAAGTGGCCCTTTCCACCACTGATGCATCCTTTCATGTCCCTATAGCCCTGAAAACAGGTGAATAGGGATCCTCCTTTGCTTGATTTGGATCCATACCCTAGCTGCCTCACAGGAAGGCTGAGTTGACCCTTTCAAAAACTAGTACCACTAAAAACCATTATAGGCCTTCCCGTAGTGACGATAAGCAGTGAATATGTCCTTCTTACATCATCGTTGACCCAAGAGGAGGTCCTCAACACTCTTTTGAAAATTAGTACGGTGGTCTTCTATGCACCCCTTCTAAAAATGGAGGTCCTCCTCATGTCTATTTCAACCAGCATGAAATCCATCATCACACTCCATCCTACTAGAAATGAGGTCATACCCTTTAAAAATTGGTACCATGCTCTGAAGAACCATCCTAAGGAAGAAGGGAAAACACTCACCTCCCAAGGTGAAATCCAAGGAAATGTCAAGTCATCACAAACCCCACCAGTCATTCAGATTCTTAGGACATAAGAGACTCAGTAATGGAACCGTCAACAAAACTTCCATAGTCTGGGGGAAGGATCCTGATAAGTAAAATTCACCTTACTGGAAGATGAGATCCATATGATCCCTATATCAATTCATAGATACATGTAGGTGGAGGAAGTTCAGGATCCCTTCTATGGGCTCACGGTGTATCAATCCTCATTATCACAAGTTTCCATCCTCTCCACCTATACATAAGACTCAGGATAGTTTTTTTCTAGTAGGAGTCCTCCAAATGGTGAGCACCTTGTTGTGCTATAGATGAGTGCCACCACCCATACGCATGACGCAGTGGTGAACACATCATCCTATAGGGATGCGATGATTTTATTGATACAAACCTTGAGAGACATCTTGGAATGCATTGAATAGATGACTTAAACAATGACTCCTTTTGCATTCAACCCACTTTTATCATCAATCCACACAGGTGAAACCACGTATCTCTCAGCCAAAGCTGATCAAATCTTGGGCTGACCAATAATAGGCCCCTTTATCAAAAGTAAGAGGGCATGTGGGAGGATTATCTTCAGACCAATTTTATCTAGTATTATGGCATCCAAAACCCCCAAAATCTGACATCCTATAGTCCCTTACCAAGGTCCAGGACACATGTTTATTATAAATCATATGAGAGATGCTTCTCCACCTCTGTGATCATCATTTGACCTACCTGAGAAGCCTGGGGCACCTTGAAGACATCGACCGACAATGTAGAAGGGTTAGGATGGCAACATTACCAATAAAAAAATGCCTTAATTTGTCTAGATTCCACAAGATAATCCAATTTAGAGTAATCAAGAGCCTCATTTTTTCCCAAAAGATGATGGAGTAAGCATCTCTATAAGGTAATATTAGGGGTTGGGGATAGTACACTAATTTCACTAAAGCCCTATCTTATGAAAACAATACCTACCCATCAACGATGAGGATTCCCCTCTAGTTACCATTACAGTAAACATGGTGACCCCTAAATAATCATAGGAAATGGGAAACAAGGACATCAATATAGAGCATAGTTTAGAAAACCCACCCTAATGGAAACCACAATACTAGAATGACCCTCACATAGGTGTACGTACCCATTAGTAGAGGAAAGTGCTCAACCTTGGGGATACAAACAATCAAATGATGCCTTTCCATTGACCTCAAAATAAAGGAAAAGAGAAGGATGGACCCTCCGATCCATATAGATTTAGGCAAAAATAGTGGCAAATCCCACGGTTTCCTCCTTTCACTAGTAGGTTGAAGAGCCAAAAAGGATCATTGATGGACTTATTGCTAATTGGAGCGCAAATTACGACACCGACCCACGCGATACCATTTATCCTTTAGTAAGGTAGAAAATATTTCTTTTTTAGATACCTCCAGTCGACCTTGGTAACCAAGTTCATCTAGATAGAGCATAGGAAAAAGTAAATTGAAAGAGACCGAAGTATGAGTCATGAAACCCACCCGAGGATTGTAATCATCCTCCTTGGGATCTAGATCACGTCGTTCCGCTTACTATAGAGCATTATTATCAAGTTAATGATAATATCAATTCCTATATGGTCATGAGTCTCTATGAAGATAGTGTTCATGTCCATAATGACTTGATATACGCTCTCACTGTTCACCTTGAGGCCCTAGAGACATAACAATTGGTGATCCCACCTAACGAAAAGCCATACCCAACATGGGTGGATAACATGTGAGCCCCCTGGTGTTTGGGAACCCTTTGTTTTCCCCATTAAATAGTATGGTTTGCACACTTTTCCACATAACCAATTCATTTCATGGTATGGACCCATGCTAAGAACCCCAGAGCTGTAGGAGGCCAAAAAGCTCCAATGTTTCATATTTACATTGGTATGACCTATGTTTGTTTGGTACAACCAACTGGCCATAGGGTCCATTGTTGGGTGGTAAGACCTTAAAATACATTTTCTATACTATTTTATCTTCTCTATGAACAAGACAATTATCACTGACCACTTCTATTATAATCAAATGCTTGATGAGTGAGTCACATGTTTTTTTCACCCTATGTAAAGTCCTCACAAACTCACTCTATATGCCTCTGAATAAACAGAAGCTATTGAAGATGTTTATAGGGAATGTTAAAATTGATTTTTTTTCAACCATCATCACCCAGAACTTACCAAGTAGGTCATAAGAGTAACTTGACAAATCCCAATAATTGGAGGACGCCTTACAGTACAGAAGATAGTCATGCCCATTGCCTCTTCTGGATCCTACAAAGAGGCCTACCGAAGAATATGTGGCTAATATTGTATAGTTAAAGGCACTTGATCCATTATAATTATTTAACCCTTTAAATAGGATCCTCTCTGTGTACCTACCTATCATGTGAAACCTCATCAAGTACTGACCTTTCAAATACCACATTGTCAAGCACAACCACCTAGATAAGAGAATATGCCTCCAGCCCCTTGTTCTACTCTAGAACCTATTTAAGGAAAGGCCCCATAAGGGACAATCCTGGATAGGAGAAATAAAACCCAATCCTTTAAGTATGAACATTTTATAGGATATTTCATCTGAAATCTAGAGAAGGGTATTTTGAAAATTCTAGAGTGCAAGAGGCCCTAGGAATCCAGATGCACTGACTGGAATGACCATTTCCCATACCAAATGATCCAAAAAATACCATAAAAGAATGATACATGTTCAATGAATTGGTCCAAGAACAAATGGATAAAATTTTGGTTATGTTGGTCAATTTCCCGACGTAGGTGACACATATATTCACTGAGATTGATAGTGATAGTGAGGGTTCAAGTTAATGAAATATGGTGGCCAACTATGAAATCTAGAAGTATGATGAATTATTTTATTACAGAGCAGCTACTCACACCCATAGTGTCATTTGTGCCCCCTAAGGTAGTCCAAAAACTCCTATGGTTGTCGCTACACCTTCTCTATCCATTTCTTCCACATCTACATTGCATCATTAAAAATAATTAAATAGAAGGTGCTGATGGAATAAGGGATATCAGAGTCCTCCTCCTGTGTGATTTCCATCCTACACACATGGTGATTTCATGGCTTCTAAGATGGGATCCAACCCTAGGGTCCACCCAACATCGTAAGACCCCTCTAATGATGATAATAAGTATTCCCCTATAAATATCATCGAGCTAGTATATCAATTTATAGTTATCGATGATGTGTAGCACCAGGTAAATCCCCTATTACCTCTGACAAATGCTGTCATATGAGAGGTCGAAGACATGGGAGCTACTAGAATACTTAGGCCAATGTTTCATATTGATTATTGTATATTATTGAAACTAGGAAGCAAGTTATACATAGAGATCACTACGTGCAGTCTTCCCATCCCACTCAATCAGATATTCTATCATAATTGACCGTCTTAACTGATCAAGTAGATCATCCACAACTAACTGTCTTAACTGTTCTATTAGAGAAACCACAACCAAATAATGAATGAATGGATCTAGCTAGTGATAAGCTACAATCAACTAACATTCATATGATAGTGGTTTATAGTGGGTCATTCGGTCAGCTGTAGGATATTTCAAGCACCATCCAGAAGCCAACAGTTTAGTCGGGAGAATAAGTTATTCCTACCACAAAATAGAACCCCCTCATAGAAGAAACATTCTTTTGTAATGAAAATACGATGTGTTGAATCACCTAACCAACATACCTATTAGTCTATAAATCCACAAGGCCCTCTGATTATTGAAATAGTTTCAGTAGGACATTGAAGAAGCATTAAAAATATACCTCAAGTTTGAAACAAAAGTAACAACTATAGAGGTATACAATACATAAGATGTTGAGAAAGTAAAATTTCAAGCCATCATCTAGTTCTATGAAGAATCTGAGGGTGTGCCGATGTGAAGGAATATCTTCCCATTGTAAATTAAATGATAGTTAAATTTCATGGATATATTCCATTTACTAGTTGACATAGGTTCTAATATTAACCTCATTCCAACCCGGATGCTCCATAGTTTGGGCTTGACTGAAGTAGATCTGACTCCCTCCGACTTGAAGATTTAGGGTCATGACATGACTAAGTAAAATTCATGTGGTAGAGTTCGGATGAAGACCTAATTTAGATTCATGATATCAAGTGATGGATTTATCATAGTATCATAGGATAAATCTAAAAAACGCATCTGGGTAGTCTATGTCTTCATTTTCATGTTGTAATCCCTTCGTTGTATCACCAGTGCCTCAAATACTCCCTCAATGATCATTTAGGGGCACCCTAAGGTGATGTGTCTCCCTTAAACTCCTGTGAACCCTACTATTTGGATTCCAACTATCATAAAAGGTAGGTAATGCAAGGTCATACCAATGAGGTTTGTAGGATCGAAAAATAATATGAGATGCTCAATATACAAGAGGGGGGTGAATTGTATACTTTAAAAATTCCTTTGGAACCTTTAAAGTTAGTTATGAATAACTAGAGTTTCCTTAAGAAAAGGAAAGGCTAAGTTTAACAAAGTTAAACTAAGTAAATTCACAACACCTCTAACACCGAACTGAACTTGAAAAGGGATTCCAAAAGAAGGTTCCGGAAATATGATTCCGGAAATTGAAACTTAACAAAAGTTACAATATAAGATTCTACCTTAAAGCGTATAGAATCTAAACTAATCAGATTAAGTAAGGAAGTATAAGAAAGTTATACTTTCCTTAAGATACAAATTGCAGCGGAATAAAGACATGTAGTAAAACTACTAGTAACAAGATAATAGTCTTTTAACCCAAAGAGAAGGGTATCCAACAACCTTGGATAAAGGTCCCTTGATTTATACTTTCAAGCAAGTCTGTCTTACCCACACCAGGGTAAGCCCTCGATACGAAGATCGGTGTCTCTGTCTTGCTATCCCCGCAAGCCCTCAACTTCAAGATAGTTGGCAACCTCTGTCTTTCTCAGCAAGAAAGACCTCGATTTTTAAGGTAGTCGGCACCTCTGTCTTCCTATCCCCGGAAGCCCTCGAATGTAATCACCAACATTCGGAGACGCACGAAGCTTTGAGAGTTAATAAGAGACTCTCTCTCTAGAAATCACTTCAACAGCATGTAAGCACTTTATCAACAATCAGCATATGCATCAGCAGTGAGCTCTTTCAAATGAGCTCCTATTTATAGGTAAGGTCGGCTCCTCTCCAACGGTCATATTTTCCTTAAAGTTCGGAGGGACCTGTACACGTTTCACTTAGACAACGGTTAGTTTATAACAAAATGGACGACATCGTTTTATAACAAAACAAGTGTAACAGAAAGTACGACATCGTTTTAAACTCTAACATAAAGGTTCGGAATAGAAACTTCGGAGTGAAGGTTCAGAGTGAATAAATTTCAGAGTGTATAAAACAATGATAATCAGATTCTGTTTAATAGGAGAATTCGGAATGAGAATTCGGAGTAGGAATTCGGAATAGGAATTCGTCATCAGAAATCGTAATGAGAATTCGTCATCAGAATTCGTAATGATAATTTGGAATGAGATTTCTTCATTAGATTTCATAATGAGAATTATTCATCAGAATTCGTAATGGGAATTCTTCATTGGAATTCGTAATGGGAATTCTTCTTCAGAATTCGTAATGAGAATTCGGAATGGAATTTCTTCATTAGAATTCGTAATGAGAATTCTTCTTCAGAATTCGTATCCTGATTCTGGAATAGAACTTAGTCAGAATTCATATCCGGAATTCGGAATGAAACTTCCTTATAGTTCTTGTCCAGAACCAAGTCCTAAAACAGAATGCTTTTATATCAAAGTTTTAATGACTCCGAGAAAACGAATCCGAATCTCACACTTAAGAAAAATAGGAAAAATAGGATAAGGATAATTTTCCTTATAAAAGCGGTTTTCCTTAAGAAAGCAATTTTCCTTATAAAAGCAATTTTCTTTAAGAAAGCATTTTTCCTTATAAAAGCGATTTTCCTTAAGAAAGCATTTTTCCTTAAAGATAAGGTGTTTGTGATTTTCAAAACATGAAGGAATGGAAAAGTCATAAGGAAAACCTTATTGACTCAACAATCTCCCCCTTTTTGGAAAGCACAAACGTCCTTACGAAAAAGCTATTCTAAGAAGAAAGAAACACATTAAAGCTTATCTCCCTTGGTTTAAGAAATAGATGAATACGACTAACTCCCCCTTAGTCTTTGAATCTCTAAGGATCGTATTCATATTTCCGGAGTGATGTTTCTTTAAGAAAAACTCCCCCTTAGGCTTTGAATCTCTAAGGATCGTATTCATATTTCCGGAGTGATGTTTCTTTAAGAAAAACTCCCCCTTAAACAAACTCTTATTAGAGTTCTATTTCCTTGGGTATTTTTCTTTCTCCCCCTTTGATAAGCACTTATTAGATTTCCTCTTTTTCTTAAGGATCTTTTCCTTCTCCCCCTTTGTGATTTTCAAAAAGAATTGGAGGGAATGGAAAAACTTAACAAAGTACCTGAAAAATTAGTACAAACGAAACAACAAGCACAATTCTCATTATATTTGAAATGTCAGCAACAAAAACAGATTACAACAAAAAGATCGGATTGGTCATTTCGGATCTTTCTCCTTTGACATGAGCCCCTTAAGAATTGTCTTGATCTTTTTGAGGTCCTTATGATCTTCTTCAGCTTTCTTTTCTAAGGCAACTATTCTTGCTGACTGAGCTTCAATGACTTCTTCCTGAGCCTTCAACTTTTCTTCCTGGGCTTTCATCTTCTCTTCCTGAGTCTTCATTCTCTCTAGAAAACCGATCCGATGATCCCTTTCAAATTTCCAACTCTGATTAACGGAGTTGAGCTTTCCATTCAGATCTCTCACTTCCTGAATCCGAATGTTCTTTTCCTCTGTCAATTTCTCATCGAATGATGCAGTCATCTCATGAAACTTCTTGTCCTTGGTTTGAAATGCATCCTTAACATTTTCCTGAAACTCATCCAGCAACCTCATCTCATCCACATTCTTCTTCGACCAGCTTGTCATCCTCTTGCAAGATCTTTTATGTGCTTCATAACCAACGAAGAAAGTTTTGAACTGAGCTTCAATCTCAACAAACTTATCCATTACCATGGATACGGAGTCGGTTTTCTGATTCAGCGCATGTTGAAGCATCTGGCATCTAGAGTCAATACTAGAGAAGGTCGGAATGGTTCCCACCAACTTCTTCAAAGACTGAACAAAAAAATCATGCCCCAACGATGATGACTCCGAATCTGAAATCTTGCTAGGAGAATTTTCTTCCTCAATAAGCTCCAACTTCCTCTTCGAAGAACTACCAGCTTCCTTCCTCATACTCTTTTCTGAACTCGGGGTATCGGCAAGAATTCGTTTCCCCTTATCTTTTTCCGGAATAGAAACCTGTTCCGGAGATTTCTTCTCGCTATCAGATACTTGAACAACCAAATCTTCCTCATCAGCAACTTCTACATTTTCCTTCTGAGCAGCATCAAGTAAAAGATTTTCTTCTTCTCTCAGACAAGAAACTTCTTCTTCGCCTTTCTCTTCTTCCATAGTCGGAGTGACAAGCTTTGAAGATTGAGCTTCAGATGTTCGGAGCGACAAGTGTTCCGAAGGAGTTCCCTTGTATTCATCTACTTGTTTGAGCAATTCTCCTGTCTCACCACTTCCTTCAGTAGGTTCTTCAACTTCTTCCACTTGCTCTACTTCCTCAGTAGCAACAGCCTCTTCCGGAGTAACAAGATTTCTTCCTGGAGTCTCAGGTAGAGATTCCAGAGAGAAAGATCTCGGTACGGGAATGGTTGCTGAAACCATTTCGTTGAATTTTAACAAGGCCTGAGCTACCTCAGCCTCGGACATTTTCTTCTTCAGTTTCTTCTCCTTTGCTTGTTTCTCGAGTTCACCAGCAGCCTTTTCTTTCAGAGCTTTGGCCTCTGCAGGATCCAATCCGAACTGCGGATCTCCTTCCTTCATCTTCTCTTTATCAGCTCTCCACTTCGCTGCAACCTCATCAGTATAGGTTTTCTTCTTCTTAGACTTAGGAGGTGCGGAGTGCACTTCCTTAGACTTGGGTTCCTCAGCTTCGACAACCACTTCTTTCAGCTTCCTCTTCCTTACCGGCTTGGATGATTCCGGATCAGCTACTTTCGGAGTCACTTCTTCTTGAGGAGGTAGATCAATGAACTTCCCTGACTCCTTGTCAAAAGCTATATTCATTCTCTTAAGAGTGGCATCACTAAGCAACATGATTTTACAAACTTTCGGCTTAGAACTGCAAGCTACCTTGAAAGATTCTAGGCACCGAACTATGAGCTTTGACAATATTGCTGGGTACATCACAATCTGAGCTCTCAGATTCCCCTTCTTCAAATTCTCAATGTTAAGAAGGATATGCTTCATCAAGTTGAACTTTCTTAGATTTATCAAGAAATCTAAGATGTATATCTCACTTTTCTTCAGACTATCCTTATCTCCTTTTCTCGGTACGATAAGCGCTTGTACCCATAACTCCAGAATCCGGAAGTTTGTAGATAGGATTGCTATTTTCGGAGCCTTGTCATCATCCAATCCGAGAATTTCTAATGCCTTTTCCTTGTTGAAGCTACCCAAAGAGTCTGGAAATACGTGGGAAATAAACTCAGCTTCCCCTTCATAACTTAGCCCTACCAAGCTTGCAGCCTTGGTGTAAGAAAGCTTATATGTCTTGCCATACGATTTGAAAGAAAATTTTTCTCTATTATCTTCCTCGAAGAAAGCAACCGACTCATAAAACTCGACAAGCAAGTCAGAGTAGACTTCATCTTGGTTGCCGGTTTTTGATACCGCAACACCTTCCCAGCCATTCAGCTTGATATTCTTTGAAATAATAGAATCGTAGTTGCTGAAGAAATTCGGATGAACTAACCTCTCTCTGTAGACTAACCACTGAGAAATGGGCTTGGTTGAAGACATTTCTTGAGAAGCTAACTCTGCAGACATTCGGATTAGAAGTCCTCTGAGATATTCGGAACAGAGAAGACTGAAGTTTGGAACTGAGAAACTGTGGTTCGGAACGGCCTTAAATCGGAGATTCAGAGCTTCATCATGCAAAATCTTGAAATCGATGTGGGACGAGAAAATAGGGTCCCCTTTATATAGGCAATGGGATGACGGTTCAACTTCCTCGGTTGATCTAACGGTTTAGAATGATCTGAGATCAGATCTAACTGTTGAAAGCTTGAATCCGATCTTTTTGAGGTTTTATTAAAGTAGAGAATTAAGAAATCCAAAAACTGAAAACAAACTATAAGAAATTGCCAGCAAGTAAAATATGATTACGAAAACTTCAGTAAGGAAATCATACCTTTCGGATTAGCTTAGGAAAGTTATTCGTAATGGATAATATAAAGACGACTACGAAAAACTCAATACGAAAAACTAAATACGAAAAAGTAAATACGAAAAAGTAAATACGAAAAACTCAATACGAAAAACTAAATATGAAAAAGTAAATACGAAAAAGTCAATACGAAAGACTTAATACGAAAAAGTAAATACGAAAAAGTCAACACAAAAGACTTAATACGAAAAACTAAATACGAAAAGACAAAATTTGATACGAAAATCTGGTTATGAAAGTCCCAGTACGAAAGTTGTCCATTCCGGAAATTTTCAATACGAATACTTTCATTCCAGAAGTATTCTGTACGAAAATATCCATTCTGGAAAATGGTAGTTCCGGAAATTCCATTCCGGAAATTTTCGTTCCGAAAAGTTTGAAAACAAATTTTGAAATACATTGTTAAATAAGCAATCAAATGTACCCCCCTATGAAAAGGAGTTTATTACTGTAAGGAGACTTTTTCAACAGAAAGTTAATTAAGGAAGATTACCTTACAGTTATCATTCCTAACTTTTATTTAATATATTCAAATCTATCAGAAGGCAAGGATTTTGTGAAAATGTCAGCAAGTTGATCTTGCGTTCCGATAAACTGAAGAATAATATCTCCTTTAAGTGTGTGATCCCTAAGAAAGTGATGCCTAATATCTATGTGTTTTGCACGAGAGTGATGTGCATGGTTTTTACTTAGGGAAATGGCACTTGTGTTATCACACAAAATTTGAGTTTTAGTAAAACTCAAGCCATAGTCTGTGAGTGTGTGTTGCATCCACAACACTTGTGCACAACAACTTCCAGCAGCTACATATTCAGCTTCAGCAGTGGAGAGTGCAACAGAATGTTGCTTCTTGCACGACCAAGAAACTAATGAATCTCCTAAGAAATGACAGGTTCCGGATGTACTTTTCCTATCCATTCTACATCCACCAAAGTCAGCATCAGAAAAGCTTTTTTGAACAAAATCATTTCCAGAAGTATAAAATAATCCTAGATCCATGGTTCCCTTAAGGTAGCGAAAAATTCTTTTTACTGCCTTTAAGTGAGATTCCTTAGGATTGGATTGATATCTTGCACATAAGCATACAGAAAACATTAAGTCTGGTTGACTAGCTATTAAGTAAAGTAGACTTCCAATCATACCTCTAAAAGATGTTTGATCTACTGGTTTCCCAGCTTCATCAAGATCTAAAGAGTTTGAGGTACCAATAGGAGTACTTATACTCTTAGTGTTGTCATAACCATACTTTTTAAGAAGATCTTTAATATACTTATGTTGAGATATGTAGGTTCCTTCTGGTTTTTGAGAAATTTGAAAACTAAGGAAAAATGTTAACTCACCCATCATACTCATTTCAAACTCAGATTTCATTAGACTAGCAAAAGAGTCAGTCAAAGATTGCTGAGTTGAACCAAATATAATGTCATCAACATAAATTTGAACAATCAAAACGTTTTTCTTATCTTTCTTTATAAAAAGGGTTGGATCTGCATTTCCCTTAACATAGTTATTTTGAAGCAAAAATCCAGTGAGTCTATTATACCATGCTCGTGGGGCTTGTTTAAGGCCATACAAAGCTTTGGTAAGTCTAAAAACATGATCTGGATGTTTTGTATCTTCAAAGCCAGGAGGTTGTTCAACAAAAACTTCCTCTTGAACATAACCATTAAGAAAAGCACATTTCACATCCATTTGGAAAAGTTTTAAATTAAAGAATGCTGCAAAGGCAAGTAGAATGTGGATAGATTCAAGTCTAGCTACTGGACCATAGGTTTCTTCATAGTCTATTCCTTCTTGTTGATTATAGCCTTTAGCAACAAGTCTAGCTTTATTTCTAACAATGACTCCATTTTCATCACATTTATTTCTGAAAACCCATTTTACTCCAATAACAGAAGTTTCCTTAGGTCTTTCAACCAAGGTCCAGACTTTATTCCTTTCGAATTCATTTAGTTCATCTTGCATTGCTTTGATCCAATCATCATCACCTAAAGCTTCATCAGTGCTTTTAGGCTCTAATTGGGAAAGAAATGCTAGATGTTCTACTTCATTTCTTAAGGAACTTCTAGTCCTTACAGGTTGATTTACATCACCAATGATACTATCACTGGGATGATTCTTAAGAAATACCTGATTTGGGTTTTGTAAAACCTGTTCATCAACATAAGGTAGAAAGTCTTCTGGGGTAAATGTTTCAGAAGTATCTTCTTGAACAATTTCCTTATCAGAAGGTTCTTCTATCAAAGGTTGATAATCAGTTTTTGAAAACATATCCGAAGATGTAGGTTGGGAGGTTTTAAAAACAAAAGGGTCTGATTCATCAAATTTTACATGTACTGTTTCCTCAACAGTGCAAGTATTTTTATTAAAAACTCTATAAGCCTTAGAGGTTGTGGAATAACCTAAGAAAATTCCTTCATCAGACTTTGGTGCGAATTTATGTAAGTTATCTTTAGTATTCAAAATGAATACTTTGCAACCAAAAACCTTGAAGTAGGAAAGTCTTGGTTTTCTACCATTCCATAACTCATAAGGAGTTTTATTAAGAAAAGGTCTAATCAAAACTCGATTTATAGTATAACAAGCAGTACTTACAGCTTCAGCCCAGAAATGTCTAGCAATAGAATATTCACTCAACATGGTTCTAGTTATCTCTTGAAGAATTCTATTTCTTCTTTCAACTACACCATTCTGTTGAGGAGTTCTAGGTGCTGAAAAGTTGTGAGTAATACCTTTCTTACTACAAAAAGTTTCAAAATCTGAATTTTGAAATTCTCCTCCATGATCACTATGAATAGTTTTCAATGGAAGGTTTTTCTCATTTTTAACTTGGGCTCTAAAACTTTTGAAATAAGAAAAAGCTTCAGATTTCCTTGCTAGAAAATAGACCCAAGTAAATCTAGTGTAATCATCAACAAGAACAAACACATAGTATTTGCCTCCAATGCTTCCAGTTTGTGTTGGACCAAAAAGATCCATGTGCACTAACTGTAATGCATCAGTTGTTGAGATTTCACCGATTGACTTAAAACTAGATTTATGTTGCTTGCCATATTGACAAGGATCACAAACTTTAGAAGAATCAAATCTAAGCTCCGGTAGATCCTTAACAAGTTTCTTCTTAGAGAGTTTACATAGGTTTCTAAGATTACAGTGTCCTAATCTTCTATGCCATAACCAAGAATGATCTTCCATTGCACTTAGGCAAGGTAAATCTTGGCTTCTTAGGTCTTCTAAGTTTAATGTGTAAACATTCTCTTGCCTATTGGCTGAGAGAATAAATTCTTCCTTGGAATTGTGAACTAAGCATTTATCATTCCTAAAATTCACAAGGTAACCTTCATCACATAACTGACTTATTCTAATGAGGTTGTGCTTAAGACCTTTAACAAAAAGAACATTTGAAATCAAAGTTTTACCTAAAAGAACAATATTACCAATACCAACAATCTCTCCCTTAGCATTGTCTCCGAAAGTTACCTTTCCTCCTTTCGTTTTGATAATCTTTTCAAAAAATCTTTTGTTACCAGTCATGTGCCGGGAACATCCACTATCCATGTACCAAATATTGTTGCTGGAACATTCATTATTTTCCTGAAATTAAGAACAAAGTTAGACTTTCGTAATCCAAACTTGTTTGGATCCGAGATTTCCAGACAATAAAATTTTAGGTATCCACATTTTCTTAGAAAAGTAAGCTTTATTAAAACCTAAGGATTGGGTTTTGTTTAAGGAACAATTTCTTGCCCAGTGACCACCACATTGACATTTAGTGCAAAATGGGGCACTTTGAGGAACAAAATAATTGTTACTGAAAACAGTTTTTGCATGGGTATAACCAAATCCGGATTTATTTCTTAAAGGTCGTATTTGAGAATACATCTTATCAAAATTTTCTTTACCATGGGTAAAGTTTGATAAACACTCCTTTAAGGAAAAAATTTCGGACTTGAGTTTTACAACCAAGTTTTTATCCTCAAAATCATTAGTTTTGGAACTAGAGTTAGGCTTGAAAACATTTTTATTAGAAATTACTTTTTCTAATTCTTTAGAAAGTTTATTCATCTCAGAACTTACTTCCTCAAGATTTTTTGAAATACTTTCAAAATCAGCATTTTTCTTATCAAGATCTTTAGAAAGATCTGATATCTCTTTAGTAAGAATAGAATTCCTATAATTTGCCTTATCAAGTTTCTTGTTGAGTTTGGAATTCTCAATCTCAAGAAGTTCAGCAAATCTATAGACTTCTTCATAAGTAGGTAAAGTATTTTCCTCATTAGAAGATGATTCTTCATCAGAAGAGTTATAATACTTACTATAATTAGGATTTAAAGAAACATTGGTCAATGATTCAGCATTTCGTACCTTAGCCATAAGACAATGATTATCAATAGGTAATCTGGCTATAAGACCAAGATTCTTCTGTCCTGAAGATTCATATTCAGAAGATTCATCTGAAGAGTCACCACCACTGGCACTCCAGGTGTCATTAGCTTTCAAAACTTTCTTAGCTTTGGCTTTGTAATACTTCTTCCTATTCCTGTCTGAATTCCTTTCCTTCCTTTCTTTCTTTTTGAGCATAGGGAAATCTGGTCTAATATGTCCAGCTCTCTTACATTCATAACAAGTAACTTCTCCATCTTTCTTATCTTTCCTGTCCTTCTTCTTATACTTAGATTGAAAGTTTCTCTGTCCAGCTATCTTGTTCATCCTTCGAGCAAGATTGGCTAATTCATTTTCTGAAACTTCACTTTCACTAGATTCGGATTGGAAAATGACTTTCTTAGACTTGGATCTGGTTACTCTCTCAGGAGTCTTAGCTTTCATCTGATTAGAAGTTTTAGTAAAAGCAACAGTACTATTTCCATTCTTCTTCTTGATGTTGTCAGCATCTCTCTTCATTCTGGTCTCATGTTGTAGAAGAGTTCTAAATAATTCATCAAGAGTAATTTGAGTAACCTTCCTGTTCTCATCTATAGCTGTTCTCTTGGATTCCCACTCATTGGGCATAATGTCAATTATCTTGTCCACAAGAGCTTCATCATCTAAACCTTTTTCTCCCATAGATTGTAGACTGTTGACGATTGTCATAAATCTTTGTTGAACTTTACAGATAGGTTCTCCATAAGGAAAATTGAAGCCATGATATTCAGCTCTAAGCATAGCTCTTCTAGTCTCAATCACCTTAGAAGTCCCAAAGTGTGTAACCTCTAACTTCTTCCATATACAGTTAGCTGCTTCACAAGAGGAAATTTGGCTATATATATTTCTAGTCATTGAACATAATAAAGTATTGCGTACCTTATAGTTGAGTTGATATTCTTGCTTTTCCTGGTTAGTGAAGGTTCTGACTTCCTTGTCAGGAATTTTATAATCACCAGTAAGCAGGACAAAGTTGTCTACCCCAGTATTAATAACAAATGTCTTCATACGATCTCTCCAGTATTCATAGTCATTACCATCGAATATTGGTGGCCTTGTAGGATTCAGATTGTCAATAGATCCAACATTAATTCCTGCCATACTAAAAATAACTTTGCACACAAACTAGTTAGTAGCAAAAGATTCGTAATTACAAAGTTCGGAATGGGAAAAATTCGGAATGGATAATCCGGAATGACAAAGTTCGGAATAGAAAAGTGAGCAAGAAAAACTTGTATGTGAGTACAAGTATTTCAGTAACCTTGGCTCTGATACCAAATGTAAGAATGGTATAGAGTAAGAGGTTTCCAACCTCTGATACCAATTGTAGGATCGAAAAATAATATGAGATGCTCAATATACAAGAGGGGGGGGGGGTGAATTGTATACTTTAAAAATTCCTTTGGAACCTTTAAAGTTAGTTATGAATAACTAGAGTTTCCTTAAGAAAAGGAAAGGATAAGTTTAACAAAGTTAAACTAAGTAAATTCACAACACCTCTAACACCGAACTGAACTTGAAAAGGGATTCCAAAAGAAGGTTCCGGAAATATGATTCCGGAAATTGAAACTTAACAAAAGTTACAATATAAGATTCTACCTTAAAGCGTATAGAATCTAAACTAATCAGAGTAAGTAAGGAAGTATAAGAAAGTTATACTTTCCTTAAGATACAAATTGCAGCAGAATAAAGACAAGTAGTAAAACTACTAGTAACAAGATAATAGTCTTTTAACCCAAAGAGAAGGGTATCCAACAACCTTGGATAAAGGTCCCTTGATTTATACTTTCAAGCAAGTCTGTCTTACCCACACCAGGGTAAGCCCTCGATACGAAGATCGGTGTCTCTGTCTTGCTATCTCCGCAAGCCCTCAACTTCAAGGTAGTTGGCAACCTCTGTCTTTCTCAGCAAGAAAGCCCTCGATTTTTAAGGTAGTCGGCACCTCTGCCTTCCTATCCCCGGAAGCCCTCGAATGTAATCACCAACATTCGGAGTCGCACGAAGCTTTGAGAGTTAATAAGAGACTCTCTCTCTAGAAATCACTTCAACAGCATGTAAGCAATTTATCAACAATCAGCATATGCATCAGCAGTGAGCTCTTTCAAATGAGCTCCTATTTATAGGTAAGGTCGGCTCCTCTCCAACGGTCATATTTTACTTAAAGTTTGGAGGGACCTGTACACGTGTCACTTAGACAACGGTTAGTTTATAACAAAATGGACGACATCGTTTTATAACAAAACAAGTGTAACAGAAAGTACGACATCGTTTTAAACTCTAACATAAAGGTTCGGAATAGAAACTTCGGAGTGAAGGTTCGGAGTGAATAAATTTCAGAGTGTATAAAACAATGATAATCAGATTCTGTTTAATAGGAGAATTCGGAATGAGAATTCGGAGTAGGAATTCAGAATAGGAATTCGTCATCAGAAATCGTAATGAGAATTCGTCATCAGAATTCGTAATGATAATTCGGAATGAGATTTCTTCATTAGATTTCGTAATGAGAATTCTTCATCAGAATTCGTAATGGGAATTCTTCATTGGAATTCGTAATGGGAATTCTTCTTCAGAATTCGTAATGATAATTCGGAATGGAATTTCTTCATTAGAATTCGTAATGAGAATTCTTCTTCAGAATTCGTATCCTGATTCTGGAATAGAACTTAGTCAGAATTCATATCCAGAATTCGGAATGAAACTTCCTTATAGTTCTTGTCCAGAACCAAGTCCTAAAACAGAATGCTTTTATATCAAAGTTTTAATGACTCTGAGAAAACGAATCCGAATCTCACACTTAAGAAAAATATGAAAAATATGATAAGGATAATTTTCCTTATAAAAGAGATTTTCCTTAAGAAAGCAATTTTCCTTATAAAAGCAATTTTCCTTAAGAAAGAATTTTTCCTTATAAAAGCGATTTTCCTTAAGAAAGCATTTTTCCTTAAAGATAAGGTGTTTGTGATTTTCAAAACATGAAGGAATGGAAAAGTCATAAGGAAAACCTTATTGACTCAACAAGGTTGAGCATAAAACCACCACATCCAATCCATGGGAAGACTTGGATGATTATTTAATTCTCTCGATCCATCGGTTGGATCCAACAACACCGTACTTGAGAAGCTTCTTTATAATCTTCAAGAATGGTTTTCACATCCCTAAAAATAAGTAATGTCTAAATATTACCTCATAATCCAATAAAGTGAAAGAAAAATCGTACTAGAAGCCCCCACACCTGTTATGTACTGAGAGGATAGCTCTATGGACACCATTTCACAACACTAACACATGTTCAGTAGAGTAAGGTTGAATTGACAGAATCAAAATCACCACAATTGCATTGACATTAATCATGGGTTCTGTGGTCTCAGTCAAAGGGTGAATGGAATTGGATCAAAAACCTCCGTGGACATGGTTTCAATAGAGAAATAACCCCTCAGTGGAGATTTTGTATCCTCCCATGTAGGGACAGGTGCTTCCACAGAGTCAACATGCCCATATGAAACTCCTTTAACGAATTATCCTCCTTAAGATGATAAAGTGTGTTTGGAGGATGTTCCTACTACATTTGAAGAGGGTGTCTCCACCATCGCTGATGAGTTGATTCAAGTGAACCTTTCCACAAAGGAATATCTGAGTCCAACACTAATCTGTGCAACCATACCTCAAGAAGAGAAAACTTAGTATGTGGATTTCCTAAAGCAATATTGTGATGTATTTTGATGGAGATATGATGAGATTTTCAGGATAGATCCTTAGGTCACCCCCACCATATTTGTCTCTTGGGGAGTTATCATAGGTTCATGTAGCCTCCCAGAAAAATGCATCCCTCCTATAGTTCCATGGTCAAGGTTAAGGTGTATAATCTTATCAAAGAAATCCTCATCAATGAATTACAATACCCCAGATGGATGGATAACATTGTTCTAGTTAGAAAGAAGAATGGGTGGATCATTTTTTGTAACAAATTATTAGATCTCAACCTCTATTTTCTAAAGGATGATTTTTCTCTTCATGGGATAGATATTTTGATCAATGTTATAGCTAAGATGTAGGCCCTCTATATTATGAATGGATACTCTGGGTACAACTAGATCCATATGGCCCATGAGGATGATAATTTTATAAACTTATGGTAACAAAATGGAGATTTCTCTATTAGGTGATTACCTTCAGTATGAATAATACATGATCCACTTATCTATAGGCCATGAACCACATCTTATATGGTGGGTAACTATCAAGATAGTCTATTAGAAGAAAAATGTTTTTCTTATCCTTGTCCAAGTAAAGGATCCTATGGTCTTTTAGGAGGAACAATGAGAGATTTTCATTCATTTAGATGGGAAATACTTATTGGAATGAAAAATATATATCATAATCTCTATAGGAAGTACTAGTAGATTGGAATTAAGAAGGAGGTAGTTGGATTTGTTGAATAAAGTTTTACTTTTCTGTAGGTGAAGGCCAAGCATCAGAGGCCTAATGAGATATATAATCCACTTCCCATTCCAGAATAAAAATGGTATGATGTTGATATGGATTTTTATTGGACTACCAAGGACTCATTTTAATAATGATGCAATATAGGTGATCATATTATAATGAATAAGTTTGACCACTTATTACCCACTAGGGAGACCTTCAAAATTTATGATCTATATAGTATTTCTATTCAATAGCTAGTTTGTTTTATATTTTTTAAAGAGTATTATTTATAATCGATATATTTGTTTCACATATCGATTTTAGTATGGTCTTTAGAAGGGTTTTGGATCATAGGTTCTTCTGAGTATATCCTATCATCTATAGACTAAAAGAATATCTGAATAGACTTTTCAAATTTTAGAAAATATGTTATGGGAATGTGTTTTGGATTTAAATGGTTTATGGGAGTAGCATTTAGATCTCTTGTAGTTTTCTTATAATAATAAATTCTAGGCATCGACCCAAATGTCACCCTTCAAGGCCTTGTAAGGAAGACCATTTTGTTTGACTCTTTGTTGGTTAGAGTTAGGTGAGTCAACACTTGTTGGACCTAGTCTCATACAAGATTTTTCTAACAAGGTTTAGTTGATCAAGATGCAGTTGTTGACAACACATAAAAAGAGTAAATATTACACTAACTATAGAAGACAACCTCTAGAGTTTTAGGTGGGTCATCATGTTTTACTTTGGGTGTCTTATAGGTTTGGGAAACACAGTATCAGGAGAAAGGGGGAGTTATCACCCTAGTTCATTAGGGTGTTTTTGATAGTTGAAAAGGTATGTCCAGTGGCCAATTGATCGAACCTCTCACAACACTATAGTTCTATTCACAATGTGTTTCACATATCACATATTTAGAGATATCATATTGACCCTTCTGACATGATGGAAATTGATGATCTCGAGCTTGGTTTAGATGTGCTCTTTAAGGGGAGTCTAATACGATTTGTGGACCATAGTGAGAAGTATCTCTTGGGATAGACTAGAACTAAGTTCGAGTGTAGTGGAAACATCGATGTGCTCAACTAGATACATGGGTGAGGGAATCAGATATGAGAGCATAGTGGATGGACTTGTTTTTCAAGACATTATAGTGATGATGGGTGATTCTAATGAATGAGTTTTTATATAGTGGGGAGGTTGTAATATACCATATATTTCTAAGTACATCCCTCTTTGAGTTTTGGATGAACCTATTTTTGTGAGATTTTCCTTCTTCATTAAACCTCAGTGATCAAGTGCATTTTTGGGGATAATTATCATTTGTTCCAGAAAGTAACCTATAGTTTAGTGATATATATTTTTATGAATTAATGGAGTTTGGGTATAAAGTTTTTCGATGAATAATGAAGGATTTTATGTGGTTTGGAAGGCTTCAGAGGTGGTTTGGTATTTTCCTTCAGAATTTGGGTATAAAACTATATAATGGACAATTTCAGGTGGTGAATGGTTTACACTATATGAAACTATTACGAGCCATAATTCATGAACTCATTTAGGGGGTTAAACTATTAAATTCTGTGAAGCTAGTCTACAAAGTTAAATGGACTATTGGGGTTATTTTAACATAAGACAATGTGTTTTTCATCATATCTCATAAATCAAGAAATTCATGCTGTGAAAGGGTTTCACATCCTGAATATCCCAAGCTCCATAGTTTTAATCCATGATGTGTAAGTGATTATCTTTCATCTTACGTATATATCACCCTCTCAAACCCTAGGGAGAATTCAAGAAATTATAGATCCATTTATTCCCTTAAGAACCTCTCAATCAAATGTTTAATCTCAGGTGAATTGCTTTTCTTTGTTTTCTCCTATCTTCTGCTTATTCTCTATCTTCACGGTGTAATATCTTCACAATGTTTTGAACTGAGTTTTGATCTTGTATTATATAGGTTTCTTCTTGTGATATCCATCGCCTTTGTTCCTCATAGGAATTTTTATTTGGGAGTGTTGCTTGAATTTTTTGATAAAGGTAGGGTGTCTAGAACAAATCCCAATGTTATGTATCTATTTTTTCAAGTATTTGTAATATTATGTGATTGTGCTGACACAATATGAATATTGACAAATAGAATAATGGGATATGATAATTGTGTGATTAGACCAATCTTTGGATCCCTTTGGATCCAATGTGATTGTGACTTTTCTTACTGATACCTATAGGGTGATCCTACCCTTGAATAATAAAATTTTAATAATGGGATAAAGATATATTTAGAATGACCTGAGACCTAAGGTAACTTATTATGATAGTTTCAACCTGAAAATTAGTATCCCAGATTATTGAAATGATTGGGGATAAATTGATAATAATTGGTTGTTAAAACTGGAATGACAATGACTTAATTTATAATTTAAGGAATGAATGGTTAATTGAAATACAAATGGTAAATTAATGTAGTGACCATTTTGTATTATGATATTAGGATGAGTTATTTTGGATGTTATGAATTGTGTTGTGATTGATGATGAAATTACTATATAAATTACTTTTCTCGGTGATTATTAAATTCTTATATAAATGGATTTTCTTGGTGATGTTTCAATGCTTATATAAAGGGATTTACATGGTGATGATGAAATTTTTATATAAGGGTATTTTTTTGGTTATGATGAATTTATTATATAAAATTATTTTCCCAGTGATGTTGTAATTATTATAGGTCTTAAGCTAGTTATGTGACTAGGCCATGGAATTGTGGTTATGGTTGGCATGGTTGTTCTATATGCTCAGAGATATTCTAACATAGTGATGAAGCATGTTGATTATTGTATCGTATTAATTAACTAATTAATAATATTCATTATCACTTTATTTCATACAATTAATATTAAGACACAGTGGTGAAAAACTACTAAATTTTACTCACACCCTAGTTAGGCCACCATTCTGTAACCGAGCAGATTACGTGGATGCAATTTTAGGCAAGGGAAAAGTAACCTGTTTCTAGTTGTAGATTATTGGATGGATTAGATCATAGATATTAGACCATCATGGGGTTCATGACCGAGGTCATTTGAGTATATTTGAGTAATCATGATCATTTATCTATATTACGTTCTTTTTAACATTTAGATAAATTATATCATGTAATTACATTATCATTTTATTATTATTGGATTATTCAATTATTGTATAGTTTATCTTCTATGATGTAATATTTATTCTATATTATATTATTATGATATTTTTTTACTTACAATGTTTTTTAATATAATTATAAGGGTATAGTCTCCCCATAGTTTTATCTATAAACCCTCTGCTATTTGGAAGCCTCTCTTATATTGTAGAGGTGTGTTTAAGGTCTAATGACTAACTAGGTGTGGCCATGTTGGAGATTTCTTGATAAGGGGACATTACTTTTTCAAACTATTCAATATACTATAAATTGTTTAATGAAAATATCACTTTATAGGTAACCATATCCCAGGTTACAGTGGTAAATTTTAGTAAAAATCTTTTTTATCTTTAGGATCTATTTCTCCTTCTAATGATATAGTAGACAAGATATCATGATATAAACATCTGTGTCATTATATTGTGTCTTTGTCTCTCTTGAAATAGAAAAATCACGATTCAATAGATAGTTGAAGCATCCTCCATGTATCTCATATAAGAATAATTTTCAAACATGACCATCTCTTGAAGTGTTTAATTAGGAATAGGGCACCCCAATGCATAATATATATTTTATTATTGTAGTATAGTGTATAAATTTCCATAAAACTATTGGAAAATTTTGATATTGAGGAAATGTACTATGTTTAGAATTGATAAAAATGTTCCCATGGTATCATTTTATATTTTATACATTAAATTAGACTTTAGTTCTTTATTTTGATTAAGAAATTTGATGTAATAGATATTATTTCTTAGTCTACAAATATGTTATAAAATCCCAATATCCCTCACCATTTGATTTGGAATATCCTATCGCATATATATTCTAGTGTAAAGGATCCATAATTTTCTTCTCATTAACTAGAGTTTGGTCTTAAAATTTATTTGATGGTATTTAGGTAGGAAGTTCTTTCAAATTGAAATAACTCACAACTCTTTAATCTATTGAGTGGACTCCTCATTATTGAAATCATTGACAAATATTTCTTTAACAGTTTCCTTCCAATTACATCACGTCATTCTTTTTTAGTAAACCTTGTATGTAAACTAGGTTAATTCAACCCAAAACATTCGTTAAAACTCCTCAATAATTGAAAGAACACTGACTTAGGTCAGATAATAACTTTTAACTATGGTTTATTCTTAATTAATGTATTGGAAGACTATACCGACTTAATATTTTTGTTGAGGTATTATTTTGTTTATCTATAAATATTTTTCATTTTATCATTTAAAATTCTTGTTGATATTATGTTGATATTATATAAGTGGTTACCATGTATTTATAAAATAACATACATAAAACTATTAATTTTATTTCATCATGCATGCTTGTTAATTCCTTTATTTTATGTGGTTATGACAAATCATCACAAAAATATGAATAATTAGTCATGTTATTGAAAAAATAAAATAAATATATGTTTCATGATAATGATATTATTATGAAGGATAGTTTTTGGAGTAGATGATAAACTAACCCTTTTCCTTAGGTGAATAACTCCTTGAGATGAAAATAGGTTCAGGTGACATCATTACAATTGTACTACTATGTATTGGTGAGTTTCACCTAATCTCTACCTCTAAATGCCTCCACTTTATTGGGAGATCCTTACTTTACATATGTTTACTCAAATATAGGTAAAAACCAAACATATGTGGTTACATAAAATAAATCACAGTCATTTAGACCTATACATAATAAGATAGGGGATTCTACATATGTCATAATTTTAATTTAATAGTAATCATCATAAAACACATGAAATAATAATTTAATTAAAACAAATAAAACCCATATATAGGTCAGTAAAGCTCATTCTCATCCATTCATATAATGAGTACGCATTTTAAACTAGATTGCATTCATTTCAATCTGTTCCTTGTTAAAATAAATCACCTAAATCAATAAATTAATTATCTTATTAATTAATTAATTTATCTTAATATGTTGATTTGAACAATCCCATATATAACTATATTCTTCAATTTTAAAAATATTTTAAAAATTAAATTTATTTAAATTTATTTAAGTACACGACATGTGGCTTTATGAATTAAAAATCATCTCATATTATACTTTCCATGTACTATCTAATTACACAATATATAACATAAATCACATGTCATAATATTACATGGAGTGTAGTATTATGATTTAACCCAAGTATTCAGATCAATATATATGACACACGACACACATTAAATATATAAGACATATAACATTGTTAATTCACGTGAAGTAAACAAAGTGTAAGAAGACCATACATGGATTGTAGTTCTGAAATAAAATAAAAATTTATTATTCATTTAGTATATTGAAAAATCCAATCACATAATGTTTATTCTAGGTATACATAATTTATTATGGTTTAATGATGTAATTAATTTTAATTCTATATATTTAATTCACGCAGCATACATTTTTGGATCGATATGTACTCCGAATGAATTGGTGTGAGATACACACTATGTACAACCCACTAGACACTATATACTATTATCTCTATCCACCCATGATACATTGCTGGTGACTTGGCATGTACACCTTACAAATATTTATGAGTTATATGATGTGTACTCCAGCTACATGTTGGGTAATCTCATCTATCCTATGTTCCTCAGCTAGCATTCAACATGCAATGTGCAATTAATATAATCCATAGATGTTAATGTCATGGATTATATATTTCCTAGGGGGAAACCATTTTCATTACATGAAATGGACACCAGCTACATGTTGGGTAACCCATTAAGATGTGCTCCATCTAGATCAGTGAATACATGATGTATTATGATGCTTCATATTATTCTCCCACATAATGATCCATGATATACGAAAACACATCATGCTCTAGTGAACATTGACACACAAAATGTATATTTTCATTACGTGCTTTTTATCTATGTTATCCATCCAAAAAATTAGGCACCTTTCAATGGTATCTATGATTGTTCTCCATTTATTCAAGGATTGTACCCTTCATCTATTATTAGTCTGATGATGGTGGGTGAACAAGTTACTAAGATGTTTGTATTAAGAACAAAAAATACAAGAAATGAAAAACTAAAAAAAAGCATAATTCAATCATTTATTAATAAATAATCATAAATTTACATGTGACATATTTGATTCCACTTAAAGGTTATAGGGTTCAACAGACGTGATTGGATCCATTCCCCTAATGATTTTCACTGGTTTCCTTAGATAAATCCTTATAAACTAATGAATAGAATACTATAAATCCTCAAAGAAAAAAATCATGTATATTTAATTTAGAATTAAATTATATATTTTATAATTACCATAGTTTGTAATTATATCTTCAATATCAAATTAGTTTTCATCAAATGATCCAAGTGTTCAATCCCTCTATCAATATCCATATGTGATCTATAAACCATAGAATGTTACTGTAAAATCACCTGCCTCTACTGTGAATGATTCATTCTGCTTTATTCATTTACCATTGATTACAATAATATTTACTTCAAGGATTGAAGGATTTCTTCTAGTTTTCTCTGAGATATTATAGGGAGGGTGGGTAGTGATCTCCTTTCTTAATAGGGACCGTAAGAGTTGTATCTCTTGTATTTTAAGGGGTTATCTCTAGAGAATATTATATAGACCAATTATATATCTTTATTGAAACCTTAAAAATGATATAACTAAATTTATATAGCTAGTTTAGATAATTATTTAGTTCACATATTCCCTTAGATAATTTCTTAATCCTTAGGGAACCCTAAGTTCAATATTATTTTAATTATTTCCTTGATGTGTGAAAAACTAATGTATAATTTTAAAATAATTTATTAAATAAATTAATTGATATATATTTAAATAATATTAAATATATCATTCCCATTGGACCCTTAACTTGTTTTTCCAATCATAATCGATATTTATCAAGCCTTGAATAATGACTGTTTATTTATATAAATAGATATCACTACATTATTTATTAGATAAGTAAATATTATATTTACTAAAATTTTAAATAAATATATTTAATATTTAACTCACATATTTATTCTTTTAAATAAATATTGGTTTAATACAGTGAAAAACTAAACTTGAATAATTATAATCCATCATAACTTTAGAATAATATTGATTCTAATATTAAAATCTAATAGAACTTAACCAATGTTCTGAATACACTTAGTGTGTGACCCTCTATGAGTCTTTCGTAGTGGAATTAGACTAAATCACCAAAATTACGATATTATCATCTAAAAATGTGTCTTGGAACACATACATATAAGTTAGATATTGTAATGATATAATCTATTTCAAATTCTTGTTATATATATATAATCACTTTATCCCATTATATCATCAAGAAGGATTTATAACATGTGTATTATCCTATATGATGATATATATTTCTTTTAATTTCCTAAAATTAAATTGTTGATAAACCCTCTATGTACATTGAGGTAACTCTATCATTTCATACATAAATATTATATCAATTTAAATGAATATTCCATAATTCTCACAATAATACATGTCCCACAACCGAAATAGTTTAGTTCATTTGGAGTCTGTATACATAGTTGACATATTTATGAACAATATTCAATATCTCCCACAAAAATTCTTCAAATATAGTACTCTTCTAGGATAATATTACCAAATAACTTTCACTATAACTTGGGTAAAAGAAAACATAAGATGTGGTGAGCTCCAATGATCAAAAAGGGAAAACGTAGGAGATATCAATAAAAGATAATAAGTGAGAATAATATTATTTGAAGGTTATGGGACATAATAGTGGTATATAATGGTCTTATCCAAGGACATAAATATCAAATCATGAGCCATGAAATAAATAATTGGAATAATACAAGAAACGAGTCATAAGAGTGAAAAATGTCCGACAATTTTGAACCATGAGATACTAACATAATCTTAAGAAAATACCATATGATTTTGGAATAAATATAATCATATAAATAATATTTCATGGATAGCAAGAATTACATTTATCACATAATAGTCTTGATCTAGACACTAGTGTACCTTCTTGGGATTGGGCTAACTGCCCGTATACCCCTGGGATTAGGATAAACACCCATATATACTTTTGGGATTGGAAAACCACCCATATACCCTTGAGCTAATGAGATATAAAAAATTACACAATTAATTGTACTAATATAAAAAATAAACTCTCATATAATAATAAACATTTCCTATGTTTTCCAAAATAACAAATATTCCTTAATCATTCCTTAAAAACTTAGTTTTATTATGAGAAATAAATAGGTTTCAAGAAATATTCCTCAAAATAGTATCTTCATAATACATCCATAGAAATAATATTGATGGTATCCATCAATAATATCCTTAGTAAATCATAATCATCAATAATGGATATTAAACTAGATGCAAAATCTATTTTATAAAATCATTAAAAATATTCTTTAAAAAACAAGATAAAATATCTTTTCCTTTTGGTAACTTTTAAAAAATAAATATTCATATAATAATTGGATTGAAATTTTATTTGAAAAACTATAGAAACTTGTAATGTAATTTTAAATTTTAAATAAGGTAAATGAAAATGGGAAAATATGTTTATGTCATATACATTAAAATAATACATTCTTTTCTAAAATTTAAAAAACTTCAAAACTATGTCATATAGAAAATGTTTTAAATGATTCCTTTTATTAATTTGTAAATTAATTCAAAGGTAGTAAAAAATAACTTTATTAAACAATTTAGGGGATTTTAAAACTTTCATAAAACAATTTTTAAAAACATTGATATGGAGGGAAAAGATTCTTCAAAAAGGAATTAAGGCCAATTTTTCTTAAAAACACATTTTCAGTTTTTTGAGTACCAAAGAGAGTGAAAATGGATCTAATATTTCAAAATATAATAAATAATTATTGGAGAAGAAAATTAATTTGGTTTTTGAGGTAAATATTATATTATTCCCATAGATGAGATTCTTGAAAAAACAATCCTGATTAAAAGTGAGATTAAAATATTAACACTTTCCTCAGGTCTAAAATTACATCATATGAACACTAGACCCATGAATAATAAATTTATATTGATTAAAAATTTATAATAGAACCATATTAATTTTTATATTTTTATATATAATTCCCTTATAATTTCTAATCACCCGTTTATTAACAATTGTTAATTAAAATCAGTATTTGGGTGTTAACTGTTATGTTTTTCATGCATGTTTCGGTTTGACGGTTCTGGTACATTCACCATTTTCATGATTATAAAACCATAATTATTACATAAACATTATATATACTCATTATATATACTTTTATAACCATATTTGTATGGTGTTGAAGAAAAACTAATTACATCAATTCATGGAGGTTGTGGTCTGCATGTATGCACATGTGTTGCTTTCATTTTTAAAGAATAGAAAATAAATAGATAATTAATATTAAATTAACATAATAAAATTTCATTATATATATTATACTAATGTAAATATTTATAGTTTTATGGAATACATTTGGAGGTGGTATAATAAGTAAAAAACTGAAAAAAACTCAGTTAAATGATTTCATATTCCTTGTGATTTTCCCCTTTCTATTGACCTTAAATCCCTTTTAGGGGAGGTTTATGGTCACAATAGGGGATTGAGATAGTTATAATAAATTATTAGAGAATAATTTTATTATTTTTTTTAATGAAAACATAACTCACATGTGTTTTTGAATCTGTTATCTTTTTTCATTTTTATAGGAAAAATTCAATGGTTTTTTTAAAATACAATGTTTTTAAGGGATAAAGATTGTCATTAGAAATTATAAATTGGATGAAAAGTAGATAGGGATTTATATTCTAGGATATTTACCATTAAATCTTCAAAAAATAATTTTTTTATAATTTTTAAATCTATTAATTTAATATAATTTAATATACATTTCCCATTGATGTATTTTTTCCATACTATACACATGATTTAGACATAAAAAATAATATAATAATGGTTTTTGAATATAAATATTTAAATAATCACTTATTCTTTATAAATGTATAAAAAATTATTATATCATCATAATTAATCCATGCCTTATCACCTTTTAATATTTTTAAATCAATTTACATGACTTTTCTTCTGCTTTAAGAAGAATTGTGTTTACAAAACTCAATAATTTTAAATAATTATAGTATTATTTAAAATTGAAAATAATTATAATATTTGTTAAAATTTAAAATAAAATTATATCATAAATTAAATTTATTCTTCATAAATTTTAAAATATATAGTCGTTTATATAATGTTTTCATCTATATCATTATAATGAAAACATAATAAGTGATTGTGGGTGACATTTTTAAATAATATTAACTTAATATAATACAGTCATTTTCAGTGTAACACCCCAAGATTTCATATTAAATTATCTATTTAATGTAATTTAATAGCATATATTGCATACAACACTGACTTGGCTAGCATTATATACAACAATGAGTTTCTGCGAAACAACACATTTGTATTATAATTATTCAAATTATATATTCATTTATCAATTAAATATTGTAATATGAATAGTAAAAAATAAATTTTAAATGTTATTAATAATGTTTTAACACAAATAAAACATATTTTTAATGAAATGCATAAGTTTTTCTAAAATAGTTATATATTTTGAAAAACTATTTTATTAAAAGAACTATTTTTTAACCTTTTGTTAACAATAATAAAATTAAATTTAGACACTTATAAAAATTGAATTTGGTAAAATAGAATTTATTTTCAAATTCACAATATCAAAATTATCTTTGGGTGAATTTGTGGTATTTTTCTTAAAACTTTTAATTTTTGAGGAATAGTGAAAAACACTTTGTTATTGTTTAAAACTGAATTTTTATTTAAATAATAGTTATTTTATATTTAAATTTGTTTTAAAGTAAAAATAGGTATATAATACATACATTATTTCAATTTAATTACATGGGGTCATTTTATAATAATATTAGATATTTAAATTTTTAATGAACATTTTAATGTCTTTTACCCACCTTCTAGGAACATTTGCAAATTTGCATAAAACATAATTTTATAGCTTCTATGAATTGAATTTTAAAAATTCCAACAGACCTAGTTGTCATCAGTAAGTTAAATTTGGTTTAATAGGATGAAAATAAATTTTTAGTGAAAAAGAACTTTTGAATTTTACTTACCATAGTTAAAAGTAAATAGGGGAATTAAAGGTAAAAATAATATAATAAAATATAAAATTACCCCAACACATGTCCTAATTTTATTGGATAAGTGTATTTCGACCAAAATCAACCTTTTTAAAAGAATACAATCCTTTTTGATCCACTTGGATTATATTAAGACGTTTATTATATTTTATTTAAAGAAAAGTTAAAAGTGTTAAATTAAAATTTTAATAAATAAACCATTTTTAATATAGGGATATACATAAGAAAAATTCTAATATAAATATTCATTGGAAATATAAATATATTATCTACATCATAGTATTTTATATATAAATTTTAGACATTAGATAATTAAATTTATTTATGACACAATGATGATGCAGTAATTACCTTATTATTGAAAGATTAAAATAATTGATATTGTAAATATTAAAATAAATGTAAATTGATATTTTGATTCCATACAAAAATTTTATAGGGTAATATGACATTTTAGAATTTATTAAATGTATTTTTTTTAAGGAATCAAGTTGTTATGACTTTAATAAAAAACCAAATACTAAATAGTATCAAAATTGACATAAATTTTCTTTTAAAACAAATACTAATTTATTAAATTATATAATAGTCCTAAAAATCTATGATTCATCCAAATGACTTATATAATGTTAAATATTTCATTAATGAACAACTTGAGGTTCTATTTGAATTTTATAATAAATATATTAATCATGTAGTACAAAAATACAAGAAGACATGGTAAAAGTTAAACTATTTAGTTAGGGTTAAATCAGAAAGATAAGGTTATTATGGTGACCTAACAAGTCTAAAACCTATTTGTTGAAAGGATTAAACCCATACACTTATAATATTCTAAATAAATCTATTTGGATCTATTAGAAACCGAAAATAATTTTGTAATAAATTAATATTTCAAGCTTTTCCTAAAGTGCCCCTCACCGCTCTTATAAAAGAAAACTTCCCCTAATCATAAATTCACACTTACAAAACCATTTGGATCATCTGAAACCAGATCAAATATACTACCAAATAACCTAAATTAAACCTATAGGACATAATTTTATCATAAAGATATCCTAAAGAGCCCTTTTGTTCAAATCAAAAGGAAGCAACTGAAGAGGAGGTAATTATTTTATCACCTATTTTAATGTTCTTTTCTTATTATACATCCTATTTATATATTGTTTCTATAATAAAGTAATAACTCTGGTACCTTATATGTAATGAGATGTTATTATAAATATCTTACAACTATATTCAATATTCTATCCATCCTATGAATGAGAAGTCACCATACGTGCATACGTACGACTTACCATCTCCACGTTGTGGTGTAGTTTGTTATTCACCACTTCAATATTTGTATGGGTATAATAATGAGTATAATAGATGTAACTAATAAATATAACATGTTAATTATTATGTATATATAATATTCCATCCAATTACATATGATTTCACCATCAATATAAAGATATTGTCGCTCGTGCGTACGTACAACTTACTGTCTCTACAACACGATGAGATTTCATTCCCCATAACAACCACTAAAGAAAAATTATCCTTTGATGATTAAAAAATAATTTTTAAACACGTAATATCATTCTGGATATGAATAAAATACATACTATCCAAAAAAAAACATGACTTACATAATAAAACATATAAAGGAAAACAAATCAATTAACACCCAAACTAATGATAATACTGAAATATTATAAACAAAGAAATATTAGAGGATCATATATGATATCATAAATATGAGTATGGTTCTGGTGTAATTTAACAACATACAATGGTCACTATACAGGAGGTTAAATGTACCCTCAACTAATGGAAATTTCTAGGTAAGGGTTAATTCCTCAATCTCAGTATTATCCGAGATTGTTTATGTGTAGGTATTCATTGGGACCTATTTATCATCCATGTCTGTGTTTTATAAAAATGTTTCCAAAAGGAATATTTTATGGTTTTATGGAAGGAACTGTTTAAATAGTTCATATTTTTAAATGTTTTAAAGATTTATTTTTTTAAATTGTTTTAATTAATGTCCTTCTTTTCAAAAAGATTTTAGGTATTTATTTATATGGACATCATTGTTTTAAAATGCTAATTCATTTCAAAAGATTAAAAGTGGTATGGAACACTTTTATTCAAAAATATATTTTTAATGACCACCCTTATAAATTATGTGACTTTTAAATCATTTCCCAAAAAGGTGATATTTCTCTCAAAGAGTTTTACTGATCATTTTCAAATGTGTCAACATCATTTTCTGGATATTATTATTAATTGAGGTTGATTTATTATAATACAATCTTGAATATTGTATTGACTGATTTATGATATGTTTGAATGTGGATGTGTTATTTTTATACCATTAATGGTTTTTGGTTAAAGTATTGACATTTATTATACTAGTTTTAATACAAATGTTTATGTTATATTTAAACATTTTCATATAAGGAGTGCATTGGACTTAGTAAGTGATGGGTCAATCCCACTATAGCCCCTTGATGAATCGGTAGATCTCATGAGAAAAAATAGTGTCTTAGCAAAAGGCCTTGAAAAAATATATGTTAATGGTCTTGGCACAAGGACTTGAAGTAGTATTTATTATGTCATGCATTATGCATTCCCTCGTTATGAAATTAGTTATTACATGTGATTATTCATCTAGTAGAATATACATGTGAATTTTTATATGGAAATTTTTGACTATTTTTACCATATTATGTTCATTTTTCATGTTAAAAAGACTGTTGTTTTTATTATACATCTTTCCTTAAAAATTTATAGCTTCTACTAAATTATTTACCCTTACAGAGCATCTAAGATCATCCCTTTCTGTTATTTTATATTCCTAGGATCCCATGAAGTGAATTATAAATTATATGAAGGGTTAAGATAGGGGAATAATGGAATCCTCAAATGATTATATATTATGTATTTTATGTTAGAAATTTTAATTTTATGTTCTTATATTTAATATATTTTCCAAGACTGCTAAACTGATCGGTCTTTTGGGACTTGATTCCTTGTAGTCATTCCAATGTATTAAAATTATGCACTGAATCCAGGATTCTGGGGTCATGGTGTTTTATTCAGCCTAACGTTTCACTAATACTACAAATGATACATCCTCCTAATACATGATCTTGATTTTGATTTTGGATATCAAATTATTCTATATATGGTGCCTAAATTAATTAAAAAAAATAATATAATTTTTTTAATTTGATTATATTAAAAAAAATATTAACAAAATTATAATAGTATTATTAAAATATTAAAATACATGTATCATATAACATCCCCAACCTAAAGGCTAGTAAATAGGTTTCCTGAGTCAAGTCTCCACATGACCTTAAGTGCACCTCTCCATATTCTAGAGGCTTCTAACTAGTAGTGAGGGTCTAAAAGATAACATGGCGAGACAATGCCCTCTTTATCAGAGTAAGTGACAACAAATAAATACAAAATAAAGAAAGTTATAAAAAATTAACAATAAAAAATAATAAAGCATTACCAATAATTTGTAACCAATGTACAATCCCACAACTAACCAATAAATATGATATTTCATGTCATATAGTGTCGGGTGTAAGGAAACCCAAAAATAAAGATAAACTGAAGAATCCCCAAAATAGGTCCCAACTCCAAGCCTGAATCCCTCATCTATGCACATACCATTCCCAAATCAATTTTCAAACATAGGTCCCTTTCCCTTGTCCTATCCTAAAACCATGAAATCAACTCAGGTACCCAATGGAAACCCAATCAAGGTGAGAGTAAAGCTCAATAAGCCACGACATGCGATCTCTACAAGATATCCATTGTAAATAGATAGTATACACATACAATAAAATAATAACAAAATAATCCAAGGATAAACCAAATATTAACTAGGACTTTAGTCAAAAATATTAACTTAAACCCTTTACATCATTTAATCCAAGTTTTTGGAAAATAATTTATAACAAAATGGCTTATTCCGATAAACCACTAAGCATAAGGAAAAAGGAAAAACATCCCTATCTCACCAGGGTAAGCATTTCACTATCAATTAAATCAAACTACCTTAGAGCCTTAGTCTAGGTAGTCTCATCCAATGAAACCATTAGGGTCCTATAGCCATAGTCCACCTCCCTAAACCATGCATTCTAGGGTTGGGTTTTAGGGCCTCAGTCCCACTCGAACTGTGGCCATATAAGATCAGTCAATACCCCACATACCACTAAGCCATGTGCACATGGTTTATTGACTATTAACCATATCAACCATTTCAATAAACCATAATAAGATAATAAAAATAACATTCAAAAATCATTGTTTATTGAATACAAAAATAATCTTTATATGTTACCCAATTATACATTCTTATTAACAACTACATGTCATTTAACACTTTCACTTTAGTTCTTTTAACCCCTTCATGATATTCCAATCAACCCCTTAGTCCATGTCTATAACTATTAACAAATAACATTAATTATTTTTAATATGTAAAACTAATGTTTCAGCATATTAATCATGGGATATACTTCATAAAAATGAATTATATTCTTAACATCACCATTTTCCAAGTCTTGGTGATGGAAAACCCCATGGCTGGGTAGATAACTATTCCAGTCATCCTCAATGCATACCATGGGGATCATGAGGGGTTCAATTTATTAATTATCCAACCAATTTACCAAATATTACTAATTACATAAAAATAACAACAAGGAAACACCATACCACAACCATACACACCCAAACCAACATCAAGTCTTTGGTACAAAACCTTTAGACCACCTAGCTCAATTCCAAAGATGAATGCTCACTTAAACTTGGAATTTGACTTGGATTCGAGCATCTTTAAAAGTCCCAACCTAATATTATATGAAATAAGTGTGTTTTAGGGATTATGAAGAAGAAGAACAAACACCCTATCCATAATCTAAAAGAGATGAACAATAGGAAGGTTATCTTGGGTTCTCACATGGTTATACAAATTGTATTATAACCACGTGGTATGGATGTATCCAATATAATAGATTTTGTACTTCCCCATTGAAAATATTCATAAAATTATTCAGTAATCCTTAATGCATGCATGTTTAGGTTGCATGATCACCACTAACTATGCGCCAAACATGTGACAGGCACTAGATGGCTCTGTTCTCCCTTTTTTCGTGTCTCAAACTCTCAAAACACACCCGAGACTCCATATAAAATCAAAAAACATTCCTTTAACAAAACATTACATAAAATAAAATATAAACAAGAAATTACCTCAAGGAAGTCTGAGATTTTACAACATCCAAGCCTTATAATGGCTCTTCCATGACCTATTTTCCCAAGAATCACTAAGCCTCCATGATAAAGAGATTTGGCCACTGGGCCTGCACATCCTTCTACCACTAATAGGATTCATATGAACATTACCATGATATAATAAAAAACACAGACCAATGGAACATTCATTCCCTACATGTCTTCCTCACTATGATCCAAAATAAGAATCACAGGTTCCTCAATGGTCACATCAACCTCAAGCTTGACATCATATAGATTAAACACATGATATGGGTTAGGATGCTTCTGTTGAATTTTTGACACGTGGAAAACATCATGCATACCACTTTATCACTATGACAGAACCAATCAATATTCCATTGGTCTGATCCTCTCCACTATCTGAAACGAACTCACGTACCTAGGTGAAAACGTACCCAGCTTATGAATCTGATGGTGACCAAACACTAGAGAAACCTAAAGAAACACGAAATCACATACCTTAAACTTAAGAGTTGAGTAAAAAAAATATGCATATGATTTTTTCAAAATCTAAGCAGAAGCCATATGTTTCTGAATGTACAAAATATGTTCCTTTGTATCCTACATGAGACTTGGTCCCAATAAATCTGACTCCCTAACCTCCATCCAACATAACATATATCTACATGATCTCTCATAGGGTTCCTCATACAGTGCCATCTGAATCATCACCTTGTAACAATTGTTATAGGATAAATCAACATCTTCCATGTGATTCTCCCATGATCAACCAAAATATAGAACACATGAATAGAACAAGTCCTCTAACACCTTAATAGTATGACCTGACTGCCTGTCCATCTATGGGTGGAATGATGTACTAAAAAACACATGGGTACCCAGCGCTTTTTGTAAACCCTACTAGAAGTTTAAAAAAACACATATACTGATATGAAACTATCATTTGTGGAACCCCATGAAAATGCACTATCTCTAAAACATATAAATCACTTAACTAATCCATAGAGAAGGTCTCCTGAATTGGTATGAAATGTGCCACCTTGGTCAACCAAACCAGAACTACCCATACCACATCATTCTTATGAGGCATCCTCAGAAGTACCGCTTTGAAATCCATTTTCGCATCTTCCCATTTCTATTTCGAAATTGTAAAATACTATAACAAACCACCAATTAGCTGATTCTCAACCTTTACCCACTGATAGGTGTAACATCACACCATGAAACCTACAACCTATTTCTTTATTCCTAGTCAAAAATAATTTCTATGAATATCATAATACATTTTTGTAAAGCTATGATTCACTTCCCACTTTGAGGCATTGAACTCATGCATCAAATCTTCCCATATACAAGTAGGCACGATAACTCAGTCATGAACATAGATAATCTCATCATCACCAAAAGTCCAATTTGAAGCTGACTCCCCACCTCAAGACTTTACCTTACACCCAAACACTATAAATCCTCATAACGACTCTCCTTGATTTGGATCATAATAGTGGACTTACTTCCAATATAGCTACCCAATCCTAGAATCCTGGAGCTGGTGTATTCTATCAATTACATTGACATGATTATAAGGAATTAGCCCCCAAGGACCAATCAGTTTTGTAGTCTTGGTAAAATAGATACATAAATGAGTCTTTTATTACAAATAACTATATTAATTACAACAAAATTTTTCTTCTTCTCTCTAAATAAATAGATTTTAGGATAACTCTAATCCATCTAGTAATTCCCTGCATATCTTTCATGTTACTCATCTTGGATTTCTAGAAAATGAAACATAATAATGGCAACCTCAAATTTGTAGTAAGTAAAAAATATAGCGGAAGGAATAATGAATCAATAAGAATAATAAAATGTCTAGGTAAATAACTGAACATAGATGCCATGTAATAAATAAAATAAATGGAAGTACATAAACAATATGAAAATGTAATAACTAAAAATACATTCCATTCAAATAACATGATAAGGAACACTCACTACGATAATGCATGAAACTAAAAAACATGCCATTTAGTCAATGAACTAAAATAAACTATATCCATAGATACGTTGATGAAAAATCTCATGGATAAGTAATAAATGAAACTAATATGAGGTTAATTCTTACTTTTTGGACATCCTACATGAGGCACATGAAAACTTATTACCATCAATACCATTCAAAATCTAGTTTAAAACTATGTTTAGAAAACCATTTGTGCAACTATTTGTCTCATGATAACCTGTTGCACCATCAATGAGCTATATAAAGAGAAGGACCCACCCTTCATTACCTGTCCAAAATATTACTTATATTTAATAATCAAAATAAATAATATGCCTAATCAATTAACCATATTAAATGATAAATAGGGATTTATCAACAATTCCCCATTTAAACATCGCATGTAAAATGGTATATGGTTTAAGAAATAATAATATCCATGATAAATGGTATGGATAATTATGAGAAATTCAAGGCTCAATGATCATATGAAATTAGATATTTCAAGGGGACTAACAAATAAATAAAGGAAATGAATGTGAATACTATCCTTTTCCAAAGAAATCATAAACCATCCAGAAGAATAATAATTATTGTAGCAATACTAAAAATCCCATTTGGATTAAAGAAAGAGGTTTTTTTTTCATTGTTGGAATAAAATAATAAATTTCAAAAAATATTATTGAGTAAAATATCATTTTCTTTGGAAAAAACATTTGAAAATATTTTTCTTTGAAAATAATTTTTGAAAAGAGTATCTTTAAAAACAAACATTGTAAATTTTAAAAGTTAGATTCAATTAAATGATGGTGGATAAATCCATAAAATTCATACGAGGTAAAAAAATATTCCTTTTGTACGGAAAAAGGTTAGAAAATGCCTCATTTAGAAAGAGATAATAAGATTCTTTTGAAAACATTGTTAAAAAGAAAACAAGGGGTAATTATGTCTTTACAAAATAAATTTAAACACATTTTTTGAAAAACATTTTAATAAATCATGGTTTTTATAAGAAAAAAGGTTCTCTGACTAAAGAGATAAATAAATTCGGGTTTTCTGAAATAAAATTTCTAAAACATTTTAAATACAAAATAATTTAAGATTGGTACTAATATTTAAAATGGAGATAAATAACTTGTGGATAATGAAAGGGTTTATTTTACAACAGTTATATAATTTCCTCAAATGTAAATTCCATTGAATGATTATTAAAGAAATAGTTGAGGAAAATAATCTTTAAACATTCCAAAGTGTCCCATACCACCTTGAAACATTTTAAATATTAAACATCAAGAAGAAATAATATTAAATGAAATATATAAATACTATTAAGGTAATTGTATTAATGATACAATATGTCAATATTCTTAGTAGATACACCATACAAAAGATATCATCGGCGAACCTGACAATTATCCCATAGATGTAAAAAGTTTGGAGAATCCATTACCTTGTGTTTCATTTCGGGTGAATTTAATTTAACTTCATTTATAATAAACTTATGTTAATTTTATACTTTATTTAGGAACTTTTTCAAGTTTATAATTACTTTTATTTTATTTGTTACTATTTATTATACAACTAATTAAACAATTATGTTTTCATCGAGCGTTTTGACCATGTTCATTTATCTGTCAAAAACAATTTCGATAGGTCAAGTATGGTCAAAGGGGTCAATATATAACATGTAAATAATAATAATAATAATATTTATACATAAATTATATTATTAAAATAAATAATTAAATATGTTTAAGAAAAATGAACCAACGTTAAAATCATGGAGACGGTAGGTCGTACGTATGAATTGGTATCGTTGTCATTTTTCAATGAACGTTATGGAAAGAAGGTATGTATAATTTTATATTTCCAAAATTATAATAATATACTAAATACCATATTATTTAGTATTATATAGTTATATATAAACTTTTCATGATTTAAAAGGAATCACATCGTGTCTTGGATGTGGTAGTCCACACGCCCATGATCAAAATTATCACTTATTTGCGTGTGAAAGGGTAATAAAGAAAATTATATGTATATATATATATATATATAGAAATTAAATTATTTTAGGAATATAATATAGATTTTTTTGTATCATATGTTAAATTGTGATAATCCTTTACACATTCCATTGATCCAGTGAACGAATCACATCACTCAAACGATGTTATCGTATTAACGCAAAATGTAAAGTATATGGGTATGTGTTGTAAAATAATTAAATAATATTCAATAAGTAATGAATATAATATATAATATATATAAATAGTGTGTCCATCATAATTTCCAACCATTAAAGTTAGAAATGAAAAAACGAACACTCATTATTTCGTGATCCAGTAGTTCGTCATATATAGAAACAATATGTTTGTTTCCAATTAGATGGAGGTGTGTGTAAGTGAAGGTATAAATATTAAAATAAAAACATCCTATTATATTTATAATAATATTTTTGTTTTTTAATAATTTAATAGTAATATTATTGTGATTGAAGAATAGAAATGAAACTAAGAAGCCTAAGATAAGACATTGCCTATTTATGAGGTAACTTCTTTTTGTTTGAAATAAAAGATTATTTGGGTTGCTTTCTTCCCAAGGGGAGGATTCTAGAGTTAGGGTAGGGATTTTGGAATTCTAATTGGGAAGAGGTTGGATGATCCAATGTGGATTGATAGGTGTGAGGAAGGGGAAGTGGTGGTGGACTTTTATAGGGAAGGAAAAGGACTCACTTGGAATTTTGGGAAACAAGTTAGTCTTACAAATGTTCTTAAATACAAAAAGTCATAAAAAATAAACCAAAATAAATAATGGAAGGTTAATGACCCAATTATGGATAGAAAATGGGTGTTGGAAAAGTGTCTACGTCATTTGGTCCATTAAATATAATGTTTAGTCCATTTTAATGCTAATTACGCCTTAATCACTGTAATTGTTTTTTGTAAGGTAATGACTTGGTCAAAGACCAAGACACAATTTATTAATAAAGAAATAAGAGAACTACAAGAGTCTGAAAGATGGGATTTTATTACAGTCTCTTTTATAAAGAGGAAGAAGATCAACTGATAGATTATCAAACCACGTAACTTCCTGATTGATACCTTTATTAGAAAGAGAATCAGCCACCATGTTTGCTTCCCGGTAATCATGTGTAGAAATATATCTATTTTTTTTGAAGAGAGGAAATACATCTCTTCCAACGAGATGTAAGAGCCTAGGAAAGGTAGACCACGCCGTTCCAAATTTCTTGGATGATGGAAGTAGATTTTCTTTCAATCCAAATGTCATTCCTGCCCTTCCTTTGAACAAAATCAATAGCCTGGATCACCGCCATCTTCTCAGCTTCTGAGGAAGTGGCGCTGGTACAACCACCTTAGAATCACCCATGACAGTGACCCAGATAATCCCTGCAGACAGCTACAAAACCAGTAGGACCCAGGTTCCCTTTTGAAGCTCCATCCACATTTATTTTGATCCACCCAGGAATAGGAGATTTCCAGAACACCTAAACTGATTAATGCGGTTTTTTTGTAGAGGCCAACAACCCGGAGACGTCTGATAATCAAAAAATCTTAAACAAAATTGTTACAAAAGTCTTTTTGAATCAAGGCAGCACCCCTGATAGCAGTGAGAATTCTCGAATGACCTGCATTGAGATTGAGTGAGTGCATGTTATGTAAAATATCATTAAGATCATACCAGATAATGTGGACGAGCTCATAAATAGACGCAAGAAGAAGGTTCTTGATTTTATTTGAGGCATTGAGCCTCAAAAAACATTTAAGATGAGTAAGAATTGAATTATAAAAAATCCATTTGCAATCAAACATGCCAGTAATAAAATTCCAAAGAGTAGTAGCAGTAGAACATGATAGGAAAAGATGATTGGTATCTTCTCTATGCTGATGTAACATATGACATTTAGAACAAAGTTGGATGCCAAAGGTCTGAAGGAAAACCTTAGTAGGAAAACTGTTATGGGAAATTATCCAAATAAGATTAAGTCTAGAGGGCTTGATCTAATGATTATCAAAATGTTTGATCCACCCAAAAAATCTTTCAGATGAATAAAAATTATGATTATAGAAATCCTTTTAATCCAAGATACCATTATGAGATGGTTCCCAAACTAGTAAATCTTCCGCATTAATGAAGGTATGACTATCAACCACTTGCATAATAGATTCCAGGATATTGGGATAGTGGTCATTAATAACCTCATGTATAGATAGATTTATGGAGTCAGGAGGGGAGTGTGGAGATAACATGGAGATCAGGGGGGAGCCATACCAGTTATCAAGCCAAAATTTTAAAGAATAATTTTTACTAACCAGCCATCTAGAGTTATGCGTGATGTTGTGAAAGGATTCTCTAATGGAGGGCCATATATAGGATCTAATATAAATCATGTTACCTTTTATTAAGCTTGTCCAAGAATCATTTTCTAAGAAACTCAGTGGCGTTAGTATTTTGATTGATCAAATTACAAGTGAGCTTGGCTTGAAGTGCATCATTAAAAAGCTTGACATTCTTAATGCCAAGTCCCCTCTTTTCCAACGGTTTGTAGCACATATAATAAGGTATAGTGACAATATTTCATTCAACAATGCTTCCAGACCAAACAATGTTTTTGATGTAACCATTAATTATTTTAAGAAGAGAGGCATGCCATTTGTAAATCATTAGTGAGTAAACCATTTTGGAAATAATGGTAGATTTGAAAAGGAAAATCCGACCAGCCATGGAAAGAGTTTTCACCTTCCAAGAAGAGAGTTGATGAAGAATATGGTCCAACACAGAAGAGAAATACACAACTTTAGGTCTTCACCGGAATAAGGGAATGCCTAAATAAGTAAAGGGTAAGATACCTTCCTTAATTCTATGGCTTTCAATGATGTTGATTTTATGGTTGTTAGGGAAACCTTTTCCAAAGAAGATAAAAGACTTGTTCCAACTGATAGATTGACATGAAACCTCCTCATAAAGAGATAAAGCATTCTTAATATTTAGAATATTTCTTTTTCTTCCATTAATAAAGAGGATAATGTCATCCTTATAAAGAAGATGGGTCGGGGCATTTAGGCCTCAAGCATCTTGGATCGGTTTCAGCTAATTCTGATAAACCAAATTAGAGATAAGTCTGCTAAGATAGTCTTCCACAATGGAAAAAACGATGGCTGATAAAGGATCTCTTTGTCAGACACCCTTGGTGTTTTTAAAATATCTTTTAGGGGAGCCATTGACATGGATAGAAATATAAGAAGATGCGAACAAAGAGTGAATCCTATTAATAAAAACCTCATTAAAACCAAATTGATGGAGAACCTTGAAGATAAAGTTCTAGTAAATGGTATCAAAGGCCTTCCTAATGTCAAGATTAATGGCCACATTGCCTCCTCTTGAAGCTTTATTAAGAACATTGGTACATTCTGAGTCAAGGAAAATGCAATCTTGAATGGATCTGTTTTTAATGAAGCCAAATTGGTTATAAGAAATAATTTTATTACAGAGAAGTGATATGCAAATATCCAGGTTCTTAGTAATAATTTTATAAATAGAGTTAATAAGATTGATATGTCGGAATAAATGAATTTCTGAAGCATTTTCTACTTTAGGAATCAAAGTAAGGAATTGAGAATTGATTCCATGAGGGAGGTTTCCATGAGAAAATAAATTTTTGAAAAGCTTACAAACATCAACATGGATAACATCCCAATGATGTTGATAAAAACTATTATTAAAACCATCTGGACTCGGGGCACTTTCAGGATTCAGATCAAAGACAGTAGCTTTAATTTCATGATGAAGAGGGATTCACAGAAGCGAGCAATTGTCTTCCTCATCAACAAGAACAAGAACAATATGAGGAATGAGATCTTTGTTAATGTGTAGACAATTAAAAATGTTTTCAAAATATGACACAACATGATTAGCAATGGCTGCTTCCTTGTCCAGAATAATGTCATTATCCTTGAAGAAGGAAAGAGGTCAGCAAACTTTCCTAATACATTGCAAAGTATTATAGAACTTTGAATTACTATCCCCATCAGTAATCCATTTCATTTTGAATATTTTCTTATAGATTTTATCTTTGAGAACAATAAGGGAATTAAGTTTCATGGAAATGTTGATTTCATCCCAGGGATCTAAAGCGAATTCAGCATTAGTGTCAGTGTTTTGAATGAGATTGAGGTTAGCCTCCAAAGAGACAATTTCCTTATCAATTTGTTTAGATTTAGTCACACACAAACTTTTGATATTTTGTTTTAGAAGTTTGAGTTTAGTGAAATGGGAAAAGGCATCAAAGTGGTGGCTCATGGAATCCCAACATTCTTTGATAAGAGTGGAACAACCATGATCCATAGACCAAACATTATTAAATTTGAAAGGTATATTGGGTTTGGGCCGTTTAGGTAGGAGACTTAGAAGATTTGGATGATGGCCCAAATTTAGTTTAGATAACGTAATACTAGAAATGGTTTCCCAAGCATCCAAAGTAGGAATTATTACAAAATCCCTATCAAGTTTTCTAGCCATAGTCCTATTGTAGTGATGACGATACCAAGTGAACTTAGTACTAGTCAGATTGACTTCAATTAAATTACAATCCTCAAACGTAGCCTTAAATTATCCAGAAGCAATGTGAGAGTGCGTTGGACCAATTTTTTCACTAGGTGAGAGAATATCATTAAAATATCCTATGACTAACCATGGGTTGTGGATGGAAGGAGCCATCGCAAAAAGGTCATTCCAAAGAGGTCGACGGTCATGATATCTATTCTTGGCATAGAAAAAAGAATAAAAAATATGCTGACCATCCAAATTAAAGTCAGAAGATAGTATTTGATCAGAAATATGAAAAATTTTAACATTCTACAAAGAAATATAATTGAATACCCAAAGGGAATAAATAAGGGTATCATTCTTGCAAGCACCTAGAAAAGAGTATCCCAAAGCAGCAAAGTGCATGTATGTTCTAGTAAAGAAAATTTTGGGCTAAACAATTGCAAAAAGTTTTTGATCATGATTTAAGACAAGTCTTTTAAGAAAAAAAATAGTTCCAGGGTTTGCTACACCCTGGAAGTTCCAAAAAACAATATCCATTAAGACCTAGTTTTGGAGCCAGCGCTCCTCTTCTTCTTTTTAGAGACTCTTGAGCATTTCATCATATTAGATCTTCTGAGAGTAGATTCCGGAGCATGGGATGATTTCAAATCCTTTTTACTTAATAAATCAACATCATTTTTATTAACAGAAACATATTTATTCGAAACTAAGGCATGTTTTCCAGATTTACTGTTAACCAGAGTATTCATAGGTGCATAACTTGATGCACCTGGAATTTGTGGAGCAGCAGATGTTGTGAGAAAATCTACTGCCCCATGAGATTTCATGACTATGTTAGCTTCCAGAGGAACCTCAGAAGTAGGCTGGGGAATAGAGTCCACAACCAAACATGATATCAAAATAGAATAATCAGGTACTAGAGAGTTAGTACCTGTACTGTCAAGTGGATCCACCGGAGAAGCGGCTTCAGAAGGTACCAAAGATGAAACATTGGTAGTACCTGCATTGTTTTGAACCAGAACAGAATAAGTAGAAATTGATAAATCCATAAGCTTACCTACTGAGTCATAGATAGAAGATTGTAGAGAAATATGAGTTGCCTCAGTAGCAGTTGAAGTACTCCCAATTTGCATCACCAAAGTCTGGACAACATGCACTGGATCCTGAAGAGATTTTTCCAGCTCAATCTCACATGTGTCCTACATGAGTCATTTAATACCTTCAAGAATGAGATGGTCCTGTTCCATGTATCCTTCTTCCTCAACCTTCTCGGCCCAGGTGGGACTCGAGGATTCACCCAGCACATTAGGTTTCTTGACCCAGACATATGCTATTTTAGTTGTAGGTACTGGATTCACTGATTTGTTCATCATTTTCTTTTGGTCCTCAGTCCCTCCATCATCCGTTGGAGGGAGCACCTGACTTTTAACCACCCTACACTTCAATAGGTAATGCTAGGAGATTTTACAGAGTTCATAATATGGAGGCATCCTCTCACATTCAACCTGAATATCTTCTTTTTTCTCATTGGCATTGAAAACAATAACTTCAAGAATTTTTTCCAATATATCCACCTCGACCATCACACGAGCATATAAGCCCAGTTCCGCGTTGAGAGTTCGTTGGTCAATTTTGAGCAGCATCCCGATACATGATGAAATGTCGTTGAGAATATTCGGGTGCCAAAAAAACCATTTAAGGCCATGAAGTCATACCCATATTTGTACCAGAGTTTTGCAAGTATTGTATGGATTGGAAGTCAAATCCCACTCCAAGATGTGAAAAGCCCCCGATTTGAGATGCAGTTTACCCATTTGCCAAACATGAGCAAGATCTTCTTGCGACTTCATCAGTAAATAAAAGTAGCCTTTTATGATTGGTACTAATTTCCAATTGGAGAGCCCCCAAATATGAGAGATGTATATCTTACGATCCATATTTGACCATGGTTTATCACCTTTAAGATTCAAAATTTGAGGCATAACGGAAAAATTACAGAGATTCCATCTTTGTTGAAGCACATCTGGATCAACATCAACCGAAAATCGACCATCCTCAAGCTTCTTACAGAGAGAGGCTTTCGAGGTTGAAGATATTATTTGGCCGACACCTTTGAGAGCCTTAACAAATGATATACCTCTCGGTTTGTCGACTGGAGGGGGTTCAAATTTAATATCTTTCCGCACGAATGCGAATTCCACCCCTCGATCAAAACCGGCCATAAGCAGGAGGATGATTGAATCAATCAACGTCGACGAGAGCGATGAGATGAGAAAACCCTAGGGTTTGCTGCGGCATCGTTGAGAGCTCCCATCCTAAAAAAATCTCAAACATGTTGTTGGGTAACAAGGTATTGGGCTGGCCTACCCACCTGCGTGCTGCACGTCCCCAACAAGGCCCAAGGTGGCCAACCCTTGGGCTTAGGCCAGTTCCCAACGGGGTATAGGGTCCCATGAGTGGTTTTCTAGCATATAGTGCATGTTTCCTTGCTAGCATATAATACAACATTTTTCTCTATTTATCCAAAAATAGAGTTTCTCAGATAATACCAAAAATTCATCCTTGGATAATTTTGAGATTATAAATTCAATTTTGTAGTTTGTTTTGTCAAATTAAATTTATATTAGTGTCAAAAGTAATATTTAAAATAGGTTCTCTATTAAAAGGCTGTAAAATTTCCTTTATAAAAATATAGGTTTTTATGTATGAAATAGGGCTTGTTCTTATCTTAAGCATATAAAATCTAATGGATAAATAAAAAAAATATTTGATTGAATATATAAAATATATGTTTCCTTAAAATCATTCAATAATTGTAATTATTTATGTTTTTTAAGGTTAAAACCCTTTGGAAGACTAAAAATAATAATATTTATTTTTATATCCAATTGGTTCTTATATTTTCATTTATCATTAATAGTTCACCAATGAATTCATTTTATATTGTTATAAACCATAATTTTAATAAGTAAGTTATTACTATTCACAAAAACTAATTTAATAGCTAGTTTATATTATATTATATTAAATAATAATATTTTAGTAATACATTGACATTTAGTAAAACTCATTCTTGTGTGTGACACAAGCTACTGAGGAAGGTCACTCTTTCATGAAACATAATATATTGAGGAAGATCACTCTTGCATGTAACAAAAGCTATCAAGGAAGGAAACTATTTCATGTAACAGAAGATAACTCAGTGTTGCGTTCATGTTTTGCCTCCGAGGTGGTGCGTTCGGGATGATGATGAAATTGTCTAACGAGAATCGTCACCCCTATCATTTTATAAAGATGGTTTCACGTCAAATTCCCATTTTATTTTTTTCGACCCATTCTAAATCATTATCCCATAAAGGAGGGTTGGATTAAACCCCTGGGGACTGAGTAGTTTATCCCTTTTATTTTGCGAGGGATATGCCATAGTTAGATTGTCTCGAAGGGCGATTGCATGGGGTCAAGTACTTGTGAAATCAGTCCTCCTATAACATAACTTACTCATATGATCTCCAATGGTTTTATTTGTGGATCCAAAAACACCCAACGACCCTGGAATCCATGATTCATGGAACTTATTTCCAAAGGAAGATGCTTATTTGAAAAGGATTTGGCTAACGACACTTAAGGACTCCATTGATTGAGGAGATGGGAAGCCGGGCTCACCACACCCCTTTTGGGGGGGAGTTATTGCCTATTTCAGGACTCTCTTATAGATTTAGGTCGTGTTCATAAATTTGTGAATCCTTGGTTCATTCTCAAAGAGTGTTTCCATGGGCTACCCCTAGTTTGAAGGATCATAATAGGCATTCTTGAATTAGATGCTATGGAGGTAATACTGACTTGAGCCATACAATAAGGCACTCTGGAGTTTATCTTCATCTAGGGAAGATAGAAGGTGACTTTATGTTGGGATCAGACCCATAATACGGGTTGCCTATGTATTCTCAAGAGAGGAATCCAAACCCATGTAGTTCGGATTAGATGGGTCTTACACATGGAAGCTACCCATTTAGGGGGCCATGGTTGGGTGGAACCTTTTGCAAGGGTACCATTTTGAGCACAGACCTTCATGAAGGCATCCTAAGTATACTGGTTTGACGAGTAATCAGTGTTCTCATTGTTTAGACTTGTGTGGATGTTGCAATCATGAGAAACCTTAACACCCATGTGAGTCAAGATCAGTGTGAGAAACAATAGAATATGATAGATCCCACCAACCACACGCTTCCTCTTCTATTGGTGGGAGAGGGCGAGCCTATGGCGGAGGAGACTGTGGTGATAAGTGAAGAGGGCGTGGAGCGATGAACCTTTTAATGTGAGATGTCCTTAGATTTCATGCGGCTTGTTCTTTGGAAGATTGGGGACTTAACTTAGTGGGAGTTCCCCAGAATGCATTCTAGGAAGGGGAGGATTGTCGTTATCATCATAAGGGGAAGTGAACATAACTCATTTGACCAATCACCATTCATCATTGAATGGAAAAGAATGTGATCACCCATAATCTCTAGAATGAGGAGGTTCATGTTGGCATCCCATGGTTGGAATCTATGTTAGCATTGGAATGTGGACTCACATACATTCCTAATGTCCAAACCGTTGTTTCAAGAGCCTTCATGGATCAGCTTACCATGGGTATGTAGACTCAAAGGGGCATGCTGATTCGGCCAACGGTCTGATCATATGGGTTCGTTAGCTTTGGATGAGGCTTTGGCCTGATGCCGGGGGACTGGTTCATGGAGGGACTATGGAGTACTGGATAGCATTGGAGGGGTGAGATTGAATCCTTAGGGATGAATACCTAAAAACACCCCATTTTTCATACTGTTTTCTTATCCTAGAAGGCGGAAGATTCATGTACCATAGTGGTATGTGGGCAGAAGGGTTGTCCACATACCGAAGCAGTTCTTGGGCATGGGCATGGACAACCCGTGCACCATAATGGTATGTCGTCTAGAATACGATCTATCACACCGCTTAGGGTTCCATCCACATACTGATGCAACATGCAACACCAAGTTAAATCTGCGTAGCGATTCACTATGTAGGACAACATATCAGTGGAAGGTCTTTGGGACTATTGTACGCAGGGAGTTAATCTGTGAGAATATATGGTTCTCGATTTCACAAATTAGGTCTGTGGTTCTCTTGTTATTATTAATTCCTTCCCTTTTATGGTTTGTATCCAGTTGTACCTTTGGAAAACATGGTTCAGAATTCGGGCTTCACTGATTATTTAAGACTGAAGCTAGAACCTTCATTGAATTCTTTCTTCCAAACTTTGAGGTCTCCTTCAAGATTTATTCATTCGTCCCTTCTCAATTATGTCTATTATCTTTTTATAGATCATTGGTGAAATAAAATATATGGGAATACACCACCAGTTATAGAGGCTCATGAGAGATATCCTAACCCGTGGAAGACTCGGTCAACCAGGGTTTGCAGAGGCTATCGTTGACATGTCATGGTTCTCATAACCCTACCTATTCGCTTCATCCACAAATTTTTGAGTTCACGGGATGATATTTGGATGGCTTATGCACACTTTATTCCTTCATAGATGCGGTTCACGGTATTGTGGGTTCGCTGGACATGGATCCATGGGACAATGCCTCGTGGGTCATTCTGCATACAGTCCGTGAACCCTTCCAGATGATGGTACGCGGGAAACATAAAATATTTTGTAAACTTGAATTCCCTCATGTTTCATTTGAATTTTGTAACTAAATTTTAGAACATTAACCTTGTTATAATTGTATCAATAATTTCTTTCTTCTGCAAAGTAATTGTGGGAGTAGTATCTTCCCTTGTTGAAATTTTCAGGACCCTACAAATGCCCCCATTGGAATGGGGTCTGTTTGGAATGAAAAGGGTACTATTCTGATGTAGAAGTGGTCTTGAAAAGAATTGGTTTGCAGATAAATATGTGGGCCTGGTAAGAGGAAAAATGCTTATATATAGGGGCCCATGTCATTTGTCTTTTACCGTTTTTCCTAGAAAAAAGTGCTCTCAAATCCTTCATCTTCCTCTGCATTTGTGTACAATTTTTCTTGTTAAAATTATGTTCTCGAACCACTTCGTATGTGCCACAAACCACACATTTCTCCATTAATCATCTCGCAAACCAAATTTTGGATTTTGAAAAATGAATTTTGTAATTTTAAAACTAAAATCAGGATTCTGTAAGGGAGAATGCTACACTTATTTTGTTTCTGCATACCGAGCTTGAACGAGGGAACCATACTTTAAGACTTAATAATCCAATCATATAATTTTAATTCACAATCATTGAAAATGAACTTTGTGAGGCCTTAGTTCAGGGTATAAACCTTACCCAAACCCTTCTGTCTTTGACCTATGCTCTATGGGCTAGTGCCTCATGGTTTCTTTTCATACCATTGTCGTACGCAGTGTAACACTTCTTCGTACCTTAGTAGTATGCGATAATTACTTTCGCAAATCATGGAGTAAGTGGGATATGCCTACCCATACCATTTATAGGAATAGTACATGGAGCCTTATACAGACACATTTTTATGTCCTTTAACCATTTATCTATAGCCTTTATCAAAAAACATTCACTGGAGAAACTTTTTGTCAGCTTTTGTAATTTCACGTGCAGGCTACAATGGCTCTTTCACAGACTATGATAAAATCGAAGAAGATGAGGGAGACCATGGTGGGGGATAGTGAGGATCATCTTTAGTCCAACATTATTCCCTAGGTCAATATCATGAAAGACATCCTTATGTTAGAGCTCCTAGCTTACTTGTTGTCCATACAGTTTCCACTTATGTTTTTGGTCTTCCTGACGACGTTCCTCTGTCATTGGATGACTCTGATACCCCTTTAATTTTCTTAGAAGCACTGCAAGGACATGATCTAGATAACATTTCCCTAGTAGGATAAGTCATAGCTACTTTGATTTAAGAAAAAATCTTCATAATAGGAGTCTCAGTGTGGACTCGGGGCAATCACCAGTGTTGCAATGTCATCATGAAACTAAGAGCCCAAGAGTACTCATCCATTATTAACATTTCCCAAGGAAAACCTAATGGCAGGTGGATCACCAAGTGGGATCTGCAAGTTTGAGGATGTTTCTCAGATGAGTGGGCCTCAGAGTTTTATGTACATCAAGCCTGTTTGGAGTCCCTTGACCAGTTGAAGGTGGATAACATATATTAGGAAGCCTGGGTTTCTCAGTTTGCAACCTTCTCCCCAAGAAACATCTTTCCCCAGCTATTGATATGATGGTGTTCAAGCACCAACACCTTCCATTTATCTAATGGGGATGTGGAAATCAACTTTTGGGATATCCACTAGCTTGAAGGACTACCCATCCTTAGAGAGATGTATGCCAAATTTCTCCCAGTAGCCACTACTTGGAATGACATTGAACATGAGTCACCTTTGACAAGGAGTATACTAGTTATGGAAGAGGGATTACATGATCATCCCCTCTAGGCTCGCTTTATTATTGCATTTGAGGTGTGGGTAGGGTTATTATTGAAAGAGAACAGAACTATGTTGAGGGATCACCACAGTTGAACTCATCCATCCCGTCAGTCCCTCCAGACTCTGGGGTCATGTTGTGCTACCCTTCAAGCAGGATGATATACCAGCTAGGGATATGAGGTCCAACTAGACGTGTCACCTGTGATTATATTAGAAGGTTTATTTTACAAGTTTTTGAGAGGTTGTATTTTCCATGTCATGATGTATATACCAAGGTTCGAGCCTTTACTTAGATAATGGAAACTATAATTGAAGAGGGTTGACCCATATATTTGGCCATTCCTACTCTTGTCCAACTTTATGAGTTGTTGGGACACATACAAGAAGGTAGGCCTCCCACATCATCTCAGTAGACCATTATAATTTTTGTATGGGTGGATGGAAGAACACTTCCCTTATTATGAATATCATCACACTTCAAAGGTTCCTCTTCATGACTTTCAACCCCCCCTACTCAATATTTCTGTTGTTCGTCCTAATACTTTAAGCGTTATTGATGTAGTTGGACTGCTAAATGATGCTTCTTGCTTCTTGTTTGCACCAAATCTTACCCCTCATGGGTCATTAAGATGTGACATGGGCGGTTCTTTAGAAGAAAGCTCATATCTCATTGCGCTTTTGGATGGGATGCACACAACTTATATAGATCAAGTATACATTCGTAATCCATACCTCCCTTACTAGTTTCCAAGCAGTTTGGGTGCCTTCAATAAGCTATAATTCTTTCTGATGTTCAGTTAATGGGAGAGTATCATCCCGTAATTCTTCACTAGTTATGGATCATGTTAATGCAGGAAGGCACTTCTATGGAGGTTATCATCCCCAATATAATGGGATCCAATTTTATGTCACTGAAATATGCCCAACTATGAATGGACTATTACCTTAACAGGGTTCTGAGAGAACCAGTTCAGCGGGTGTAGAATCCAAAAACTATTATCTGCCCCGTCCTCACCCCAATGGCCATGCCAAACATTCATATCTCTATGCTGATCATGACGAATACATATTCTATTCTTGTTCCTACAATATCCTTGATGGACACACCACCTATTCCTACCCATGTGGTAAAAAGACACTCAATTCACCGCTAGAAACATCTAGAAGGGGCTCTATTAGTACATCCTATCTCAGTGGGGTAGTGATTCAGACTGCTCCCCTTCTATAGATACTTCCCATGTACCTAAAGAGGCTATCCACAACAGAGTATCACGAGACGCCCTGGAAGTTGCAACTGGTCCTCCATGTATTGCTCCAGCGGTCAAGCCATCTGAGGTCAAGAAGTGCCCCCCATCTTGGGAAACCTATCTTAGGTCCCTTCCAACTCTTGTAATGAAACTTCCTACCTATAGACCTATTGCCGTGGGGGAGGATCAATGTATTGGTTCTATAGGGAGGCACCAGGAAGTGCTAAGATAGGCATGGTATCAATTATGTGCCCTTGCCTCCAAGACACCTATGGCCAATTTTGGTGATGAGACAGAAAACTTTCAGAGATTATTCATAAAGCTAGGTTATAGTGGCTTTGATTATTGATACGTAAACCTCCTTATCTTCCAAATTTTCATAGACAAGGAATAACTTTCTTCATGTAAGGAAAATCTTTCCTAGTTCAATTCTTCACATCATTAGGTGAAGCCATTCGAAGATGTTTCAGATGAAATAGATCACCCAACCGTTGATGATGTGAAGGATCATGATTTGGTGGTCACTCAAAAGGAATAGATATAGGAATTTGAGGCCCGCATGGCAAGGTTGAGGGCTCAATTGGCCTCCACAAGTTCTAATAATGAAGCTATTTAGAAGAAGGGGAGGGACCTTAAAGTTGTTATGAAACTGGTGTGTCCAATAGTCAAGGATGAAGCAGATGAGAGAGCCTCCTTAGAGAAAACTCTTGACGGCCCACGGCAACCACTTTCCATTTTTCTGGAATGGGCGAGTTGGGACTTGTTGTAGCTCTCCCCAAATAATAATGTGTACTTTTTTTCTTCATTTTAATACTTGGGGGAGACTCTGAACTGGGGATGTTCCTCCATTTTTTTTGAACTCAGTGAAACTTATTTTCCTTCAAATACTTCTTATTTTTCTTTTCCAATCATATAAATTAATCACAATCAATCCCATAAACATCATTTTGATCAGGTATTAATTTTAAACCATGATTCTAAACCAGTAAATTTAATGAATTGAACCGTGATCTAATTTTTGCATGATCCCTAGGACTCAGCGAGCGTAGTTTGACTATTGTTGAGGTTTTAGGCAAAACCTCACAATTTTTTTTTCTATTTCATTATTACCCTAAATTTTTCCTAAGCCTTCTTGACACGAGCTTATTGGGTGTAACTTGGCTTTTGATTAGGCCTCCCTTTTCATGTTTTTGAGCTTACAAGTTTCATGTCTTTTATAATAGCTCATGATTTTTTCTAAAACCATACGTGGTGTAGGATTAATAAACTAGTACTTGACATTTATATAGAGGTTCCCTTTATGGATTTCTACTCTGGTGAGTATATCGTCTTTTTTATGGTAGTTCATGGTCCTACCGATAAAACTTATTACTGATGTTTTAGGTTGATAAACTTTGACCAAACCTAATAGTGAAGGAGCCCCAATTCTGTATTCATCATCCAGGAATGTTCTGATATCCTTCGGGCATGGATTAGGCATTTTTCCTGACCATAAATTTGTAAATTTCGGACATTCATGAGGCTAGGAGCAATTTTAGGCATACAGGGGTAGGAGAGGAATCTCTTGAGGATGAATTTATCCTTTAATGACAGCTGTTTTACAAGAAACATATGTAGAGGCACCAGGGCATGATGTGCATAGTCAATCAAGGGGGTCCTTGGGACATTGACCTTCCATATATGATGGTATGGTAGGATTTATAATACATTGAATTTATTTTGATGTTGAGATCCATAGTGGGTGGCTAGTCTGAGTGATGGTGTCCAAAAATATTAGAGATTTGAGCAGGAAACTGTTAATTCACTATTCTTACTTGCATAAGAGAGAGCTGGTCCAAGGTCAGTTCAGTTAGGAACCTTTTTCTTGTCAGCGTATTTGGAAAGAGAAAGGTATGTAAGCCATCATCCCCGGGCTTTCCAAATCCAGGGGTGTGACTGGACATGAATGTCATCTGTGAATATGGAAGCCAGAAAGAACTCTCCTAAGAATTAATTTGCCTTTGATTGATATCTATTTTGTAGGTGGTATATGCAGAGCCTCCATGGCATGAAGTGCATAATCAGATAAAGTTGTACATAGGACACTGGACATTTATCTCCAAATGGATATGAGGGATTATGGATATGGGACCTCTCTAAACACGGTATATGACCTTTGACAAGGGGTGCACCTGATCATGTAAAGGGACATTTCTTTTAACTGAACTTCTCTGAGGAACTCAAAAATGAGTGGGGTCTTTTTTCATTTTCATGGGGATGAACATCACACATATTTATGGGGGTACTTTTATTTTACATAAACCGCAAAAGAGACCAGAGATAAATCAGGCTTGCATGTCCTGATATATCCAGTATGTGTGTAGTAATAAGAATATAAACCATTACCTTGTGGTCCCTTGAATCAAGAGAGATGTAATGGGGCTGGGAAACCATTGGGCATAATGATATAGAAGAGAACTCTCTAGGGGACAAACATTCCTTTTATTGATGTTCGTCTCATATGAATCACATATAGAGCCACTGGGGAATGATTTTCATAGTCAATAAAAGGTGTCCGTGGGACACTGGCCTTCAATCGCTCAGAGCACGAAGTTATAGGTATGGAAGGAGTGTAACCAAATATATTTGAAAAATTCAGGATGTGATTTACTCATGGAACCAGGTATCCCTTATGTAGATATAAATCATAATCATGGTAAGGAATTTGTCTTATATTTGAGTTACCATTTTATTTAATATCATATAGCCGGGATGTGGAGATCCTTCTGGGGAAGGGCACCGTGACATTCCTTTTATGGTCGTGCTGCTAGGACCCAACTGATGGAATGTTTTTCCATAATTTCATGGTGGATCTCTCGCTAAGATCCCTAATATCATGTGATCTATTATTAGTGTGAGAAACAAGGGATTACGGGGATTCCAGGTCACCACCTAAGAAAATAAAAATCAACATCAGAGGGCACTTTAGTCTTACAACCTTCCTACATAGTTTAACGTTGTATAGAAATGACAATTTTGGCCTTGCAGTTTAATGTTGTGAGGTGAGGAAATGGTCTTATGCAATATAGATTCACCTATCGACAATGATTCTGGCCTTGTAGATTAATGACGTGTGGTGAGGACATGATTCAATGCAGTTTAGAGTCATGCAACGAGAATGATTCTGGCCTTGGAGTTTAATGTCGTGCAGTGAGGACATGATGCTTTACAGCTTAGAGTCTTGTACCGAGGATTATTATGGCCTTTCAGTTTAATTTCATGTGGTGAGGAAATTAGGATGTGCAATTTAGAGTAATGTAGCGAGGATGATTTTGGCCCGGCAATTTAACATTGTGTGGTGAGTACAAGATGTTATGCAGTTTAAAGTCATACAGCGAGGACGGTTCTGATGTCATCAAGATAAATAAGAGAATTCAGTTAATCATGATGGGGATATTCTAGAGTTCCTTGGACATGAATTATGATAGAAGGTTCTGACCACATTCTCAGGGGGGAACTTGAATCAGGAGGGATGACATGGGGCTTATAAGCCATTGGGCACACTAAGATAAGAGAGGACTCTCCTCGGAACGAATTTTCCTCTGATTGATGGATATTTTTAGGCGACATTTGGAGAGCCATATGGGAATGATTTTAATAGAAAAACAAAGGTTTTTGTAGGAAACTGTACTTCCATCTTAGATGACCATAAATGCTTATGGGGATCCCGGTTTTCCCGGAGTACGGATTTCGACAAACATGAAAGATGTGTCTGGGAATGGAAGAAATACCTAGACCATGATTAAATGTGAACTACATGAGCTTCTATATAGATTTTTATCTTATTTCTAAGTGGAAGAAGGATCTTTTGACTTCTTATGAGTGGGAGGAATTTGAGGGATCTCGTAACATTGAAATTGGGTCACACATGACTCTCGAAGAATCTTGCAGTTTATTATCATGCGGTGAGGGCCTTTCATGGAATCCCCACCCAAGTCTAGATTATGCTCAGGGGATGGGGAATTTTTTAAATAGTGGATAGGCTTAGATGCTAGATCCATGTGTCACTACATATCCTTCAAGGGTAGGAAACAAGTCATACATAGTTATGAATGTTCCCTACAATGATTTTGTCCATGCGTAGGGACATGTGAGGGCATTTTTTTCAATGGATGGACCGGTGTGTCAGATTCGGGCATCACTACGTATCCTGAAAGGGCATGAATCAAACCACACATAGTTTTGAAACATTCCCTGTACCGATCTATCTTGGACATAAGGGTATGAACATTTTTGCTTCGTTTGATACAGCTGTCGGGTCTACAATATTTCTCTATAATTTGTTTGTGTAAGGGAATCCTTACCACTGATCCTAAGCTCATGTGAGTTATACTTGATGTGAGAAACAAGGAGTGATAATGGCTTACCGCATCCGTGTGGGGAGGTAGAGGGTATTATAGAGGCTTTTTTGGAGGGGGTTGGTCTACGATCAAAGATATAGGCATCCCTACGTATCCAGTAAGGGAAGAAATCAATCCATATGTAGTTCTCTGAGAGATCATGTAGTTTATCATCATGTGATTTATGATGATTTGTGTTATAAAGTTTAACGTCATGTAGTGAGTATATGAGTAACAATTTAATTTCATGTTTCAGGGACGAGTCCTTAAATTTTAACGTCATGTGGATGGACTATGACTCATAGTTTAGGGTCATAGTGTTTGGACCATGGCATCAACATTGCTGTAAATCATAGTTTAGGGTTATAGAGTTTGAACCATGGAATCTCATTTGTTGTAACTAATAGTTTAAGGACATAGAGTTTGCAGAGAATAATTTCTTGGTTAACCCCATTGTACAAGGAAAAGTTGACTACCCGTCTTTGGACATGTTCCCTTCTAGCCCTATATGGTGGGAAGTACCCCCTATGAAGGTAATTTGAAATGGGTGTCATCTAGTAGGTGGTGTGACCATATGGTTCAGAAATGGGGTTAATTTAGTTGATCTCCCTTGTAGCATTATGGATAAATGGAAATACCATCTGGTTGTGTGAAATGATAATGACCATTTCATCCTTTTCTAGATCAGCAAAGGTCATGCCTTCATTTACCAAAGCATCAGCTTGAGCATTTCAAGACTGAGGGACATAGGTCAACGTTGGTTTTGACTGGAATTCTGCTATTAGTTCTCAAACATGGTTCTACAAGGGGATGAATAATTTTTTCTTAATGACATAGTCACCATTGGCCTATTTGATTAGTATCTATAAATCACCCTTTAATTAGGTGTTTGAATTGTACATGAAGTTCCTATTCCAGGACCGTAATGAGGGTCAAATATTCTACTTCATTATTTGTGCACCCTTCCGAAAGCAGGAATGAGTAAGGTATGACAACCTTTTTAGGGGATACTAGTACAAATCCTAGACCCACTTTGTTGAGCTTGGTATATTCCATTATTTTCCCTATTGGGCTTCTGGAAGCACCACCAATGTACATTTCCCAGGTCTGGGGGTCCTCTTGGATGGAGAACACTTCTTCATCTAGAAGTTCAGCATCCAACGATGTTGTTTCTTATGAGGGGTGATTTTCTAGGAATCTTGATAACACTTTTCCTTTTATGACCTTCTGGGGTACATACCATATTTCAAACTATTCTAGGATGACTACCCATTGTGAAAGGCATCCAGTTAGTATGGTACAATTGATGATATATTTGAGCGGGTTACAGTAGGAGACCAAGTGGACCTCATGGTGTTAAAGGTAATGCCTATGTTTCTAAACCATGAAGATTAGGGATATGTAGTTATTTTTTATTTTTGAATCTTAAGTTTCAGCATCCATCATGGTTCGGATGAGGTAATAGAGGCTATTTTCACTACCGGGATCATTATTATGTGCAAGGAAGGTGCCTAATGATCGTTATAAGGTGGTTACGTACAAAATGAGTGGTCTCCCCTAAAATGGAGGCATCATCACCGACAGTATCATGATATATCTTTTAATATTTTTGAATGCTTCTGGGAAATAATTATCCCACTCATAAGTAATCCCTTTCTTAATTAACCTGGTGGAAGGTAAACATTTACCCACCATGTTAGCCATGAATCACCAGATGTAGGCTTGGTTCCCCTGGAGAACTCTCAACTCAGTGAGGTTGCGAGGTGGAGACATGCCAATGATGGATTTTTTCTTCTCAGTGGTCGACTTAGAAGTCACAATGAAGTATAAAAAAGATGAGTAATTTCTTAGAGGTAACACTAAATGCGCACTTTAGGGGATTCATCATTAAACTATGATGTCACAGTTTGTTGAATATAGTTTCAAGATCATCCATGTGGTTTGAGAGATGTTGTAATTTAACCACCAGATTGTTGACATAACACTCAATAAATTTTCCAAATAATTTCTTGAATATTAGATGCATGGCATGTGGATATGTGGATACATCATTTTTTATACCAAAGGGAATCACCTTATAACAGAAAACTCCTTGCGGGGCCCTAAAAGAAGTATCTTCTTCATCTCCTTGGGTCATCCGAATCTCGTTTTATTCAGAATATCCATCCATGAAATAGAGAGCCTCATATCCGATGGTTGCATCAATCAACATTTTCGTGATCAGGACTAGGAAATCATCTTTCCGGAAACACCGATTGAGGTCCCTAAAGTCAATAAAGATTCTAATATGTTTTTTCTTCTTTTTGACAGGGAATATGTCTTCTATCCAGATCAAATATTGGACTTCTTGTATAAAGTTGGATTTGAGAAGCTTTTCAACTTCGGCCTCTATTTTGGAAGCATGCATCATCTGGGTCCTTCTGGTAGCCTTCTTATAGCCCCAATGATCTTCTGGTAAACCCAGATGATGAGTGGTAACCTCAGGATCAATGCCTAGAATTTTTATGTCATTCTAAGAAAACACATCTTTATTCTTCTTTAGGAAGGAGGTGTAAGCCTCCTTATACACAATAGGCATAACCACATTGATCAGAGTGGGCCGTGAGACATCTTCAGTGCCTAGGGTTATCTCCCTAAGTTCATCGATTATGGTGGAGACACCTTCTTCAAATTCAAGAGGGGAATCTTTGTTGTATTCTTCTTATTCATTGTTTCTTCTAGAAACGGGGATGACCTTGTTTGTTTAAGGTTCAAACATTAAAATTAGTATCTAATGGGTTTATTCATAGAACCAGAAACATCCAATGATTCTATATCCATTTGGACCTACTTTCCAAAGGTAGTTTCTCATTAGTTTTGGACCGATGAGGCTTCAGAAATTGCATTGGCCTAGAGGGTGGGAGGTTAGACTCATCAAACCTTTTTTGGGGGAATTATTGTCTACTCTGGGAATCTCTTATAGATTTGAGTTATGTTCATGAATCCTTATAAATTTACCAAGTATGAAAATGAATTTTCCTTTAGATTTGGAAATCAATGATTGATATGTATGAGATTTAGAGAATCTTTTATATGTATTTGAGATTATTCATCGATAGAGAATCATCTATATTTATTAGATATTCTTATTAAATGGTATCCTTTAACACATTATATAGAAATCTCTTGGTCATTATGATAACCATACTTGTTTTAAATCCACTATGTGGGGCACTTGAAGTTTATTGTCGTTCATAAAGACAGAGATTATTTCAGATTTGGGATCGTACCCGCAGATGGGCAACCTACGTATCCTTGTTAGAAAAGGAATTAGAACCCACATAGTTCTAGTGATGAGGTATGAGGTTTAAGCATGATTAATGGCTCAAATAGAGATTTCATAATTAATTTTACACTATAAGCTTACGCGAGTCATGCTTGGTGTGAGAAACAAGAGGTATCAGTAAAACCTGACTATTGTGCCGTGAAAGATGCAATCATAAGAAATGATGTGGGGTTACGTATGTATGAATACACCAATAAATGAAGATTTGGACTTAGTTTAGGAAAGAATCCTAGGATCAGGGTCCATAAAGGTATTTGTACTTCTGTGGAGATTTGGGATTTTAACCCGAGACTTACTCCTGAAAAGGAAGCCCAAAATTTAAGAGGGACTTATGATTGGACTTTATTCTTGAGAAGGAAGCCCAAATCAAAAGATATTAGGACTGGGGATTACTCCTGAAAAAGAAGGACTAGATTTGGGAACTTGGGGCTTACTCCTAAGTAGGATGCCCATATTAGGGAACTTGGGGATTACTTCTATCGAGGATTCCCAAATTAGGGAACTTGGGGCTTAATCTTAAGGAGGATGCCCAGATTAGGGATGGATGAGGTTGCATGAAGGAAATCTCTAACCATAATGACATAATGTTATATAAATCACGAGGTTTTGAGAGATGTTCCATAGAATTCCTTTCAGATAAGGAATCCAACAAAGGAAACATACCATAAAAGACTTTGATTAGGGTTTTGATGGCTAAATATTGAAGTGGAGAGGTGGATTTGAAGAAAGGAAGTTAATTGGAAGGAGGCGGCCAAGTATTGGTCTGGCGCACAAGTCCTGGTCACGCAAGTATACTAGCGCGACATGAGTTCACTTGGGCGATGAAGAACCTGTGAAGTGATCCTTTGGAGACTTTGTATTAGAGCCCTTAGTATCATCCCTAGAGGCTTTCAGATGGGTGGCGAGCAAGTTTCCTTGAGAGGGAAAGGCGGTGTGCAAGTGTCATCACTTCCCTTAAGGGGTGGACACCTAGATGTGCAAGTATTGATGAATTCTAATACATAAGCCTTATTCTCCCTCTTAAGAGATTCCATTATAGGTAAAGAGTTACCTTAGAAGTTTTCTAAAGACTTTAGACGGAGACTTGGGCGACCAGATCTTAAATATGATTTTTGGATTTTTTGTCCATCAATTGGGGGGGGGGGGCACATGGGGTAATTATAGGCCACCTGAGGTTTGGGAGAAATTTCACATAGGGCGCACAAGTGACCTTCGTGCCACATATATGGTGTGCAAGTGACCTGCGTGCCCAAGGCTGGCATGCAGATATACTTGTGCGCCTTAATGCCTTCGCAATATTCTTGATGATTTTTCCCTCTTCTTTGCACGAGGTATTTCCCTTATTCCATCTCTAGACTCTGTGACAGAATAGAGAATCAAAAAAAGTCCCCCTCACAGTTGGATCCAAAAAAGGAAAGAGGGTTTGACTCTGAGGTAACAGAGAAAACCAAGGTTATTTGGGTGCGCAAGTTTTCAGTGCGTAGGTATTGACGCACAGGTTATGGTGCGTAGGGGTATGCCCTTTCCTAAAAATATGGGCGGCACTCTCACGCAAAGCACTCGGCTTCCAACGCTTCAACCTCTCGTCGTGCAAGTGAGCTCTCGTCATGCAGGTTCTGCTATCCACTGTTGATTACTTATTCTAAATTGTGTCTCACTTCTACAGAGGTATTTTGACTTGCACGACAATACCTGCACGCCCATACTTGCCCGACAGACTTATACTTGCATGCCAGGTTTAGACTTGAGCGCCTTAATGACTTAACCATTTTTTCAATTTCTTCACAAATTTTATGAAAAACCAACTTACTTAAAAGTTAATTATTTGATCTTTGTGCAGATTCAATGTCTCCCATAAGAATTTGATTAGCTGATGAACTGGCTAGCAAACAGATTGATGATATGATGAACATCATTGGCCATGAATATTATGATATATGCAATAGAAATCTCCGAGATTTGGCCAAGTACTTGAAGAAGTATCATGTTAATTTCCCACAGATCATTTACTTGACTTTATATGGCCATGGTCATCTTCAAGGAGTCAAAATTCCATAGCCAAAGAACTATCTCCCGCATTCTTGGTTTCAAACCAACACCAACTTTTCTTCATAAAATGTTTCGGTTGAGGGATCATTTACTAATACTAGAACAGTAGAGAAGGCCTACATAATGCATCATAGCCCTTGTGCCCCAGATCTGAAACCTCACAAGCCTGAGCTGCAACAACATTGTTATCCCTCAATCTTATGAAATTCTCAGATGGATCAATCCAAAGGATGGAAGAAGAGTTTGGACTTCCGTCCTAGAGGAGGTGTGAAGCCAACTTGGATGTGGGCATATTGGGTGCGGAACACCAGTGTAGAGTTTGTTGAAGATTTTAATGGAGCTGAAATATATGAAGCTGTCTAGGCTGGGTAGACATATGTCTATAGAAATGATAACTTTGTGCCGGAGCTAATCAGCCATTGGAGCCCGGAAACAAATTCCTTCCATCTGACTCATGGAGAAGTAGGAATCAGTTTGTGGGATGTCTACAAGATTTCAGGGGATCCAATTTTGGGCGATATACATGATGAATTCATCCCCCCCAAGGCGACCTGGAATGATTCGGAGAAGACTCCAGATTTGGCTCGAGAATTATTGAAATTTTTTCACAAGCTCAAGAATTCAAAGACCACCAGAACTAATTATAGAAAGGATATTAATCCAGAGGAATGGATGGATATATTTCTTATTAAGAAGAAGAAGAAGGGGACCACCTGTACTCGTCCTACCAGCTGGCCCAGAATATAGAAGTGGGGTGCTCTTGGCACATTCTGGCCAACCCTGGAAGCTGGATAATTTGGAAAGTGGGGGGTATGAAGTGAATCAAAGAATCTCAGAAAAGACCCATCTGGCAGGCTTCTTAGCCTTGTGGATCTACGTTTATCGTCTTCCAATCAGGGATTCAAATATAGGCATCAGGACAGAGACCTTCGTAGTTGCAGCCAAGTTGGCTGAGAGGAAAATGGATGGGTTGGCCACCCCAATTTTGACGAAGATTCAAATGAACTTACTTCATGTCTATATGGGTAAGTCCTCTTTGAGAATAGCGGGACCATTCCAAGTTTTGTGGGGATGGGTCGCCACTCACATCAGAACATTCTCTATACAGAGCAGAGTACATGTTCATGGAAGTTCTTTCAGGCCATCAGTGCAGGCATATTCTGGAATTTTTCTGTTGTCCCTCAACCCCTATGATACGAAGGTGAGGCTGAGCATGTTCAAGGAATTCCATTTATTTCCTTATGGAAACCCGCCAACCATGCAGTTTTTTGATGATGGAACAACTAGCATGGAGTTGAGTTCATACATACTGGCTTGCAGAGATGGTGTATTGGCCACCAGAATTGACGGAGAAATTATATTCGAGGCCTGTGATCCATATAGATTTACACGACAATTCATGAATCTAGATCATATTGTTGTATCCCCTCCTGTGCATGTCAGATTAGAGCAACATCCAATGGTTTCCCGATAGCTATGGTTGCTGACAACTATGGAGAAGGACGGGGTAGTGTTTGATCTACTAGTTACTTGAGCGGCAAGTAACTTGACTACATGGTATGCTGATGACTGGGTAGCATCATACCCTAAAGGGTTACTGAATCATCCAGTTCCTCGGGTGGGGAGAAAAAGAGAACTGTTGAGATAGAAACCCTTCGTTTGGAAGGTGACTCTTCCACACCCGGAGCTGATTCACCGGGTTCCTCACTCAAGGAAGATTCTCCGGATTCCCAAGACGGGGATGATGAGGCATGACATGTGTCAAAGCGGCCTCGTGCCATATATAATCCCCCTTTCAGAATTAAGAGACCAACTCCATCGACTCCTAGTGAGTTATATCATTTAGTCAATTTAATTTCCATTACTTTATAGTGCAACAAGTTTTATTTTCGTATCCTTTATATGTGATTGCAGGAGATCGGAAGAAGTTGAAGTCCAAGATTGTTGGACCCTCCCCGCAGCCTTATGGTTCACATGATAAATATCTACGACCCGAGGATGTCCATACATGGTGGAGTTTATATTGCGATGCTGAAACCGCCTGGCTAGACATATGAAAAGGGTTACACATCCCTGGAGTAGGTAATCATTAGGCTTCCACTAATATCTGTTTGAGGATAACCCTGATGAAGTGTGGGATTATATCAGAGAGCTGGAGATTCTCATATATGCCACTGATGATTCCATTCCTAACACTAAGCAGGTAAAGGAAATGATGGATCATGGAACCACTGAGGGGACTGGTGCTTCTGTAGATGAGGAGTGGCACAATGACATGGCTCCTAAATATGTAAGTCTCTTTCATTATTTGCTTTGAAAATTGATTTTAGTTAAAGCTTTATTACTCAAGGAAATTACTTTCTTCATCTTGTAGCTTGCAAAGAAAGGAACTTCTGAGGTTACTTCACCATAGTATAGCCCTGGTGGTACTGCCATCGGAGCTACTAAATCTCATCACGAGCCGGGCGTGGTATCTCTAGGATGGAAATCCATGGATAAGGAATTATAATGGGATTTTCACTCTCCAATACCTGTATTTGGAGGTGACTATGTCAACACACCCAAAAATCCAAAGAAGCAAAGACAACAAAGGAAGAAGTCCACAGATAAACGCTTCATCAGTAGTGGTATGTCCTTATGATAGTCATGAATCCTAACTCATGAAAATATTTCTCATACTTCGTGGGATTGCAGGGGATTCCTCAATTTCCCCTCTAAGGGAGAGGAATGACCCTCCTCTAAGGACGACAGAGGGTGCTGTTGAATAGTTTCCAATTCATGCTGACCTGGCTACTCCTGTAGTTGCTGCAAGGAGAGAAGAGCCTGCTTCTAGTAAATTAACAATACTTCATAGAATGTTGAATGAAAACATTAACTGACTTAAATTTTGTGATGATTTAGGTTCAACACCTGCACCAGAACATTTAGCAGCCACTGCAACTGATTCCATAATTTTATATGAAGAATCTGTATGGGTTCAGAGTCCATAGGATGAAGGTCTCCCAGAAGACATGTCAAATGCTCCCACTGGTGAGACTATCCATGAATCTGAGATATCACTGGATGAAATTATGAAACTTGGCGCATCTTTTGATGAAATTTTAGATCATGTTAAAGTACCATGTAATTTAAAAGAATTTGGACGTGAGTGTTATCCTTCATCCTGTTAAAAATTTCTTATTACATCTCTAACCATGATTGGTAGAAATGTGCAGTTCCGTCTAAGAAAGTTGCTGACCTGCCAATGCCTGAAAGGGATAGAGACAACCCTATTATTGAAGAGACACTAGCTCAAGTGGAGCTTAACCTATCAGAACTTCCTGAAACCTGTCTTGAAAATCCTGTTGAAGCTAAGAAATATGGGGATGAGCCTTCTCATGTTACTAATCTACCATGGGTAAGATATAATAATATTTATGGCTGCACTTAATTTTCAAGACAACTTAATCAACTTTTGTTATCCTTTAAAACATAACAAAACTTTCAATTGACTGTGTAGGGCCGTCAATTTAAGTGGCTAGATCTGGAGGTGAAGCCTCAGCCTTCATTCCAATGGGAGTAGAAAGTGACGTAACACGGGTTAGGGGGTAAGGAGTAGAACATGGAACTTTTTTAAGTGCATTAATCCCAGACTATATTCCCCCATGTGATAGTGATGCCGAATAAGACCCGAAGGTACAAAAGGCGCTCCAATTATCACGTTTCAAGGCATGAAAGAATATATAGAAGATCATATCTGAAGTCCCACTTGAAGAGTTGTCTTCAAAGATCCCACGACTATCATCCATGTTCATCATGTTGGGACTTGGAGGTTTTGGATATCAAGAGATTCATGCCGCGGTGAAACAAGTCATCTTAAGGAGGTATCAGGAGAAAAAGTACCATCAAGATCTGACCAGAGAAAGGCTGTTGAACAATATCAGAGAATTTGAGGTTGCGGTGTCCCGATCTGAGGATGATCATGATGCAAAGTAGAAGTATCTGAAGCATAAAATCAAGGAGAATGTTTTCCAGGAGATGAACCTCCAGCGACGGTTAGATTCTGTTACTGGGGAACTCGAACAGCTGAATAATTCACTGGAAGGAGTTCAAATGAATGGTATGAAAGCCATCACAGATGCTAAGAAAGCACTCCATCAAGATGAAAAGAGTGAAGCTGGTCGAGTGCATGAACTTCAAGTGGCTGCTGATGAAGTTCAAGATTCCATAAATCAAATGAAAAGTTATGTTGAAAGCATCTTGTAATTATTGAAAAAGAGAAGAGATTGTAGACTATGTATGTCCTTCTGACTCTTATGCATCAATGAAAAGCACATTCATATTCAATCATTGGTGCCTACATTTTCTTGATACCTGCTTTAAATAATTTTACCTAATTTGACGGGCCTAGTAACCATAGTTTGATTTTTTCTAGGATTATAAAAATAAACCTACAAACTTTGAATCTTTTTATTTCTCAATATTACCTAAATCATGAAAAATGAATGTTCAATGAACTGGGACTTGACTTTTGTTTAGATTTCCCTTGTCTTTTGTGGGCAGTTTAAATTCATGCCCGTCAGACATAAAAAAGGCTAATGTTTAAGGTCGAATATCTTTGACCGAATGAAGAATGGATTAAAATTGACTCAATTCCTTGACAATTTTTCTGAAAACATATTACCACATTAAAGTATGGGGGAAAAATGTAAACTATGACTTAAGAAATTTTGAATCTGAGGAATGATATGAAAAAGGGATAAAAGGCATTAGAGGAAGTATTTCCTAATATTGAAGTTACCACTATTTGACAAATCCGTTAGGGGGTTGAATTTTGCAGGGCCACTTAAGGGAATTGGCTACATAGCCAAATAATAGAATCTTTTGGTTGACAGGTCCATTATGTAGATTAATTATGCAAGGCCACCTAGGGGCACATGCTGCATAGTCAGGAAATAGAACTCTCAGAAATTTTACTTTTCTATTGCTAAAAATCCAGTGGAAGTTTATGGAGATTCAAATTTTCCAAAGCATAGGGTTTGCTGTATGGAGGGAGGTACTTGAATTTGGAGAGGATCTTTCCAATTAATATTTTAAATAATTAGATGAATGTTACTCCTAAGAAGGTCTGAACCAAACGTAGGGAAGGGGAATATAAACCATAGACATAAATACTGTCAGATCATGAAAAAGAGTATGGGAAAAATATGTTATGAATGGATTTTTTTGTGAATCCCTACATATTGTTGTTAAGACAAATAAGTACAAAAGAGGTTTTCCTACCAATAATTAAATTACCACTATTTGAAAAACCAGTTAGGGGGTTGAATTATGCAAAGCCATTTAAGGGCATTGACTGCATAGTAAAATAATAACATATTTTGGCTGACAGGTCCTCTATGTAGACTACTTATGCAAGGCCACCTAAGGGAACGTGCTGCATAGTCAGGCAAAAGAATTCCCGGGTATCAGAAATTTTGTGACCATAAATCAAGAAAAGGGTTATGGAGATCTGGAAGTATTTAAGGTAAGGAGTATGACACATGAAAATGGGTACTGTACAATGAATGAAGTAGATACATAGACCAATACAGACCATAATCATGTTGTGGCTGGGTCCTGAATTGAGATGCTGGACTTCACTACATATCTCATTAGAATGAGAATTAAGCCAAATGTAGTTCTTGAAATATAGTTTAACTTCATGTGGGATGAGAATGTAAGATATCATAGTTTAGTGTCATAGAGCTCGAACCATAATAAGGAATACACATTGTGTGTTTCATAAACCTGATGTTAATGAAGACCAGGGTTTTCATACCACATTCATGTTTTCACAGGGGGACTTTTCCGCCAAGGGACTGAAAGTGGAATTTGGGGTTATACCCAAAGACTTGGGGATGGATTCAAGGGATTCTAGAATGTTCCTATGTATCCTATGAGGACGGGAATCAAGCCATACGTAGTTATTGATAAACCCTCTATACATATATGGTTCGTACAAGTGAAGGGTGAAAGGGAACTTTAGTGAGATGATGGTTTGACCCAAGATTAAAGGTTCGGGCATTACCATGTATGCATGTAGTTTTTTAATATGATATGATTGGAGATCAATGAAAATAATTATTCCCACTCAGGTGAGGGTGTCAAAGACTGTGGTAGTTTATTGTCATACATGAGAAAATTACTAATAGTTTAGGGTCATATGCATGGATTGGTGCTACACAATTTAACGTCATGTAGCTAAGAATTATTGCTATGCAGTTTAATGTTTTGTAGTAAAGTAAATGGGAGACCATATAGTTTAACGTCATATAGAAATGATGATGATGAACCAATGTGAAGGTATTGGTTTTGGATGCGGCTTCATGACTCAACATCATATGAGATGGAGGTGATCCGATGTGAAGATGTTGGTTTTGGGCTTGAACCTCGAGAGGTTGCCTACGTACCCAGCCTAGAAGGAAAGGATCAAAGTCTTCGTAGTTCGATTAAGAATGAATTGGTGATCAAGTTGTACTTGAGGACCACCCGAAGATGGTATTGGTACTTATTCGTGTTTAGCGTCCCAGAGAGGGTATTATGGTTGAAGTTTTACTCTAATATCACGTGAGTCATACTCAGTGTGAGAAACAAGAGGTAGCAAAAACCCTAACGATGCACAGTTTAATGTTATGTAGGACATATAAGGGACTAGAGATAGTATAACATCATTTTGGATGATAAAGGGGTTGTGCAGTTTAAAGTCTTGTAGTGAGGACTATGGAGGGGACTATGCAGTTTAATGTCATGCAGTAAGGACAATGGTGAGGACTATGCAGTTTAATGTCATGAATTAAGGAAAATGGAGTGGACTATGCAGTTTAATGTCATGCAGTAAGGACAATGGAGGGGACTATGAAGTTTTATGTCATGCAGTAAGGACAAGTGCTTCACAGTTTGGCATCATGTAGCTCGGACTACACAATTTAACGTCATGTTGGATGAATTTGTATTTGTGTTACACAAAATAATTCTTCATGAATCTTGCATTGGTTGGAGTTGTAATGAGTTATCCATCTATTGAGATTAAAGAATAATCTCCATTGGAGTAGACCTTATGTATTGAATAAGGTCCTTCCCACTTTGGATCAATCTTGGGAGGTTTCTTTCCTGGTATCATTGGAGTTCTGAGGACCAATAACAATTCTACTTGAATGAATGAACTAAGACAAAAAAATTTAATGAAAGCCCGTGCTATTCGATTTTGATAGTATTACCAGTGGTACATGGTGCATAATATTTTTTCATCTAATCGTTTCAATTCATACAATCTATTTTGGGATTTTTCATCTGTAGATTACTGATAAAAAATGGATACTCTGAGTGAAGGTAATTGAACTTCAATGGGAAAGACTGCTTCTATTCCATATACTAATGAATATGGAGTTGACCGAGTAGCAGTGCGGGTGGTGGATCGATAATCCCATAAAGCATGTATAAGTTTATCAGGCCATGATTTCTTATCTTTATCCACCATCTTTTGCAGTATGTTTGAAAGAGCCTTATTGAAGGATTTTATTTGTCCACTGGCCGCTGCCTGATACCGAGATGAATGGTTGGATTTGATGTTGTATTATTGATACAACTTCCTTACCTTGAATGAACAGAAGTTGGGGCCATTTTTTGTCTATATGGTATTATGGAAACTAAATCTAGTAATAATGTTAGACTTGATGAAGCTAACAATGATTTTAGAACTATCTTTTTTGAGAGGTATTTCCTCTACCCATTTGGAAAGGAAGTCAGTAGTAGTAAGAATATACTTAAACAGCTTGGATGTAGCTAAAGGGTAAGGTCCTACTATATCCATTCCCCATGTGGTAAATGGCCATGAGTATTTTGCTATATGAATCAACTTGGGGGGGTTTGTGAATAAAGATGGATCATACTTGGCAAGAATGACATTTCTTAGTGAAATCAACACAATCTTGTATCATTGAAGGCCAAAAGTATCCAAGCCTTCGAATTTGATCAGACAGTCCATGTCCAGACTGGTGGGCACCAAAAACTCATGCATGTAATTCTTTCATGGAAACCATTGTCTCTTCACCATCAATAAATATGAAGAGAATTCCATCAAAACCTCACTTGAAGATAATTTTTTTCTAGGAGATCTGGGCTATCATAAAGAGTAAAATTGAACACACGTCGCCAGACTTGTTCTTTCCCAGCTCTATCAGGTGGGAGTGTTCCATTTTGAAGCTGTTCCCTGATAGGTGTCATCCATCCTGTAGTATGACCATATGGTTCAGAAATGGGACTAATTTCATTGAACATAAGGTGAAACTGTATGACGATGGGAAATACTGATGATTGTTTCGTCCCGATTTGGATCTGCCAGAGCTGTGGCTACATTATCCAATGCATCAGCTTGGGAATTTTGTGATCGCATGACATAATAAAATGTCAGTTCTGAAGGAAATTCCACCATTAACTCTCTGACGTAATCATACAAAGGGATTAAATATTCTTTTCTGATGGCATAATCCCCTTTGACTTGTTCGATTACCAGGTCTGAATCACCTTTCACCTTTAAGTGATTCACCTATTCCTGATGCGCCAACTCCAATCTTGCGATGAGAGCTTGATATTCTGCTTTATTGTTTGTACCGCCTTCCAAAAATAAGAAGTAATAGGGTAGAACTTCCTTTTATAGGGAAATAAGTACAATTCCCGACCCAACTTTGATGAATTTTGGATCTTCCATTTTCTTCCCTAATGGACTTCTAGAAGCACTATCAAAGTACATTTCCCATGTTTCAAGATTATATTTAATAGAGAATAATTTCTCATCAGGAAGTTAAATATATAAATATGTATCTTCTACTGAAGGGTATTTAGAAAGGAAATAAGTGAAAGCTTGGTCCTTTATTGCCTTTTGAGACACATACTAGATATCAAACTGCTGTAAAATAACTACCCACCTTGCCAGACGTCCTGTAAGAATTGGACAACTAAGGATAAATTTGAGTGGGTTATTGAGAGATACCAATTGGACCTCATGATGTTGCATGTAGTGTCTCAATTTATGAACTACAAAGATTAATGGTAGGAAGAAATTTTCAATACTTGAATATCGAGTTTCTTCCTCAAGCATAGCATGAATGAGATAGTAAAGACAGTTTTTATTCCCAACATCATTCTTTTGGGCAAGGAAAGAACCCAATGATCACTATAAAGCTATCAATAAAGAATAAGTGGTATTACTTAAATAGGTGGCATTAATACTGGTTGAATCAAGAGATATTTCGTAAGAATATTGAATGCCTCTTGACATTCTTTAGTCCACTGGTATGTTAATCCATTCTTCATCAATTTGGTGAAGGGTAAACATTTTCCTATCAGATTGGTAATGAAATGACGAATATAGGTCACGTGTCCTTGATGTCCTCTCAATTATTTCAAATTTCAAGGAGGTGAAATACCAAGGATTTATTTTGTCTTTTCTGGATCGACTTTGATACCACAATGGCATAAAACAAAGCCGGGAAATTTTCCTGAGGTTACCCCAAAAGCACATTTCAAGGGGTTCATCTTAAAATTGTGTTGTCGATGTTTGTGAAATATGATTTTCCAATTATCCAAGTGATTAGAGCAGTTTCTAGATTTAACCACCAAATCGTCCACATAACATTCAACAAATTTCCGTAAAAAGTGTTTGAAGATACGGTGCATGGAATATTGATATGTTGCACCTGCCTTCTTCAGGCCATAGGGCATTACCCGATAGAAAAACACACCTTGAGGGGATCTAAAGGCTGTAGATTCTTCATCTTCTGGATCCATTCAGATTTGATTATACCTAGAATATCTATCAATGAAGGAAAGTGCATCATAGCCAGCTATTACATCAATTAAGAGTTCTGTGATCGTAACTGGAAAATCAACCTTGGGAAAAAGCCGATTAAGATCTCTGAAATCAATGAAAACTCTAATTTGTCCATTCTTCTTTTTCACAGGGACAATATTAGCTAGCCATTTGGGATATCTAAATTCTATTATGAAGTTAGCCTTGGTAAGCTTATCAACCTCAGCTTCAATTTTGGAGGCAAACGTTGGGTGTGTTCTTCTTGCGGCTTACTTGAATCCTTGATGTTCTTTTAGAAAACCCAAATGATGGTTAGAAACATCAGGATCAATCCTTGGCATTTCTGTATAATTCCAAGAAAATATATCTTGTTATTTATTTAAAAATAAAATACATATTTCTTACTCTTCAAGAGTCATGGCCGCACTAATTAAAGTGGGGAGTGGATCTTCTTTTGTACCCAGATTTATTTCTCTGAGTTCATCCAAAGTGGTAGAGATACCTTCTTCAAATTCTAGAGGAGCATCCCTGATATCCTCCTCTTCTTCTTCAATTTTTGTTACTTATTTTGTTTCTACTTGCATAGTAGATGATGAAGCCGAATTTCCATGATCAGGAGAGAAGTTAAAAATTGAACATCCTGAAGAAGAGGCTGCCATTTCTAACCCTATTAATGATGAAGGGTCTTCCTTTGGTAATAAATAGGAGATGATGGATTGAGAATCGACATCATCGTTTATCTTTGACATTGCTATAACTTCTTCTGGCCTGGTTGATGAAGTACAAAATTGCTGGATTTCAGTGGATGAAATGAAGACATCTCCATTTGAGCTTTCATAATTGCCTGATGAATCAAAAACTTCTACCATGCTGTCTGGCTTGGTTGCTGTAATTGACATTATGGAAGTTTCCACAAGAGTATTTGGATTTTGGTCTATCCTATCAATCTGACTGATAGGCAACATATAATCTGTACTCACATGTATGAATGGGTTTACTGGAATCTTTTCCAAACCATATGGAGCATTAATTTTGGTAACCTCCTTTTTTGTGGATATATCCTTTACCTCCATGTGATAGAATTATGCCTCAATGTATTGAGATTCACATTTTTTTTAATGGGGATTTATCACCATACAATGTCCTAATTTGACCATTGAAACAATATTTGAGACATTGATGGTATGACGAAGTTATAGCCGCATGTTGATATAGCCAAGGTCTTCCAAGAAAAATGTTGAAGGATGTGTCATGATGAACAACCATGAAATATGAATTGGATACAAGGTCCCCAAACTGAGATCTGAGTGTAATCTCGCCCAAGGGTTCTTGTTCATTTTTATCATATCCTTTCAACATCAAAGTAGAAGGAGATAAATCAGATTCAGTGAGGCCCAATCGACGAAGTGTACGAATAGGGATGAGGTTGAGTCCTGAACCATTATCAATGAAATCTCGTCAGATGTCTATATCATTGAACTTTCCAGATAAATACAAAGGTCTAATATGTCCATGAACAACATCCTATTCATCTCCATCTGTAAATGATATCACTGCATGACATTCTGTAGGATCATTCTCTACATGGTAGACTTAAGTCGTAGCAATTTCAGTTTCGAATTACTAAGGAATTGAAAAATCCTCAATGAGTGCCTCCCGAAGATCCTTTTATATATTCAAGGCATCTAGAATTGATAAGTTAGACGGTACTTGGGACAAATGTTTCAAGACATCATACTTTTGGTCCAAAGGTCTGAGTTTCCCAACAGGAACATGTGGGTTTTCAGGTGCCTTAAAAGTTGATTATTTGGAAGTAGATGCATCTTTTATCAGGGTTGGAGTTGGAAGTACTCCTGGATTTGGAAGATTACATTGACTAGATCTATTTATTTTCTGAGTGGAAGAAGGTGTAACTTCTAACAGATCTTCCAAAATAACTGTGCCAGGATTGAATCTTCCATGTGTGGAAGAAATTTCTTGTTCGTTTTGAGCCCCCTGAAGGGCTCTGCCACAAGTTTCTACTACATATACAGTTCTAGCAGGGGTAGGATTGAAATAGTGGATTCTGGAATATCCATGTCTTCCTCAGTATCCTAGAACTCTAGAACTCCCTCTAATCCCTCTGTTTGATACATGGAACTCATGCTCATCAAGATCGAAACTGTGACTGGAATAAGGATCTATTAAGTGAATCTTGTTAATAGAACCAAAGATCAACTCTTCATCTGATGAAGATTCTTCCTAATTAGCCAGTTTAGGCTTTTCCGTTTGGTGGGGCAGTGCCCGTACTTTTGAAGTAGATGACATAAAATCTTCCAGAGTCAAAGACATCTTAGGCTTTGACACGAGATCATGTTCTTCTGACTGATCTTCTTTCTTTGAATTATGTCATCTCTTTGAAGATTTTCCTTCTGAAGAAGGAATTTTTTCTTTAGCATTCATAGCAGAAGACACAATTTGTTTCATTAACTGCGTTTGTAAAATGGCATGAGTTCAGTTGATCATTTTTCTAACCAGCCAATCATCATATTTCTGTGCATTTTTTCTCTTGACTTCATGCCGCTTTCCTTCTTCCTCTAGATCTTTCACAATAACACATGCTACCTGGGATGACGAACCTTTCAGTTTTACCTGTCCAGAGTCCACCAATTTTCGTAGGAGGTCTTTGAAGACAAAACACTCCTGAATGGGATGCCCCAACATCCGATGAAATGGGAAATAGTTGGGAAGGTCTTCATCTCCTTCCTTGTTCAGCCTTTTAGGCCTTGACAAATGACCCAAATTATTTTCCAAAACCAAAATGAAGTAACCAGAACATTTTCATTTCAGAAAGAATAAACTTTGTTCTTTAACTCCTCAAATTGTTTCCGTCTTTGATCTCTTTGATCATTTTGATGAAACACCTTTTGTTGTTGACGGTCACGAGGTGGAGCCCTCTGATAGGATGAAGGTTTTGAAGTTGAAGCAGGTACAAATACTTGTTTAAGTGTAACTGTAGCAGTCTCTGCTCTCCCCATTCTCCTTCCTGGAGATGATGGAATTACATGAGTTTTAGCCTTAGTCTCTATAAGAGAATCTTTGATTTATTGAGAAATTGAAGTAAGGTCTCAAAACCCTCCTGTGTATTTCATAGGGATCAATGGTGTGCGTAATTCATCACGCAAATTTGTCACATAGATTGCAAACAATTCTTTTTGAGGGAGTACTAAGCTTAAGGAATATGTTAATCCCTTCCAACGAGCAATGAAATCCAAAAATCTTTCATTTTCCCTTTGCTTACAATTTGCAAGATAAAAAACTGTCGTCTTCGGTAACCTTGAGAGAAATTGAAGAAGGAATCGTTGATGGAGATCTTCCCACCCGATAATTGACTGGGATTGCAAGATTGTATACCAGACAAAAGCAGGCCCCTGTAATGACTGTACAAAACACCTGAGCTTAACTGCTTCTTGTTGTTGAGGAGTTCACATCATAGGATCACAACGAGAAACAAAATGCGTTCAGTGTCAGTATGGATCTCCTGAACCATTAAAAATTGGGAATGTGGTACTTGTAAAATCTTATAGGGGAGGACTTGTATCCACCCATTCAGGGTAAGCTCTCTTTTCTGGTTGAATTTGTGCACATTTTCCCCCCATAGATTCCAACCGAGCTGTTATTTACTCAATGGTAGTTATTAACTTTTGAGAAACATCTGGTTGATCTTGGAACTGAGCAGGTGAAATAACTGGAGTTTGGACAGGTGTGGTGACTGGTACTGCAATTGATGGTAGCACTACCAGTTGTTGTTGCGCATGACCCACATGATTAGACCTGTGTGGGTATACTTGTAAAGGAGGATATTATTGATCCATCTCAGTAGCTTCAACATATTCCCTTGACTGACTGACTCCAAACTTCTTAGGAGGAAGACTACCTTGAAGTAATTATACATTCAACCTCCTTAACTCCTTCATTTCTTCTTCTTGTTGTGCAAGTCTTTGCTCTAGTGAGAGTGATTGGCCTTCCCTAGAGGTAGGGTGGGACATAACCTTATTTTTACCCTTTTCCCTAGCATGTGCCTTTATGGAGTATGGAAGGGCATTTCCCGAAAGAATATCTTGCCTCTGGGCAGCCCTCTGGCTTCTGGTACACACACCTTCTTCATTTACTTCTGTTTACATAGCCTCTTGAACATGAAAATTTTCATCTGATCCCTCTGAGTTAGCCTCATGTTCTGGGGGATCAGTGACAACGACATTGATGAAATATATTGATGCATAACGCATTGCATCCCTTCTATCGGAATTTCTATGATACAGTCTTCTCCCATGTCCTTGGTGAGACATTGCCTTTTGTTGAGTTGATCCCTCATGAACATCTTCATGAACCGTAATTTGGAGGGAATCACCTGATAATTCAGCTATGCATTCCTCTTGTGGATTCTTCCCTAATCGAGAGAAGACTGACTTTCAATGAGGAAGATATTGAGGATTTGAAAAAGTCCCCAGTCTGGTGGACTGGGGAAATTCCTACTGTTCCTGCTCAACTCCTTGAATCCTATTTGTTGATTCTGAGGGTTGGGTTAAAAGATTCCCCAGTCTGGCAAGATGATGTGGTTCTTGAGATGCTCTATATGAGAATTTCTTAAAAGCTCTCCAGATTTTGTGGACTTTAGTCCAGAAATTAGCCAGATGCATCAACCTACATCCAATCAAATCACCTGGCTCAAATGACTGTTGGATGATTTCTGACAATTCCGTCACCTGATGATATGTATGCTCTAAACTAGAAGCCTATTCGATATTCTCATTTTCTTGATGCAAGATTAATTTGATAACTTGTTCTTTGTATGCCTAACTTTGGGAAGAACTAGTTGAGGCTTGTCCCTGAGCAAGACTTTGATTACACACAAAACCAATTGGCTGTGGCCGGCCGTGGACAATAACATTGCATGAGGTCACTTTTGGAAGGCTTTGTTGACTGGAGAGTAAAATGAAATGTAGTGATCCATGAACACCCCATCCCTTTATATGAATACTATATGGGGGATTGGTAATTAACTGGATTAACCTTTTTAGTACGCCAAAGCATGCACACTGAAGGGATCTCTACTGCTTTTCAACCTTTGGATATTGGGAAACTGAGAGAGATGCCAAATTGATTTGGCATTGTAACACTTCTATTATCTTGACATGATTTTCATATTCATCATAAGATAATATTTTTCTTTTCAAGTGACAAAGAGTTTTCCACATGCTAAGACGAATAATCGTGAATACAATATTCCATCAACATTTTTGGAATATCATTCTGAGAGTCATCCAAATGCCAAAACATGACTAGTAATTCACCTTTCTTCTGTTTTTTTCTCATATTCAACGCTTCATTGTTATCATTCGATGAAGATTGTTCTACATGATTAGACCAAAGATGGTGCTTTTTGGTTGCTTCATCAGATTCTACAATATTGGTAGAGAATTCATTAATCAAATTAGAAGATGAATGGCCATGGGGCGGTTCGGAGAATTACTTACACCCCGGGCTATCTTCTGACTGAGAATGTATTTCACCTGCTAGCAGTAAATCATTGGACATGACTGGCTTTACATTTGCAAGTGCCTCAAGATAATAGGGCTTTCTCATTATTGCATTTTCCTTTGAAGAATTTTCCAAGAAATGCGTATTACTACTGTGGAGAGGACTTTCACAGCTAAATTCATCATCATGGGGAGAACCAACTTAGTGGGTTACAACAAAATATGGAATCTTTTGCTACTTTATCTTCTGGCCACACAGAGGGTTATCGTGGTTCTCATGTGAAGATGATACTTCGAGATTGACCGAACTTTCATGAAGAAAGCCTTCATGAGGAAGTGTCTAACGAAGACCTTCGGAATTATTGTTCCCACTATTGGGAAATAAGATAGTATAATCTTGGGTTGCAATAGATAATTGTCTGAGGGCTTTATGAACTCCATCATCATGCAAGGAATTATTACAAATTGGCTCTTGATTTCTTGATTGTGCTGGACGGGTCTTTTTCATAGACTCCTTCTTACTCACTTTGGAAACCAATTGTTGACGAAAGTGGTTATTATGGATAGGTGTACGTGCCTGCTCAGGAGAAATGGTCTGGTTAGACTGATTGTCTCCATTCAAATTGGGTTTATGTGCCTGACTTGATTGTCCATATGACATGGGGGAGTATGCCCTACAACCCTCTTGGAATAGGACAGAGGTGTGTATATGTTCCGGAGTGATATGTTGATGAGTCACTCCACTAATAGAGATACATTTATGATTCCTTCCCTGTGATTGTGCTGAAGTTGTTATAATATTCTGATAGGCATCCAGAATATGGGAAGGGATTTTCTTCTACACTTTCACCATTATCAGAATGTGCTTGGTGACTTCATCTTTCAGAAAAGGAATATACATCCATTCTGTGCTTGGATTAGGTGTGTATTTCTTCTACTGTCCTCAGTTTCATATCAGCCAATTCTGACAGTACTCATGTGTGGGGGCAGAGAGTTGAGTCTACTCCAAATTTGTCATCGGATCTTTCCGAACAACTTCTCCGGGTGCTACCAAACGAGAATGTTGGCAGGCTTGATGAACATTGGTAGGTGTATGTGCCTACTGTGTATTCTTAGTCAAGTATGGTTGATGAATTTCTTTCAATACTGGTAGATGAGACATCTGACAGAATTGTTGATTGTAAACAAGTGTGTGTCCCTACTTATCAATTTCCACCATATTAGATTGGTGAGCTTCTTTGGATGCATCCAGACGAGCCTGTAGACTGGTTGATGAATTATAAACAGGTGTATATGTCTGCCTATAGTACTCTTCTGGAATTGCCTAGAGGGATTGGCATGTCACTTCCAAACGAGTCTACTGGGAAGTAATATCAGGATGGATGGGTGTATATTCCCGCTTGCTGTTTTCCATCAAGTTGGAATGATGGACTTCTTTAGAGGGGGCAGAGGTAAGAACCTGCTCCCTGTTGGCCGAGTTTCTCCTCTGAAATTTCATCTTGCGTGCTCGGGACTGAGGAACCTGAGTCGAACCCCTAAAGGCAGCACCCTCATCATGTTGAGGGCACACTACCACACGAGTCTGGCAGCGATTGTTGATGGGATCCCTCGGGAAGGACTCCTGTCTTCTTAAATTAAGGCCTTGAGTTACCTTCTCATTCACCTCCCCATAATATGGGAGGGACTGGTGATTGAGTTCTAGGGATAACGACCCAAAATTATTAGAGATGGTGGTTGGCACCACCTGCTTCTTGACCACTGGTAGTCGCTGTCCGGACAACCAGGGTGAGTTGTTAACTTGGAGGGCTTTTTGAGTGGCCTCTAGAGTCAGAATGGTACCATGTTGTTGGTATTCCTTAAACAATGCATTTGAAACCCAGCGTTGAAGATGCTGAGTAGGTGATTTCATCCTCAGAGCGGATGAGGATCCAGTAGGAGTAGCGGCCGAGGCATTCACAGGTGTAAAATTTTAAGAATCCATTTCTGTAATGCAGAGAGATCTTGGAAAATAGTTCCTGTTTGATATAATAGAAATAATCAAGATAATTTCGTCCACTACATCTTTTGGATGAGCACATATGTTATTGATTATTTTGTTGGCCCCCACATTAAGTTAAATAGGGTCCTAACAAATAAGTAAAACATCATTTAACTTGGTTAAGGATTCACGCCGGGTTCACCATTTTATGTTTCTTCTAGAAATGGGGATGACCTTGTTTGTTTAAGGTTCAAACATTCCAATCGGTTTCTAACGGGTTTATTCGTAGAACCGGAAACATCCAATGACTCTATATCCATTTGGACCTACTTTCCAAAGGTAGGCTCTCATTACTTGTTGACCAATGAGGCTTAAGAATTTTCTTTGGTCAAGAGGATGGGAGGTCAGAATCATCACACCTTTTTTGGGGGGAATTATTGTCTACTCTGGGACTCTCTTATAGATTTGATTTATGTTTGTGAATTCTTATTAATTTACCAAGAATGAAAATAAGTTTTCCTTTAGATTTTACTATCAATGATTGATATGTATGAGATATAGAGAATCGTTTATATGTATTTGTGGTTCTTCATCAATAGATAATAATCTGTATTTATTAGATATTCTTTGTAACACCCCAAACTTCTACGGTACACTTCTCTTTGAATAATGCGATAGCGTGTGTTGTACGCAACACCGAGTTCTAACAACCAATCAAACTAGCCGTTATGAATAGTAATACCTACTTTTTAAAATTATATATATTTTATATTTCAAAATGGACTTCATTTTTGGATTCGGAATATCTAATTTATCCTAAGGTTAAATTTTGGTACTTTTCGGATAACTTTCATATTTTGATGATTAGTGAAAATTACTAAATTTTAATTAAAAACAACTTTTTTAATAAAAATAATTAATAGTGATAAATTATGAATTTTAGTAGTTTTAAAGTATATTTAGAATATATTTTTACCATTTAATATAATGTTGGTCATTGGACATAATTTTACAATTAAACCGAACATAAACAAGTGTCAATCTTTTGATAGTTATTATCTCTTAAAAACACGCTTTTTGTTTTGACAACGGGAATTAATTTTAAATTAATTTCTTCCACTTCTGTGTTTTGAATTTAGGAAAATGGATTCCATATTTGGAATCAGGATGTTCAAATTGTGTAAATAGGTAACTTTTATTTTTAGACATTTTGAATAATTACTGCGGTAAATATTTTATTTACCATGGTTAAGGGTAAATCCGGTAAATAAGGGTTAAAAAATAATATTATAATAATACTAAATTACCCTAAAACATGTCGTAACCCTATTGGTTGATACATGATCGACCATGGGCATCTTTGGGTCGATTTTGGGACCCCATGGATCCACTTGTAAGTGATAATGACACTTTATTTTAATTAAGTTAAAATGAATACAAAAATGACACAAGCATATATCTTTTAGAAAAACAATTGTTACATAGGGCTATATATGTTGGATTTTAGATTATAAATATTCATTAGAAAGCTAAAGAGATTTCCTACATAATGAGATTTTATTTATAATTTTTAGACATTAAATATTTTATTTTATTTATGACACAATGATGATGAAGTAATTACTATAATAGTGAAAAATTAAAATAATTGATATTATAAATGCCCAAATAAATATAATATGAAACTTTTAATGAATTAAACTAATTTTATAGGATAATAGAATATATTAGGATTGATGTAATTGACTTTTTTCGAAGTAATCAATCTGTTATGAGTTTCACAAAAATCAACTATTGAATAGTGTCAAAATTGACATAAAAGAGTTCTTAAAACAAATATTATATTATTAATTGATACTAAATTCCTAAAAATCTAAGGTTCGGCCAAGAGACTTATATCATGATAGGTTCATCATTAATGGACCACCTGGGGGTCGCTTGGATGTATATAGTAAGTTTATTAACAATATTATATAAAAATACAAAGAGACATTGTAAAAGTGAAACTAATTAACTTAGAGTTAATACTTAAAGATAAGGTTAATATAAGTACCCAAACCTATCTAAATTCTATTGGTTGAGTTGTTTTCGACCCATACCCACCTTAAACTTTGAATAGTCAACTTTGGAGCCATTTTAAACTGAATATGAATTTATTATAAACTAATATCTCTAGCTTTTCCAAAGGTGCCCCTCACCCCTCTTATAAAAGTGCACTCCTCCTTCTCATTTCTTCACACCTTCAAAGCCTTTTGGTTCGGCCAAAATCTGCCCAAATACTCTCCCAACTTCCCTCACTACAACCTAGGGGATTTAGTTTGATCATAAAGCCAACCTAAGGAGCCCTTTTGATCAAATCAAAAAGAAGAACCCGAAGAAGAGGTAATGATTTCACCACCCTTTTCTAAGTTCATTTCTTCTTCCACTTCTTCTCCCTTTGTTGTTACCATTCTAAAATAATAAATCCAGTATCATATATATACTATGATGTTATTATAAATATGGTACAACCATATTCAGTATTCTATCCACCCTTTGAATAACATGTCACCATACGTGCGTACGTACGGCTTACCGTCTCCACGTCGTGGTGTAATTGTTATTCAATATAATATTATTTGGATGGGTATAATAATGACGTGTAACTCATGTAAATAATAAATATAAAATGTTAATGATTCTGTATATATGATATACCATCCATTTATATATTATTTTAATATCAAAAGAATGATATTGTCGCTCGTGCGTACGTACGGACTACCGTCTCCACGAACGCGATGAGATTCATTCTCCATCGTATCCATTCAAGTATAATTATCATTTGATGATTTAAAAATGATGTTTAAGGAATTGATATCATTCTGGATAAGAATAATATAAAACCTATCCTTTACAAACATGTCTTACGTAACAAAACATATAAAAGAAAACAAGTAGGTTAACACCCGAAACAACGATAATACTAAGATATTATTATCAAATCAATATTAAAATATCATATATGATATCATATTAATGTATATGATTATTGTATAATTTAATAACAATAATTTCACCATTATACAAGAGGTTAACCTACCCCAACCAAGGAAAAGTACAAGGTAAGGTTTATTTCACAATCTCTTCATTATCCGAGGTTGTTTATACGTAATAATCTGCTGGGATCTCATTATCATCCACATCCATGTTTCTTCAAAATGTATTTCAAAACATTTTTAAAATAATATGGGTTAAAGTCATTTATACCCTTGTTTTACTTTTTATAAGAGGAATCTTTCTGTCGTTTTCAAAACAAGGTCCTTTTTAACCTTTTCGACAGAATTAAGGTAAGTATGTTTTTTAACTTATACGGCGGGTGCGGTTATTTTCCGCCGTTATAAAATATTCAAAGCTTTCCTTACAATATTATAAGAATATTTTCAAAGAAAATGTTTTATTTTATATGGATCTTAAATGATTTCAAAATAAAAGGAGATATTTCTTTAAAAAGAATTTTTATTTCATCTATGTCAACATCCTTTGATGGATTTTAAGATTATTTGAAGTTGATTTATTGAGATACAAAACTTCTATATTGTATTGAAGGTTTTGTGATATATTTTACTGTGGATGTGCTATTTTTATACCATTCATAGTTTATGGTGAAAGTATTGACATTTCGTAGGCTAGTTTTAATACGAATGTTTATGTTATGTTTAAACCTTTTCATATGGGAATGCATTGGACTTAATATGTGACGGGTGGAGCCCGCTATAGTTCCTCGATGCATCGGTAGATCTCATGAGAGAAACTAGTGTCTTGTCACAAGGCCTTGAAAAAATCTTATTTGTAGTCTTGGCACGAGGCCTTGACTATGTGGTTATGATAGTCTGGCATTATGCATTCCAACATTATGAAAGTAGTTATTGATTTTTGCATGTGATTATTCGATTAGTAGAATATCCATGTGAATAAGTAAATGGAATTATTTCATTTTATTTATGCCATACCATGATGAATGTTCATGTTTGAAAGGCTTTTGTTTTAGTTATACATTGCCTTCAATGTTTATTCTTATTTATGAAAGTTTCCGCTATATTGTTGTCCCTACTGGGCATTTGAGCTCACACCTTTTCTATGTTTTATTTTTCCCAGGAAGTGAAGAAGTAAATTATGAATGACCTGCAGGGATGTTATGTGGGGATATGAGTGTGGATTATGGAGACATTATGTTGTTGTAGTAGTTTTTCATTTTATGATGTAATGTAAAACTTATGAATATATCTAGTGTTTCCAAGGCTACTAAACCAATCGGTCTTTCGAGATTTGATCTTTCTTGTGATCATGCCAATGTTATGTAATAATGCACCGACTCTGGGTAACTAGGGTCGGGGCGTTACAGTTGGTATCAGAGGAAGTTTATTACAAACCTTGGAAGCTAGATTTAGATAAAATCCGATTAGAGCACGTAGACCTAAGATGAACTTTGAGGATTAGTGTAGAAGAACTTCCTAGATTTTTGGTATTGTAGGGATTTTGTGAGTTTTATGAGCAATACATCCCTGTCTGGATACGAGCAGGCAGAGGCGGCTCTGGCACAGATGTACATAGGGGTAAAACCCGAAAACACCGCTTTGAGCTAGACTCGAACGGGAACTGGTGCACGACAACGGGCCTTGCTGCACTCTTGGTTACGACACTCCCCGGGGATATGCTTAGGATAATTCTCATTTTCTTTACAAACCATTATGAAGAGTTTATGAGTATATACATCCTCAAAGGAGACATTTTTATGATTATGGATTATATCCATAAATAGTTCAATTTATGATAAGTGTTTTATAAGTATGGGATTATGTATTTTGATTCATAAACTGATCTAGTTTATTCCATTATTTAGAAATGGCGCATAGTGGAAGAAATGGAAACTGTATCAATGCACGTACTCCATGTAGGGATTGCCCTTCTGCTCAAGATAATTATAGTGGAGCTGGTGATGCAACTGGAGCCGATCAGCTAATCACCATACTGGGACAACTTACTCAGGTTATGAATAATAACCTTACCCGTATGGAGCACCCTGATCTGCAGCGTGGAGGATCAATGTTAGATCGATTCATGAGGCAAAAACCACCAACGTTCAATGGGAATACAAATCCCTTAGTAGCCGAGCAATGGATAAATTCCCTAGAGAAAATATTTCAGGCTTTGGGGAGCAGTGAAAGGGAAAAAGTTATCATGGCAGTTTACCGCCTCACTGGAGATGCTGATCAATGGTGGTCATTGATTCAAAACATGAAGGAAGATGATGAAGTATCAAATATGGAATGGAGGGAGTTCAAAGATCTGTTTTTAGAAAAATACTTCCCTCGCGACCATCGAGCAGATATGGAAAGGCAATTTCTAAGTCTGAGACAGAAGGAGGATTAGAATGTCGCAAAGTATGAGGCTAACTTTACAAGGTTAGAAAGGTACGCTGGTGATTATATACGTAACCAAATAAGTAATATTGATCGTTTCTTTGATGGGTTAAAACCATTTCTTCGTCGAGCATTAGTCTCACAATCCTTTTCATCATACAAAGACATTGTCTCATGTGCTATCAATACCGAAAAGGAATTCTCTAAGTCTTATGACTTTAAAGCAAAGCAAGAGAAGAAGAGACCTGCTGATCAATCTGGGAATGGAAATAAGGGGAAGAAGGGAAAGGTTGAATATCCATCCTGTGGTAAATGCGGGAAGAAACACCCTGGTACTTGCTTGAAGGGAATGGGAGTCTGTTACAAGTGTGGTGAAAAAGGCCACCAAACTCGTGATTGCAAGGGGAAGAAGGAAGCTACCAACGTTCAGTGCTACAATTGCAGGGAGATGGGGCATTATGCGAATGAATGTCCTAAGCGTCAGGAGAACTTACCTCAAAAAAGGCCAAGGGATCAAGGCCAGACTTATGCTATCACTACTGCTGAGGTAGAAGCTCCGAAAGACGTGGTGGCAGGTAATTTAATGGTTTCCTCAAGTTTATAAAATGCATTATTTGACTCTGGATCGTCGCATTGTTTAATATCTTCCCAGTTTGCTAAGAAAATTAGATATTTCCAATTTGATTTAATAAGGGAGTTGTCAGTTAAAACTTCTAAGGGAAGTATCAGTGCAACAATGTTTTGTGAATCAGTCCCCATTAGAGCACATAAATTTTCTTTATCTGCTGATCTCATCATCATACCTATGATTGAGTTTGATATAATCCTCGGTATGGACTGGCTTTCGGACTATGATGTGAAGATTTATTGTAAGAAGAAAGAGGTTACGATTCTTGATGATAATGATAAGGAACACCTTATTTTTAGAGCAGAATCATCACCACCTAATTCTTATTTAGATCCACCCCCAGTAGCTCAACTTAATTCAATTATTGGGGAGGAAGAGAATGAAATAACTGTCGGTGAGGAAAGGAATGTTCAAATAGAGGATGTACCTGTTGTGAAAGAATTTGTAGATGTATTTCCGGAAGATTTACCTGGACATCCTCCAGAACGAGAAGTTGAGTTTTCCATTGATTTAATTCCTGGATCAAGGCCTATATCGAAGACCCCTTATAGAATGGCCACTGTAGAATTTGTTAAACTAAAGAAACAACTAGAGGAATTGAGTAATAAGGGATTTATTCGCCCTAGTGTTTCTCCATGGGGATCCCCCGTTCTTTTTGTTAAAAAGAAAGATGGATCTATGAGGTTATGTATCGACTACAGGGAGATCAATGCTATAACGATAAAGAACAAGTATCCCCTACCTCGCATTGATGATTTATTTGACCAACTACATGGAGCTCAATACTTTTCAAAGATTGACCTTCGATCTGGATACCATCAGTTGTGTGTAAAGAAGGAAGACATTCCGAAGACAGCATTTCGAACCAGGTACGGGCATTACGAGTTTTCTGTAATGCCTTTTGGATTGACTAATGCACCCTCTGTATTCATGGATCTGATGAATAGAGTTTTCAAGGAGTATCTCGATGAATTTGTGGTGGTATTTATTGATGATATATTGGTATACTCCAAAACCTACAAAGATCATGAAAATCACTTGCGCATTATCTTGAAGACTCTGAGGAGGCATGAATTATATGGGAAGTTTAGCAAGCGTGAATTATGGCTTCAGGAGATTTCTTTTCTTGGACATATTGTCTCTAAAGATGGAATCTCTGTTTATCCTTCTAAGACCAAGGCAATCCAAGAATGGCCAGCACCTACGAGTATAACTGAGCTACGCAGTTTTATTGGTTTGGCAGGTTATTATCGACGTTTCGTCCAGAATTTTGCCCGATTGGCTAACCCATTAACGAAGCTCACACGTAAAGGGGTTAAATTTGTTTGGAAAAAAGAGTGTGAAGAATGTTTTGAAGAACTGAAGAAAAGATTAGTCAATGATCCTATATTGACTCTACCATCGGAGAATGATGGGTTCGTTATTTATAGTGATGCATCGAAGAAAGGACTTGGTTGTGTCCTTATGCAGAATGATAGCGTTATTGCCTATGCATCACGACAGTTGAAAATTCATGAACAAAACTATCCTACTCATGATCTCGAGTTAGCAGCTGTGATCTTTGCTTTGAAGATATGGAGGCACTACCTCTATGGTGAAAAATGTGAGATTTATACTGATCACAAGAGTTTGAAGTATATTTTCTCACAAAAAGAACTCAACATGAGGCAAAGGAGATGGTTTGAATTACTCAAGGATTATGATTGTACGATACACTACCACCCAGGGAAGGCAAACAAGGTGGCAGATGCTTTGAGTAGAAAAGACCATGGGGTTTTGAACAATATGAGAATTGAAAGGGATCCAATTTTCATAGATCTAGTGAAGATGGACATGAGAATAATCAGGGAAGGTGAAACATCAATGCTTTTTCAAATGGTTGCCAAACCATCTTTACTAGAAAGGATTAAGAGTTCTCAGACCGATGATGAAGAATTCCAAAAGAAGATTAAAGCTGTGAATGATGGGAGATTGAGAGACTTTGTGTATGAAGATGGAATTTTGAAATTCGGGAAGAGACTTTGTGTTCTCGATTTACCTGATCTAAAAAGGGAATTGCTGGATGATGCTCATAGTTCCAATTTCTCTATACACCCTGGGAGCACCAAAATGTATAGAGATTTGAAGGAACATTTTTGGTGGGACAACATGAAGAGGGAGATTGCTGATTTTGTGTCAAGATGTATGGTTTGTCAACAAGTGAAAGCTGGAAGGCAACAGCCTGGAGGAGTCATGCAACCTCTTCCCATACCGGAGTGGAAATGGGACAATATTACGATGGACTTTGTCACGGGGCTACCAAAGACTCCTAGAAGGAACGATGCAATATGGGTTATTGTTGATCGTCTTACCAAGTCAGCACATTTTCTTGCTATAAGAGAAGATCTACCCCTGGAACGTCTAGCAAGACTATATATTAATGAAGTTGTGAGACTTCATGGAGTACCCTTATCGATTGTTTCTGATCGTGATCCCCGTTTTACTTCAATATTTTTTGAAAAGTCTTCAGAAGTACCTGGATACTGAACTTCATTTGAGCACTGCTTACCACCCTCAGGCAGATGGACAAACAGAACAGACTATTCAAACCTTAGAAGACATGTTGAGATCTTGCTCACTTGACTTTCAGGGTATGTGGGATCAATATTTACCACTGGTAGAATTTTCCTATAACAATAGCTTCCATTAGAGTATTCAGATGGCACCATATGAAGCATTATATGGAAAGAGATGTCGTACACCAACCTGTTGGGATGACGTTGGTGAAAGAAAACTTGTAGGCCCAGAACTGGTGGAGGAAACGGTGGAAAAGGTGAAGGTAATCCAAAATCACATCAAAGCAGCTCAAAGTAGGCAGAAGAGCTATGCCGATAATCGAAGGAAGGATTTGGAATTTCAAATCGGTGATCATGTTTTCCTGAAGGTATCTCCATGGAAGGGATTCATACGTTTTTGTAAGAAAGGTAAATTGAGTCCCAGGTACATCGGACCTTTCGAAATTCTAGAACGAATTGGGGCTGTAGCTTACCGATTGGCAATGCCGCCAAGTCTCTCCAAAGTTCACGATGTGTTCCACGTATCTCTGTTGAGGAAATACATGCCTGATCCAATGCATGTACTCACCTATGAGGAATTAGAACTGGAACCCGATCTTTCCTATTGTGAAGAGCCCGTCAGGATTCTTGATACGAGAGAACAAGTACTGAGAAACCGGACGACGCGTCTGGTAAAAGTTTTGTGGAGAAACCATAAGATGGAAGAGGCAACGTGGGAACCCGAGGAACTTATGATGATGAACCACCCGAGTCTTTTCATGCGATATTATTCTAGAAATTTCGAGGACGAAATTATTTGAAGGAGGGGAGAATGTAACACCCCAAACTTCTACGGTACGCTTCTCTTTGAATAATGCGATAGCGTGTGTTGTACGCAACACCGAGTTCTAACAACCAATCAAACAAGCCGTTATGAATAGTAATAACTACTTTTTAAAATTATATATATTTTAAATTTCAAAATGGACTTTATTTTTGGATTCGGAATATCTAATTTAGCCTAAGGTAAAATTTTGGTACTTTTCGAATAACTTTCATATTTTGATGAATAGTGAAAATTACTAAATTTTAATTAAAAACAACTTTTTTAATCAAAATAATTAATAGTGATAAATTATGAATTTTAGTAGTTTTAAAGTATATTTAGAATATATTTTTACCATTTAATATAATGTTGGTCATTGGACATAATTTTACAATTAAACCGAACATAAACAAGTGTCAATCTTTTGATAGTTATTATCTCTTAAAAACACGCTTTTTGTTTTGACAGCGGGAATTAATTTTAAATTAATTTCTGCCACTTATGTGTTTTGAATTTAAGAAAATGGATTCCATATTTGGAATCAGGATGTTCAAATTGTGTAAATAGGTAACTTTTATTTTTAGACATTTTGAATAATTACTGCGGTAAATATTTTATTTACCATGGTTAAGGGTAAATCCTGTAAATAAGGGTTAAACAAATAATATTATAATAATAATAAATTACCCTAAAACGTGTCTTAACCATATTGGTTGATACATGGTCGACCATGGGCATATTTGGGTCAATTTTGGGACCCCATGGATCCACTTGTAAGTGATAATGACACTTTATTTTAATTAAGTTAAAATGAATACAAAAATGACACAAGCATATATCTTTTCGAAACAAAAATTGTTACATAGGGTTATATATGTTGGATTTTTGATTATAAATATTAATTAGAAAGATAAAAAGATTTCCTACATAATTATAGTTTATTTATAATTTTTAGACATTAAATATTTTATTTTAGTTATGACACAATGATGATGAAGTAATTACTATAATAGTGAAAAATTAAAATAATTGATATTATAAATGCCCAAATAAATATAATATGAAACTTTTAATGAATTAAACTAATTTTATAGGATAATATGATTTATTAGGATTGATTTAATTGACTTTTTTCGAAGTAATCAATCTATTATGAGTTTCAAAAAAATCAACTATTGAATAGTGTCAAAATTGACATAAAAGAGTTATTAAAACAAATATTATATTAATAATTGATATTAAATTATTAAAAATCTAAGGTTCTGCCAAGAGACTTATATCATGACAGGTTCATCATTAATGGACCACTTGGGGGTCTCTTGGATGTATATAGTATGTTTAGTAACAATATTATATAAAAATACAAAGAGACATTGTAAAAGTGAAACTAATTAACTTAGAGTTAATACTTAAAGATAAGGTTAATATAAGTACCCAAACCTGTCTAAATTCTATTGGTTGAGTTGTTTGAGACCCATCCCCACCTTAACCTTTTAATAGTCAACTTTGGAGCCATTGTAAACCGAATATGAATTTATTATAAACTAATATCTCTAGATTTTCCAAAGGTTCCCCTCACCCCTCTTATAAAAGGGCACCCCTCCTTCTCATTTCTTCACACCTTCAAAGCCTTTTGGTTCGGCCAAACTCTTCCCAAATACTCTCCCAACTTCCCTCACTACAACTTAGGGGCCTTAGTTTGATCAGAAATCCAACCTATGGAGCCCTTTTGATCAAATCCAAAGGAAGAACCCGAAGAAGAGGTAATGATTTCACCACCCTTTTCTATGTTCATTTCTTCTTCCACTTCTTCTTCCTTTGTTGTTACCATTCTAAAATAATAAATCCAGTATAATATATATACTGTGATGTTATTATAAATATGGTACAACCATATTCAGTATTCTATCCACCCTTTGAATAACATGTCACCATACGTGCGTACGTACGGCTTACCGTCTCCACGTCGTGGTGTAATTGTTATTCAATATAATATTATTTGGATGGGTATAATAATGACGTGTAACTCATGTAAATAATAAATATAAAATGTTAATGATTCTGTATATATGATATACCATCCATTTATATATTATTTTAATATCAAAAGAATGATATTGTCGCTCGTGCGTACGTACGGACTACCGTCTCCACGAACGCGATGAGATTCATTCTCCATCGTATCCATTCAAGTATAATTATCATTTGATGATTTAAAAATGATGTTTAAGGAATTGATATCATTCTGGATAAGAATAATATAAAACCTATCCTTTACAAACATGTCTTATGTAACAAAACATATAAAAGAAAACAAGTAAGTTAACACCCGAAACAACGATAATACTAAGATATTATTATCAAATCAATATTAAAAGATCATATATGATATCATATTAATGTATATGATTATTGTATAATTTAATAACAATTATTTCACCATTATACAGGAGGTTAACCTACCCCAACCAAGGAAAAGTACAAGGTAAGGTTTATTTCACAATCTCTTCATTATCCGAGGTTGTTTATACGTAATAATCTGCTGGGATCTCGTTATCATCCACATCCATGTTTCATCAAAATGTATTTCAAAACATTTTTACAAGAATATGGGTTAAAGTCATTTATACCCTTGTTTTACTTTTTATAAGAGGAATCTTTCTGTCGTTTTCAAAACAAGGTCCTTTTTAACCTTTTCGACAGAATTAAGGTAAGAATGTTTTTTTAACTTATACGGCGGGTGCGGTTATTTTCCGCCATTATAAAATATTCAAAGCTTTCCTTACAAGCTTATAAGAATATTTTCAAAGAAAATGTTTTATTTTATATGGATCTTAAATGATTTCAAAATAAAAGGAGATATTTCTTTAAAAAGAATTTTTATTTCATCTATGTCAACATCCTTTGATGGATTTTAAGATTATTTGAAGTTGATTTATTATGATAAAAAACTTCTATATTGTATTGAAGGTTTTGTGATATGTTTGACTGTGGATGTGCTATTTTTATACCATTCATAGTTTATGGTGAAAGTATTGACATTTCGTATGCTAGTTTTAATACGAATGTTTATGTTATGTTTAAACCTTTTCATATGGGAATGCATTGGACTTAATATGTGACGGATGGAGCCCGCTATAGATCCTCGATGCATCGGTAGGTCTCATGAGACAAACTAGTGTCTTGTCACAAGGCCTTGACAAAATCTTATTTGTAGTCTTGGCACGAGGCCTTGACTATGTGGTTATGATAGTCTGGCATTATGCATTCCAACATTATGAAAGTGGTTATTGATTTTTGCATGTGATTATTCGATTAGTAGAATATCCATGTGAATAAGTAAATGGAATTATTTCATTTTATTTATGCCATACCATGTTGAAAGTTCAGGTTTGAAAGGCTTTTGTTTTAGTTATACATTGCCTTAAATGTTTATTCTTATTTATGAAAGTTTCCGCTATATTGTTATCCTTACTGGGCATTTGAGCTCACCCCTTTTCTATGTTTTATTTTTCCCAGGAAGTGAAGAAGTAAATTATGAATGACCTGCAGGGATGTTATGTGGGGATATGAGTGTGGATTATGGAGACATTATGTTGTTGTAGTAGTTTTTCATTTTATGATGTAATGTAAAACTTATGAATATATCTAGTGTTTCCAAGGCTACTAAACCAATCGGTCTTTCGAGATGTGATCTTTCTTGTGATCATGCCAATGTTATGTAATAATGCACCGACTCTGGGTAACTAGGGTCAGGGCGTTACATTCTTAGTCAATGGTATCCTCCAACACATTATATAGAAATATCTTGGTCATTATGATAACCATACTGGATTTAAAGCCACTTAGTGGGGCACTTGAAGATTATTGTCGTTCAGAAAGACAGGGATTATTTCAGAGTTGGGATCGTACCCGCAGATGGGCTACCTACATATCCTTATTAGAAAAGGAATCAAAACCCACGTAGTTAAAGGGATGAGGTATGAGGTGCATGATTAATGTCTCAAATAGATATGTCATAATTACTTTTACACTCTAAGATCATGTGAGTCATGCTCAGTGTGAGAAACAAGATGAATTAGTAAAACCTAACTATTATGCCATGAAAGATACAATCATAAGAAATGATGTGGGGATTACATATGTATGACTGCCCAAGTAAATGAAGATTAGGACTTAGTTTAGGAAAGTAGCCAAGAAGTAGGGTCTATAAAGGTATTTGTACTTTTAAGGAGATATGGGATTTTAACCCGGGACTTACTCCTGAAACGGATGCCCAAAATTTAAGAGGGACTTATGATTGGGTTTTATTCCTGAGAAGGAAGCCCAAATCAAAAGATATTATGGTTGGGGCTTACTCCTAAAGAGGATGCCCAGATTAGGGAACTTGGGGCTTACTCATAAAAAGGATTCCCATATTAGGGAACTTGGGGATTACTCATATGGAGGATGCCTAGATTGGGGAACATGGGACTTACTCCTAAAGAGGATGCCCAGATTAGAGATATTATCGTCTTAAAAGATGAGGTTGAATGAAAGACTTCTCTAACCTTAGTGACATAAAGTTATATAAATCATGAGGTTTTGAGATATGTTCCACAGAATTCCTTTCAAATAAGGAATCCAACAAAGGAACCATGCCATAAATGACTTTGAAGTGGGTTTTGAAGGCTAAATCTTGAAGAGGAGAGGAGGATTTGAAGAAAGGAAGTGAATTGGAAGGCGGCGCGTAAGTATTGGTCTAGCGCGCTAGTCCTGGTTGTGCAAGTATACTTGCGCGACAAGAGTTCACTTGGGCGATGAAGAACCTGTGAAGTGATACATGGGAAACGTTGGATTGGAGCCCTTAGTATCATCCCTAGAGGATTTCAGAAGGGTGGTGCAGAATTTTCCTTAAGAGGGAAAGGCGGCGCGCAAGTATCTTCACTTCTCTTAAGGGTTGGACACTTAGACGCGCAAGTATTGATGAATTCTAATACTTAGGACTTATTCTCCCTCTTAAGAGCTTCCATTCTAGGTAAATATTTACCTTATAAGTGTTCTGAAGACATCAGATGAAGACTTGGGCGACCAGAGCTTAAATATGAGTTTTGGTTTTTCATCCCTCAAATGGGGGGACCACAAGGGGTATTTATAGGCCACCTAAGGTTTGGGAAAAATTTCACTTAGGCCGCGCAAGTGACCTACGTGACACATATCTGGCGCACACGTGACTTGCACACCCAAGGCTGGCACGAATATATACTTGTACGCCATAATGCATTTGTAATATTCTTGATGAATCTTTCCTCTTATTTTCTCAAGGTATTTCCCTTAGTGCATCTCTGGACTCTGTGATGGAACGGAGCATCAAAATTCATCTTCTTTATCTTCCTATTCTTCCACATCTAATGGGTTTAGTATTCTCAAGACAAACTCTCCAATGCTTGGAGAGAAATCATTTTTTGACATAGTGAGTAAGGTGACGATAGTTTGGGATCTTGAGGATGGGTCAGGTGTATCTTTGTTTGAGAATTTTCTAACATCAGGGGAGTCATACCACTTTTTCATGTCATTACACATGGCAGCCGTAATGATGATCATGCAGAAAATTGTGTCTGCATCTGAAATTTCAATTATTCATTCAACTTGGCTGATGGGAAATACATACACTTCCCCAAGCTTCTAGAGGGGGTCTGTAGGAGCTACTTACAATCCATTTGGGGCAGTGATCCAATCAATTTCGTTGACTGAAGAATGTTTTTCTTCCAATTCATAGAACCTTGTGTAGATTTAATGCAACTTACATGATTCTAACAGGGATTTATTAGTGTGCAATGTCAATTTTTTCACATTATTGAAATATTTGATACACTAAGGGTATGATGATGGAATTACTTCATGTTGATGTAGCGAAGACCTCCCTATCAAGACGTTAAAGTTCTTACTTTTACACACTACCAGGAACTCAGAATCTCACATGAGGTCTCCAAGATAAGTTTTAATCTTGATTTGTCCAAATGATTTCTATTTGATTTTGTTATATCCTTATAAATTCATGGTGCAGGGTGTCAAGTTTTCCTCATCATATCCCATTCGATGAAGCGTTCATAGCGAGAAGATATTGACTCTAGATCCATTGTCAAGGAAAATCCTATGGACATCAATTCCATTTATCTTGCCCGACACATATAGGGGTTTGATGTTCTCTTGCAAGATAGAATCTTCATCCTTTTCTATGAAGAAGATGAAAGTGTGACAATCATCAGGATAGGTCTCTATTTGATAGACTTTGGCTGCTACTACTTCATCCTCAAATTCATGAGGACTTAGTAAGGATTCAATTAGAGCCTCCCCACGATCTGAAAACAGACTTAATGCATCTAGGATTGATATCTTCATGGGTAACGAAGCCAGCTTCTTTAGAATATAACACTTATCCTCTAATGGTTAGTGATTCACAGCTCCAGTTTTCTCTTCACCAGACACTTTAGGGGGTTGGGATTTGGAAATAGATGGTTTGGCCTCTGTGACAGGTGCTATTGGCGCTGTGGTCCATTATGGGTTTGGAAGAACTAGTCCGCCTCTATGCCTTGGGTGATTTGGAATTTATTATTTCTCTGATGGATACTCTAAGAGAAATGGGCTTGAATTTCTTCTAGTGGGGGAAGATGAGCATTCTGGTTCCTATTGTGTATGTCTAACGGTCTTTTGTGAGTTTCTATAACATTAACAATTAGAGTTATGGGATGGCTAGGAATTTTACTCCTACCATGATCATTCCTTCTAGGAAACCTTCATAATATATGGCCTCTTCTTCCAGATCTCTGATTGGGAATGGGGAATTCGAGTCTGTGGCCATAGTCTCCATCTGAGAAGGGGTCTATCAATTGAATTAAATTAATGGAGACGAAGACCAGTTCTTGATCTGACAATGTTTTTGTCTAACTGTCTCATTTCTATAGTGTTGTTTGATGGGGAAGTGCCCGTTGTACCAAGCATGTTGGTATGAAGTCCAAAAGTGTCAACAATGGTTTCGGCTTCAGTGTCACCCCTTCTTCTTTCTCCTACTTTCTACCCTTCTGGTCCTTAGAGGACTGTAGGTATAATGATGACAGTTGTGCTACATCAGGAGATATTGGGGGCATGGTTGGTTGTTTCAACTGTGCTTGGAGGATTCCATGAACTTGGTTGACTATTTTCCTTTTCATCCAATTGTCAAAATGTTTCTCCTTACTGGTGACTATTTTCCATCCCTCTTCTTCTCTTGAGTTTGAGGTGGAAACATACACCACATGTGCTAGCAGTGGGCCCCAATTGACTTGCCTGGAATCCAACATTTTTTAAGATATCCTTGAAAAAAAATCATTCGTAGATGGTGTGTCCCAGTATCTAATGGTAGGGAAAATAATTTGGACATTCATTGAGACCCACTTCATTAGCTCTCTTTGGAACTGGTAGCTAAAGAAATTTTCAATTCATGGTGGCTATGATGTAACTGCAGACCTGGTCATCTCAAAAGGAGTAAACATTTTTCATTTTCTCCTCAAACTACTTGATTTTAGCACCCATTCGCTCATATTTCTGAGGTGGGGGTTGATGTTGGCCTCTAGGGGTTCCCTCATGGTTTGGTGGAGGCCTCACAAATGGAGCTACTGTTGGGGGTATCTTAAGCATGGAATAATTCAATTCATATTTTCCCACCCATTTCACTAGGGGTGATGGGGACATTTAGGACTTGATATTTTTCTGCTAGGAGGAGTCTTTAATCCTTTGGAAAATGATAGAGAAATATCAGAACCTACTTGTGTACTTCACCAAAATGAGCAGTGTTTGTAATTCATCATGAATGTTGTTGATGTACTTGGCATGAATTTCATCTTGGGGGAGTGGAGGGTTTAGAGAATAAGTTTGACCTTTCTATCTTGTAATGAAGTCTCAGACTCCTTCATTCTCTCACTACTTGCAGTTTATGATATCTCTGATCTTTTTCTTAGGCCGCATTAAACTAAAATTAAATAAAAACTAATTCTAGAGTTCCTCCAAATTCTTGATTGAGTTAGCTAAAAACTAGTATACTATATGAAGTCCATTCCCTTTAGGGTTCACATGAAGCATGTGAGTTTTACTACTTCTTGCTACTCCATAGTTCATATCGTGGGGTCATAGTAAGAGGTTTAGTGCATTAAATGTTTTTCTGGGTCCCCGGAGACATTTAATACTGGGAATACAGGGTTTCAAAAAAAATTCGGTGGTTCAACACTGCTCAACCAATCAGTATAGGATTTTTTTTCTCTGGTTATATCACAGTGTGATACCCCTACATTGACTCTAGTCGAGATATTAGTTGATTGATAGTGTTCAATAGCCCTTGATGCATATCCTACTGGGCTAGGGCTGGTGTGACAATGGCTAAATCTAGGCATGCCAATGCTTCTAGAATTTGAGGTGGATACCCAGCCAGGGGTATCCTTTGTGGGTTTACCTGAATATATTCTGGCTACCTTCCCAATGGGGGGGGGGAGTCTTGATGTCCTTCTAGGGTTGGGTTTAAGTAGGTTGAAGGTTACGATATTCGATTGTATAAACTTCCAATCTTGGATTAATTCACCAGGATGAGTACCTATGGAAATTGAACCTCTTCTGGGAACACCAGCTGACATTTCATATGGGGAACACATCTAGTGAGGTAGCTCCCTTAACGAAGCTCAAAATTAAATCTCCTGAGCAATTTTATTTATTCATCCTTCTTGGTGAAGATTTCCTTGAGAGTAAGGGACACATTCTCATGGGTATGAGGAGGTGGGTCATAGATGACCTTGGATTTATGATTCTATCTGTTGGGATTTTGTGAGGGATGTAGTGACAAATTAACTAAGGGGACACCCAAATTTAGGATCACTCTCTTGTTCCGGGTGTGCACACCATTAGGCTTGGTGTTGGATTCCTCCGAGATGGAACCATCTTCCTTTTCATCCTCTCACTCTTTATCATTTTCTGTGATATCCATGGGGTTTATGTTTACCACGTTCACTGATGCATGCCGCATTGGGGGTGGGGTACTCGGTTCCGAATGGTAGGAAGGATTTCTAGATCCGTTGTTTTATTTTCTCATTCCATTAGGTTGAATTCTTCAAGTTTATTAGAAAATATTGTACTAATGGGAGCCCTGATCCGACCTCATGATGTGCCTTCATCTCCTAGGGCATGAGACACATGACAATATAGAATGGTTTAATTTTCTGCTCATCGTTCATCATATATGGGAGAAGAAATACGTCCATTGTGTAAGAACTTGAGGTAAAAATGCACCCATCCCTGTAGGCTGTGGTTGTTCCTGTTCTTCTATTGATGTTCTTTAGCCTGGATTTATTGGTCTAATGAGGGAATTTTGGTTTAAAAATTCCCCTAGCCTTGTGGGTTTGGGTTGTTCCTACATCGCAGTGGTAGCTGCTGCTATTGACACCTTTTCGATTTCACACACTCCCACGTGGTTGTGAGATGAGTATGGAATTGGGGCTACACGGAGTGTTGAAATAGTGGGTGCCCTAGACCCAACTATGCAGTACCGTTTCATTACCATATCATGTGTACAGTTAGATAAGCATGATGTCATCTTACCATTATAGTGCATACTTTTCTGTGTCCACTATAATAATTGTAATTTACAAAGGTTAATTGTCATATCGAGAGGTTATAGTAGATCCCAGGCTATAATGAGAACCTCGAGATACGATAAAATTGCTCTTAAATAAATGTTCTATAGTCTAGATACATCTTACTGAATGGACACAATAGATGTCTGACTATCAGGTGCTGGGGGCTCATAATCATTGAGACTTCTTGTCATGAAGTTCACACTTGGTGATCTCTAGTAGTGAGATGATGAGGACAGACCTACCAATACGAACACCACATGTTTTGGGTGTCATTGGTTGTTCCTATCTACAGACATGTGTATGGGACTCCTGACATGAGACCATTACCAATGTATATCATTTGATTATGTAATTTGATTCAAGATGAAAACCATGGCATTGATGTCGTGGAGAGGTAGTTTCTGTTGGGTGCGTCGTTGGTGGTATGGTGTTGGCTGAATGGTCAAGAAAGGATTTGTCACTTCTGAGTTTAGGAAGTTGTATATCTCAAGCCTGGTTGATCAGGATGGTGCTGCCTTCATATGCCTTTGCCAAAGCAGTAGAAATGAATATCCATCCAGATAGATCAACAAATAATAAAGCAAGATAAGGATGATGACACAAGAGTGCATCCTACTTTATGAGATATTTAATGACAAAGAGATTAAAGTACACAATCAGTGTTCTTAGAATGATAGTCGTTGCTATGAATATTCTTATCTCTTTAGGGGCCATGATGAGTTTCTAGACTTTTCTCTTGATCTGTGGATTTTATTCAATGCTATCGAGATAAGGGCCTAAAGGGTCACACATAATAGCATATTCAAGAATCCTCCCTATTTAGTTGAATAGGTATATGGACATAGTGGGACCCACCACAGGGTCCGAGCGTTTTCCAAGTTATTGATCACCGAAATAATTAAATAAATTCATTAATATTCAAGTTTTGAATATTTGGGATTGAATTTATTTAATGTATTTATGAGTTTAGTAAATACGAGAAAAATATTAACTGAACGAATATTATTTTAATATACAAAGTTTTTTTAGTATTAAGTGGGACAACGAGTCAAGTTAAATGGATCCGATTTTATCACGTAATATATTTCATATATACGAAAAGTATGTGATAAAATAATAAATAATATTGGCACAGTTAAGTTCTTCAAAATTATTTATTTAGTGAATGTTCAAATTATAATTTTATTTTATGATTTGAATAATAATGTTATTATTATACTGTAATAATAATAAAATATTATTTTATGATAATAATTTAATTATTATAATAATAAAATAATATTAAATTATTATTTTATTATAATAAATTTATTATTATTAAATCCAAAGGCTATTGAGTATCCTTTAGAATTTTGGAGGTGGACTTGACTTAAAAATGGATGGGTGAAGATGATTTAAAAAAAAGGAGGGAGGTGGGCTGGAAAATATAAAATTGATAAATTAAAAATATAAAAAATGAAAAGGGGGCGGTGGGTCAAGAAGGAGAAGCAAAAAAAAAAGAGGGAAACCAGGGGTCGGCAGACCCCTGGCCGGTCTCCCTCGGGACGCCGCACAGGAGGGCGCCCCCCATGTAGATCCCGCCGGTCTCCCGTAGCAAACCTCTCCTAGACGCCGCACCAGGGACCCCTGTACCGCTTAAACCCAACCTCCTCTCTACTGTGCCACCTTCCCCGGACGGCCCTCACCCTGCGCCACTCGGCTCCTCCTCCAGACTGGTGCCACCATGCACCGCCTAGCCTCCCACCCCCCCAAACCAGAGTTGCACCCGCAGAGCCGCAGGCTGGCCCGACCACTGCATCATTGTTCCCCCTCGGCCCTCCTCGACGACGCAACATGCCTACTGGCCACCTTCCTTGGATCCGCCTCTTGGGTGACTCGTGCCCAAGAAAACTCCGACCGCACCCTGCGCTGCTGTACAGACCTCCCGGAGCGTTTGCTGGCTGACCGTACACCACCAGCCAGGCCTACTTGCTCCCGGAAACCACCCCCGCTCTAACCTGGAGACCCTCAACCGACCAACCCCGGCCCTCCACAGCGGCAGGGTGCTAGACTAGCCCTCCAAGCCACCTTGGCTCACTAGAAGGGTGTTGCCACCCCGGTTGGTTACCACCCACACACCTGGTCATGGCACCATATCCTGGGCTTCCCCACGTGCCCCTGTCCAAGCTGCCTCGTTGGAGGCCCCGCACCACTGACCTGCCTCCGTCTACACCCATGGAGTACTTTTAAATTTTGCCTTGCAAGTTATTTTTCCCGCATGGAAAAATAGGTTGTGAAACAGTCTGGGCAGATCGTCCTGGCCCAACATGGCCTTGGATGATCTCGTAGGGCCTTACGCAAGTTTTGGCCCGACCGGTAAAGGCCAGGCAGTCGAGTTTTGTGGGATCGAACAATTTAAATTAATCAAGATTAATTAAATTAATTAATTTAATTTTAGTTTATAAATTAAATTAATTAAAATTAATTTTTATTAATTATTATAATACCCAAATAAAATTAATTCAATTTAATTATTAAATTAAATTAAGTTAAATTAATTGAATTTTCGCATTAAAATTAAATTAATTAGAGGACTGCTAATTAATTAATTATTTGAATTTATTAATTCATTTAATTTAATTAAATAAAACTTCGTACTTAAATATTTCATTTTAATTTTTATCGCGGTTAATTTTACCTGTCTGCAAGTCTTGATCATCGACCCTTGTATTTCTGCATTTAATTAATTATTTATTTAATTATTTATTAAATTATTTAAATGTGTGTGATGATTGTAATTAATTAAATAGATGGTATGCACATCATATTTATTTTTTTCGGTTAAAATGTATAAGGGCCTATGCGCCCAATTTACCTGATGTACATTTATACCCAAGTCCCCCCCACCTGCACGTGAGTAATTCTGTACTTCGGACGAAGAAGACAAAAAACATGGTCCCCGCCAAGATGAGGCGGAGCATGACAGTGCAAGACGACACATGGATTCCACCAAGACAAGGCGGTACTCCAAGACGTGACGTCGACCCCGCCAAGACGTGGCGATACCCTAAAGTGAAGCAAACATATAAGAAAAAGGGCAAGATGCATCAAGAGTCAAGCATAAGACTCAGTTATGATGCAATTAAGTCGTTTAGATGCTCAAGACTAGTCTTGTAGTAGTTTTCCTTGATGCATTTATTTATAATTTTATGAATTTTAGAACAACAGAAAAAATACATAAAATAATAGATAATAAAATGCATAAAGAAGCGATGTATGTTTTTATATTAAAGTTCAGTTGTGAGCACGACAACATAGATGAACAAGTTTAATATAAATGGATCACATTCTTCGAGAGATAAAACCAATAAAACCCTCAAAGAAAATATTATGTCATGAACAACCTTCCATCATTCAAGTTTGAACAAAACCTGGTGTTCGAGTTGCCGGTCATGCCTTAGTTGACGGTGCCTCTTACTACTGGGGAGTTATTATTAATGTGTTGGGATGACTTAACTAAAATTTCAGCAATGAAATAGCCTTATCTAGCTTGTTTTAATTTTAAATGCAATCATTGAGTAAATAAGTAAATGATTTTTGAAATTGGGACTTCACTCAACATATCAAGGAACTGCGAGTTATTACGATTAGCCAGTGAAAAGCCTAACTTGGACCCTCCAAGTAGTGGTGTAGCCATAGCTTGTAGAATATGAGGGAGGTTCAGTGATCCTTTCCACTAGAGTACTCAAGAGTATTCAAATTCTAGTACAGAGGTTTCTTGGAAATCGAAAAATTAGTGGGAGACATTTAATTTATTAAATAATCAGTAATGTCACATTAGGTAATCATATAAAAGTAAAATCTTCTAAAGTATATTAGTAGATAATGGAAAGAAATACCACAATAAAACTACGATATTTATTAGTCAAAGTTAATGTCCAAAAAAGCACGAAATTCCAAGTGTAGTATAGGCGCTTGTTCACATTACTACAATAATGGAAAATCATGCTTTTTGTGTCCCAACTTGTTAAACCACCTTAGGAGGAAATGGGTGTAAAACTACTTACATGAGACCCATGAATCAAGCATATGATGGTTCATTCATAATGCTATCATCAATTTTCGATGTTATTTGCGGCCTCAACATCATGACATGGATGATGTATGATGTAGTCTCATCTCCAAGATCATTTCGAGGAGAAAGCGAAGCAATATTTGAATATGATGGTCGCATTCGGGTTGTGTAAAGTGAAAGATAGTTCATAATCTTTCATGTCATCCCATTCTAATACCTTTTACACCCAATTACTCTAGTTTCTTTTAAAGGTGCAAACCAATGGTATAGAGTAAGTGCTTCATTTCCTTTAAGGTAATATTCTACAAGTAATAAGAATATTGGATATAATGACATCTTTTATTCTTATGGAGAATACATTGAATGAAAATGTGAAAAGGATTATGGAAAGTTACACAAAAGGCACCTTCGTCATGTCCTTAAATGAAAAGTGGTTGGTTATTTAACATGAGGTTATTTACATCACATAATGAAATTAAGTCTTGGAAGTTTAAAAATAGAAATACAAGAAGCAAGTACATGCTTCTCATTCAGTTTATATTCATCAAGTATATTAATGTCTCTAACATACTTCTTGGGTATTGAATATGATATACCAATAACATATCTATTTAAATACAGTAACTAAGAAAGTAGAGAAACATCACTAGAAGTAAATTGTCTTCTCCAAGCAGCTAAGAAAGGGTGATTCCTAAGTCAGCAGTGAGAAACACATAAATTCTAATTACCACGTGATTGATTCAAATTGAACAAGTTGTGGATTATAACCAAAAAACTTTATCTCATGTTCCCATTTGGAAATTATGAGATTTTATTCCATGTTTTGGAATGAATGTTTTTTGTGGTAACATACTCAAAAAATAGTTCCCTGCTACTTGAATCAATGGAAATACATGATGAATTTAAAATTTAAGACCTACCCAGTTGCGGCAATGTGATTCTTCGTCAAGTAAAACTAAAAGTGAACGTCAACTATATACCCAATATGGTATTTAGGCTCGACACAGCTAAAAACCTATGGTATTATTGACATCTTTAGTTTAGACAAAGAAAACTTTAGAAATAAATGTACACCACAAATCTTTCTGAGGTTAGTTCAACAAGACAGTGTGAACTATTCCAAAGAAATAAATAGGTAAAAATACTTCATATGTTTCCTTTAATTCATTAAGGAATAGTGAAGTATATGTTTGGTAAGAAGATATGAGTTGCATTGGATTGGCTTGCCGAATAATATCTTGACCAAACAACCATCGACCATGATAATGTAGCGTGGAGTAATTCTTAAACGCATGTTACCTTATCTACATCACCGTATTGATGTTAATAAGGAGGATCAATGATGATTCTTACATATTAATATTGATCAACAAAATGTAGTGTGGAGAAATTCCTAAACATGCATTTTATACATCAAAGTTATGTTGTAAGTTGTATCAATGTTACAACCTGCAGAAAATTCCATTATATTTCATGATGTTCTTTTCAAATAATGGCTTAAACACATAACCTATATGCCAACTAAAATGATAAATTCATATCATATGGGTCATAGTATGATGAAAAATCCATTATGTCATAGGACATGTTTAGATACAAAGCATTTGTTAGGATTTACACAAATATGCATCAAGTTAAACACGTTGTGCATCTAAGGAAATTATCCTAACAGTTTCTTACGATATTACATAAATCCCTAAGATAGAAAATATGTAGTCAAGAATTAGAATACATTTATATATAAGGGTGAAAATATCTATTAGTGATAGTGGGAGTTGAATTGACTTGGACTTAGTCAATGATTGAGACGCACAAATGGTTGGAATAGGAACAAGTTCCACAAGTATGTGTGGAATAGGCATGTTCCAGAGACACATACTACGTTGGAAGAATGAAACCATGGTTATGGTTTTATATTCACCATGGCCGGTGATAAATTATTCATTATGAATAATAAATCCTACAAGTAAGCAATATATGGAAATGAGCTAAGATTGAAAGGATCAACTAAAATTCAATAATAGATTCCATATATCAAATTGAAAAGGGGCTTATAAATTGAATACCGCGGTGGGTATTCAAATAAAATGATACCTGGATGGTAAAAGTATGTTATCAATAAGGCTCGATTGGTTATACCATGTCAGTACGCATAAATCTATTAGAATTTTACTTGTCATTTCTGATCTTCTATGAAAATATTAATAGTCATTGGATGTCAAGATCATATTTTGTGGAAGGTGTCTATACGATGAAACCATAAAGAGATGATGACATCATATGATGCCAATAAGGGTTGCAAGTTATTGAAATCCAATTCTATATTAAATTAAGCAATAAGATCTTAGAGAATTCATTTCAAATGAATCTTTGCCTTTTGTATACCAAAGGATAGTGGGAGCACCAATGTTTTCCAAGTGAAATATGTTCGACAACATATGGAAAACAGATCTTGATATTATAGTTAGATAAGATTAGAATTAAATAAATTCTCCAATGATTGACTTAAAGTAGCAACCTATGTTCTAGGGAAACAGATCTACTGAGGTAGATCCATAGGTTTTTTGGTCCCAGTCTATCGTATATATAGTGACATTGTATTGAAAATTACAAATAGTAACAATTCTAGTTTAGAATTGTTGCCTATGTCACATGGCTTAATCTATTCAAGTTAACATGTTCAGAACATAGGAAGATATTAATGTTATGAATTAATACCATATGCTTTAGCGATGGATCAATCACATATTCCATAAAATGTACAATAATTGATAATGCCAGTATATAATTTATTATAGGTAGATATCAATTATTTCCAGAAGCACTAAAAGTGATGTAGTTAGAACTATAATCTAGTTTTTTTGGAAAGTACAATTGATATGTACCTGAAATATGAAGAATAAGGTATACTAGATATGGTGGGAAACAAACTAGTTATTCCTAGATCAATTTGATCTAGTGTCATAGTTAGGAAAAGGAGATGAGCGAGTCAATCTCATAAAATCTAGTGGTAGCCATACCAAAAAATACCAAGTATGTTGCAGCTTCTAAGGTAGCAAAGATTAATTTTTTAATTATAAGGATTTGTTCTAGTTCTTGGATTCGTAACTAGTAAGAAAAGTATTATCATAATGAGAATTATGATATTATTACTAGCCATGTATTCAAGTTATGACAATGGAAAAAAATAATATACTCAGGGATACCCTATCTTGAGAAGTTTTACTCAATCCGATGAGGTCGCATATAGAAGATATGCCATGCGGCGAAAACGTGGTAGGCCCAGCAGTTAAAGCCATTACTCAGCAGAAACATGGTATTCATTAAATGTGAGTAGCTAACATGTTTAGTTAGGAAGTTGGCTCTAGTGAAAGTGGGAGGGTCGAAATAGTGGGTTCCCTAGACCCAACTATGTAGTTCTTTTTTATTACCATATCACGTGTACATTTAGTTATGCATGATGTTATCTTACCATTATAGTGCATACTTTTCTGTATCCACTATAATAATGGTAATTTCCAAAGGTTAATTGTTGTGTCGAGAGTTTATAACAGATCCCAGGCTATAATGAGAACCTCGAGATACAATGACATTGATCTTAAATATATGTTCTATGTTCTAGATACATCTTACTGACTGGACACAGTAGATGTATGACTATCAGGTGCTGGGGGCTCATAAGCATTGAAACTTCTTCTCATGAAGTTCGCACTTGGGGATCTCAAGTAGTGAGATCATGAGGACATACCTGCCAATAGGAACACCACATGTTTTGGGTGTCATTGGTTGTTCCTGTATACAGACATGTGTATTGGTCTCCTGACTTGAGACCATTACCAATGTATATGATTTTATTACATACTTTTATGCAAGAAGGAAACCATGGCAGTGATGTTGTGGCGAGGTAGTTTGTGTTGGGTGCATCATTAGTGGTATGACTTAGGATGAATGGTCAATAAAGGATTTGTTGCTTCCAAGTTCAGGAAGTTGTATATCTCAGGCCTGGTTGATCAGGATGGTGCTGCCTTCATAAGTCTTTAGGCAAAGCAGTAGAAAGGCAAATCCATCCGTATAGATCATCAAGAAATAAAGCAAGACAATGATGATGACACAAGAGTGTGTCCTGATTTATGAGATATTTAATGAAAAAGAGATTATAGTACATAGTCATTGATTGTAGGATGATAGTCTATGGCATCCCTCCTTTTTATTACATAAATTTTCATTTTATTTTACAAACAGATGATATTTAAAGTCTAGTGTCTTGGAAATCAGTATCATAATACATGAAAACAACATAAAACATTATTCTAAACCACTCATAAGGCATAATCGTAGGTTCATCCTATGTAAAATTGTAGCATCTCATATCCTGAGAAATACATCAAAGAAACGGGAGATAAGAAGGCCCAATTAGGGTAAACAAGGGAATCAGTTTACTTGTGACATCAATAAGAACTTGAAAAAAAACATAAGAACATGAGAAATAGAAGTATAGGAAGATCATGACAAAAATAACATGAATTATAACTTGAATATGTGGCAAAAACATTTCATTTATACATTCATGAATATATCACCAAGGTCCATCCCCAAGGTGTCATAAAAATTACCAAGGTTATTCACCAAGGTATCGTGAAACTTATCATCCCCAGAGATTAATTCTTTACCCAATGTATTGGAGCACTATCAGGATGCACCCTTAATATGTATTTAATTTCATTTGAGCCTCATATATCATAATAAAAAATTTCATAAATAACCCATAGAGAATAAATGAAATGGGTTTCATTTCAAAATTGTGATGTTTTAAAAGTTCTGAAAAATAAGATCATTAAATCATTTATAACCCATGGAAAGGGAATAAGGATTTTATGTATGTCCATTAAAGAATAAAATATATCATTTTGAAATATTTATGAACACCCATATAAATGAAAAAGGTCTAGGTATTCACATAAATAAACAAGGTAATTTCTTAAGAAAAAGAGATAGAAATTTTGAGATGAAATTTCTGCAACATAACGTCTATATAACATGGTTTTAGAAAATAATAAAAAGAGGGTGTACAAGGGTAACCCAGTCATTAATAACTCATATTAAAATATAAATTCATAATAACATTGAGATAAGAAAATTTTATGGATAATTTAATGACATACCATAAGAACAGGAAACATGAAAGGAAAGAGAAGATGCAATTTCTTTTACGAGAAATTCGGCAGCCTAACGGCTTCACATTGAAATTTTGAAAAAAATTGATGAGAGCGTAAAGGGTCTCTAAAAAATTAGACATGAAATGGAAAGTTATGATAACATATAAGAACATATCCTAAACATAAATAGATGGAAACTAGAAGACAAAACATAAAGGAATTAATGACTTAAAAGAGGAGGGTGAAAGGATCCCTTACCTTGAAGAGTAACTTCAAAAGCTTGAAGGTTGAGAACTTGTGAGGCATGAGGGAACCTTGAGAGGAATCCTTGGTAGGTAAGGATACCAGAAAATAAATGAGGATGATTTTGGAATGAAATGAATGAGGTAAATGGTTTGTTATTTATATGAAAAGTGAGTGAATAAATTATTAATTTCGAAGGGACACCTCATCGGTGGTATTTGAAAAACCACGGGCTTGCCCGCGGTATTTTCCCATGGTATTGGCCCCTTGGGACACCTCATAGCATATATCACTATTTATAAGGCGACTAGAAATCTTACATCATTATTACATCATTAATGATGTCATTAAACACACAAAACTCAAAACTGTATTTTTACTATTCACTGATAATTCAATTGTTTCAGAAAAATCTTAAAAATTCACCCTAACCTAGTATCGATGATCTGAATTCGAAAATGAAATCCATTTTATGAAAATAATTTTCTAAATATTTTTAATTTAATTTTTAAATATAATCAATATTTATTCCAAAAATACAACTTTAAAACTACAACTCATTTTGAAACACCTTAAAAAAGTAATCAAGGTCCCATAAAAATATCGTATACCCATAAGAAAATAAAGTAACGATTTATGATTAAATTTTATGAAAACACATTTCCATTTTAAATTATTATATTAATTAAAAAATTGTAAATAAAATTTTGACGGCGTACAAAAATACCAAAACTTAAACTATGATCAATTTTTCACTTTTAAGATGTCTAAAATGTATTTATACATTCACGGGTGAAGTTTCTCTTTTTTTGGTTAAATTAATATTCATTACTATTCAAATGGGTATGTTACTATTCCTACGTTACAATTCACTAAAAACCAAGTTGATCTTATTAGACTCTAAATTTCTCACTGATCACAACTGTAGAAGACCATTTTTTGAAAATTGTTTCACATTATTAATTATTTAATGAATACGAAAATATTTTAAAAACACCATTTTTCCCTAAATAATACACATCCTATATTTATCCGGATATTTGAAATTCACAAACATTTCCATAAGAATAAATAACAATTTTACTTATATAAAAGGATTACACAAAGTCTCTAAGGTTTCGTTACATATCCCATTATAACACCAGCATAGGACCTAACTGTAAGGTGTGCTATGGTGATAGAATCTTGGGGTGGCTTGGACAACATTTCCCGAGTAGTGATTTATCTCAACTTGAAATTCTCCCTTAGGTGATTCTATTCAAGATTCATACGTTGATGTTCGGCTTGGGCTTGGTCCATAGCAAAGACCGGTGATGCTACCTCCTTCCCAAGCTCCGACAGATGGGCTTCATATGGCTCGAGTCTACTGGATGAGGGCATTCAATCTTCTTTCTGTATTAATTAACCAAGATAACCATATTTATAAAAATACAACGTTAAGATTATAGTTTCTAACGGTCATATTGGCCAACGGTCATATAAAAGTTGAAACCCAATGATATCATTTTAATTATACCCACTTCATTAATTAAAGGATATAGTTTTATTGAGTATAAAATAAAATAACACAAAAAATAGGAAACAAATATAATTAAAAATTTTGGGTCGTTACATTCTTCCCCCTTAAAAAAAATTCATCCCAGAAATTATCTTGTACCCTCTAATGGAAAAGGTGTGGGTAATTTTGTCTCATGGACTCCTCCAGTTCCCACATGGCTTCTTCACATTTTTGGTTCCTCTAAAACACCTTAACAAGGTGGGTAGTATGGTTTCATAGAACCTTGTCTCTACGATCCAAGATCTCCATCGGCTCCTCCCCATAAGAGGGGTCATGTTCCTGTTGTACCACCTCTTGATTTAGTACATGTGAAGGTCCAGGTATGTACTTCCTCAAGAGGGATATGTGGAAGACATCATGAATTTGGGATAGATTTGGAGGAAGTGCAAGCTGATAGGCCACTGCTCACACACAATCAAGGATTTCATAGGGGCCAATGTACCCAACGTTGAGCTTCCCTTTCTTCCCAAACCTCATGTATATCTTCCAAGGTGAAGTCCAAAGAATGAATTTGTCACCAACATCAAACTCCAAGACCCTTCGACAGCTATCGACATAGCTCTTTTTCCAACTCTGAGTAGCCTTAATGTGTTGTTGGATGGCATGGACCTTTTATGTCATCTCCTGCACAAGATCAGGCCCAAGAATCTTTCTCTCACCAACTTCATCCCAACAAGTAGGAGTTCTACATCGTTTCCCATATAGAGCTTCATAGGGTTCCATTTAAATTCTAGAGTGGAAGATGTTGTTGTAAGAGAACTCAACTAAAGAGAGATGTTTATCCCATCCACCTTTAAATTTCATTTATAAAGTTCTCAGCATGTTCTCGAGTGTTTGAATTGTAACACCGCAAGATTTTATGAGAAATATTATTTTTAATTTCTTTGATGTCTTGTGTTATACGCTAGACCAATATTATCTTGCGCTATACGCAACACCGTATTATATTTTAGTACGTGAATCATTATTCTTGGCTTACGTTACACGCATGAGCAGCCTTCCTCGATATCTTGCGTTGTACGCAATACCGAGTCTCACTAAACAACGATATGTTATTAAAATATTATAGAAACTAGCCGTTATGAATATTAATGCCCAGTTTATTAAATTTTAAAAATTTTATCTTTCAAAATGGACTTCATTTTTGGATTCATAATTTCGAAATTAGCTTAGGTTTAATTTTTGGAATCTTTCGAAAAACCTTCAATTTTTGATGAATAGTGAAAACAACTGAGTTATAGTTTAAAACCGATTTTTTATTTAAATAAATATTTATTTAATTTGAAATTATTTTAGTTTAAAATAGAAACATAATATGTATATAAGTCCAATGTAATTCATTACAGTAAATATATAATAATTTTAGATATATAAAAATTTTATAGAACTTTTCTTCATCTTTTACCCACCTCCTAGGAGAATTTTCAAATTCACATAAAACCTAATTTTACCACTTCTGTGTGTGGAATTTCAAAACTCTGAGAGACACGGTTGATATCAGTAAGTAAAATGTGGTTCAATGAGAATAATGTTTTTGGTGAATAGTAACTTTTAACTATTATTTACCACAGTTAAAAGTAAATAGGTTAATTAAGGGTAAAAATGGTATTATTATTACCCTAACACATGTTCTAATTCTATTGGATAAGTGTAATTCAACAAAAAACAACCTTAGGAATAACATATGACCATTTAGGTCCACTTGGATTAGATTAGGACATTTATTATTATTTAATTCAAAGAAGAGTTAAAAGAATTAAAATCAATGTTTAATAAGTAAAACATTTTTAATATTGGGTTATACATAAGATAAATTCGACTATAAATATCAATTAAAATATAAAAATAGTTCCTACATAATGGTATTTTATTTATTGTTTATAGACATTAAATAATTTAATTTATTTATTACACAATGATGATGCAGTAATTACCTTATTAATGTAATATTAACATAATTGATATTATAAATACACAAATAAATGTAATTTGAGACTTTCTATGAATTACCATAATTTCCTAGGTTAATATAACATATTAGGGCTGGTTATATGATTTCTTTTTCGAAGTAATAATTTTTTTATGAATTTAGCAAAAACAAAATACCAAATAGTGTCAAAATTGACATAAAAGAGTTTTTAAAACAAATATTAAATTATTAATTGATATTCTATTCCTAAAAATCTATGGTTCGGCCAAAATACTTATATAATAATATATATGACATTAATAAACTAATTGGGGTTCTATTGGCAGTATATAATAAGTTTATTAACCATATCGTGTAAGAATACATGAAGACACGGTAAAAGTTAAATTATTTAACTTTGAGTTAAATCTAAATGATAATGTTAAAATGGTAACCTAAATTTGTCTAAAACCTATTTTTTGTGATGATTTATAAATATAACCACCCTATCCTATAAATGAGTCACTTTGGATCCATTATAAACCGAATATGAATTTATTATAAAATAATATTTTATGTTTTTTCAAAGGTGCCCCTCACCCCTCTTATAAAAGGGCACTCCCGCTTCTCTATAATTCACACCTCCAAAGCCATTTGGATCGGCGAAAACCTACCCAAATACCCTATCAACTGTCTTAACATCATCCTAGAGGCCTTCCTTTAGTCATAAAGCCAGCCTAAGGATCCCTTTTGATCAAATCGAAAGGAGGAACCCAAAAAAGAGGTAAATATCTCACCAACTATTTCAAGATCCTTTCTTCTTCCACTTCCTCCTTCTTTGTTGTTTCCACTATAAAATAATAAATCCAGTATCTTATATATATTTTTATGTTATTATGAATGGTACATACATATTAGTTATGTTTACATCCCTATTTCTACATTTATTTGATTATGTTATGATGGAATTATTTTTATGAAGTCCTTTTATCTTGTTTTTTTATGTTATGATGACATGATGTTTATGAATCCCATTTTTATTACATGGGTTATGCTATGATATATGATTTATGATTTTGTGGAACACATAAGAATGATTTCATTATAAGATGGGTGGGACCTATATCTCCCTACAATGCACTGGGTAAAGATTTATATCTCATGAGATAAATATGGATGGAACGACAAGTCAATCCGGTTCAGTGATTCAAGACTGGAACAAGGAGTGAACTTGGTTCATAAATGGACTTTATCCACTAGGATAGTCTTGTAAATGATTCTTGACTAATAAGAAATGATATTCTATTATTATGTGTGTATGCCACAAAGTTTCATGTTTTATGTTATGATTATTCGGATTACGTTTCACTACTATGATTTATTCCATGTTATGATATTATGATCTCTTTTACAGGTTAATATTTTCAAAATGTTAAGTTCTTATGAATATGATATGATTGGGATTTCCTTTGTTTACCCTTACTGAGCATTTGAGCTTACCCTTTTGTATGTTTTCTTTTCCCCGGGTTAGGAAGAAAGTTATTAAGTAGGATATGCCAAAAGTGACTCTATATATGATGAAATAAACAAAAGACAATGTAGATGCTTTATGAACCAGTTGTTTATGTTTCCCAGTTTCTAAAGACAATATACCAACATGGTCCTATCATGGTTTTGTTATATGTTGTAATAAGTATGCTTCAATTTTGAAGTAATAACAATGTCTGTAAAGTATGGGTCATTATAGTTGGTATCAGAGGAAAGGTATAGTCACCCTTTGGAAACTAGGATGTGAAATCCTTAGTAAGAACCCTAAAGGTGTGTCTAAGCCTAGAACACAATATTAGTGTTTTAGAAATTTCCATGAATAACATATGATAAGACCTTAAGGGTGAAATTTTATTCTTGATTTTGTGGTTTTCCTATTATGATTAATGTTTCTCACACTATGCTTATTGGTTTTAGTCGATGGTTGGAACCTGAAGGAACCGTGTTAATGCTGAATGTGACGGGCAATGCAATGATTGTCCCCCTGAGAAACCAAATGTTATGGGAGCTAGAATGAAAAATCATGTAGCCATTCTCACACAACTTTCTCAAGCTATGAATCATGCAAGACTCCTAAAGAGAAAAAGAAGGAGCAACATTCTGTTGATTCCTTCATGAGGCAATGACCATCCTCATTCATCGGGTCTACTAATCCATTAGTGGTTAAACAATTGATCAATACCACTGAAAATATATTTTTAGTTCTTCAATGTTCTGAACATGATAAATTCATCTTAGCAGTATATCGTTTGGAAGGTGATGCTGATAAATGGTGAAACCTTATCAAGAATATGAGGAAAAGAGATGAAATTGAGTCCATGGAATGGGACGAGTTCAAGAACATATTTTTCAAGAAGTACATCTCTCATATTCTTCGAACAAAAATGGAGAAGGATTTTCTTGAACTAAAACAGAAGGATGATGAATCTGTTGGTACCTACGAAGCAAATTTTACAAGACTTGCAAGGTATGCTTCCAGAATTATTATCCAACCTGAGAGTAAGATCAATCTATTCTTTAGTGGCTTAAAACAAAGTCTTTGAAGGGTGTTATCCATAAGGGTCTTAAATAGCTACAAGGAAATTGTTCGATGTGATCTCATGGTTGAGCTGGATATTGGAGTAACCCATCAGTCATATGGGTTTGATAAGAAGAGGAGAATGGAATTCAATGGGAAATATAAAGACCACACTACTCAAAGTGTGGAAAGAAACATGGAGGGAATTTTCTTAAAGGGACAAGTAAATGTTTCAAATGTGGAAAAGAAGGTCATCGGTCATTTGAATTCCACAATGATGGGAAAAAGATGTCTAGTGATGCGAACAAAAAAAGGATACACAGAATGCACCTTCTACACTTAAATGTTACAAGTGCAAGGAAATGTGGCATTATGCTAATCAATTCCCTAATCCAAGGGTTGTCGATGATGATCGATGCCAACAAACTCTTAAGGACAAAGACAAAACAATGTTACATGAAATTTCTATCAGTGATGTGATGTACGATAATGAAGTGGTGAAAGGTACACTTACCATCCACTCTAAAGTAGAAAATTTTATATTTGCTTCTGGATCCACCCACCCTTTTATTTCTGAAGAATTTTCCAAGGGTATCGCCGTACTACCTCAACAATTATCTATTGAGTTAGCTGTAACAACTCCTAATGGCACAACGGTTGCATCAAAAGTTTATAATTCTTCTCCAATTAACGTTTGGGGGAAACTACTTCCTGCAAATATTATGATCCTTCCTATAGTGGAATTTGATACGATTCTTGGCATGGATTGGATTTCCTTACATGGAGCTCATAACGATTTCCAAATAAGGGAAGTCACATTTCATATTCCTAATCAATTTATCATCATTTATCGATGCGAGGATGAATATAAAATTCCAGTGGAAATTTATTCCATCTTATGGGTCTTGATTCCAATAAATGAAGGTTATTTATCTCAAATGGTTGGAGAGAAACTCATGATTAAGAATATTCCCATTGTATGGGAGTTTGATGATATATTTCCAGAGGAATTTCCAGGTCTTCCACCAAACCGTGAAGTTGAGTTTTCAATAGAACTCATACCGGGTGCTATACCCATTTCAAAGACACCTTATAGAATGGCCCCAATTGAGTTGCAGGAATTGAAGAAGAAACTCCAAGAGATTCTTGATATGGGATTCATACACCCTAGTGCATCACCTTGGGGAGCACATGTTCTGTTAGTTAAGAAGAAAGATGGATCAATGAGACTCTGAATAGATTATTAAGAACATAACAAGATCACCATCAATAACAAATATCCTCTCCCACTCATTGATGACTTATTTGACCAACTACACAGAGATCAATAATATTCCAAGATTGATCTTCATTCAGGGTATCATCAATTAAGGGTTAAATGGTGGGATATACCAAAGATGACTTTCCATACAAGGTATGGACACTATGAATTTATAGTGATGCCATTTGGTATTACTAATTCCCTTGCTATCTTTATGGATCTAATAAATAGAGTCTTTAAAGACTATCTTGATCAGTTTGTGGTAGTCTTTATAGATGATATTCTTGTATATTTAAAGAGAAAGTAAGAACATGAAGATCACTTGATAATTGTATTAAAGACCCTAAGAAAGGAGAATATTTATGCTAAATTTACCAAGTGTGAATTTTGGCTTAAAAAAGTATCATTTTTGGGTAACATAATCTCAAAAGAGGGGATATCTGTGGATCTAGCAAAAATAGAGGTTATTGAAAGATGGTCGAGACCAACAATAGTAACTGAGATCCGAAGTTTTCTTGGTTTGGCTGGATATTATTGACATTTTGTGAAATATTTTTCATGATTATCTAATCCACTCACCAGGTTGACTCGAAAAGGATTTAAGTTTGTTTGGACGAAGGAGTGTGAAGAAAATTTCAAGGAGTTAAAATAAAGGTTATCCAGTGCACCTGTGCTCACACAGCCATGTAGTGGATAATGGTTTGTGATCTACAGTGATGCATCCAAGAAGGTATTGGGTGTGTTCTCATGAAAAATGATATGGTGATAGCTTATGCCTCAAGATAGTTGAAAATCCATCAGAAAAATTACCTAACTCATGATTTGGAATAAGGTGCAGTAATATTTGCATTAAAGATTTAGAGGCATTATCTTTATGGTGAAAGTTGTGATATTTATACTGATCGTAAAAGATTAAAGTATATTTTTTCACAAAAGGATTAGAATATGCACCAAAGAAGATGGTTGGAGCTGATTAAGGTTTACGACTGCTCAATTCATTAACACCCTGGGAAAGCAAACAAGGTGGCATACACATTAAGTCGAAAAGACCATGGTAGATTATCCATGATGAGGATCACAAAAGATCCAATATTTATGGATTTAAAAAGTATGGATCTTTGAATTTTAATGGAAGGGGAAAAATATTATCTTTCTCAAATGAATGTTCAACCATCCATATATGTGAAGATTAAAGAGGCACATAAAGAATATGTTGAGTTACAAAAAATGGTGAGAAATGTTCCTGAATTCTACATTGATTGTGATGAAATAATAAGGTTCAAGAATCAGGTTTGTGTTCCTCCCATCCAAGAATTTAAGAAGGAAATATTGGATAAAGCTCATATTTCTTCATTCTCTATTCACCCTGGAAGCACGAAGATGTATAGGGACTTGAAGGAGTACTTCTGGTAGGATGGCATGAAAAGAGACGTTGCTGAATATATCTCTCGATGCTTGGTTTGTCAGCAAGTTAAAGTTGAGAGATAGAAGTCTAAGGTGATGTTACAACCATTACCCACACCAGAATGGAAATGGGAAAACATCACCATGGAATTTTTCATTGGACTTCCAAAACAATCCAAAGGAAATAATGCTATTTGGGTTATAGTTGATCGTCTTACGAAGTTGGCGCACTTCATTTCTATTAGAGAAGATTTCTCTCTTGATCAGCTTACCAGGATATATGTGAAGGAAGTGATAAGATTTCATGGAGTACCACTTTCCATTATATCTGATTGGAATCCAAGGATTGCCTTGAAGTTTTTGGCGAATTCTTCAGCATAATCTAGATACAGAGTTGAGTTTCAGCACTGCTTATCATCCTCAGACCGATGGTCAGTCTAAGAAGAAAATTCAAACTCTAGAAGGCATGTTGAGATCTTGTTCTACGGATTTCAAAGGTGTTTGGGACCAAAACCTACCTATGGTGGAATTTTCTTATAATAATAGCTTTCACTCCATTATTCAGGTGGCTCCTTATGAAGCTCTCTATGGAAAGAAATACAAAACTCCAACTTGCTGGGATGAAGTTGGGGAAAGAAAGCTATCAGTACCAGATCTTGTTGATGAGATGGTAGAAAAGGTAAGATCAATTCAACAAAACATAAGAGCATCTCAGAGTCGACAAAAAAGTTATGTCGACAATCGAAGAAAAGACCTAGAGTTTGAAGATGGTGATAAAGTGTTCTTACAAATATCTCCTTGGAAGAGAGTAATGATATTCGGAAATAAGGGCAAGCTTAGCCCTAGGTATATTGGTCCTTTTGAGATACTGGATCGTGTTGGGAATGTAGCTTACCGATTGGCACTTCCACCAAATCTCTATCAAGTTCATGATGTGTTCCATGTATCTCTCCTGAGAAAGTACATACCTGATCCTTCACTTGTACCAAGCTTAGAATTTGTATCGTTGGATCAAGATCTTTCATATAAAGAACAACAAATAGAGATTCTAGATCGTAGCGAAAAATTTCAACGAAACAAGACCACTCACTTGGTTTAAGTTTTATGGAGGAACCAACAATTAGAAGAAGCTACATGAGAACTTGAGGATATGATGAGGGAGATTTATCCTCATATTTTTTTTACGAAGAGACGAATTTCAAGGGTGAAAGGGGGGTATAATGTAACACCTCAAGATTTTATAAGAAATATTATTTTTAATTTCTTTGATGTCTTGTGTTGTATGCTAGACCAAGATTATCTTGTGCTATACGGAACACCGTACTAGATTGTAATATATGAGACACTATTCTTGGCTTGTGTTACACGCAAGAGCAACCTTCCTCGATAGCTTGCATTGTACGCAATACTGAGTTTCACTAAACAATGTCATGTTATTAAAATATTATATAAACTAGCCGTTATGAATAGTAATATCAACATTTTGAAATTTTATAAATTTTATATTTCAAAATGTACTTCATTTTTGGATTCGGAATATCAGAATTAGCTTAGGTTGAAGTTTTGGTATTTTTCTGAAAACTTTCAATTTTTGATGAATAGTGAAAAATAATGAGTTATAGTTTAAAACCGATTTATTATTTCAATAATTATTTATTTTATTTAAAATTATTTTAGGTCAAAATATACACATAATACCTATATAAGGTCAATTTAATTCATTGGATTCAATTTATAATAATTTTAGATATGTAAAAATTTTATAGAACTTTTCACCGTCTTTTACCCACCTTCTAGGAGAATTTTGAAATTCACATAATACCTAATTTTACCACTTCTATGAGTGGAATTTCAAATATCTAAGAGACACAGTTGATATCAGTAAGTAAAATGTGGTTCAATGAGATGAGAATAATTTTTGGTGAATAATAACTTTTAACTTTTATTTACCATGGTTAAAAGTAAATATGGTAATTAAGGGTAATAATGATATTATTATTACCATAAAATATTTCATAATTCTATTGGATAAGTTTAATTCGACCAAAAAAACCTTAGGAATAAAAAATGACCATTTAGGTCTACTTGGATTAGATTAGTGCATTTTTTATTATTTAATTCAATGATGAGTTAAAAGAATTAAAATGAAAGTTTAATAAGTAAAACATTTTTAATATAGGGTTATATATAAGATACATTTGACTATAAACATTCATTATAAATATAAAAATATTTCCTACATAATGGTATTTTATGTATAGTTTTTAGTCATTAAATAATTTAATTTATTTATGACACAATGATGATGGAATAATTACCTTATTAATGAAATATTAACATAATTGATATTATAAATACCCAAATAAATGAAATTTAAGACTTTTTATGAATTACACTAATTTTCTAGGTGAATATAACATATTAGGGTCAGTTAGATGAAAATTTTTGAAGCAATAATGCTGTTATGAATTTAGAAAAAACTAAATACCAAATAGTGTTAAAATTAACATAAAAGAGTTTTTAAAACAAATATTAAATTATTAATTGATATTCTATTCCTAAAAATCTGATGCTCGGAAAAAAGAATTATATAATAATATAAATGACATTAATGAACCAATTGGGGTTCTATTGGTATTTTATAGTAAGTTTATTAACCATATAGTTTAAGAATACAAGAAGACACAGTAAAAGTTAAATTATTTAACTTAGAGTTAAATCTAAATGATAAGGTTAAAATGGTAACCTAAACTTGTCTAAAACCTATTGGTTGAGAGTATTTAGACCCATACACACCCTAGAGTCGAAATAAGTTACTTTGGAGCCATTATGAACTGAATATGAATTTATTATAAAATAATATTTTATGTTTTGCTAAGGTGCCCCTCACCCCTCTTATAAAAGGGAACTCCCCCATCTCTCTAATTCACACCTCAAAATCCATTTGGCTCGTCCAAGCCCTGAAATAATACCCTCTAAACTATCCTACCTTCATCCTAGATGACTTACTTTATTCAGAAAGACAACCTAAGGAGCCTTTTGATCGAATCAAAAGGAAGAACCCGAGAAAGTGGTTAATATCTCACCACCAATTTCAAGATCATTTCTTCTTCCACTTCCTCCTTATTTTTTGTTTCCATTATAAAATAATAACTCTAGAATATTATATATAATGTGATGTTATTATAAATGGTACAACCATATTAGTTATTTTATCCATCCTATGAATAAGTCACCACACGTACGTACGTACGACATACCGTCTCCACGTCGTGGTGTAGTTTGTTATTCAAACATTTCATCATTTGGATGGGTATGATAATGGGTATAAATGATATAAATAATAAATATGACATTATTATGATTCTGTATATATGATATACCATCGAATTATATACTATTTTAATATCAAAATAATGATATCATTGCTCGTGCGTACGTACGGCCTACCGTCTCCTTGATGTGATGCGACTCGTTCTACATGATCTTCATTGAATAATGATTATATAAATGAATTGAATGAATAAATATGATATATATTACACTAATAAAATTATTTAAATGAGGTATCTATAACCTAAAAAGAGTAATAAGAATTTATTTGACAAAACATGCATAAGAACATAAAGAAATGAACACCCGAATAATAAGTAGCAATGAAATATTATTAATAAGAAGATAAGAATGTGACCATATATGATATCATAACAATGAATATGATTTTTTAATAATTCAGTGACATTATTTAAATCATTATACAGGAGGTTCAGATACGTACAAAGAATATCAGACCTAAGGTAAGGGAAAATCTCACAATCTCATTTTTATCCGAGATTATTTATACTTCAGAATTTATTGGGGCATATTTATCATCCACATCCATGATTTCTCAATATGTAATATTATTTCTATCCTCCAAAAACTGTTTAAATCCAATTTTACCTATTAGTGAATTTTTAGTAATAGATATGAAAGAAATATTTTGTCATTTTCATTACGGGATACTTTCTGACTTTTTCGGCAAAAGTATGAGAAGAATGTTTTTTAACTTACTCGGCTTGAAAGGATTTTTATGATTTCATTGAACATTATTTCCCTGAATGGGGATAAAATGGACAGTCTTGGCGAGACATTCCACAGAAACCCATATCGCATTGTTTCCCTTTGAAGTTCTCCAGAGACTAGTGACAATGTCCATAGTGATATTGTCCCACTTCCATGCTGGTATGGGTAGTGGTTACAATACCCCTTTAGGTAGTTGTCTCTCTGCCTTCAGTTGCTCACATCCCAAGCACCGTGAAGTATATTCAGCAATCTCCCTTTTCATTTTATCCCACCAATAATGATCACGGAGGTCCCTATACATTTTCATGATACCAGGATGTATAGAGAAAGTAGAGCTATGAGATTCATCCATCACCTCCTTCTTTATTTCCAGAATAGATGGAACACATTGTCTTGTACAAAATTTCAGTACACATTCTTGATCAGTATTGAACTCAAGAAACATACCATCCTTTATAGCCTCAAACTTCTTCTGTAAAAAAGGATATTCTTTCTGATATTTCTTGATCTTCTATAGTAATGACGGTTGATAAATAATTTGGGTTAGGGTTGATGATGTCCCTTCCATTATAATTCCCATGTCTAGCTTTACTAGGTCATTGATCAAAGGATCTTTTTGAATCCTCATCATGGAAATAACTACTGGGTCTTTCCTTCTTAATGCATCAGCAGATTTGTTTGCTCTTCTTGGATGATAATGAATTGAAAAATCATAGTATTTAAGGAGTTCCATCCATCTCCTTTGTCTCATGTTCAATTACTTTTGTGTGAAAATATACTTCAAACATTGATGGTCTGTGTATATATCACATTTCTCCCCATAAAGATAGTGCCTCCATATCTTCAGAGAAAAAACGACCGCAGCCAGCTCCAGATCATGCGTAGGATAATTTTTCTCATGTGTTTTCAACTGTCGAGATGCATAAGAAATGACCTTGTCATTTTGAATGAGGACGCACCCAATCCATTTCAGAGATGCATCACTAAAAATAACGAATCCTTCTCCACTTGAGGGCAGAGTTAACGCAGGTGCATTAACCGATCTCTTCTTCAGCTCTGGGAAACTTTCCTCGCCCTCATTTGTCCACCTGAACGTGAACCCTTTTCGAGTTAACTTGGTTAATTGATTAAAAACTCATGATTTTTTTTTCACACACCTCCTATAATATCCCGCTACTTCAAGGAAACTACGAATCTCAGTTATTTTTGTTGGCTAATGACACTCCTCTACAACTTTTGTCATTGCAGGGTCAACTGTGATTCCTTCATTGGTAATAATGTTTCTCAAGAAAGTAACTTGTTGTAACCACAATTCACATTTACTGAACTTTCCAAAAAGTCTCTCCTTCCGTAGAGTTATCCAAATAACCCTTAGATGATCCTCATCATGCTCACGAATTTTGGAATATATCAGAATATCATCAATAAAAATTACCACAAAGTTATCGATGTAATCTTTAAAGACTATATTCATAAAATCCATAAAAATAGAAGGTGCATTAATCAGTCCAAAAGGCATAACAACAAACTCATAATTCCTATATCTTGATCGGAAGGTTGTTTTTGGAATATCTTCTTTCTTCACCCTCAATTAACGATAACCAGATCGAAGATCACTCCTTGAGAAAACTGGACCCCCACAAAGTTGGTCAAATAAGTCATCAATTCTTGGAAGAGGGTACTTGTTCTTTACTATGATCCCGTTCAATTCTGTACAATCAATGCATAGCCGCATCGATACATCCTTTTTCTTCACTAATAGAATAGGTGCTTCCCAAGGAGATACACTCGGTCGGATATACCCCTTCTCAAAAATATCTTGGAGTTTTTTCTTTAATTCCTCAAGCTCCACATTTTCCATCATATACGGGATCTTGGATATTGGATGAGATCCTGGTAGGAGTTCAATGGAGAACTCAACCTCTCTTTCTGGGGGAGGTCCAGGAAACTCCTCAGGAAATACGTCAATGTATTCCTAGACGATTGGTAAATTTTCTATCCTCAAACTCTCATTTACTTCTTCTTATTCACCGATAAATTCCATAAATAAGGATATAAGAGGTTCTTCTATACAAAGATTATGTTGAGATATCTCTCCTTGGAAGAGAAATATCGGTTTTCCATTCAAGGATACTGATATTTCCTTAGTTCTGCATTTGATCTTAGCATTATACTTTGAGAGCCAGTCCGTCCCTAGTATAATGTCGAATTCCAGCATGGGAATGACTACTAGATTTTTGATAATATTGTGCTCACCAAAGTAAATACTAGAGTTTCTAAACACTGATGATGATCGGAAAATCCCACCAGGAGTCCTGACTGATAACTCTACTTTTAAAAAGTCGGGGGTTGATTCTATATTCTTTGCAAACTTAGAAGAAATAAAGGAATTTTTAGAACCAAAATCAAACAAATCAATTGCTAGCTTTGAGAGAACAACAAGAGTACCTTTTACCATATCATTTTGAGCTTCAACTTCAGCTGTCATGATAGCAAAAGCACGATCATGCTCCCTTGGCCTTTTCTGAGGCCGATGGTGGTTCCCCTCAAATGCCCTCGGATTTGGACAATGATTGGCAAAGTGACCAATTTTTTCACACATAAAGCACTTGACATCAGGTAGGGAATACACAATCTTCCCCTTGTCATTATTGTTTGGAAGTTGAGGTTTCACCTCACTACTTAAATTCCTTTCAATATGGACATCTCTTCCACACTTGTAGCATTTCCCGCTCCCGAGCAGGTAGTTCCATGAATGCTTCTTCCCAAATTTATTACCTGTGGGACGTTGCACTTGCTTTCCACCTCTTCTTTGATCAATTCTCCTCTATAATCTTGGGTCCATTGATTTATTTATTTTATTGTATTTATGAGACCACTACATCTCACCAAACTCTAGTTAGACTTTCATCGCACTTCACACGATCTCCTCATAGCTATCATAGTCTCGGTTGGCTATATTCTTCCGCAGATGAGGTATCAGTCCACTGAATAATCTATCAAACTTACCATTTAGATCCATTAAAAATATATAGGTATATCTTGAAAGTTGATTGAAGTTCATCTTATAGCTTTTGATAGATTCGTTCTCCTTCTTCTTCAGCTTGAGAAAGTCCTTCTCCATTCTTGTTCTCATAGAACAAGGTAAATACTTACTGAAAAAGATCTGTATGAACTATTCCCACTCAAAATATTCAACATCCACTCTTTTCCTTGTGTTTTTAATTATTTCCCACCACTGATCAAATTCCCCTTCTAAGTGATAGACGACCAGGGTGACCTTCTCTTGCTCTGAAGAACATAGCAAAGAAAATATCTTTTTGATGGACCAGATCTACTACTCAGCAATCAATGGGTCAGTCGATCAACTGAAGTTTGGTGGGTGTTCACACATAAAGGACTCAACAGAATGTTGTTCCCTTCACGGTTAGATCGGTCTCTTAGCTTGATTCAAGTTATTTCCCATAACTTGAGTCAGTTGGTTCATTATTCGCATGAATGTTTCCATTCCATCTTCCATTGGAGGGCCGTCAGCACGTGGTCCATTGCGATCACCATTTTCACGGTTCCTCCTATTGCCCACCATTTTTTAAAATAATAAAACCTTAGATAGAAACTTATTTCATTTACAAATCTTTTAACTATAAAGGATTTTATGTTCTAAAACTTCATGCTTAAACAATTACATTTCTCTATAATTCCTTCATAATGATTAATAAATAGCATGTGACTTACCAAACATATGCAATAGGAGTCTCATAACCAAGATTGAATCAAGGACCACTGTCATGCACAAGTTCCCGTTTGAGTCTAGCTCAAAGCGGTGTTTTCGGGTTTTACCCCTATGTATATTTGTGTCAGAGCCGACTCTACCTGCTCATATCCAGATAGGGATGTATTTGTTTGATAAACCACATACGAAATATTCACTAAAATACCAGGAAGTTTTCCTATATTTAAAATTTTCTATATGATTATTCCTAAATATTTTATAGACTAATTTTCATAAATAACTAAGCTATCCTTTGATACCAACTATGGAATCCTGCCTTTTTATTGCATAACGTTTCATTTCATTTTACAAAGAGAGGATCTTTAAAGTCTAGTGTCTTGGAAATAAGAAACATAATACATGAAAACAACATAAAATATTATTCTAAACCACTTTTAATGCTTCATCATAAGTTCATTATATGTACAATTACTGAATCTCATATCTTAGAGATATATATCATAAAAAAGGGTGAGCAGAAGGCCCAGTAAGGGTAAACAAGGGAATTAGTTTACTTGTGACATCAATAAGAACTTGAATAAAAACTTAAAGACATGAGAAATGGATGTATAGAAATATCATGATAAAGAGAACATGAATCATAACATTAATATGTGGCTACAGTATTTCATTTCGACATTCATGAACATATCACCAAGGTCCATTCCCAAGGTGTCATAAAAATTACCAACGTTATTCACCAAGGAATCTTGAAACTTTTCATCTATAGAGATTAATTCTTTACCCAATGCATTGGAGAGCTATCAGGTCTAACCCTTAATATGTCTTTAATTTCATGTGATCCACATCTATCATTATAAATTTTTTTATAAATAACCCATAGAGAATTAAAGAAATGGGTTTCATTTCAAAATTGTGACGTTTTAAATGTTCTTAAAAACAAGATCATTATATCATTTATAATCCATGGAAAGGGAATGAGGGATATATATATATGTCCATTACAGAATAAAATATATACTCTTTATATATTAATGAATACCCATAGAAACTAAAAAGTTCTGGGTATTCACATGAATAAATAAGGTAATTTCATGAGAAAAAGAGATAGAAATTTTGAGACGAAATTTCTACAGCACAACAGCTATATAACAAGGTTTTAGAAAATATTAAAAACAGAGGGTACAAGGGTAAGAAACTCATAAATAACTCATATTACAATATAAATACATAATAACCTGGATATAATAACATGGTATGGATATTTTAATGACATACCACAAGAAAAGGAAATTTGAATGGAAAGAGAAGATGCGATTTCTTTTATGTGAAATTCAGAAGCCTAACAGCGTCACTTAAAAATTCAGAAAACAAATTGATGAGAGAGGAAATGGTCTCTCAAAAATTAGGCATGAAATGGATAGTAATGAGAACATATAAGAACATACCCTCAACATAAAGATATGGAATGTATAAGACACAACATAAAGGAATTCATGACTTAAAAGAGGAGGGTGAAAGTATCCCTAACCTTGAAGTGTAACTTCAAAAGCTTGAGGGTTGGGACCTTGGGAGGCTTGAGAGAACATTGGGATAACTCCTTGGAAGGTAAGGAGACCATAAATTCTTTGAGGATGATTTTGTAATGAAATGAATGATGTAAATGGCTTGGTATTAATAGGGAAAGTGAGTGAATAAATTATTAATTTCCAAGGGACACCTAATCGGTGGCATTTGAAAAACCATGGGCTTTCCCATGGTATTTGCCCATGGTATTGGCCACCTGGGACACCTAATAGAATATATCACTATTAATTAGTATACCTGAGGACTTACATAATTATTACATCATTAATGATGTCATTAAACTCCCGAAACTCAAAACTGCATTTTTACTATTCACCGATAATTCAACTATTTCAGAAAAATATCAAAAATTCACCCTATCCTAGTATTGATGCTATGAATTCAAAAAATAAACACATTTTATGAAAATGATTTTATAAATATATTTAATTTAATTTTTAAATAAAGTCATTATTTATTCAAAAAATACAACTTTAAAACTATAACTAATTTTGTAACACCTTAAAAAAGTAATCACGGTCCCCTAAAAATATCGTATACCCATATGAAAATAAAGTAAAAGTTTATGATTAAATTTTATAAAAATAAATTTCCATTTTAAATTATTATATTAATTAAAAAATTGTAAATAAAATTTTTATAGCGTACAAAAATACCAAAACTTAAACTATGATCATTTTTTTACTTTTAGGATATCTAAAATTAATTTATACATTCATTGGTGAAGTTTCAATGTTTTGGTCAAATTACTATTCATTACTATTCATATGGGCATGTTACTATTTCTAATTTACTATTCACTCAAACCAAGTTCATTTTATTAGACTCTAAATTTCTCACTGATCACAACTTTAGAAGACCATTTTTTGAAAATCATTTCACATTATTAATTATTTAAAGAATAAAAAAAATATTTTAAAAATACCATTGTTTCCTAAATAATACACATCCTATATTTATCCGGATATTTTAAATTCACAAACTTTTCCATAAGAAGAAATAACAATTTTATTTATATAAAAGGATTACACAAAGCAGCTAAGGTCTCGTTACATAGCCCATTATAACACCAGCATAGGACCTAAGTGTAAGGTGTGCTATGGTGATAGAATCTTGAGGTGGCTCAGATAACATTGCCCGAGTGGTGATTCCTATCAGCTTTAACTTATCCCTTAGGTGATTCCATTCAAGCTTCATATATGGAAGTTCGTCTTGGGCTTGGTCCAGAGCAAAGCCCAGTGATGCTACCTCCTTCCCAAGCTCCGACAAATGGGCTGCATATGGCTCGAGTCTATTGGATGAGGCCATTCAATCTTATTTCTCTATTAATTAACCAAGATAACTATATTTATTAAAACACAATGTTAAGATTATAGTTTCTAATGGTCATATTGACTAATGGTCATATAATAGTTGAAACCCAACGGTCTCATTTTAATTATACCCACTTCATTTATTAAAGGATATAGTTTTTTTGAGTATAAAATAAAATAACACACAAAATAAGGAAAAAAATATAATTAAAAAGGTTGGGTTGTTACATTCTTCCCCCCTTAAGAAGTTTTTTGTCCCCTTATTTATCTCCTACCCTCTAATGGAAAAGGTGTGAGTACTTTTGTCTTATGGAATCCTCCGGTTCCCATGTGGCTTCTTCACATTTGTGGTTCCTACACAACACCTTAACAAGGTGGGTAGTCTTGTTGCGTACAACCATGTCTCTATGATCCAAGATCTCCACCGGCTGCTCCTCATAAGAGAGGTCATGTTCCAGTTGACCACCTATGGATTTAGTACATGTGAAGGGTCAGGTATGTACTTCTTCAAGAGGGATACGTGGACGAAATCATGAAATTGGGCTAGATTTGGAGGAAGTGAAAGCCGATAGGCCACTACTCCCACACAATAAAGGATTTCATAGGGGCCAATGTACCTAGGTCTCAACTTCCCTTTCTTCCCAAACCTTATGACTCCCTTACAAGGTGAAAACTGATGAAAGAATTTATCACCAACATCAAACTCCAAGTCCCTTCGACGGTTTTCGGCATAGCTCTTTTGCCGACTATGAGAAGCCTTAATGTGTTGTTGGACGACATGGACCTTTTTTGTCATCTCATGCACAAGATTAGGCCCAAGAAGACTTATCTCACCAGCTTCATCCCAATAAGTAGGAGTTTTACATTGCTTCTCATATAGAGCTTCATAGGGTACCATTTGAATGCTCGAGTGGAAGATGTTGTTGTAAGAGAACACAACTAAAGAGATAAGTTGATCCCATCCACCTTTAAATTCAATTTAGAATGTTCTCAGCATGTCCTCGAGTGTTTGAATAGTCCTTTTATATTGGACATCTATTTGTGGGTGATAGGCCATACTGAAAATTTATTTAATGCCTAGAGCTTGATGAAGACATCTCCAGAATTTTGATGTGAACCCTAAATCACGATCAGATATGATAGAAAGTGGAACTCCATGTAGTCTCACCACTTCCTTCACGTAAATCTTGGCAAGTTAATCAATATAGAAATCTTCCCGAATGAAGATAAAATGGGAAATCTTGGTGAGATAGTCCACATTAACCCGTATCGCATTATTTCCTTTTGGAAGTTCTCCAGAGACCAGTGACGAAGTCCATTGGGATATTGTCCCACTTCCATGCTGGTATGTGTAGTGGTTACAATAACCCTTTAAGAAGTTGTCTCTCTACCTTCACTTGCTGACATACCAGGCACCTTGAAGTGTAGTTAGAAATCTCCCTTTTCATATTATCCCACCAAAAATGATCACGAAGGTCCCTATTCATTTTCGGGCTACCAGGATGTATAGAGAAAGTAGAGCTATGAGTGTCATCCATCAACTCCTTCTTTATTTTTGGAATTGATGGAACACATAGTCTTGTATGAAATTTCAGTACACCTTATTGATCATTATTGAACTCAGAAAACTTCCATTACTTTATATCCTCAAACTTCTTCTATAACAAAGGATCTTCTTTCTGAGCTGTCTTGATCTTATCTGGTAATGAAGGTTGAGAAATAATTTGGGTTAGTATTGTTGATGTTTCTTCCCTTATAATTCCCATGTCCAGATTTACTTGGTCATTGATCAAAGGATCTTTTTGAATCCTCATCATGGAAATAACTACTGGGTCTTTCCTGCTTAATGCATCAGTAAATTTGTTTGCTCTTCCTGGTTGATAATGAATTGAACAATCATAGAATTTAAGGAGTTCCAACCATCTTCTTTGTCTCATGTTTTATTCCTTTTTTGTGAAAATATACTTCAAACTTTGATTGTTTGTGCATATATCACATTTCTACCCATAAAGATAGTGCATCGATATCTTCAGAGAAAAAAAAACCGTAGCCAGATCTTGATCATGTGTTGGATAATTTTTCTAATGAATCTTCAGCTATCGAGATGCATAATCAATGACCATGTCATTTTTCATGAGGATGAAACCAAGCCCTTTCAGAGATGAATCGCTAAAAATAACAAATCCTTATCCACTTGAGGGCAGAGTTAACATAGGTGCAGTAACAAATCTCTTCTTCAGCTCTTGGAAACATTCCTCAAACTCATTTGTCCAGATGTACTTGACCCCTTTTCGAGTTAACTTGGTTAATGGATTAGAAATTCGTGAAAAGTTTTTCATAAACCTCCTATAATATCCCTCTAATCCAAGGAAACTATGAATCTTAGTTATTGTTGTAGGATGAGGCCAATCCTCTACAACTTTTTTCTTTGCAAGGTCAACTGTGATTCCTTCATTGTTAACAATGTGCCCCAAGAAAGCAACTTGTTGTAACCATAATTCACATTTACTGAACTTTTCAAAAAGTCTTTACTTCCATAGAGTTTTCAAAATAACCCTGAGATGATCCTCAGTCTCCTCGCGTCTTTTGTAATATATCATAAAATCATCAATAAAAAAGACCAAAATGTTATCAAGGTAGTATTTAAATACTCTATTCATCAAATCCATAAAAATATCAGGTGTATTAGTCAGTCCAGAAAGTATAACAAAAAACTCATAATGCCCATATCTTAATCATAAGGTAGTTTTTATAATATATTCTTTCTTCACCCTCAATTAATGATAACTAGATCGAAGATAAATCTTAGTAAAGAATTGATCCCCATGAATTTGGTCAAATAAGTCATCAATTCGCGGAAGAGGGTATTTTTTCTTTATTGTGATTCCATTAAATTCTCTATAATCTGTGCATAGCTGCATCGATCCATCCTTCATCTTCACAAAGAGAACATGTGCTCCCCAAGGAGACACACTCAGTCAGATAAACCCCTTCTCTAAAAGATCTTGGAGTTGTTTCTTTAATTCCTCCAGCTCCACATTTTTCATCCTATACAGGGTCTTTGATATTAGATGAGATCCAGGTATGAGTTCAATGGATAACTCCACCTCTCTTTCTGGGCGAGTTCCACGAAACTCCTCAGAAAATACATAAATGTATTTTTGGATGATTGGTACATTTTCTATCATCAAACTCTCATTTACTTATTCTTCTTCACCGATCAATTCCATAAATAAGGATATAGGAGGTTCTTCTAGACAAAGATTAGTTTGAGATATCGCTCCTTTGAAGATAACTATAGGTTTTCTATTCAAGACTACTGATATTTCTTTACTTCTTCATTTGATCTTAGAATTATACTTTGAGATCCAGTTCATCCCTAGTATACTGTTGAATTCTAGCATGGGAATGACTACTAGATTTACCATAATATTGTGATCACCAAAGTAAATACTAGAGTTTCTAAACACTGATGATTCTTGGATAATCCTACCAGGAGTCTTGACTGATAACTCTACTTTTAGAAAAATGGGGGTTGATTTTAAATTCTTAGAAAACTTGGAGGATATAAAGGAATGCATAGAACCAGAATAAAACAAAGTACTTTCTATCTTTGAGAGAATAACAAGATTACCTGCTACCACATCATTTGGAGCTTCAACTTCAACTATCATGATAGAAAAATCATGACCATTCTCCCTTGTCCTTTGCTAAGGCTGATGGTGGTTCCCCTCCACTACCCTACGATTTGGAAAGTGATTGGAAAAGTGCCCAAGTTGTTCACTCTTAAAGCTCTGGAAATCAGGTAGGGCTTGAACCATCTTCCCCTTTTCCTTAGTGTTGGGAATTTGAGGTTTAACCTCACTACGACAATTCCTTGCAATATGGACATCTCTTCCACACTTGTAGCATATCTTGCTCCCGAGAAGGATGTTCCCCGAATTCTTGTTCCCACATTTATTACAAGTGTGATGTTTCACTTGCTTGCCTCCTCTTAGTTGATCAAATATCTTCCCTAATCTTAGATCCATTGATTACTTTTTGTCATTGGATTTATGAGACCACTGCGTCTCACCAAACTCCAGTTCAACTTTCATCTCACTTTGCACGATCTCCTCATAGCTATCATAGTCTCGGTTGGATAGATTCTTCCACAGATGAGGTCTCAGCCCACTAAATAATCTTTCAACCTTACCATTTGGATCCATGGAAAATCTAGAGGTATATCGTTAATATCGAGTGATGTTCATCTCATAGCTTCTAACAGATTATTTCTCCTTCTACTTCAACTTGAGAAACTCCTTCTCCATTATTGTTCTCATGGAATGAGGGAAATACTTACTGAAAAAGATCCCTCTATAATCTTTACATTCCAAAGATTCAACTTCTACTCTTTTCCTTGTGTTTTTAATCAATTCCCACCACTGATAAACTTCCACTTCTATGTGATAGATAGCCGGGGTGACCTTCTCTTGATCTGAAGAGTGGAGCACAGAAAAGATCTTTTCGATGGAGCTGAACCACTGCTCAGTAATTAATGGGTTAGTCGAACCACTAAATTATGGAGGTCTTTGATGTATAAAGGACTCAAAATAATGTTGTTATATTCATGGTGAGATCGTTCTCTCAGCTTGATTCAATTTATTTCCCATTACTTGAGTCAGTTGGTTCATCATTCGCATGAATTTTTCCATTCCGGTTTCCATTGGAGGGCCTTCAGCGCATGGTCCATTGCGGTCAACATTTGCACGGTTCCTCTTATTACCTGTTATTTTCTAAAAGAATAAAACCTTAGTGAGAAACTTATTTCATTTATGAAGATTTTAACTATAAAGGATTTTTTTCTAAAACTTCATGCTTAAACAATTACATTTCTCTATAATTCCTTCATAATGATTTATAAAAAGCTTGTGATTAACCAAACATATCCCCAAGGAGTGTCGTAACCAAGAGTACCACAAGGCCCGTTCTCATGCACTATTTTCCATTCGAGTCTAGATCAAAGTGGTGTTTTCGGGTTTTACCCATATGTAGATCTGTGACAGAGCCGCCTCTACCTGCTCGTATTCGGACAAGGATGTATTTGTTTGATAAACCACTTACTCAATATTCACCAAAATACCAGGAAGATTTCCTATATTTAAAAATTTCTATAGGATTATTCCTAAATATATAATTGCCTAATTTCTATAAATAACTAAACTATCCTATGATACCAACTATGTAATCCCACCTTTTTGTTACATAACTTTTCATTACATTTTTCAAACAGAGGATCCTTAAAGTCTAGTGTCTTCGAAATCAGGAACATAATACATGAAAACAACAAAAACAATTATTCTAAACCACTCTTAAGGCTTCATAATAGGTTAATTATATGTAAAATTACTACATCTCATATCCCGGAGACATACATCAAAGAAAAGGGTGAGCATAAGGCCAATTAAGGGTAAACAAGGGAATCAGTTTACTTGTGACATAAATAAGAACTTGAATAAAAAATAAGGACGTGAGCAAATGAAGTATAGTAATATCATGATAAAAATAACATGAATAATAACATGAATATGTGGCTACCAAATATCATTTAGACATTCATGAACAATTCACCATGGTCCATCCCCAAGGTGTTATAAAAATTACCAAGGTTATTTACCAAGGTATCATGAAACTTGTCATCTCTAGAGATTAATTCATTACCCAATGCATTGGAGCACTATTAGGGCACACACATAATATTACTTTACTTTCATGTGATCCACATAGATAATAATCAAACATTTCATAAATAACCCATAGAGAATAAAAGAAATGGGTTACATTTCAAAATTGTGACGTTTTAAAAGTTCTTAAAAACAAGATCATTATATCATTTATAACCCATGGAAAGGGAATGAGGGTTATATGTATGTCCATTCCAGATTAAAATATATCCTTTTTATATATTTATGAACACCCATAGAAATTAAAAAGTTCTTGGTATTCACATAAATAAACAAGGAAATTTCTTGAGAAAAAGAGATAGAAATTTTGAGACGAAATTTCTGCAGCATAATGACTACATAACATGGTTTTAGAAAATAATAAAAAGAGAGGGTACAAGGGTAAACCAATCATAAATAAATCATATTACAATATAAATACATAATAACATGGAGATAATAACATGGTATGGATATTTTAATGACATACCGCAAGAAAAGGAAACTTGAAAAGAAAGAGAAGATGCAATTTCTTTTACGAGAAATTCGGCAGCCTAACGACGTCACTTAAAAATTCAGAAAACAAATTTATGAGAGCGGAAAGGGTCTCTCAGCAATTATAAATGAAATTGACAGTAATTAGAACATATAAGAACATACCCTCAACATAAATAGATGGAAACTATAAGACACAACATAAAGGAATTCATGACTTAAAAGAGGAGGGTGAAATGATCCCTTACCTTGAAGAGTAACTTCAAAAGCTTGAAGGTTGGGACATTGGGAGGCTTGAGGGAACTTTGGGAGGACTCCTTGGGAGGTAAGGAGATGAGAACAATTTTGAGGATGACTTTGGAATGAAATGAATGAGGGAAATGCCTTGGTATTTATAGGGAAAGTGAGTGAATAAATTATTAATTTCGAAGGGATACCTCATCGGGGGTATTTGCAAAACCATGGGCTTGCCAATGGTATTTGCCCATGGTATTGGCCACTTGGTACACCTAATAGCATATATAACTATTCATTAGTCGACCAGAAATCTTACATCATTATTACATCATTAATGATTTCATTAAACACCCGAAACTCAAAACTGCATTTTTACTATTCACCGATAATTCAACTGTTTCAGAAAAATATCAAAAATTCACCCTAACCAAGTATCGATGCTATGAATTCAAAACTAAATTCCATTTTATGAAAATACTTTTCTAAATAATTTTTATTTGATTTTTAAATAAAATCATTTTTTATTCCCAAAATAAAACATTAAAACTATAACTCATTTTGTAACACCTTAAAAAAGTAATCAAGGTCCCATAAAAATATCGTATACCCATAAGACAATAAAGTAACAATTTATGATTAAATTTTTTGAAAATAAATTTCTATTTTAAATTATTATATCAATTAAAAAAATTTAAATAAACTTTATGGCGTACAAAAATACCAAAACATAAACTATGATCATTTTTTCACTTTTAAGATGTCTAAAATGTATTTAAACATTCACGGGTGAAGTTTATATTTTTTTGGTCAAATTACTATTCATTACATTTTATATGGGTATGTTACTATTCCTACTTTACTATTACCTAAAAACCAAGTTGATCTTATTATACTCTAAATTTCTCACTGATCACAACTGTAGAAGACCACTTTTTGAAAATCATTTAACATTATTAATTATTTAAAGAATACAGATTTTTTTAAAAAATACCCTTTTTCCTAAATAATACAAATCCTATTTTAATCCGGATATTTAAAATTTACAAAATTTTCCATAAGAGTAAATAACAATTTTATTTATATAAAATTATTGCACAAAGCATCTAAGGTCTCTTTACATAGCCCCTTATAACACCACCATAGGACCTAAGTGTAAGGTGTGCTATGGTGATAGAATCTTGGGGTGGCACGGACAACATTGCCCGTGTGGTGATTTCTATCAACTTGAACTTCTTCCTTCAGCGATTTTTTGAAAGATTCATACGTTGATGTTCGGCTTGGGCTTAGTCCAGAGTAAAGCCTAGTGATTCTACCTCCTTCCCAAGCACTGACATATGGGCTTCATATGGCTTGAGTCTACTGGATGAGGCCACTCAATCATCTTTCTCTATTAATAAACCAAGATAACCGTATTTATAAAAACACAATGTTAAGATTATAGTTTCCAATGGTCATATTGACCAACAATCATATAATAGTCAAAACCCAACAGTCTCATTTTAATTATACCCACTTCATTAATTAAACGATATAGTTTTGTTGAGTATAAAATAAAATAACACAAAAAAATTAGGAAACAAATATAATTAAAAAGTTTGGGTCGTTACATTCTTCCCACCTTAACAAAAATTTCTTCCCAGAAATTATCTCATACCATCTAATGGAAAAGGTGTGGGTACTTCTGTCTCATGGACTCCTCCGGTTCCCACATGTCTTCTTCACATTTGTGGTTCCTCTACAACACCTTAACAAGGTGGGTAGTCTTGTTGTGTAGAACCTTGTCTCTATGATCCAAGATCTCCATCGGCCTTTCCCCATAAGAGAGGTCATGTTCCAGTTGTACCACCTCTGGATTTAGTACATGTGAAGGGTCAGGTATGTACTTTCTAAAGAGGGATCTGTGTAAGACATCATGAGCTTGGGATAGATTTGGAGGAAGTGCAAGCCGATAGGCCATTTCTCCCACACGATCAAGGATTCCATAGGGGCCAATTTACCTAGGGATGAGCTTCCACTTCTTCCCAAACATAATGACTCTCTTACAAGGTGAAATCCTAAGAATGACTTTATCACCTACTAGAAACTCCATGTCTCTTCGACGGTTTTCGGCATATCTCTTTTGCCGACTCTGAGCAGCCTTAATGTTTTGTTGGATGGCATGGACCTTTTTTGTGATCTATTGCACAAGATCAGGTCCAAGAAGGTTTCTCTCACAAGATTCATCCAAACAAGTAGGAGTTCTACATCCCTTCCCATATAGAGCTTCATAGGGTGCCATTTGAATGCTTGAGTGGAAGCTGTTGTTGTAAGAGAACTCAACTAAAGAGAGATGTTGATCCCACCCACATTTAAATTCTATTGAGTAATTTTACAGCATGTCCTCGAGTGTTTGAATAGTCCTTTCAGATTGAACATCTATTTGGGGATGATAGGCCGTACTAAAATTTTATTCAGTGCCCAGAGCTTGCTGAAGACTTCTCCAAAAATTTTATGTGAACCTTGGATCATGATCAGATACGATAGAAAGTGGAACTCCATGCAGTATTACCCCTTCCTTCACATAAATCCTGGCAAGTTGATCAATAGAGAAATTTTCCCGAATGGATATAAAATGGGAAGTCTTGGTGAGACGGTCCATAATAACCCACATCGCATTATTTTCTTTTGAAGTTCTCTAGAGACCAGGGACGAAGTCCATAGTGATATTGTCCCACTTCTATGTTGGTATGGGTAGTGGTTGCAAAACCCATATAGGAAGTTGTCACTCTACCTTCACTTTCTGACATACCAGGAACCTTGAAGTGTTGTCAGCAATCACCCTTTTCATATTATCCCACCAATAGTGATCACAAATGTCACTATACATTTTTGTGCTACCAGGATGTATAGAGAATATAGAGCTATGATCTTCAACCATCAACTCCTTCTTTATTTCCGGAATAGATGGAACACATAGTCTTGTATGAAATTTTAGTACACCTTCTTGATTAGTATTGAACTTTGGAAACTTCCCATCCTCTATAGCCTCAAACTTCTTCTGTAACAAAGGATCTTATTTCTGAGCTTTCTAGATCTACTCTAGTGACGACAGTGGAAAAATCATTTGGTTTAGGGTTGATGATGTCCCTTACCTTATAATTCCCATGTCCATATTTACTTGGTCATTTATCAAAGGATCTTTTTGAATCCTTATCTTGGAAAGAACTACTGGGTCTTTCCTTCTTAAGGAATCAGTGACTTTGTTTTCTCTTCCGTGATGATAATGAATTGAACAATCATAGTCTTTAAAGAGTTACAACCATCTCCTTTGTCTCATGTTCAATTCCTTTTGTGTGAAAATATACTTCAAATATTGATGGTCACTACATATATCACATTTCTACCCATAAAGATAGTGTATCCATATATTCAGAGCAAAAATGACCGCAACCAGCTCCAGATCATGCGTTGGCTAATTTTTCCCATGAGTCTTCAACTATCGAGATGCATAAGCAATGACCTAGTCATTTTGCATGAGGATGCACCCAATCCCTTTTAGAGATGAATCACTAAAAATAATGAATCCTTCTCCACTTGAGGGAAAAGTTAACATAGGTGCAGTAACCAATCTCTTCTTCAGCTCTTGGAAACATTCCTCACACTCCTTTTTTCAGATGAACTTGAACCCTTTTCGATTTAACTTGGTTAATGGATTAGAAAGTCATGAAAAGTTTTTCACAAACCTCGAAAAATATCCCGCTAATCCAAGGAAATTATAAATCTCAGTTATTATTTTAGGTTGAGGCCACTCCTCTACAAATTTTTTCTCTGTAGGGTCAACTGTGATTCCTTTCATTGGTAACAATGTTCCCCAAGCAAGCAAATTGTTGTAACCAGAATTCACATTTAATAAACTTTCCAAAAAGTCGCTCCTTCAATAGGGTTTAAAAAATAACCCTTATATGATCCTCATGCTCCTCAAAACTTTTGGAATATATCAGAATATCGTCAATAAAAACTATCACAAAGTTATCAAGGTAGTATTTAAAGACTTTATTCATCAAATCCATAAAAATAACCGGTGCATTAGTCAGTCCAAAAGGCTTAACAACAAACTCATAATGCCCATATCTTGACCAGAAGGTAGTTTTTGGAATATATTCTTTCTTCACCATTAATTGAATATAACTATGTCGAAGATTAATATTAGAGAATAATTGAGCCCCACAATGTTGGTCAAATAAGTCATCAATTCTTGGAAGAGGGTATTTTTTCTTTACTGTGATTCTGTTCAATTCTCTATAATCAATGCATAGCCGCATCGATCCATCCTTCTTCTTCACAAAGAGAATAGTTTCTCCCCAAGGATACACGCTCTGTCGGATAAACCCCTTCTCGAAAAGATATTGGAGTTGTTTATTTAATTTCTCCAGCTCCACATTTACCATCCTATATGGGGTCTTTGATATTGGATGAGATCCAGGTACGAGTTCAATGGAGAATTATACCGCTCATTCTGGGGGAAATAACAATTTTATTTATATAAAAGGATTACACAAAGCAGCTAAGGTGTCGTTACATAGCCCCCTGTAACACCATCATAGGACCTAAGTGTAAGGTGTGCTATGGTGATAGAATCTTGGGGTGGCTCGGACAACATTTCCCGAGTGGTGATTTCTATCAGCTTGAACTTCTCCCTTAGGTGATTGAGTTCACCCTTCATACATTGAAGTTCATCTTGGGATTGGTCCAGAGCAAATCCCAGTGATGCTACCTCCTTCCATAGCTCTGACAGATGGGCTTCATATGGATCGAGTCTACTGGATGAGGCCATTCAATCTTCTTTTGGTATTAATTAACCATGATAACCGTATTTATAAAAACACAACGTTAAGATTATAGTTACCAACGGTCATATTGACCAACGGTTATATAATTGTCGAAACCCAATGGTCTCATTTTAATTATACCCACCTCAATAATTAAAGGATATATTTTTGTTGAGTATAAAATAAAATAACACACAAAATTAGGAAACCAATATAATTAAAAAGTTCGGGTCGTTACATTCTTCCCCCCTTAAAAAAAATTTCATCCCTGAAATTATCTCGTACCCTCTAATGGAAAAGGTATTGGTACTTCTATCTCATGGACTCCTCCGTTTCCCACATTTCTTATTCACATTTGTGGTTCCTCCACAATAGTTTAACAAGGTGGGTAGTCTTGTTGCATAGAGCCTTGTCTCTACGATCCAAGATCTCCACCGGATGCTCCTCATAAGAGAGGTCATGTTTTAGTTGTACCACCTCTAGATTTAGTACATGTGAAGTGTCAGGCATATACTTCTTCTAGAGGGATACATGGAAGACATCATGAACTTGGGCTCGATTTGGAGGAAGTGCAAGCTGATAGGACACTACACCCACACAATCAATGATTTCATAGGGGCTAATGTACCTAGGGCTGAGCTTCCCTTTATTCCCAAACCTCGTGACTCTCTTCCATAGTGAAATCGAAAGAAAGACTTTGTCACCAACATCAAACTCCATGTCCCTTAGACTGTTGTTTTCATAGATCTTTTTATGACTCTGAGAATCCTTAATGTGTTGTTGGATGGCATGGACCATTTATATCATCTCTTTCACAAGATCATTCCCGAGAAGCTTTCTCTCTCCAGCTTCATCCGAACAAGTAGGAGTTCTACGTCCCTTCTCACAAAGAGCTTCATAGTTTTTCATTTGAATGGTCAAGTGGAAGCTGTTGTTGTAAGATAACGAAACTAAAGAGATATGTTGATCCCATCCACCTTTAAATTCCATTGAGCAAGTTCTTAGAATGTCCTCAAGTGTTTGAATAGTCCTTTCTAATTGTCCATCAGTTTGTGGGTGATAGGCCATACTAAAATTTAATTCAGTTCCCATAGTTTGTTGATAAATTATCCTGAATTTTGATGTGAACCATGGATCACGATCAGAAACGATAGAAAGTGGAACTCCACGGAGTCTTACCACTTCCTTCACGTAAATCCTGTCATGTTAATCAAGAGAGAAATCTTCCCGAATGGAGATAAAATGGGGAGTCTTGGTGAGATGGTCCACAATAACCCATATTGCATTATTTCCTTTTTATGTTCATCGAAGATTAGTGATGAAGTCCATAGTGATATTCTCCCACTTCCATGTTGGTATGGGTAGTGGTTACAATACCCCTTTAGGATGTTGTCACTCTACCTTCACTTGCTGACATACCAGGCTCCTTGAATTGTAGTCAGCAATCTCCCATTTCATATTATCACACCAATGATGATCATGAAGGTCCATATACATTTTTGTGCTACCCGGATGTATAGAGAAAGTAGAGCTATGAACTTCATCCATCAGCTCCTTCTTTATTTCCAGAATATATGGAAGATATAGTCTTGTACAAAATTTTAGTACACCTTCTTGAGAAGTATTGAACTCAGGAAACCTCCCATTCTTTATAGCCCCAAACTTCTTCTGTAATAAAGGATCTTATTTCTGAGCTTTCTTGATCTTCTCTAGTAATGACGGTTGTGAAATCATTTGGGTTAGGGTTGACGATGTACCTTTTCTTATAATTCCCATGTCCAGCTTTACTAGTTCATTGATCAAAGGATCTTTTTTAATCCTCATCATAGAAAGAACAACTGGGTCTTTCCTGCTTAATGCATTAGCAACTTTATTTTCTCTTCTAAGATGATAATGAATTATACAATCACAGTCTTTAAGGAGTTACAACCATCTCCTTTGTTTCATGCTCAATTCCTTTTGTGTGAAAATATACTTCAAAATTTTATGGTCTCTACATATATCACATATCTACCCATAAAGATAGTTCCTCTATATCTTTAGAGCAAAAAAGACCACAACCAGCTCCAGATCATGCGTTGGATAATTTTTCCCATGAGTCTTCAACTGTCGAGATGCATAAGCAATGACCTTGTCATTTTTCATGAGGACGCACCCAATCCCTTTTAGAGATTAATCTCAAAAAATAACGAATCCTTCTCCACTTGAGGGTAGAGTTAGCATAGGTGTAGTAACCAATCTCTTATTTAGCTCTTGGAAACATTCGTCACACTCCTTTTTCCAGATAAACATGAACCCTTTTCGAGTTAACTTGGTTAATGGATTAGAAATTCATGAAAAGTTTTCACAAACCTCCAATAATATCCTGCTAATCCAAAGAAACTAAAAATCATAGTTATTATTTTAGGTTGAGGCCACTCCTCTAAAACTTGTGTGTTTGTAGGGTCAACTGTGATTCTTTTCATTGGTAAAAATATTCCCCAAGAAAGAAATTTTTTGTAACAAAAATTCACATTTACTAAACATTCCAAAAAGTCTCTCCTTCCACAGGGTTTAAAAAATAACCCTTAGATGATCCTCATGCTCCTCACGACTTTTGGAATATATCAGAATATCAGCAATAAAAACTATCAAAACTTTATCAAGGTAGTATTTAAAGACTTTATTCATCAAATCCATAAAAATAACAGGTTCATTAGTCAGTCCAAAAGGCATAACAACAAAATCATAATGCCCATATCTTGATCGGAAGGCAGTTTTTGGAATATCTTATTTCTTAACCCTTAATCGAATATAACTATGTCGAATAATAATCTTAGAGAATAATTGAGCCCCACAAAGTTGGTCAAATAAGTCATCAATTCTTGGAAGAGGGTATTTTTTCTTTACCGTGATTCTGTTTAGTTCTCTATAATCAATGCATACCCACATCGATCCATCGTTCTTATTCACAAAGCGAATAGGTTCTCCCCAAGTAGACACACTCGGTCAGATAAACCCCTTCTCCAAAAGATTTTGGAGTTGTTTATTTAATTTCTCCAGCTCCACATTTTCCATCCTATATGGGGTCTTTGATATTGGATGAGATCCAGGTACGAGTTCAATGGAGAAATCTACCTCTCTTTCTGGGGGAAATAACAATTTTATTTATATAAAAGGATTACACAAAGAAGATAAGGTCTCATTACATATCCCCTTATAACACCAGCATCGGACCCAAGTGTAAGGTGTGCTATGGTGGTAGAATCTTGGGGTGGCTCAGATATCATTGCCCGAGTGGTGATTTCTATCAGCTTGAACTTCTCCCTTAGGTGATTCTGTTCACGCTTCATATGTTGAAGTTCGGCTTGGGATTGGTCCAGAGCAAAGCCCAATGATGCTACCTCCTTCCAGATCTCTGACAGATGGGCTTCATATGGCTCGAGTCTACTGGATGAGGCCATTCAATCTTCTTTGAGTATTAATTAACCAAGATAACCGTATTTATAAAAACACAATGTTAAGATTATAGTTTCCAACAGTCATATTGACCAACGGTCATATAAGATTCGAAACCCAATGGTCTGATTTTAATTATACCCACCTCAATAATTAAAGGATATAGTTTTGTTGAGTATAAAATAAAATAACACACAAAATTAGGAAACAAATATAATTAAAAAGTTCAGGTCATTACATTCTTCCCCCCTTAAAATAAATTTCATCCATGAAATTATCTCGTACCCTCTAATGGAAAAGGTATTGGTACTTCTATCTCATGGACTCCTCTGGTTCCCACATGGCTTATTCACATTTGTGGTTCCTCCACAATAGTTTAACAAGGTGGGTAGTCTTGTTCAATAGAACCTTGTCTCTACGATCCAAGATCTCCACTGACTGCTCCTCATAAGAGAGTTCATGTTTTAGTTGTACCACCTCTGGATTTAGTACATGTGAAGGGTCAGGTATGTACTTTCTCAAGAGGGATACATGGAAGAAATCATGAACATGGGCTAGATTTGGAGGAAGTGCAAGCTGATAGGCCACTACACCCACACGATCAAGGATTTCATAGGGGATAATGTACCTAGGTCTGAGCTTCCCTTTATTCCCAAACCTCATGACTCTCTTCATCGGTGAAATCCAAAGAAAGACTTTGTCACCAACATCATACTCCATGTCCCTTAGAAGGTTGTTGTCATATCTCTTTTTCTAACTCTGAGAAACCTTAATGTGTTGTTGAATGGCATGGAACTTTTATATCATCTCTTGCACAATATCATGCCCAAAAATATTTCTCTCACCAGCTTCATCCCAACAAGTAGGAGTTCTACATCGCATCCCATATAGAGCTTCATAGTTTTCCATTTGAATGATCGAGTGTAAGATGTTGGTGTAAGAGAACTCAACTAAAGAGAGATGTTGATCCCATCCACCTTTAAATTCCATTGAGCAAGTTCGCAGCATTTCCTTGAGTGTTTGAATAGTCCTTTCTAATTGTCCATCAGTTTGGGGGTGATAGGCCGTACTGAAATTTAATTCAGTTCCCAGAGTTTGTTGATGAATTCTCCTGAATTTTTATGTGAACCTTGGATCAAGATCAGATACGATAGAAAGTGGAACTCCATGCAGTCATACCACTTCCTTCACGTAAATCCTGTCAAGTTGATCAAGAGGGAAATCTTCCCGAATGGAGATTAAATGGGGAGTCTTGGTGAGATGGTCCATAATAACCCATATCACATTATTTCCTTTTGATGTTCACCATAGACTAGTGACGAAGTCCATAGTGATATTTTCCCACATCCATGTTGGTATGGTTAGTGGTTGCAATACCCCTTTAGGAATTTGTCACTCTGCCTTCACTTGCTGACATACTTGGCACCTTGAAGTGTAGTCAGCAGTCTCCCATTTCATATTATCCCACCAATTATGATCATGAAGGTCCTTATACATTTTTTTGCTACCAGGATGTATAGAGAAAGTAGAGCTATGAGCTTCATCCATCAACTCTTTCTTTATTTCCAGAATATATGGAACATATTGTCTTGTAAAAAATTTTAGTACACCTTCTTGATTAGTATTGAAGTCAGGAAACGTCCCATCCTTTATAGCCTCAAACTTCTTCTGTAACAAAGGATCTTTTTTATGAGCGTTCTTGATCTTCTCTAGTAATTACGGTTGAGAAATTATTTGGGTTAGGGTTGATGATATCCCTTCCCATATAATTCCCATTTCCAGCTTTACTAGTTCATTGATCAAAGGATCTTTTTCAATCCACATCATGGAAAGAACAACTAGGTATTTCCTGCTTAATGCATCAGCAACTTTATTTTCTCTTCCGAGATGATAATGAATTATACAATCACAATCTTTAAGGAGTACCAACCATCTCCTTTGTCTCATGTTCAATTCCTTTTGTGTGAAAATATACTCCAAACTTTGATGGTCTGTGTATATATCACATTTCTCCGCATAAAGATAGTGCCTCTATATCTTCATAGCAAAAATGACCTAAGCCAGATCTAGATCATGTGTTGGATAATTTTCCTTATGAGTCTTCAACTGTCGAGATGCATAATCAATGACTGTTTCATTTTTCACGAGGATTCACCCAAGCCCTTTCAGAGATGCATCACTAAAAATAATGAATCCTTCTCCACTTGAGGGCAAAGTTAACACTGGTGTAGTAACCAATCTCTTCTTCCGCTCTTGGAAACTTTCCTCACTCTTCTTTTTTCCAGATGAACGTGACCCCTTTTCAAGTTAACATGGTTAATGTATTAGAAATTCGTATTTTTTTTTTCAAAAACCTCATATAATATCCCACTAATCCAAAGAAACTACGAATCTCAGTTATTATTGTAGGCTGAGGCCACTCCTCTACAACTGTTGTCTTTGTAGGGTGAACTGTGATTCCCTCATTGGTAACATTGTTCCCCAAGAAAGCAACTTGTTGTAACCAGAATTAACATTTACTAAACTTTCTAGAAAGTCTCTCCTTCCGTAGAGTTTGCAAAATATCCCTTATATGATCCTCATTATGCTCACAACTTTTAGAATATATCAGAATATCATCAAAAAAATCTACCACAAAGTTATCAAGGTAGTATTTAAAGACTCTATTCATCAAATCCATAAAAATAAGAGGTTCATTATTCAGTCCAAAAGGCATAACAAGAAACTCATAATTCCCATATCTTGATCGGAAGGATGTTTTTGGAATATCTTCTTTCTTCACCCTCAATTGATGATAACCCGAATGAAAATCAATCTCAAAGAAGAATTGAGCCCCACGAAGATGGGAAAATAAGTCATCAATTCTAGGAAGAGGGTATTTGTTCTTTACTGTGATTCCATTAAAGTCTATATAATCAATGCATAGCTGCATCGATCCATCCTTCTTCTTCATAAAGAGAACAAGTTCTACCCAAGGAGTCACACTCGGTCAGATAAACCCCTTATCCAAAAGATATTGGAGTTGTTTCGTTAACTTATCCAGCTCCACATTTTCCATCCTATACGACATTTTTTATATTGGATGAGATCCAGGTACAAGTTCAATGGAGAACTCTACCTCTCTTTCTGGGGGAGGTCCAGGCAACTCCTCAGGAAATAGGTCAATGTATTCCTGGACGTTGGGTACAATTTCTATCCTCAAAATCGCATTTACATCTTCTTATTCACCAATAAATTCCATATAGAAAGATATAGGAGGTTCTTCTAGACAAAGATTAGGTTGAGATATCTCTCCTTGGAAAATAACTGTAGTTTTTTCATTCAAGACTAATGATATTTCCTTACTTCTGCATTTGATCTTAGCATTATACTTTGAGAGCCAGTCCATCCCTAGTATAATGTCGAAGATCCGCATGGGAATGACGACTAGATTAGCGATAAGATTATTCTCACCAAAGTAAATACTAGAGTTTCTAGACACTGATGAAGCTTGGATAATCCCACTAGGAGTCTTGACTGATAACTCTACTATTAGAAAATCGTGGGTTGATTCGAAAATCTTTTCAAACATGGAGGAAATAAAGGAATGCATAGAACCAGAATAAAAAAAAGTACTTGATGGATTCGAGAGAACAACAATAGTAGCTGCTACCACATCATTTGGAGCTTCAACTTTAGCTGTCGTGATAGAAAGAACATGACTATGCTCCCTTGTCCTTTGAAAAGGCTGATGGTGGTTCCTCTCCACTGCCCTCAGATTTGGACAGTGATTGGAAAAGTGCCCAAGTTTACCACACTTGAAGCACTGGACATCAGGTAGGGCCTTCACCATCTTCCCCTTGTTGTTATTGTTTAGAAGTTGATGTTTCACATCAATACGAAAAATCTTTGTAATATGGCCATCTCTTGAACACTTGTAGCATTTCCCGCTCCCGAGCAGGAAGTTCCCTGAATGATTCTTCCCACACTTATTATAGGTGGGACATTTAAATTTCTTGTATCCTCTTCCTTGATCAAATATCCTTCCTAATATTGGATGCATTGATCTCTTTTTGTCACTGGATTTATGAGACCACTGCATCTCACCAAACTCCAGTTCGACTTTCATCGCAATTCGCACGATCTCCTCATAGCTGTCATAGTCTCGGTTGGATAGATTATTTCACAGATGAGGTCTCATTCCACTAAAGAATCTACCAACCTTACCATTTGGATCCATGACAAAGCTAGTGGTATATCGTGAAGTCGAGTGAAGTTCATCTCAAAGCTTCTGAAATATTCGTTCTCCTTCTGCTTCAGATCTAGAAACTCCTTCTCCATTTTTGTTCTCATGGAACGTGGGGAATATTTAATGGAAAAGTTCCCTATGAACTCTTCCCACTACAAAGCTTCAACTTCCACTCTTGTCCTTGTGTTTTTAATCATTTCCCACCACTGATCAGCTTCCCCTTCTATGTGATAGATGGCAAGGGTGACCTTCTCTTGCTCTGAAGAGCGGAGCACAGAAAAGATCTTTTTGATAGAGATGATCCACTACTCAGAAATCAATGGGTTAGTCGATCCACTGAAGGTTGGTTGTCGTTGAAACATAAAGGACTCAACATTATGTTGTTACCTTCATGGTGATATCGGTCTCCCATATTGATTCAAGTTATTTCCCATAACTTGAGTCAGTTGGTTCATCATTCGCATGAATGTTATCCATTTCGGATTCCATTGGAGGGCTGTCAGCACATGGTCCATTGCGGTCACCATTTGCACGGTTCCTCCTATTTCCCACAATTTTATAAAAGAATAAAACCTGCATGCGAAACTTTTTTCATTTACGAATCTTTTAACTATAATGGATTTTATGTTCTAAAACTCCATGCTTAAACAATTACATTTCTCTATAATTACTTCATAATGACATATAAAAAGCATGTGATTAACCAAACATATCCCCAGGGAGTGTGGTAACCAAGATTACAACAAAGCCCATTGTCATACACCAGTTCTCATTCAAGTCTAGTTCAAAGTGGTGTTTTTGGGTTTTACCCATATATACGTCTGTGATAGAGCTGCCTCCACCTACTCGTATCCAGAAAGAGATGTATTTGTTTGATAAACCACTTACTCAATATTGACCAAAGTACCAGGACATTTTCTTATATTTAAACTTTTCTATATAATTATTCATAAATATTTAATATCCTAATTTCAATAAATAACTAAACTATCATTTGATACCTACTATGGAATCCCACCATTTTATTATATAACATTTCATTACATTTTACAAACATAGGATCTTTAAAGTCTAGTGTCCTGGAAATCAGGAACATAATATATGAAAACAACATAAAAAATTCTTATAAACCACTCATAAGGCTTCATTATAGGTTCATTATATGTACAATTACTACATCTCATATCCTGGAGACATATATCAAAGAAAAGGGTGAGCAGAAGGCCCAATAAGGGTAAACAAGGGAATCTGTTTACTTGAGACATTAATAAGAAATTGAATAAAAACATAAGGACATGAGCAATGGAAGTATAGGAATATCATGATAAAAATAACATCAATCATAACGTCAATATGTGTCTACAACATTTCATTTAGACATTCATGAACATGTCACCAAGGTCCGTCCCAACGGTGTCATAAAAATTACCAAGGTTATTCACCAAGGTATAGTGAAACTTGTCATCTATAGAGTTTAATTATTTACCTAATGAATTGAAGCACTATCAGGGCGCCCCATTAATATGTATTTAATTTCATGTGATCCGCATAGATCATAATCAAACATTTCATAAATAACCAATAGAGATTAAAAGAAATGGGTTTCATTTCAAAATTGTGACGTTTTAAAAGTTCTTAAAAACTAGATCATTATATCATTTATAACCCATGGAAAGAGAATGAGGGTTATATGTATGTACATTACAGAATAAAATATATCCTTTTTATATATTTATGAGTACCCATAAAAATGAAAAAGGTATTGGCATTCACATAAATAAACAAAGCAATTTCTTGAGAAAATGAGATAGAAATTTTGAGACGAAATTTCTGCAGCAAAACGGCTATATAACATGGTTTTATAAAATAATAAAAAGATAGGGTACAAGGGTAACCCACTAATAAATAACTCATATTAAAATATAAATACAGAATAACAAAGAGATAGAAACATGGTATGGATACTTTAATGACATACCACAAGAAAAAGAAACTTGAAATGAAAAAGAAGATGCGATTTCTTTTACGAGAAATTCGGCAGCCTAACAACGTCACTTAAAAATTCAGAAAACAAATTGATGAGAGTGGAAAGGGTCTATCAAAAATTAGACATGAAATTAATAGTAATTATAACATATAATAACATACCCTCAACATAAATATATGGAAACTAGAAGACACAACACGAAGGAATTCATGACTTAAAAGAGAATGGTGAAATGATCTCTTAGCTTGATGAGTAACTTCGAAAGCTTGATGGTCGAGACCTTGGGAGGCTTGAGAGAACCTTGGGAGGACTCCTTGGTAGGTAAGGAGACCAAAACTTCGTTGAGGATGATTTTGGAATGAAATTAATGAGGGAAATGTCTTGGTATTTATACGGAAAGTGAGTGAATAAATTATTAATTTCTAAGGGACAACTCACCGGTGGTATTTGAAACACCATGAGCTTGCCCATTGTATTTTACCATGGTATTGCCCACTTGGGACACCTCATAGAATATATCACTATTCATAAGTCGACCAAAAAGTTTACCTCATTATTACATCATTAATGATGTAATTAAACACACAAAACTCAAAACTGCATTTTTTAATATTCACCGATAAATTAACTATTTCAGAAAAATATCAAAAATTCACCCAAACCTAGTATAGATGCTAGGAATTAAAAAATGAAATCAATTTTATGAAAATAATTTTCTAAATATTTTTAATTTTATTTTTAAATAAAATAATTATTTATTCCAAAAATAAAACTTTAAAACTATAACTCATTTTTTAACACCTTAAAAAAGTAATCAAGGTCCCATAAAAATATACTATAACCATAAGACAATAAAGTAACAATTTATGATTAAATTTTATGAAAATAAATTTCTATTTTAAATTATTATATTAGTTAAAAAATTGTAAATAAAATTTTAATGGCATACAAAATACCAAAACATAAACTATGATCATTTTTTCACTTTTAAGATGTCTAAAATGTATTTATACATTAATGGGTGAAGTTTATATTTTTTTGGTCAAATTAGTATTCATTACTATTCATATGGGTATGTTACAATTCCTACTTTACTATTCACTAAAAACCAAGTTGATCTTATTAGTCTCTAAATTTTTCACTGACGACAACTGTAGAAGACCATTTTTTGAAAATCAATTCACATTATTAATTATTTAAAGAATAAAAAAATATTTTAAAAATACCCTTTTTTCCTAAATAATACACATCCTATATTTATACCAATATTTGAAATTAACAAACTTTTCTATAAGAAGAAATAACAATTTTATTTATATAAAAGGATTACACAAAGTAGCTAGCCCCTTATAACACTATCATATGACCTAAGTGTAAGGTGCGCTATGGTGATAGAATCTTGGGGTGGCTCGTACAACATTTCCCGAGTGGTGATTTCTATCAGCTTGAACTTCCCCCTTAGGAGATTTTGTTCAAGATTTATACGTTGAAGTTCAGCTTGGGCTTGGTCCAGAGCAAAGCCCAGTGATGATACCTCCTTCCCAAGCTCCGACAGATGGGCTTCATAAGGCTCGAGTCTACTGGATGTGGCCATTCAATCTTTTTTCTGTACTAATTAACCAATATAACCGTATTTATAAAAAAACAAGGTTAATATTATAGTTTCTAATAGTAATATTGACCAATGGTCATATAACAGTAAAAACCCAATGGTATAATTTTAATTATACCCACTTCATTAATTAAAGGATATAGTTTCGTTGCATGTAAAATAAAATAACACACAAAATTAGGAAACAAATATAATTAAAAAGTTCGGGTCATTACATAGTCATTTCTATGACTATCCTTATCTCTTTAGGGGCCATGATGAGTTTCTAGACTCTACTCTTGGTCTGTGGATTTTATTTACTGCTATCAAGATAAGGGCCTAGAGGGTCACACACAATAGCATTTTCAAGAATCTGCCCTATTCAGTTGAATATGTATATGGACATAGTGGGCCCCGCCATGAAGTCCGAGCATTGTCCAATTTATTGATCACCAAAAGAATTAAATAAATTAATTAATATTCATGTTATGAATATTTGGGATTGAATTTATTTAATGTATTTACGAGTTTAGTAAAAATGAGAAAAATATTAACTGGACGAATATTATTTTAATATTCAAGGTTTGTTTAATATTAAGCGGGAAAATGAGTCAAGTTAAATGGATCATATTTTATCATGTAATATATTGCATATATACTACAAGTATGTGATAAAATAATAAATAATATTGGTGCAGTTAATTTCTTAAAAATTATTTATTTAGTGAACGTTGAAATAAACGGGGGTCGGGGAACCCTACCAGGTATTTATCAACATCTCTATAAATAAGAGAGGAGGCTCTCTCTCTTTGGTGTGAAAATCACTATTAATTTATTTTATGTAATGAAAGTTGAGAGCCTCTCTCCCCTCCCGCTCTCTAGAGAGGGAAGCTCTCGATCCAAGATTCTCAGATCATGATCTCTCTTTAGCATCGTAGGCATCTTGATGCGGTGATCGTTGGGATGTTGAAAGCATCGTCGGATCGCTGTGCTAGCACCCAAAATTCAATGATCGACATTCCAACGGATTTTTGGAGTGCGTGTGCACGATCTGGAGGGATTATACTTGGATCCTTCATGCAACGATCACCATCGACTATTTGCAGTCGACCGCGAATTCAGATTTAAAATAGGTAATTTTTCATTTTAATTTTGTGCTCTTTACAATTTACGCGAGATCCTCGGACCTCTCCAGGGCTCGGATCGTTGGCGATGACATGTATTGTCGATCCGCCAAAGATAAATTTTAAAATTTCCGGCCCACCATCTTCTGTTGCGGGCCCCATATTAGAGTCTATGGTCTTTTGAATACATGAGTTCTGATTTCTGGTTGGCTTCCATTAGGCAGGAAGCCCTCTGGATGTTCTCGGTTGCATGGATCATAAGCTTTTCAATGGATTGATCTCTTTAGTCCTAACTCTTTTTAGACTTACTATGTGCCAATTTTTGTTGAGTGTCCCATATTTCCTGAGTAGGGATTTCATTTGATTACGGACATTGGTTAATGACATTATAGGATGTCAGTTCCAATGAGGTTTGTTGGATGGGACTTGGGGTGACGTGTAGAACACCATGATCTCCCCATCCCCAAATACAAACTCTAGTTGGGGCATCACCAATGAGGAAATTAAACTTGTGCAGTGCATGGAGGCAAGCCAGTGCAAGGTTTTCTTTTTTCATTCTGATCTTGGCTACCATGTGGATGGGAGGTCCCCCAGTTTATTGGACGAAGAAGCTCCACTAACATGTTGACATTATAAAGACCTGGAATTTCCATGTATTTTTTTTAATTAAATGGGAATTTTACGAGTCCGAAAAAATTGATGGTGCGTGATTCCAAGGCCTGGTGTGCCCAAAATCAATTTATGAAGTTTTGATCAGGTACGTTCAATAAACGTGCGAGTGAGTTTTTCTAACTTTTGAACCAGTTCTCAGAATTGAAATCTGAGGGAACCGTTGAATTCTTAGCACTGGTAATCATTTACAAAGAATTTCACCTCGATGACAGTTGGTCGAGTGTGAAAGATATATTTTGGGGTTTTCATGAATATATAAAATAAAAATAAAGTTATATAGCTTTATTTTTATTTGTTTGTTAAAACCACCATGTGGAAGTTGGGAAGTGGGGACCACCATACCTTAACCTCCCATGAGAGGTTATGGTGGTGGGGACCACCTGGGATTAAACCCCCTTGAAACCCCCCTTTAATTGGGAGAAACCCTCAACTCCCTATTAAATGTGGGGGGAGCCTCTTCAACACCTCCAAAATTTTAATTGTCCCAATGCACCATATTAATTTCCCCAACTCCCCCTTAACAAATTAAACCATTTTGAATATTATGCCAATGACTTAATAGATATAATAATCTATTATCTTGGGATACCTTTTGATTTTGGGTGGAATTGGGGAGAGGAGGAACTCAGGAGAAATCTCCCTACGAAGAATGATCTACCAATGAAGAATGCCGACGAGGAATGCCTTCAACTACGAAGAACAACCTCGACTTTGACTTTCTTCCACAGAACTACCTTCGGCATAGGACGTGTTCATCTACAACGAATCAACGTCTTCCTTCTCGCACCATCGTCATCCAACAACGAACATGTAGGGGTTTAATGCTGTACGATTATCACTTCACAATTACACCCCCTTCTTTTTCTTTTGCGGGTTGGGAAGAATACTTACAAGAGGGTTTGATGTGCTTTCTGCTTATGAACCTCTTGCTACCTCTCTAATGCAGAGAGTGTAAGACAAACTAACATGGAACATCATCTCTGTAACCCTGGTGTTGTTTTGTGGTGTTCTTCTAAATGGAGGAAGGCAAAGAAGGAAAGGGAGCCACCACCCGTGGCCTCCACGACCAGCACCACCCTCACGGCACTTCGGCCTCACAGCCAAACCGGCCATGTGCCACCACCGGTGGAATCGGCCCCGAGCCGCGCTGTGCCCCGGCCGCCCCCTCCGCCGACCGAGCCACCCCGACCGCTCCAACCTCCCAGCCGAACCGGCCTCGGTCGCGTCATCAGCTGGCTGAACCGGCCCTAGAAGCACCACCCTGGCCCCCAGGCCGAGCCGCCTCGAGCTGCGTCCCCGCGACCCTCCTAGCCGAACCGGCCCCTCACCCCAGGCCGAGCCGCCTACACATCACTCTCTGGGCTGAACAGCTCGCACATCGACCCACAGCCTGTCCCCGCCCTTGCAACCGGTCTGTGCTCTCATGGCTCACTTCAGCCCCTCGCGGCCAGCTGGGCGGGGACCAGCGGGCCGGGCTGAACCCAATGGGTTGGGCCACCAAACAGGCTGGTCCAGAACCAACGGGTCAGGCCAGGTCGACAAGGACTAGGTTGGCCCAGACGGGGTTGGACCGGGTTGGTCCGACTGGGTCGGGCAGGACCTGGGCCCACTATGACCCATTTATGCTCCTTCAACCATATCTTTGGCACTAGACATCTGTTTGATGAACCGTCAGTGAAACTGAAAATTAGGGAGCATGACAGTGCCTTTGAGTATACTCCACTATAGTTTGGGGGTATAGTTAAGATACGGTCAGGTTGGATCATGCATGAATCCAACCGGGCCCCCGGGACTAAAAGGCTAATATCTCACAGACCAGGTATCCGATTGAAGCACCGTCTATTTTGTTGAGACCCCTATGACGTGGAAAAACATTGAGATAATTATTTGTGGGACTTAATGATAGTTCGTGTATCGACCAGTAGCTCGTGGATCAGATCCTCCTAGAGACGAGCGGGAATTGTGTGGAGACTGGGTAGCTGGTTGAGACCAGACGACTGCTGATCGTTTTGACTCGGAGTGACTCTAATAGCCTAGTGGGGAGCACCTTGGTTTCGCGGTAGACCCATAGTGGGGAGCACCTTGGTGTCACGGAAGACCCACAATACTCGACAGGAGGAGTACCTCAGCATTCTATGAGGGGGAGTGTGCTTGGTGACGCGGCATACCTATGGTGGGGAGGGATCTTGGTGATGCGTAAGATCCACGGTACTCAACAGGAGGGGTTCCTCAGTAGTCAAAGGTTTGTGGGAAGTTCGCTTGGTGTTGCGGCAGACCCACTGTACTCAATAGAGGAGGAGTTCTCCAGTAGCCGAGGTTTCGACAATGTGACTGGGGATGTTACTTGGTACTACCCCTAGAATAAAATCCTGGTTGAGCTGAGTCAATTTTTCTGTGTTTTCCTCATGATTGAGATGGATCCCTTGATAACTTATGTATATGTATGGGAATATACCTATGTAAGGTTATCTAATGATTTCATGCTTTTTGGTTTATCTTTGTTGGATTTTGTGTAAACTTGAGGGTCTTGGGGTCCCTACTGAGTATCGTTATAATCACCACTACATGGGATATTCCCACACCTTGTTTTATTGGTTGAAGACAACAGACAACACTGAATGAGGCTGAGAGTATGGGGACTGGATGGTACCAAGAGGTGGACCATACGCCATGTCGGTACGTGGAGGAGACGGATGGGCGCAGAGTGCTGAGGAGACTATCTATACCTACCATTCAAATAGGAATCACAGAGGACGACCCAATAGCTACTTTTTTTCTTTTTCTACAGTTGTATTGTTTTCAGTTCTACTTGTACCTTTCTAGTTGGGATTGTATTCTGACCCATTTTAATTTTAGCACTATTTTGTTATATAGTTTACTCGGTGTTTCGTCCAGCTGCGTGCTTTCTTATGAGTGCGATTATAGGTTATAAAGGCAATGCCTTCCCAGTTTTAGGGAATTACACCTTTGGTGCTAGCCTCCGGCCCCTAGCCTATGGAAGGTAGGCTTGGGGTAGTCACGGAACGAGCCCCGGGGATGGGTTGTAACAGACATGGTCTGCATACCCTTCATAGGGTATAAATTTTTCTTTCAGCTAGCGAAGAGTTTTCCATATATTTAGGTGAATGTCATGCATACATTCCCCAGAAAACTCCTCTAGTATGTCAAAGTGAGAAGTGGATGCAGGTCAATACATCACTGTTATTTTATCCTTAGCTAGTTGTCTTCTCACAAGAAACATATCATGGAGTTCTTCTTCCGGGGGCTCCTCTACTTGATATTCCCATCTCGACTACTTCTTAATAATTTCGTACTAAGTAATCAGGGTGGTGGGAACCTCATTGATATAAAAATGGCACAGGGGTGGCTAAGAAGATGTGCATGGCCCCATACCATCCTCTGGTTCAGAAAGAATATCACTCATCATAGATGGTGTACCTGATATGTCAAAATCATTCTTTCTGAGCACCTCATCATTAGAGGTATTTCTCATCTTTGTTCCGCCAATGGGAGGGCCTTATCTGTGGTATGAATTTTTTTTGTAGGGAGGACCTTCATAATTGGTACTGCAATGGTGAGGGATACTATTGCACCATGATGCCCAACCGTGAGAAATGTCCTTATAGTGTATACCCCAAGGAGGACCTTCTTTCTGCTTGATGTCACTATGGGGAGGACCTTATCGATGACTAATATGAGTGAGAGGACTACTATCAAAGCTTGATACCTAGCTACGAGGAGAAATTCTACAATGCACTTATTGTAGAGGGCCTTCAGGATGTACTACAATGAGGGACGAACCTTTTCATTGCTTGATGTTATTATGAGGTGGACCTTCATAGAAACCGCCATTGTGGGGAGGGCCTTTATAATTACAGTCATCATGGAGAGGACTACCATCATGGCATGATGTACGGCTGTAGGTAGAAGCATATCTACAATGTATACCCTAGGGGGGACCATCAAGGTGAACGACAGCAAGGGGGGGGGACCTTATTTCTATATGATCTTTAGGACAAGGAGAGAGATACCCCGACACGCATCAGGATATAGGCTCTCATGATCGATCATTACAGTCCCATAGAGTTATCCCCCATGGGTTCTCTAGGGAGGAATTTCAGAGCTGCTGTGTAACGCCCCGACCCTAGTTACCTAGAGTCGGTGCATTATTTCATAACATTGGCATGATCACGAGAAAGATCAAGTCTCAAAAGACCGATTAGTTTAGTAGCCTTGGAATAACTATATACATCCATAAATTTTTACATTACATCATAAAAAAAACATCTTGTCTTCATATCCCCTCATACTATCCCTGCAGGTCATTCATAAATTACTTCTTCATAAACCTAGGAAAAATAAAACATTGAAAGGGGTGAGCTCAGATGCTCAGTAAGGATAACATTATAGCAGAAGCTTTCATAGATATGCATAAACACTTAAGGCAGTTTATAACTAAAAAAAAGCCTTTTAAACTTTAACTTCAGCATAAAATGGAAAAGGTAAAATGAAATAATTCCATTTACTTACTCACATGGATATTCTACTAGTAGAATGATCACATGCAATATCAATAACCACTTTCATAATGATGGAATGCATAATGCCAGACTAACATAACCACATAGCCAAGGCCTCGTGCCAAGACTACAAATAAGATTTTGCCAAGGCCTTGTGCCAAGACACTAGTTTGTCTCATGGGACCTACCGATGCATCGAGGAGCTATAGCGGGCTCCACCCATTACTTATTAAGTCCAATGCATTTCTCATATGAATAGGTTTAAACATAACATAAACATTCGTATTAAAACTAGCATACGAAATGTCAATACTTTAACCACAAACCATGAATGGTATAAAAATAGCACATCCACAGTCAAACATAACTCATTCGATACAATATGGAAGATTGTATTGTATCACATTAACCTCAATCAAGAATAATGAAGGATGTTGACATATATGAAAATAATCATCAAAACTATTTGAGAGAAATATCCCCCTTTTTCTTGAAATCATTTTAAAGTCACACTATTTGTCAAGAAGCCATTTAAAAATAGATTTTTGAATCAAAGTGTCCCATACCACTTTGAAGATTTTTTAAAAGGAGTTTTAATTTCTAAACTTTAATGTCCATATAAATAAATCCTTAAAACCATTTTTAAAACATGGACATTAATGAGAAATATTTAGATGAATAAGTCTTTAAAACATTTAAAAATGGTATTTTAGTTAGAGATTCTAACCAAAAGAGAGACACTTGAATACAAATAATTGAGGTAATAAAAACTTTGTAATATCATGAGAATAAAGGGATTCATGATATACTATGTCAATGTACATTATATACACCACATAAAAGTGATTTGGTGTATATCATCACAGAAGTCTCAATGGAATGTAAATTGAGATGAAATCTCTCATAAAGGCTGTATCCTTAGGTTAAGGATAAATCAACGCCATAATTATGTGTGAAAAATATAAATACACTAAATATGATTGGATATTAAGTGTAAAACAATCAAAGGACATTCACACATATTCTTGTAAAAACAACACCAACGAATTGGATGTTTAACTCAACAAATGGAGAATGAGTTAAAATTACTCTTATCAAATTCATATCAATGACTTGAGAATTATCAATGGAGTGATTATGTGTATCAAAAGTATATACACAGGAAGGGGAGTGGAAATTATGACATAATCAAATGAATAGTGATTCCACACATAATCTTGGGGTAATATAATCAATGAAATATGCGTAAAGCCAAATGAGTGGAAATTGAAATCTCAAATTCCCTTATCGATTAGGTAACTTACGAAACATACACCCATGAAAGAAGGATCATACCATGATGATGTAAATACCCATAAATTAAAGTATGTTTCACAATGAATACAATCATGGGCAGTACACATACACCACATGCAATAATTAAGTGGTGAACAATGGAATTCTCACGAAATTAAGAGTGAGTTAAGAAATCCATTACCACGTTAATCAACTGAGTCGTATGGCCAAAAGTTAATAACCACCAAATGATTTACAGAATAACATGAATATAAAGAGAATCATGATAATATATATCAAATGTAAGTACACAATACACCACTTTCAATAATTTAGTGGCGAACAATGGAAATCTCACGGAATTGAAAGTGAGATAAGAAAATCCCTTACTTGGTACTTTTTTGTTGGTCGATGGTAGGTTTACCACCTGTATAATGGTGAAATAATTTTTATTGAATTATACAAGAATAATTTACTTTAATATGATATCATATATAATCTTTTAACATTGATTTGTTAATAATATCTTAGAATTATCGTCATTTTGGGTGTTAACGGGTTCATTTTACTTTAGATTTTTTGTTATGTGAGCCAGATTCGTTATTAATGGGATGTATATTATTCATATCCATAATTTTTTCAAGTCCTTGGATAGTATTTTTAAATCATCAAATTATAATTATACTTGAATGGATATGATGGAGAATGAATCTCATCGCGTTCGTGGAGACGGTAGTCCGTACATACGCACGAGCGACAATATCATTCTTTTGATATTAAAATAATATATAATTGGATGTTATATCATATATACAGAATCATTATCATGTTATATTTATTATTTACATGAGTTACACATAATTATTATACCCATCCAAATAATAATATATTGAATAACAATTACACCACGACGTGGAGACGGTAAGCCGTACGTACGCACATATGGTGACATGTTATTCAAAGGATGGATAGAATACAGAATATGGTTGTACCATATTTATAATAACATCACGGTATATATATGATACTGGAGTTATTATTTTATAATGGTAATAACAAATAAAGAGGAAGTGGAAGAAGAAAGGAACTTGAAAAGGGGTGGTGAAAACATTACCTCTTCTTCAGGTTCTTCCTTTTGATTTGATCGAAAGGGATCCTTAGGTTGGCTTTCTGATCAAAATAAGGCCTATAGGTTGTAGTGAGGGAAGTTTATATAGTATTTGGGTAGGGTTTGGCCGAACCAAATGGCTTTGAAGGTGTGAAGAAATGAGAAGGAGGAGTTCCCTTTTATAAGAGGGGTGAGGGGCACCTTTGGAAAAGCTAGAAATATTAATTTATAATAAATTCATATTCGGTTTATAATGGGTCCAAAGTTTATTATTTAAATTTTAAGGTGCTTATGGGTAGAAAACAACTCAACCAATATAATTTAGACAGGTATGGACATTATATTAACCTTATCTTTAAGTATTAACTCTTAGTTAATTAGTTTCACTTTTACAATGTCTCTTTGTATTTTTATATTATATGGTTAATAAACTTACTATATACATCCAAGAGACCCACAAGTGGTCCATTAATGATGAACCTATCATGATATAAGTCTCTTGGCCGAACCTTAGTTTTTTAGAAATTTAATATCAATTAATAATATAATATTTTGTTTAAGAACTTTTTTATGTCAATTTTGACACTATTCAATAGTTTATTTTTGTGAAACTCATAGCAGATTGATTACTTCAAAAAACGTCAATTACATAAATCCTAATATATCATATTATCCTATAAAATTATTTAAATTCATTAAAAGTTTCATATTAGATTTATTTGGGTATTTATAATATCAATTATTTTAATTTTTCACTATTAAAGTAATTAATTCATCATCATTGTGTCATAAATAAATTAAATTATTTAATGTCTAAAAATTATAAATAAACTATCATTATGTAGGAAATCGTTTTATCTTTCTAATTAATATTTATAATCTAAAATCCACAATATATAACCCTCTGTAACAATTGTTTTGTTAAAAGATATATGCTTGTGTCATTTTTGTATTTATTTTAACTTAATTAAAATAAAGTGTCATTATCACTTACAAGTGGATCCATGGGATCAGAAAATCGACCCAAAGATGCCCATGGTCGACCATGTATCAAAAAATAGGGTTAAGACACGTTTTATGGTAATTTAGTACTATTATAATATTATTTTTTAACCCTTGTTTACCGGATTTACCCTTTAACCATGGTAAATAAAATATTTACCGAAGTAATTATCCAAAATTTTTAAAAATAAAAGTTACCTATTTACACAATTTGAAAATCCTGATTCCAAATATGGAATACATTTTTTGAAATTCAAAACACAGAAGTGGCAGAAATTAATTTAAAATTAATTCCCGTTGTTAAAACAAAAATCGTGTTTTTTAGAGATAATAACTATCAAAAGATTGTCACTTGTTTATGCTTGGTTTAAATGTGAAATTATGTTCAATGACCCACATTGTATTACATGGTAAAAATATATTCTAAATATACTTTAAAACCACTCAAATTCATAATTTATCACTATTAATTATTTTGATTAAAAAATTTGTTTTTAATTAAAATTTAGTAATTTTCACTATTCATCAAAATATGAAAGTTATCCGAAAAGTACCAAAATTTCACCCTAGGCTAATTTTGATATTCCAAATCCCAAAATGAAGTCCATTTTGATAGATAGAATTTATAAAATTTCAAAAAGTAGGTATTACTATTCATAACGGCTAGTTTCATTGGTTATGGTGTGTTAAAATTTCGAAGTTGCGTACAATGCACGCCATTGCATTATTCGAAAAGAAAACATACCGAGGAAGCATGGGGTGTTACATTCTCCCCTACTTCAATAAATTGCGTCCTTGCAATTTTTAAACTTTTTCTTGGGAATATAATGGAAAGTCCCACATCGGAAAAAGAGTCAATAAAACTATCACTTTAAAAGAAAGAAAGAGAGGTATAAGGGTCATCAAAGATAACCCATACTCAGATTCCATGTAGGAAAACATGGATATGGATGATAAACTAAGTATCAAGTTCTGATGGAGAGGGATAAAAATCATGATCAGGAGAAATTTGACAATAAGAAAACCACAAACTTGTGTTGGGACAAATGACCATTAGTCTCCTAGTAGGAAAGTAAACGGACAACATTTTTTTTAAGTTACATTACATAAGGATGAGGAATTCATTTATGATATTGACTAAGAACATTAAGAGATATACATACTTTTTAAGTAGAGTTTCATTCTTTAATAAATTTCCACCACTAACTCAACTTTTTTTAAACGATGAGTATTCAAAAAGACTTGGTCACACTGGAAGAGCTAGAATAAACTTTTATAGAATCACATGATCCATGCAGGATAAACTATATATTTACATTGTCTTTGAAGATTAATCAAAACCAAAATGGTTAGTGAATGATATAATGATCCCCCAAAAGGATATTCCTTGAGATAAATATGCACTAATCTTAATTTCTAAAATTAAACCAACAATACCCCAAAGTTAAATAAATACCATTCAATAATCAATTGTACTTAAAATCCTTCAATATAATCCAAACTAATATTGAAACCCAAAACATAGAAGAATTTGATTATGTAGTCTCCCATGATAAACTGTATCTCCAAATGACATCAAATACTCTTAAAGTCACATACTTAAAAGTAATTAACATCATCACATATTCTCTGTTATAGGTTAATCATTTCCATAAATAACCCAAATCACTATAAATCCACAATAAAAACGTAGATAAAAATCTAACATTACTCTACAAATGAAACCCCATTGTATTCTATTTTCCTTGGGCATATAGTGTTCCCAAAAAATCGAACATCTTCCAAAATAACATTTATCACTTAATCACCAAATCATTTTCCTATACCAAGGGTATTCATTTGATAAGACATAAGAACCCAAATCATCTTATTATTGATCAATAAAATCACTTAACAAAAAAAATAGTCACACTAACCAGGGACTTCACGTAGTCCATTGGTAGGCGATAAATCCCAATCTCACTTTGGTTGTGTGTTTGATTCCCACAGCTTTTTCCAACGCGATGGGTTGTCACACGGTCTACGTGTTGTCCTTTTTCAAAAACTATATTTTATAATATTACCAAAATGAGATAAATTCCTCAAAATAACATAATTTAACCACAAATGTTATATCATACCTTGCATTTTCATCCCAAATTATAATAACTTATAATTTTCTCAAACCCCAATGATCATATAAAACCAAATGGTTATTTATACCTATATTCACAAGAAAAGAGACAATTCATCCTCAAATATCATTCTCACATGGCAAATTGCGGGGTTACAAATACAAGAGAAAATTATTCCAAAGTAAACCCATAAACAAGGAGTGCTAATAATTTTTAAATTTTTCTCCAACCATTTATTTCCACATAGCTTCTTCTTTGACCAAGAAAATATCCTATAGAATAGGACATTCAATCGGGTAATGGCTAGGTCCCCTACATTTATGGCAAATGACTGTAAATGGACTATTGGGACCATTTTTATCTTCTTCCATAGTACTCTTCATTTTTCTTCGGCAATTCTTCACTTTATGTGCTTCCTTCCCGCACGTAAAACATTTCGTTGTCCCATTGAGGCACTTTCCTGGGTGTCTCTTTCCACATTTCCTACATGATGAAAATTGAGGGTTCTTTTCTCCATGGTCTCCATTGCTGGAGCTCTTATCATTTATCACCTTTCTCTTCCTTGTTGAGTCTGGGAGTTGGTTAATATATATGTTGTTGGTCATATTTTTGGAAAACTGATTTGGCATAAAGACGATATCTTTTACACCTATCAACATTCCATTTTGTTGCTCATTGAAACCACCGTTCCCACCTTGTAAATCATTCTCAAAGTCACTATGACTTCCATGGAATCTAGCCATTGACTAAAACCAGAAAGCATTGTGTGAGTAACACTAGTCGTAAAATCATTTAGAGATTAAAATGTCACCATATTCTCAATTTGAAACAAATTATGATTAACCAAGGTCATTTACTCTCATCTTAAATATATATTACTTAAATTGGTTTGTAAAGAAAATGTAAATTATCCTAAGCATATCCCCCGGGTGTTTCGTAACCAAGAGTGCAGCAAGACCCATTTTCGTGCACCAGTTCCCATTCGAGTCTAGCTCAAAGCGCTGTTTTCGGGTTTTACCCCTAGGTACATCTGTGCCAGAGCCACCTCTACCTGCTCGTATCCAGACAGGGATGTATTGCTCAGAAAACTCAAAAAATCTCTACAATACCAAAATTCTAGGAAGTTCTTTTATACTAATCCTCAAAGTTCATCTTAGGTCTACGTGCTCTAATCAGAGTTTATCTAAATCTAGCTTCCAAGGTTTGTACTAAACTTCCTATGATACCAACTGTAATGCACCGACCCTAGTTACCTAGAGTCGGTGCATTATTACATAACATTGTCATGATCACGAGAAAGATCATGTCTCGAAAGACCGATTAGTTTAGTAGCCTTGGAATAACTAGATACATCCATAAATTTTTTTACATTACATCATAAAAAAACATCTTTTCTTCATATCCCCTCATACTATCCCTGCAGGTCATTCATAAATTACTTCTTCATAATCCTGGGAAAAATAAAACATTGAAAGGGGTGAGCTCAGATGCTCAGTAAGGATAACATTATAGCAGAAGCTTTCATAGATAAGCATAAACACTTAAGGCAATTTATAACTAAAACAAAAGCCTTTTAAACTTGAACTTCAGCATAAAATGGAAAATGTAAAATGAAATAATGCCATTTACTTACTCACATGGATATTCTACTAGTATAATGATCACATGCAATATCAATAACCACTTTCATAATGATGGAATGCATAATGCCAGACTATCATAAACACATAGCCAAGGCCTCGTGCCAAGACTACAAATAAGATTTTGCCAAGGCCTTGTGCCAAGACACTAGTTTGTCTCATGAGACCTACCGATGCATCGAGGAGCTATAGCGGGCTCCACCCGTCACTTATTTATTACAATGCATTTCTCATATGAACAGGTTTAAACATAACATAAACATTCGTGTTAAAACTAGCATAGGAAATGTCAATACTTTAACCACAAACCATGAATGGTATAAAAATATCACATCCACAGTCAAACATAACTCATTCGATACAATATAGAAGATTGTATTGTATCACATAAACCCCAATCAAGAATAATGAAGGATGTTGACATATATGAAAATAATCATCAAAACTATTTGAGAGAAATATCCCCCTTTTTCTTGAAATCATTTTAAAGTCACACTATTTGTCAAGAAGCCATTTAAAAAAAGATTTTTGAATCAAAGTGTCCCATACCACTTTGAAGCTTTTTTAAAAGGAGTTTTAATTTCTAAACTTTAATGTTCATATAAATAAATCCTTAAAACCATTTTTAAAACATGGACATTAATGAGAAAGATTTAGATGAATAAGTCTTTAAAACATTTAAAAATGGTATTTTAGTTAGAGATTCTAACCAAAAGAGAGACACTTGAATACAAATAATTGAGGTAATAAAAACTTTGTAATATCATGAGAATAAAGGGATTCATGATATACTATGTCAAAGTACATTATATACACCACATAAAAGTGATTTGGTGTATATCATCAAAGAAGTCTCAATGGAATGTAAATTGAGATGAAATCTCTCATAAAGGCTGTATCCTTAGGTTAAGGATAAATCAATGAAATAATTATGTGTGAAAAATATAAATACACTAAATATGATTGGATATTAAGCGTAAAACAATCAAAGGACATTCACACATATTCTTGTAAAAACAACACCAACGAATTGGATGTTTAACTCAACAAATGGAGAATGAGTTAAAATTACTCTTATCAAATTCATATCAATGACTTGAGAATTATCAATGGAGTGATTATGTGTATCAAAAGTATATACACTTGAAGGGGAGTGGAAATTATGACATAATCAAATGAATAGTGATTCCACACATAATCTTGGGGTAATATAATCAATGAAATATGCGTAAATCCAAATGAGTGGAAATTGAAATCTCAAATTCCCTTATCGATTAGGTAACTTACGAAACATACACCCATGAAAGAAGTATCATACCATGATGATGTAAATACCCATAAATTAAAGTATGTTTCACAATGAATACAATCATGGGCAGTACACATACACCACATGCAATAATTAAGTGGTGAACAATGGAATTCTCACGAAATTAAGAGTGAGTTAAGAAATCCCTTACCACGTTAATCAACTGCGTCGTATGGACAAAAGTTAATAACCACAAAATGATTTACAGAATAACATGAATATAAAGAGAATCATGATAATATATATCAAATGGAAGTACACAATACACCACTTTCAATAATTTAGTGGCGAACAATGGAAATCTCACGGAATTGAAAGTGAGATAAGAAAATCCCTTACTTTGTACTTTTTCCTAGGTCGACGGTAGGTTTACCTCCTGTATAATTGTGAAATAATTGTTATTTAATTATAAAAGAATCATTTACTTTAATATGATATCATATATAATCTTTTAACATTGATTTGTTAATAATATCTTAGAATTATCGTCATTTCGGGTGTTAACGAGTTCATTTTACTTTACAGTTTTTGTTATGTGAGCCATATTCGTTATTAATGGGATGTATATTATTCATATACAGAATGATATCAAGTCCTTAGATACTATTTTTAAATCATCAAATTATAATTATACTTGAATGGATATGATGGAGAATGAATCTCATCGCGTTCGTGGAGACGGTAGTCCGTACATACGCACGAGTGACAATATCATTCTTTTGATATTAAAATAATATATAATTGGATGTTATATCATATCTTCAGAATCATTATCATGTTATATTTATTATTTACATGAGTTACACATCATTATTATACCCATCCAAATAATAATATATTGAACAACAATTACACCACGACGTGGAGACGGTAAGCCGTACGTACGCACGTATGGTGACATGTTATTCAAAGGATGGATAGAATATTGAATATGGTTGTACCATATTTATAATAACATAACAGTATATATATGATACTTGAGTTATTTTTTTATAATGGTAATAACAAAGAAAGAGGAAGTGGAAGAAGAAAGGAACTTGAAAAGGGGTGGTGAAAACATTACATCTTCTTCGGGTTCTTCCTTTTGATTTGATCAAAAGGGCTCCTTAGGTTGGCTTTCTGATCAAAATAAGGCCTCTAGGTTGTATTGAGGGAAGTTTATATAGTATTTGGGAAGGGGTTGGCCGAACCAAAGGGCTTTGACGGTGTGAAGAAATGAGAAGGAGGAGTGCCCTTTTATAAGAGGGGTGAGGGGCACCTTTGGAAAAGCTAGAAATATTAATTTATAATAAGTTCATATTCGGTTTATAATGGCTCCAAAGTTTATTATTTAACTTTTAAGGTGATTAGGGGTCAAACAAAACTCAACCAATAGAATTTAGACAGGTTTGGGTCATTATATTAACCTTATCTTTAAGTATTAACTCTTAGTTAATTAGTTTCACTTTTACAATGTCTCTTTGTATTATTATATTATATGATTAATAAAATTACTATATACATCCAAACGACCCCCAAGTGGTCCATTAATGATGAAACTATCATGATATAAGTCTCTTGGCCGAACCTTAGATTTTTAGGAATTTAATATCAATTAATAATATAATATTTGTTTTAAGAACTCTTTTATGTCAATTTTGACACTATTCAAAAGTTTATTTTTGTGAAACTCATAACAAATTGATTACTTCGAAAAAAGTCAATTAAATAAATCCTAATATATCATATTATACTAGAAAAGTATTTTAATTCATTAAAAGTTTCATATTATATTTATTTGGGTATTTATAATATCAATTATTTTAATTTTTCACTATTAAAGTAATTAATTCATCATCATTGTGTCATAAATAAATTAAATTATTTAATGTCTAAAAATTATAAATAAAATATAATTATGTATGAAATTGTTTTATATTTCTAATGAATATTTATAATCTAAAATCCAACATATATAACCCTCTGTAACAATTGTTTTGTTAAAAGATATATGCTTGTGTCATTTTTGTATTTATTTTAACTTAATTAAAATAAAGTGTCATTATCACTTACAAGTGGATCCATTGGGTCCCAAAATCGACCCAAAGATGCCCATGGTCGACCATGTATCAACCAATAGGGTTAAGACACGTTTTAGGGTAATTTCGTTTTATTATAATGTTATTTTTTAACCCTTGTTTACCGGATTTACCCTTTAACCATGGTAAATAAAATATTTACCGAAGTAATTATCCAAAATGTTTAAAAATAAAATTTACCTATTTACACAATTTGAACATCCTGATTCCAAATATGGAATACATTTTTTTAAATTCAAAACACAGATGTGGCAGAAATTAATTTAAAATTAATTCCCGTTGTTAAAACAAAAAGCGTGTTTTTTAGAGATAATAACTATCAAAAGATTGTCACTTGTTTATGTCTGGTTTAAATGTGAAATTATCTTCAATGACCCACAATGTATTACATGGTAAAAATATATTCTAAATATACTTTAAAACCACTCAAATTCATAATTTATCACTATTAATTATTTTGATTAAAAAAGTTGTTTTTAATTAAAATTTAGTAATTTTCACTATTCATCAAAATATGAAAGTTATCCGAAAAGTACCAAAATTTCACCCTAGGCTAATTTCGATATTCCGAATCCAAAAATGAAGTCCATTTTGAGAGATAGAATTTATAAAATTTCAAAAAGTAGGTATTACTATTCATAACGGCTAGTTTGATTGGTTATGGTGTGTTAAAATTTCGAAGTTGCGTACAATGTACGCCATTGCATTATTCGAAAGGAAACATACCGAGGAAGCATGGGGTGTTACATGCTGGTAGAGAAATTGCAGGGAGGGCCTTCACAACTTCTACTATCAGTTCTACAATTTGGTAATGGGATGACATGGTCTTGATATTTTATTGATATATTTTTGAGGGCATCAAGAACCCCAGATTCCATCTGAGCATGATTATGTATACACTATTCTTTTTCTGGTTTCCTTTGTTGTATTTTATTTAAGAGCTATCTTACAGGTAATCAGGGCCACATGCTATTGGTAATGTCCTTCATATATGGATCCATTCCTTGTAGGGACCCATGATGCTGTCATGATATGATGTTGGACATATTTAGTTTTTGCAAGAATATATGCTTGTTATGGAGTGGGCAACACATTAGATCAGAATCCTCTAGTCGAAATGGGTATTTATTCCCGATTCAGTTGTCTATGTATCATGGGATATTTCTGTCAACCCTCATGGACTGGAGTATGGATGCATAACAGCTCCAATGTGACTAACCCATTTTGTGTGCGAGTCATCCCATTTGAGGAAATCTGGTCCTCGGTATGGTCTCTCGCTTTTTCTGCCAATGGAATAATGTCTTGTAATGTTTGGAAGATATGGTCAAGTATTGACGACTAATCTACCATCATTTCAAAGAAGTGCTGAGATAAATATTTGGATGGAATAGGTATCAAGGCCCATTCTGATATCAGAGCAAGAATTTGTGCCTGCTTCAGTCCTCTTTGTGTTGCTAGTAGATACTTGTAGTTCTCCTATGATGGGATGGAGGAAAGATTCTTCCACCAGTTGTCTTCTCTGGTTTCCACCGTATTTGTCTGGTAGGATTCATATTCACAAGCAAGGATTTTCATCTTCTTTCTTACTACTATATTTGTCTCAATTAATTTATATACATCCCCAGAAATTTGAATATGCTAATATTTTCTTGCTGTCCAATCTGGAAGACATGATTGATATGCATCAGCAGGTATTTGTGCCTGCGTGTAGCTAGTTTCCATCCTATTTGTATGATGATCTTCTTGTACGCTAATAGAAATATTCATATACATATAGTTTGTCTCTCTATTGTCACAATGTGTCTGGTGAGAACTAGTAGGAGCGTGCTCATTCCCATATTGCGCCACCCTATTTCTGTGGTGGGATTGAGTGGAGGGGGCAGAGTTGTATGTCCGCCCTTTGAATATCACCATGTTTGTATGAAAGAGTTTCCCTTCAGGAAATCGGGTGATACTGTGTTCCTGATTATAAATTCTCCTCCCTTGGAGGGCAGCCCTAGGGCCCCAGGTCTTATGGACTTCAGCAGGTGCCGTCAGCATAAGGTCCTCTTCCGCATGAGGAGACCTGGTCATCTGGTGTTGGTGGTGACGCTCTCTAGAAGGGGCCCTTGAGTTGGAACACTGTGCAGCTGAGATAAAGTTTTTATCAATGAATTCATATGCTTCCCTAAGATAAGGTAGATACTCATTTTCTAGTTTTGGGGACAGGCTCCCAAAATGGTTTGAGATGACCACTGGGGCTGCCATGTGCTGGGGTGCCAGCAGCGGCTGAGGAGGTGATTAGCGAGATTTTGTAGATTGGAGGGATTCAATCTCAACCTCCACTATGGGGAGAGTACTATTTCGGTGTTACTCTTTGATTAGTTTGTTGGACACCCAGTGTTGAAGATGTTGGGTTGGCGAGGTGGTCCTACTCTTCATCAGATCAAAGGATTCTTTGCGGGAACCTATAATATACATATATGTCATACAAACCCCAAAACCCTGTCAAAGTATCATTCTTTTAAACATATGTATTTTTGATGATTTAGTTGGGCCTTCTTCCACTCTCTTTTATACATATGCACTTTATGGGAGGCGAAGGGGATTGAGTGGGGTAAGACCACCACTATGTGTTCACTAATTTTTCTTTGTCTCTAAGGTGGCTCGTTCGTGGCGCATACATGGGTGAAAATGGACCAACATGAATTTTTTTGTCTATTATCATTGGGGTAGAACCTCCTCCTTGGTTAAGAATTCACATCTGGTTCACCAATTTTGTTTCACCTCTGAAGTGGCGTGTTTGGGGTGATGATGAAATGGTCTGACGAGAATCATCACTCATCTGTTTTTCTAAGGACGATTTCAGGTCAAATTTACCATTTCTTTTGTTTTGACCCATTCTATGTCATTATCCCTTAAAGGAGGGTTGGATTAACCCCATGGGGATTGGGAAGTTTATCCCTTCTATATTTTGAGGGAGACGCCATAGTCAGATGTTCCCAAGATGCGATTTCATGGGGTCAGGTACTTATGCAATCGGTCCTCCTAGGACATGAATTCCTCAGATAGTCTCCAATGGGTTTATGTGTGGATCCATTAACACCCTACGACCATGGTATCCATGATTCATGGACCTTCGTTCCAAAGGTAGGCACTTGTTGGCCAATGATATGGCCAAAAAATCTTAAGGACTCCATTGGTTGAGAGGATGAGAACGTGGGCTCAATGCACCCCTTTTTGGGGAAATTGGTGCATATTCTGAGACTCTCTTATAGATTTTAGTCATGTTTATACGTTCATGAATCCTTGGTTTATACCCAAACAGTGTGTCCCCATGCTACCCCTGGTTTTTAGGATCGTAATAGCCATACATGGATTTGATGATATGGAGTTAGTGCTGACTTGATCCATACAATAAGGCACTCTAGAGGTTATTGTCATCCAGGGGGGGACAAAAGGTAACTTGATGTTAGGAATTGGACCCATAATATGGGTTTCCTATTTATCCTCGAGGGAGGAATGAAAACCCCTATAGTTTGGATTAGATCGGGATTACACATGGAAGCTTCCCATTTAGGGGGTCATGGTTTGGTGGAACCTTTAGGAAGGGCACCCTTTTGATCTAGATCCATGAAGCAGACATTCTACATATCCTAGTTTGACCAAGAATCAGAGTTTGCATAGTTCATACTTTTTTGGATTTTGCAATCATCATAAACCTCTAATCCCACATGAGGCATTCTCGGTGTGAGAAATTAGAGGATGTGAGAGATAAAACCAACCACATGTTTCCTCTCCTACCAGTGAGAGAGAGGGTGAGCATATGGAAGAAGAAGCCAAGGTGACCAGGGAAGAGGGAACATAGTGATGAACCTTTCAATATGAGATGAAATTAGAGGTCATATAGCTTGAACTTTGGAAGATAGGGGACTTACCTCGGTAGGAGTGCCACAGAATGCGTTCTAGGAAGGGGAGGAGTGTCTTTCTCGTCACAAGTGGAAGTGAACATAACCCCTTTGGTAGATCACCATTCCTCATTGAATGGAAAATCATGTGATCACCCTTAATCCCTATAATGGGGAGGTTCATATCAGCATAAAAAAGGATAGACTCTAGGTTACCATGGGAATGTAAACTCATATAAATTCCCAAAGTCTGAACCATTGTCAGGAGAGCCTTCGTGACTCCTCTTTCCATGGGTGTGTAGACTCAATGGGGCACACTGATTCACCCAAAGACGTGATCATACGGGTCCGGTGGAATTGGAGGAGACATGTTCCTAATGCTGGTGACTAGTTCATAGGGGGACTATAGAGGACTAGATGGAATTGGAGGGGAATGATTGAAACCAGAGGGAAGAATACCTGAAAACACCACATTCTTCACACTACTTTCTTATGCGGGATGAGGAATCTCATTGTACCATAGTGGTATGCAGGCAGAAGGTCCGTCCATGTATAGAAGTAGTATGTGGGCATGGGAATGGACCACTATTCACCACAAATCGTATGCGGTCTAGAATATGATCTGTCATGCCACTTAGGGTTTCATCTACGTAACGATGCAACAAGCGATGCCTTGTCAAATCCGCGTAGCGATACACTACATGGGACACGGTATTGAAGGATGGTTCTGGGGATTATTTTTCACAGTGAGTTCATCCAGGAGAATATATGGTTCATGATTTCACCAATTTGGTTCACAGTTCTCTTATTATTGTTATTTCCCTTATTTTTATGGTTCGCAACTAGTTTTATCCTCAAAAAAGTAGGTTCACAATTCAAGCTTTGTTGATGACTTAAAACTGAAGCCATAATCTCCTAAAAATTATTTCTTTCATCCTATGAGGCCCCCTTAGAGCTTTCTTTGTCCATCTCCTATCAATTCATTCTATGCTATTTTTACAGAGCATTGGGGAAATGATATCTATGGGCATGTTCCACCATTTTTAGAGGCCCATGAAGAGATATCTTGACCCACTGAAGACTTGGTCAACTAGGGGTTGTGGATGATATGGTTCACGAGTCATGGTTCATGGAGCCCAGTTTATTTTCTTTGTTCATGAACTACTATGTTCACAATATGGTATATGGATGGAATATGCACGCTTGATTCTTTCAGTGATGCAGTTCATGGTAATCTGGGTTAACTGGCCATCACTCTGTAGGTCAGGGCCTCACAAGTCGTTCTGCATACAATCCACAAACTCTTTTCAGTGATGGTACATAGGCCACATAAAATCTTTAGGAAACTTGGATTCTCTCAAGTTTAATCTTATGTTTGTAACTCATTTTGATCCCATTCATGTTGTTAGAATTTTAGGAATACTTTCTTCCTTAAGAAAGGTGATTGTGGGAGTATTATCTTCCCATTACGAAATTTCCAGGACCCTAAAATGCATTACAAACAATATCATGTGTTTAATTTATTTAAAATATTAAATATATAGTACTATCTTGGGATATTATATTCCCTTACACAATTGGTGTTTCATTTCATATACACTATTGAAACAATGTTGTACTTTAGAATTTTGGGGTGTTACATTCTCCCCTCCTTAATTAAATTGTGTCCCCATAATCTAAACTCATTCAGGGTGAAAAATGTTTGATACTTCCTATGTTTGAAATCCCACATAGTTTTTAAAACAACTTATAGAAAAGAGAGAATAGAAAGTACACGTATCACATGGGAGCCATGTATCTAGGTTTCTATGTATGAGATCATTCGTGGTAATTAGAGACACAAACTTGGAGGAAAAATGTAAATATTCATATGGATTGAATGTGTTAAACAATCACACTCTAGTGAATGATCTATAGAAAGTTGAGGGACTCAAAGCCATAATTTTGCAGTGATTTATTAGACCATCAGTTCAACAAAAATTAAGGTATTTGGACAACATTTTATTTCTATGTCATTTTCATAATACTGGGTAATTATTTTACTAAACAAGAATATAATGAAATATTCATACTTGATAGGTTTTTATTTCATAATCTAACTTTCTGTTTTTTGCTTCAATCAAATTAAAATTCATCCTACTCCCATAAATCAATTTCAAATAATTATTGTTTATTCTAGAACAACTAAAAGAAACTTTTAAAGGATTGTAAGGCCTATAAAAGAGTGAAGAGCCTAACTATTTGTCTCTTACTATATTCTAAAACCTATACGGGTAATATATTAATCTATAATATTGAAAATTGATATTACTAGTTCATCATTAACATTTATTTGTCAATTTTTTAACAAAAAAAAACTATGAAAAATTAACAAGGAAATTTCAAAGGTTAATGGTTGGCATGAAACCCTTATCATACTATGTTCATGGGTTCAATACCCACGACATTGCTAGATTTTACTGGTTGTCACCCAACTTTAAATTTGTCCTTTTCTAAAAAAAACTAATATAATTTCCAAAAATAAATATGATATAAATCCTTCAAATTTAATCACTAAATATACTCTTAACTATAATTTTCAATTAATCCTCAATACAAAAGTACTTTATCCACTTTTTTTCACACAGTTCCTTTTGTGGTCTATAGTTTATCCTCTAGAGGAGGGAATTGACTTGGTAAATTTCTAGGTTCCCTACACTTATAATGATAAAGTATAAAGGTTTTCCTAGGTTGAGTTTCATTTCCTTCGATTTTACTCTTCATTTTTTTTGGAAATCCTTTTCTTTGTGTCTTTATTTCCCCTATATAAAGCATTTCCTTTTTCCATTGAGACACATTCCTAGGTACCTACTTAAAAACTTCCCACATGTCATAAATAAAGCCTTCTTTTCATTACAGTCTCCTCCACCCGAGTTCTTATAAACCTCCACGATTCTCTTCTTTGGTGTGTTCATGAGTTGTTAAAGGTATATATTGTTGATCGTATTTCAGGAAAATGGGTTTGGAATAAACAAGGCATCCTTCACTCCTATCAACACATAATTTTATTTCTCATTTATAATATCTTTTACTTCATGTTTAATGTTAACATAAATCCTTTAGGTTCCATCCATTGATTAAAACCAAAAATAATAGTGTGAGAAACAAAAGTTATAGCGAGAAAAGTATATAATTGTCTATAAGATATCTAAATAAAAAAACCATATTTTTAAATTTAAAACACCTTAGGTTTGACCTTAATTGTTCATTGTCATTATGTATTCAAATTCTTCATAATGGATGGTAATAAAAATGTTAATTATCCTAAGAATATCCCTCGAGAGCGTCAAAATAGGTGCACAGTAAGGCCCATTGTCATGTACCATGTTACCTTGAGTCAGGCTTGAAACACCTTTTTAGAGTGATTACTCTTAGGTACATCTGTGCCAAAACACATCCACTTGTAGTATCCAAACATGGATGTATATTTGGGAAGTCCCACATAATCCCTAACATAACAAAATTTTAGGGTGTTCTTATATACTAATCTATGAAGTCTATATATGGGTTATGTTCTCTAACCTATATTTTCCTTAATCTAGTTCCCAAGTCTATTAATAAAATTCCTTTGATTCAAATAATAGTGACCTGATCCCAGAATCCTGAAACCGATGATTACTATCAATTACATTGGCATGATTACAAGAAATCAATCCTTGAAGGACTGATTAGTTTAGTAGTCTTGGTAAACAAGATATATAAATTATTGTTTTAATACAAATGACTGCAATAATTGCATCATAATTTTTTTCTTCATTATAAATAAATATATTTGAGGATAACTCTAATACATCTAGTAAATTGTTGAATATATTTAATAGTACTCTTCTGGGATTCTTGGGTAAAGAAAGATAATAAGGATGAGCTCAAATTCTCAATAAGGAAAATATATAGCAGTAAAAATAATGAATCAATAAGAATATTAAAATGGAAAAGAAAAATAACTAAACACACATGCCATGTAGTCAATAAACTAAATGTAATTACATAAACAATATAGAAAGGTAATAACTATAAATAAATTCCATTCAAATAACTTGATTAGGAAAAATCACTATGGAAAGGTATATGACTAAAACACAAGACATTTAATCAATGAACTAAAATGATCTATATCCATATACATGTCGATGTAAAATCTAATGGATGAATAATAACTAAAACTTATATGAGGGAAATGATTAATTATTGGATGCCATGTATGAGGAACATGAACACCTATTTCCAAAAATACCGTTCAAAAGAAGGTTTAAAACTAAGGGTAGAAACCCATTTATAGTGGACTCTGGTGGCATTAATTTTTCTTGATTTGGTTTCTGGAGGCTTTATCTATGCTCCCTCTCCACTGTTGGTTGAAATTATCTTTTCTCTAGAAATTTCTATAATATGATGACTTCACTGGCTACAACTATTGTATTTTCTCTCCACTTTTTTTTATCTTTCATGCAGTGTACTTAGAATTCTTATGCATGTAACCTTTCATTCAATGTCTCCCTCTTTCAATATTTTTATGTTTTTTGAGGTTTAATTATGAATTTTCCAGAATAGTGTTTCACTTCTCTCCAATGTAGTGTACTCAAGATGTCTTTTTCAACATGTTTTGGTTCTTCCATTATGAATTAGATCAAGTCTTCATTAGCTCGACTTTAGCCACTCCTTGAAGATTGGCTATTTTTCGTGGTAGCATACGTTGGCAGTTCTCAATATAGGCTTGAACCTCCCTCTTGAGAATTGGATGCCTTGATTGTATATCATGTATTCAGAATATTTTTTTGTTCTATTTTGGTTGAAAACAATTCCTTGTATCCCATTGAATCTCCTAGTTGGTGTAATATCATTACACCTTATCATTACCTTGTAAATTTCCTTCTTGAATAAATTTATTTGGGGTTTCAATTGGGTGACCAATTCCTGAAACAACTTGTTTTTAAAAAAACATGAGAACCTGTCGATGAACTAAGGATCTATATAATGTCTTGACTCCACCCATCATTTCCAGTCCAAGAAATTTCACATATTGAATAATCCAAATAACTAATATGCATTATCAATTAACTATTTTGAATTAGAAATATGAATTTATAAATTATTTCCCATTTAAACACCATTTTAAAATGGTATATAGTTTAGGAAATAGTAATATCAATGACAAATGATATTGATAATTAGGAGAAAATTAATGCTCAATGATCATATGAAATTTTATATTTCAAGGGGACTAACAAATAAATCAAGGAAGTGAATGTGAATACTAACCATTTAAAAAAAATCATATACCATATAGAAGAACAATAAAGTTGGTATCAACAAAAAAAATCCCATGTGGATTAAAAATAGATGGTTGTTTTCATTGATAAAATACAAGAAAAACTTTTAAAAATATTATTGATAAAAATTTACATTTATTTTGAAAAACCTTTTGAAAATAGTTTTCTTTGAAAAAACCTTTTGAAAATATTTTCTTGAAAAATAACCATTTTAAACCTAAAAGGAATGATTCAATGAAATGATTGAAGATAAATCCGTACAAGTCGTACGAGGTAAAATGAATATTAATTTTTTGACAGTAAAAGGTTAGAAAATCCTCATTTAGAAAGAGACAATAATATTCCTTTGAAAACTACGGTAAAAGAAAAAAGGGATAAATTGGTCTATACCAATAATTAAAAAAAATTCTAGATAACATTTTAATAAAACATGTTTTTTAGGAGAGAATTGGTTCTCTGATTAAGGAGTGAAATAAAGTTAGGTTTTCTGAAAAACATTTTCGAAAACATTTTGAGTACCAATGAATTTAAGATTAGTAATAATATAGAAAAGGTTCATGAATAACCAGATGATTTTCAAAGGGTTTATTAAAAAATATTTATATAATTTCCTCCATTATAAACTCTATTAAAATATCATTAAATATATAGTTGAGGAAAATAATCTTTAAACATTCCAAAGTTTCCCATACCACCTTGAAACATTGTAAATAATAAACCTCATGAGAGAATAATATTAAATTAAATCCTTAAATACAATGAAGTTAAGAGGATTAATGATACAATATATCAATAGGGGTACTAGATACACCACCAAAAATATATATGTGGGGAACAAGACATTAATCCCTTGATGTAAAAAGTGAGAGGAGAATCCCTTATCTTGTTTTTCCTTATGGGTGAACATGCATTAACTTACTATATAATAAAATTATGTTTATTTTATAATTTTATTCTAAAATTTTTCATGTTCATCATTACTTTTATTTCCCTTATTATAATGTTGTATACAACTACTTACACAATTATGTTTACATCAGGTGTTTTGACCAAATTCGATTTATTTGTCAAAAACAACTTCGGTAGGTCAACTATGGTAAAAGGGGTCAATATATAACATCTAAAGAGTAATAATAAATAAATAATTATCATATTTATACATCAATTATACTTTTAAAACAAATCATTAAATATGGTTATGAAAAATGAACCAATGTTACATTCATAGAGATGGTGGGCCGTACACATGCATGAGTAACATTCTCATTATTCAATGATTGTTATAAAAAGAAGATAAGATGAATTATATCTCTATATAATGATCATAATATCATTAATAAAATATTATTTAGTCATTTATACTTATATATAAAAATTCTCATGATTTAAAAGGAATCACATCATGTCGTGGAGGCGGTAGTCCACGCATCCACGACCAACATTATCACTTTTTAGTGTGTAAAAATGATAATAAAGAAAATGACACACATATATATATATTTAAATTTAATTATGTCATAAATAACTTATATATGTTTTTTATGTATCACATGTTCAATTATAATCATACTTTATACATTCCATGGATAGTATGAATGAATCACATCGCTTTGAGTGGGCGATAGTCCACACTTCCTCAAACGATGTTATTATATTAACACAAAATAGAAAGTATATGGGTCTATGTTGTAAAAGAATTAACGAAGCTTAAATGGATAATAAATATCATATATAATATATATAAATACTGTTTCCATAAAAATGGCCAATAATGAATGTTGTAAATGGAAAAAATGAAGAATCATCGTTTTGTGAGGCATTAGTTCACCATACACAAAAAAGTATATTCGTTACCCATTAAATGGAGGTGTTTGGAAGTTTATGTATAAATCATTATATAAAAGAATTTTTGTATATTTATAATAATTTTCTTCTGATTTAATCATATAATAATAAGATTATAGTGGTTGATTAAGGGAAATAAAACTAAAAAATTTGAGTGAATACATTACTTGTTAATCATGTAACTTATTTTGGTTAGAACCAAAATCTTCCTTGGATTTCATTATACCCAAGGGGAGGCTTCTAGGATGATGGTATGGATGTTGTAATACTACTTGGGAGAATCTTGGATGAGACAATTTGGCTTGATAGGTGTGAGGAATGGGGAGAGATGGTGGCTTTTATAGGGAGGGAAAATGACTCACATTGAATTTTTGGAAAAAAGTTTGGTGTACACATTTTATTACCCTAGAAAAGTCCTAAAAATAAAAAAACTCAATAAAGGGAGGACCATGGCCGAATTATGGACATACAATGGGGTTTGGACAAGTTTCATGGTCATTTAGTCCCATAAATATAAGGTTTAGTCCATTTTTATGCCAAATTACCCTTTAATCACTGTAATTAATTTTAATCACATTCACTAATCATTTTGGTAAAACATTATGTTTATCTTATTAGAATAAAAATTTCATTTTTATTAAAATGGTGTGTGTCCATGTTTTTTAAATTCAAATCATAGAAGAGGAAAAATTAATATTAATTCTAATCTTGCTGATAGATGGTTTAACTCATTTTAGTAGAAAAATGTTCAAAATATTGTTGAGTTTTTATATTCAATTTCTATAATAAATTTATTATATTAATATTAATTTTATTAATATATGTATTATTTATCTAATTTTACTTCATAAAAAAATTAAAACATAATTTAACATTAATAATTATTTAAATGAAATGGTAGTTTTAACTAGAATGCACCATTTTTCAGTATATATCAAAAATTGAATTTTCTCATTAAAATAAAAAAATCACCATAAGCTAATTTTGACATTATTAATTCAATAATTTAGTTTATTTTATAAATTTAAATTTATAAAAGTGACAAAATTAATATTTAAAATAGGTTTGCTATTAAAAGGCGGTAAAATTTCCTTTATAAAAATTTTTTGTTTTATATTTGAAATAGGGTTTGTTCATATCTTATGAATATCAAACTAAAGGGATAAATATAATTTTTTTATTGAATATATAAAAAATACGTTTCATTAAAATCATTCACTAATTGTAATTAGTTATGTTTATTAATGTAAAACACATTTGGAAGCATAAAAATAATAATATTTATTTTTTATATCCAATTGGTTCTTATTTTCATTTATCATTATTTATAAACCAATGAATTCATTTTATATTGGGGTAAACCATTATTTTTATAAGTTTTTTATTACTATTTAAAACATCTAATTTAATGACTAGTTTATATCATATTATATTAAATAATAATATTTTAATAGTACAATGTTATTTGGTGAAATTCGGTTCTGCATGTAAGGCAATCTATCAAGGAAGGCTGCTCTGGCCTGTAAAAATATCTATCAAGGAAGTTATCTCTTGTGAGTAACAAAATCTATCATTGAAGGTCACTCTTGTGTGTCACACAAGCTAACTCAGTGTTGCGTGCATTACATGTAATATCATGTGTTGAATTTATTTAAAATATTAAATATACAGTAGAGTCTTGAGATATTATATTCCCCTTTTTTGTGTGTTACATTTCATAAATGATATTTAATACAAATTTTTACTTTATAATTTAGGGGTGTTGCAGCCATGGATGCAATGGTCATATTTCCTTGCCCATCCTAAACCTCTAGATGCATCTCAGCAAATAGCACAATCATTATCCACTCGAAACTGGATTCCCAAATTATCTGATTTGGAGTCTTTCAAATCAAATCATCTATAACCCTATTTTCCTTTCATGGTGGATAAACCAGCTCAAGATCAATGGAATGCATGTATTTCACCCATCTTCACTACTGAATATTCAAATCACATTAGGAGAAGATGTAATTAATTCTTTTATGATTGGTGTATACTATAAACACATCTCCCAAAAAGTAATGACACCAACACTTTATGGGATAAACTACCATAGCCAATTCAAGGTCATTCATGGGGTAATTTCATTCATGAGGCCTCAACTTCCTGACCCATATGCCACAACCAAGTCATCCTGTATCAACACTTCACCAAGCCTAACACCAGGCACATAAAAAATCAAGGTATACTCTTTACCTATTTGTGGAATGATTAGAATCAGTGCATACATAAACCATTTCATTACCTCTTATAAGGAATTCTTACATGCCCTAGACCATTCATACCTGATTCCCTTCTTGGTCAAGCTTGATATTAGTGATGAAAAATGGAAAATTTCATTGATGAACCTTTGGTAGTATATCACCAACCCATTAAAACATCAGAAATCAATGAAATTGTTTTGTTTCTCCCAGGAAACAAAACCATTCACTTTCTATGGATATATAGACACAACTTACTTAGAGATTATGTTACCCTAAAAATGTACCTTTTCAATCTAGAACTTATAATTGGATAGTTTGGCGTATATCTTATACTATTTTAGTGTACTTAGGATTATGTGAAGATTCTTGGCATGATCATCACGAGTCTTGGAGTGCCCCAATATGTCATCAAGAAATACAACTACAAACTAATCCAGGTATGGGTTAAATTTTTGGTCCATTAAGTCCATGAACACAGATGATTCATTGGTTAACCCAAATTACATCATAACAAACTCATACAACCCATACCAGCTCTTTAAGGAGGTTCATGATATATCAAAAATTCTCACCCATAGATGATGATATCCTAATCTCAAATCAATATTAGAGAACATGGGAGTGTTAGAGTTGGTTCCCCAGTATGAAAACCTTGTTTTACTTTATGAAAACTTATATTCATGGTTTTGAATATTAATAAATTTCTTATCATATCATGATTTTTCTTCTGCGTGACATTTTATGTCATAATTTCTTAAGAGTAGCTGTCATACTAAAAGGTCATAGTGGGTCCCTACTATGATGTGAACCAAAATGTGTTACGAAAATATTCTTGAATATATCTTCTATTTTCATATGATATCATTTGAGGAACATAAATGATACATTCTATTAGGTGTGGAGGCTTATAGGATTTTGAGGAAGCTTTTCATGGTGTACACCCTTGGTAATGTCCAAGAGGATATTATGAGAACAAGACCCAATAGTAGGAAATCTGCATTTCTATATGTAATTAGATGATACTGTATGCAGATGTGTGTATAAGCACTTAGACTTTGAGATTATTATTAATAAGTATTATGAGTCATGCACTTATATGTTTTGACAAAACTTCTGAAGACATATGTCTACGGTGAGGTAGGATATGTTGGGTGCGTCATGAGTAATATTTAATTAATGAATAACAAAATAATGGATTTATACCTTATATTCTTTAATAGAAGATAATATCTTAGGCCCTTTGATGGAATTGATATAGCCTAAATAAATCCATGGCCATAGTGATTAATAGGCATGTTCTACTTCTAAAAAGTCATAGAAAGAGATATCGAACATATAGGTTAATGGTATTAGGATGCAACCAGGTTGATTTGAGATATTATGATAAAAATATTACATTACATGATAAATGTTCATATTAGGTGACATATATTTGTGGCAATACCTTCTTCCACTATGTGTTCCTTGGAATTTTTCTAGATGCTAACATTGGAATTTAGGCTGCTCTGCCTAATTCCATTAAGAAAGGGGCCTAGTGGGTCATACAATAAGTGTATCCAGTATCTCAGTAAAATAATATATTATTTGTTATTTAATATATTGATTAAATATTATTCCCAATTTGGGTTTAGTAATTATTCATGGATGCCTTATCACATTTATTCCGACACTAATAATTTGAGAAAATATATTGTGGGTGGAATATTTAATAAATATTTATTTTCTATTAAGTAAATATTATATTGATATATTTATTGGTGAATGATTAAGTGATATTTATTTATTAAATAAATATACATTATTCAAGGTCCAATAAATATGTTGGAGGATTGACAGACTGATTTCAAGGGTCTGGTGAGAAATAATAATGTTGAATATTATTTTATTAAATAATATTTAATTATAATTTGCAAGTAAGGTGCCTTTCATGAAATAATAATTATACTATTATTATTTGACATGGGGTTTGTCTTGGATTGATAAATCAAATAAGGGAACTTGGAAATTATTTTATTTTAACCCTAGTGATATAAATGCCCAATTATGATTATTTCCTCATAACCCTAGACAAGAAAATCATTTTGCACACCATATTGGATAAATCCTCTTATGCCTAGATAGTTTATCCATCTCCATGAACACTCTCAATAATGAGAGAGATCTTCCTCCATCAGATCGAGGAGAATTCTTTGGAAGTGGTCCTCAAGGCAGTCGAAGATAGACAAATCAAGCATAAAGATCTTCGGTGCTAGCAACCGAAGAATCCTTCCCAGATGTCTGGATATTCATAGAGAATGTGTGGATCACCACTAGAGGAATCATACACAAGGATTATACCACTCAATGGAGGCACACTATAGATATGTTTCTAAATGTGTCAATGAAGAAAGAATAACCTTGGTGGCAATTCTTATTTTTTAAAAATAATTATAAACAACATGTGTTGATCTCCTCTCTCTTGGTTCCAGGTTAATAAACCTTGATTGTTATTTGATTAAAATCCATTGATCATGGAATTCATTTTATCTTGATCTTATATTAATCATTTATAATGGAAAAAGGAAATTCTAGGCACTACCCCTCCCACACCACCACTATGCTAGTAACCTTCAAGTGGTATCATAGGGGGTACATCATTGTTTATAATTATTTAGTTTCTTTACTGATTTATGAATTCAAAATTTTAATTTTTAGTTTCAATTTAATCGTTCTTTAAATCTGAATCATGAGATCTATTTCTTCCTCTATCATTTTATACATATCTAATAGAAATGATTAATTTTATGATTAAAATAAAATCACGGATCTCATATGGTGTTTCCGAGGATCCTGGTCATACAACACTTGGCTACACATCATGTAATCAGAATTACACACCGTGTAGTCAGGTTCAACACATCAAGATGGGTTTGGTAAATGATTCGAGATTGTACATTTATTTGGTAATTAATTACAACATTAATGCACTGTGTGTTGACCAGGATTAGCTGGAAAATAGTCGGCTGGACTACACACTGTGTGGGACACTAGACACGTCGTGTAGTCCCTTCAGGTCAAATTCGGTATGGGTATTCCATACACGGCCTACCTGACTAGTGACTATATAACACGGATTCAAAATAACATGTGGCGCACTGGACATGCTATTTACTTCAAGATTTCTGGAAGTACACGTCACATTCCAAGTCCCTCAGTATGCACATATAATATACAGTGAATGGTGTATGCACCTTGTAGATTAGATCTACATGTTGTGTACTGTAACCCAATTATGTAGTTTTAAATTTTATTTATTTTATTGTGTAGACCTTGATACATGTACTTGTGTGTGGTCATAAAGATAGGGCATTCCATGTGATAAGTTTTAATATACATAAATATTTAAATTTTTATTTAATATCTGTATAATGTTCAAGATCTGCCTATCATGTATGAGTCGTATTATATTTATTATTATACATTCATTAAAGCATGAAACATTACCAAAAAATGATTTAATTCATGTAATCATCTATGAAGTACATGTCATGAATGTATGTGAGAAGTCATGCATTTTATATGTCATAAAGAATAAATTGTATAAATGTATAATACATGTTTGGTAGATTTTGTTGGGTATTCAATGGGATACCTCCAAGATACCAGTTATGTACAAAATTTATTTTTAAATAATTTATTTTATTTGTTTAAATTTAAAATTGATGATATTCTCAAAGAAATTCAGATAAGGATTAAGATAAAAGGATTTATTAATAAAAGATATAATTAATCAATTTAAGTGCGATTTATCTTAAATAAGAATGATTAATAACTGAATGCTAGTTTTATAAAATGCGTAATTTGATACATGCTAGTGGATGATCATGAGCTAGACCAGACCTGTGTATGTGATTTGTTTCATTTGAATTTATTATTAAATTAAATTGTTGGACTGCATTCATTCTATCCTCATTAATATGTAGGGACATCATGCTTATGGTTTCTTCTATACAAACCTCCCTTTCCCCTCCCTTTCATGTGAGTAAATGTATATGTAATTGATAGAGATCCTATGTGAGAGGAGGTGGTTCCATTTTGGAGCCTAGGTGAAACCAATCCAAGAAATATACAAAGGAAAACATGTGGAAAGCTGTAAACATGAACCGTGGATTCGTTCAAGGTGTTTCTCCACTTGTTCAACAATTATTTTATCAACTACTCTAGAAAATAACTATTAGAAAAATCTCATTATCATACCCTTTATTTTATTTTTTTTCAGTTGCATGGTTATTCATTATGGATGTCTTGTCATGATCACATAATTAAGGAATTAACAAGCACGAAATATGGAACTCAAATAATTTGTAATTTGAATAAATATAATCTAATGATATGGTTAATCACTCAAGTAATCCCACTTAATATTAATAATCACGTGATAATGATAACAATTGAGAAATTGTGCATAAAGGATAGAATCCATCAATAAATTATTATTTCGGTATAGCCTTCCATTACTTCATTTAGAATTGAACCATAGTTCAAAGTGAATTACTAGCAAAATATGATGTGCTTTCAGTTATTGAAAAATTCCTACATGAGGTTTTGGGATTACTTGACTTGGTTCACATCAATGGTTGACTATAAAAGCAGAAGTTGGTGTTTCTAAGAGGCAAAGGTTGAGGAAATCCAATTAAAGGATTTTTAGGATTGGGGATTTTACTCAACAGATCGAGGAAATATGAGTTAATGTAGTTGGTATTTTGAATTCCAACCTAAAACATTTTAAGTTGCTTGACCAACCAACGTTGGGGTAATGGGGAGGGTAATATGGATCCATGCCACTTGAATGTCAATGCCACAAGATATTCTGAAACTAATGGTGAGGGATACTGGGTTTCAATAAAATATTGGGAGAGTAATACATATAATAATTAATTATGTGTCTAAATTAATATGATAAAGTACTAAATATATGATTTTATTTTATTTAAAAAAATCATTAAAATTAAAATCAAACATATCACTGTGATCCATACTCAAGAAGGAAAACCTTCTCACCAGAATGAATTTCTTGGAATGGAAGAAGCATTTATGTGTCATCCTTCACCATTAAAGGAAATTATATGCACTGTAATAACCATTACAAGTAGCACTTGGAAGTGAGATAAGTGATAAAGAGCTATCGCTCTATGAGAAACATATGAATGATGCTACAGATGTTCAGTGCTCCATTTTATCATCCATGTCCACTGAGCTCTTAAAGCAACATGAGTATATGGATTCCTATACCATGATTTGTCACATCCAAGATCTATATCAAGATAAGGAAATACAAGTGAGGTATGATATCTCTAATTCATTGTTCACAACTAAGCTTGGAGGGTCTACGCCAAATATGCATCATGTTGTCAATCTTATTGGCTTGATTGAACACCTGAACATATTGGGGATTAAATTCTCAGATGAGTTGCAAACAAATCTCATACTATCATCACTACCCATGACCTTCCCTATATTTATTATGAATTATAATATGATAAATAATGAGAAGAGTCTATCAGAATGTTAGACCTAGATTCGCCACGTGGATAAGGATATAGGGTGTGAAAAACTTACAGTTCTTATGGTGAATAAGAAGTGGAAGGACATAGAGAATGAGACCAAGATTTATAAATAGTCTAAATCTCCCACACACCATCCTTCCAAGAAAAAGAAGATCATAAGGTAGGTCAAGGAAAATAAGGTAGTGTATTTTTCATGTGGCAAGCTAGTCCACTTGAAGTGGAACTATAGACAAAAGTGTGGGGATGCTAAAGGCGTATTCATTATCAGGTGGAATCTTTCCATATCTACACATTGGGTATTAAATATAGCTTGTGGTGCTCACTTCTATATCCCAATGCAGGAACCAAGTTGATTCTGGAATATTTTCATATGAGAGGTGGTTCAACGAGCTACCAATGGCGCAAGGATGGTTTTTCTGTCCATTGGTGACTACCACCTTTCATTTCCAACTGTAATGATTTTTGTTTTACGTGATTGTTTTTATGTACCTAATATTACTGGAAACAAATTTTCTTTATCACGTTTAGATGCAGATGGGTTTATTTTCAAGTTTTTAAATAAATGTTTTCTATTTTTTAAGGAAAAAATATGTTATGGTATGGCACATTAAAATAATGGTATGTATGTATTAAATTATGAAACCCAAGTGTTGGTAATTAATAAAGAATCAAGTTCACATGAATCATATAACACCCAAATTTGGCATCACCATCTTGGTTATGTAAATGTGAAGAGTTGGAAAGTCACTATCAAGATGGTTATTTATACTATTCTTATATTAAACAACTTGATATATGCCATGATTCTTTACAAGGGAAAATAAGCAAACCACCATTTGGTGGACAGGGTGAAAGGGAAATAGATCTTCATGGATTGGTACACACTAATGTGTGTGGACCATTTCTAGTATAATCCAGAGGTGGATATTCTTACTTCATAACTTTTATTGGTGGCTTGAGAGTTGATATGGCTATATCAACTTAATGAGGTTCAAGTCATTGTCCTTTGAGAAATTCAAGGAATTTAATAATGAAGTAGAAAATCGTCTTGATAAGAAGATAATGAAGCTTTGATGGGATCGAGGTGGATAATATCTCAACAAACAATTCATCTAATTTCTATTGGAGTTTGGGATTCTATCTCAACTCACTCCACCTTACAATCCTTTTTGGAATGGTGTTAGTGAAAAGAAGAACCATACATTATTGGACATGGTATGGTCGATAATGAGTCACCAAGATCTTCCATTATCCATTTGGTGATATTCATTACAAACTACTCCATACACATTAAAACTAGTACAAAATAACGTAGAAAATAAACTTTCCTTAGATATATTGAGTGGAAATAAACCCATCCCGTCTCATACACATGTATGGGGATGCGAGACATTTGTTAAGGCTTTACCAGGTCAAAAAATTGCACCCTAGGGCATGAGGTGTATCTTTATAGGATATCACATAGAAACAAAGGGATACTATATATAAATCTCCTTAGAAAAGAAAGTGATTGTCTCCATAAAAGTTTTCTCTATTGAGAGGGACAACATCCTAAAAATGGATAGTGGGAGAAAGTTTGACTTCGATGAAGTTGATGCTGAAGATACACATGATTTGGTATAGGAAAAAAGTTACAAAGGTCCCCATAGAAGAAGTAGTCATTGAATCCTAAGTACTGTGTAAGATTGTAAGAGAGGTAAGGGAACTAATGAGATATCGTTTTCTAGTCATTGAGGTTGGTGGCTCATTATTGTTGGACAATGTTGATCCTCTATCCAAAAAGGAGGTAGTAGAGAGCTCAGAAGTTGAAAGATGGCTAGAAACTATTTATTATGAGATGAATTTCATGTATCTAGACCATGTTTCAGTTCTGGTCAATACACCAGCTGATATAAATCCTATTTGATAAAAATGAGTATTAAAGAGGAAACTGGACATGCAAGCTAAAGTAAGTACCTATAAAAGGACTAGTGGATAAACGGTTCGAACATCGTTAAGGAATTGACTACGATGAAACATTTATTTTCTAGTTTCCTTGTTTAAATCCATCAAAATCAAACTTACTATGCCAGTGTTTCGCACGGATTACGGGGATGACCTCCTGGACAGGAGATTCAAACGTTCCGATCGGTTTCTAGCGGGTTTGTTCGTAGAACCGGAAACATCCAATGATTCCACATCCATCTGGACCTACTTTCCAAAGGCAGGCGCTCATGAGTTTGTGGACTAATGAGGCTTAGGAATTTGCATTGGTCGAGAGGATGGGAGGTCGGACTCATCACACCTTTTTGAGGGGAATTATTGTCTACTCCGGGACTCTCTTTATAGATTTAAGTTATGTTCGTGAATCCTTATTACATTACCAAGTATAAAATGAGCTTTCCTTTAGTTTTAACAATCAATGATTAAATATGCAAGAAACTTAGAGAATCTTTCATATGTATTCAAGGTTCGTCATCGATAGAGAATCATCTGTTTTAGAGATTCTTGGTCAATGGTATCCTTCAAAACATTTATATAAAAGTCTCTTGGTCATTATGATGACCGGGCTGGTTTTAAAGCCACTCAGTGGGGCACTTGAAGTTTATCGTTATTCAGAAGGACATAGATTATTTCAAAGTTGGGATCGAACCCATAAATGGGCTACCTACGTATCCTTTGTTTTGGAAAAGGAATCAGAACCCACGTAGTTCGAGAAATGGAGTATGATGTTTATGATTGATGGCTCAAAGATGAATGTCATAATTACTTTTACACTCTAAGATCACGTGAGTCATGCTCGGTGTGAGAAACAAGAGGTATTGTTAAAAATTAGACAATTGTGCCATGAAGGATGCAATCATAAGAATTTGTTTTGGGGCTTATGTATGGATGACTGCCCAGATAGATGAAGGTTTAGGATTTACTTTTAGGGAGAAAATCCATGAACAGGGTCCATAAAGTTATATGTGCTTCATGGAGATTTGAATACTCTAATCTTGGGGCTTACTCCTAAGGAGAATGCCCAAGTTAGGAGGGGACTTATGATTGGGTTTTATTCCTGAAAAGGGAACCCAAATCAACGGTAATTTATGACTGGTTAAGAGAAGTTTTAGGGGACTTGGGGCTTATTCCTGAAAAGGAAGCCCAAGGTTATGACTGAGTCTTATTCCTGAAAAGGAGACCCAGGTTAGGGATTAAGGTTTGGGGCTTACTCCTGAGGAGGATGCCCAAAAGGACTTGATTGGGGCTTATTCTTAAGAAAGATGCTCAGATCAAAGGTTTTATAACTGGGGATTATTCCTGAAAAGGAGACCCAGGTTAAGATTCTCTCATCTTAAAGGATGAGGTTGAATGAATGAACTCTCAATCTTTGGTGACATAAAGATGTTTAAATCACTAGGTTTTGAGAGATATTTCACAGAATTCCTTTCAGATAAGGATGTCAAATCAAGAAATTATGCCATAAATGGCTTTGAAGAGTATCTTGAAGACTGAATCTTGAATAGGAAGGGTGAAATGGCTTAAGAGGGGTAAAAATGGGCAAGATGAGCACCCAAAAAGATAGGGGCGCGCAAGTCTTGAAAGGCGCGCAAGTCCTGCGGCGGCGCGCAAGTATTGGTCGCACAAGTATACTTGCGCGACATGAGGGGTACTTGCGCGATTTTTAACCAGTATTGAAATGCTTGAGCGACTCTTTATTAAACCCTTTACCATCCTCTTGAGGTTCTTCCAGAAGAGGGACGCGCAAGTTATATTGAAGGAATTAAGTAGGAGCGCAAGTGTTTGATAAGTTTCAACACTTAGGCCTTCCTTTTTCTCTTTAGATCTTCCGTTCTAGGTAAGAAATTACCTTAGAAGTGTTCCGGAAGCTTTGAGAAGAGACTTGGGCATCGGGAGCTTCAATCCGAGTTTCTGGAAAAAGATCATCTCGAATGGGGGGCCCACAGGGTCTATTTATAGGCAAAAGAAGACCCCGGGCGGTTACCAATTAGGTCGCGCATGTCACCTGCGCGACCAAGGTAGTCGCGCAAGTGTACTTGCGCGACAGTGGTAAAACTTACGCGGTGAATTGGCTTTTGATCCTTTGTTCATGCCTTTGTCGATTTTTGATGTTTTCTTCAAAGGATGAATCACTTTCAGCTGAGATATTCCCTTTTCCGATCTTTAGATTCTGTGACGAAAGGAGCGTCAACAAAAGTCCCCCCTCAGAGTTGGATCCGGAGAGAAATGAGGATTTGACTCTGAGGAAATTGAATTCCTCAAAAGGAAAAAGGGAGGGCGCACAAGTCTTTCAGCGTCAGTGGGTGGCGCGCAAGTCTGCGTCGCGCAGGCTTTGAGCGCTCTGGGTGCGGCGCGCAGATAGGCCCCCTGGCCTATAAATATACCGCTTCCGGCCGTAGATGGCATCTGAAGTTCCGGATTTCTCGAGCTCTCGCCGCGCAAGTTTTCCTCGCCGCGCAAGTCTCTTGTTTTCACTGTTTCTTCGCTGCCGCGCTACTCTCAAGGTAATAGGGCTTGCGCGGTAATACTTGCGCGACCAAAACTTGCGCGGCACATGTACCACTTGCGCGACATCTCCATACTTGCGCGCCTTAATGCCTTAGCCATTTTTTTCAAATTCTTTCACAAATTTTATGAAAAATAAAACCCATTTAAGAGTTTAATTTATTCAACTCCTGTGCAGATTCAATGGCTCTTAGACCTGGATTAATTGATGAACTGGCTAGCAAGCGGATAGATGATATGATGAATATCATTGGCCCTGATTACTATACTGTCAAAAACAGCACTCTTCCAGATTTGGCTAAGTATCTGAAGAAATATCATCACGACTTTCCTCACTGCACTTACCTACCTTTGTATGGTCATGGTCATCTGCAAGAAGTCATTATTCCAGAAGTAAAGAATTATCTTCCATTTTCTTGGTTTCAGAATTATACCAATTTTGCTTCAGCAAATATCTCAGGCGGAGGATCATTTCAAACTGCTGGAACAGTGGAGAAGGCTTATGTGATGCATCATAGCCCTTGCACACCAGATCTGAAAAAACATACACCTGAGCTTCAACCACATTGTCATCCTTCAATCTTTCGAAATGCTCAGATGGATCAATCCAAAGGCTGGAAGAAAAGTTGGGATTTTCGTCCTGGGGGAGGTGTGAAACCAACTTGGATGTGGGTATACTGAGTGCGACAGACTTGTGCAGAGTTTATTGAGGATCTGAAGAGAGCTGCAATATATGAGGCTGTTTGGGTTGGGCAGACATATATTTATAGACATGATATCATCGTGCCAGAGATACTCAGCCACTGGAGTCCAGCGACTAATTCTTTCCACTTGACTCATGGAGAAGTAGGTATCAGTTTGTGGGATGTCCACAAGATTTCAGGAGCTCCAATCTTGGGCGATATGTATGATGAATTCATTCCTCCCAAGGTGACTTGGAATGATCCAGAGAAGACTCCTGCTTTGGCTCGAGAATTATTCAAAATCTTTCACAAGCTCAAGAGTTCATAGACCTCATTAACTCATTTCAGAAAAGATATCCATCCGGAATAATGGATGAATGTGTTTCTTACTGAGAAGAAAGGGATGGAGCCAAAGGAAAAAGGATCCAAGAAAAAGAAATCCAAGGATACCCGGCCCAGACGTCCTACCACTTGTCCAAAACCTGAGAAGAGAGGAGCTCCTGGCACATTCTGGCCAACTCTATAAGCAGGAGAGTTTGAAAAATGGGGCTATGAAGTGAATCAAAGAATTCCAAAGAAAACTCGTCTGGCGGGTTTCTTGGCAATGTGGCTCAGTATTTATCTCTTGCCGGTCAGGGATTCGAAGGGAGGCGTTAGGCCAGGGACCTTCGTCATTGCGGCCAAGTTGGCTGAGGGAAAAATGGTTGGGTTAGCTACCCCCATTTTAGCAAAGATTCATAGGAGTTTACTTCACGTCTTCCAGGGTAAATCTCCTTTAAGAATAGTGGGACCATTCCAGGTTTTGTGGGGATGGATCGCCACTCACTTCAGGACTTACAATGTACAGAATGGATTACAAATTCCTGGAAGCTCTTTCAGACCGTCAGTGCAAGAATTCTCTGGAATTGCTCCATTAGATGTCAATGGTTATGACATAAAAGTAAGACTAAGCATGTATAAGGAATTCAACTTCTTTCCTTATGGAAGTCCGCCATCTGGGCGGTTTGTTGATGATGGGAAAGCCCCTTTGGATTTGAGGGCATACATGTTAGCTTGCAGGGATGGCGTGTTAGTAGCCAGGATTGATGGAGAAATCATATGTGAGGCCTATGCTCCATATAGATTTTCACGCCAATTCAAATGTTTGCAACAGATTGTTGTATCCCCTCCAGTACATTTCAGGTTAGAGCAACATCCGATGGTTGCTCGACAACTATGGTTGCTGACATCAAGAGAGAAGACTGGGGCAGTATTTGATCTACCAGTTGAAAAAGCGGCACATTATCTGACTACATTTTATGCCGAACACTGGATAGCATCATACCCTAAAGGGATATTGAATCACCCTGTATATCAAGTGGGAAAGAGGAAGAGGACTGTAGAGAAAGAAACTCTTCCTCATGAAGGTGATGCTTCTCCTCCTAAAATAGGTTCAACAGACTCCTCCTCTAGAACTGATTCCTCGGATTATCATGATGGGGATGATGAGGCACAACCGGCAGCAAAGCGGTTTCGTGCCCGATATAATCCTCCGGCCAGAGTTAAAAGACCCACTCCATCAGCTCCTGGTGAGTTATTTGATTGTAATAACTTCAATCACTGCTACTTTATAAAGTAATAAGTCTCACTTTCTTGTTCTCTATCTGTAGTTGCAGGAGTCGGGAATAAATTAAAATCAAAAATTGTAGGACCTTCCTCACAGCCTTTATATCTAAGACCAGAGGCTGTTCAGCTATGGCAGAGCTTATACTGTGATACTGAGACCGCCTGGCTGGATTTGTGTGAGGGCCTACAACTTCCTGGGATAGGATATCTTCTAGCTTCTAAAGACCTTCAATACGGAGATAACCCCAATGAAGTGCGAGCTTATATCAGAGAGCTGGAAATGCTCATATATGCCACTGATAATTCGGTTCCTATCACCAGGCGGGTGAAGGAAATGATTGATCGTGGCACCACTGAGGGGGATGGTGGTTCTGGAGATGAGGAGTGGCAAGAGTACGTGGCTCCTGAAGATGTAAGTTTTCTTTCCTTATTTTCCTTGCAACTTGATTTCAGTTGAAGCTTTGTTACTTAAGGAAGTTATTTTCTTCATCTTGCAGCTTGCAAAGAAAGGGACCGGGGTTCCTTCGCCACAATATAGCCCTGGTGGTACCGCTTTTGGGGCTGCTACTGATTCTCCTCGCGAACCAGGCGAGATATCTCCAGGCCAGCAGGCCATGAATGAGGCATTGGACATAGCCTTTCATTCGCCAATCCAAGTGCCAATAAAGGAGACAACTGAAACTCCAAAAAAACAAAAGAAGCCAAGGCAACGAAGGAGGAAATCCTTAGCTAAATGTTTCATTAGCAGTGGTAAGTCCTTCGAACAATCATGAGTTTATACCCATAATCATATGGTTACTCATATTTCTGAGGATTGCAGGGGCTTCTTCAATTTCCCCCTTGAGGGAAGGGACTGATCCTTCTTCAAAGGTCGTGGAGGGTGCTGTAGAACAACCACAGACTCAAGCTAACTTGGTTGCTCCTAGAGAAGAGCTACCATCCATTCCCAGTATCCCTCCCACTACTGAAGATGCTGTCCAGGGTCAGGGGTTGCAGGACATAAGTCAGCAAGAAGACGTAGCAAATGCTCCCACTGGTGAGACTAACCAAGATTCTGAAGTATCATTAGATGAAATGATGAATCAAGGAATGACTTTTGAAGAATTTTATGATCATTCTAGATTGTCATGTGATTTAGAAGACCTTGGGCGTGAGTGTTACCCTTCACCCAAATTTTTCTTAAAAAAACATATTTCTAATCATGATGTAAAATAATATGCAGTTTCTTCCGTAGAAGCTGCTGAACTGCCAATGCCCGAAGAGGGTGTGAACACTGATGTCAACCCTATCATTGCAGAAACATTAGCTCAAGAAGAGCTAAATCCAATAAACTCTCCTGAGACCCATCTTGAAAATCCTGTTGAAACCGGGAAAGATGGGGAGAAGTCTTCTCATGTTGCTGAACCACCATTGGGTAAGGGATAACAATATTTGTGATTGTACTGTATTTGCAAGACAATCCATTCTTTTGTTATCCTTTAAGATTCAACTAAAATCTTTCAATTGATCATGTAGGGCCATCAACTGTAATGGCTAGATCCGGAGATGAGGCTTCAGCCTCTGCCCCAACGGGAATTGAAAGTGAAGAAGCCCAAGTCAGAGGGGAAAGAGCAGGACGAGACACTTCCTTAAGCATGTTAATTCCAGATTACATACCCCCTTCTGACGAAGATGTTGAATCAGATCCAGAGATGCTCAAAGCGTTCAGATTTTCACGACGTAAGGCATGGAACAACATATGGAACATCATATCGGGGGTGCCTTTAGAAGATCTACCATAAAAAATTTCCCGATTGTCATCCCAATTTGTTATAATGGGACTTGGTGGTTTTGGGTATGAAAAGATCCATGCTGCGGTGAAACAGATTATTTTCAGGAGGGAGCAAATGCAGACAAGTCGCGAAGATTTGACCAGAGTGAAATTGTCAGTCAACATAGGCGAATTTGAGGCTGCGATATCCCAGGCTGAAGCTGATTATGCTGTCAAGATGAAGGATCTGAAGCAAAAAATCAAAGAAAAGGTCGTCCAGCAGGTGCAGCTCCAGCAACAGTTAGATGCTATTACTGGGGAACTTGATCAGCTTAATAAATCATTGGATGAAACTCATATGAATGGCATGAAAGCCATTGCAGATGCTAAGAAGGCACTTCAGCAAGCTGAGAAGAGTGAAGCTGGTCAAGTGCACGAGCTTCAAGTAACTGTTGATAAGGCTCAGGATGCTATACATCAAATGAAGACTTATGTTGACAATATTCTGTAATTCTTGAAAAAGAGAAGAGATTCCAATCTGTGGATGTCCTTCTAACTCTTGTGTATCAATGAAAAACACTTTTGTCTTCAATCATTTGTACTTGCATTCTTCCATTACCTGCTTCAAATTTACTTAAGCCAATGGGCTTAGTAAGCATAGTTTGATTTTTACTAGGATTATTACAAATAACCCTACAAACTTTGAACCTTTTAACTACTCAATATTACCTAAATCATACAAAAAATGTATATTTAGTGAGCTGGAACGTGACTTTTATTCATAGTTCCTTTGTCTTTTGTGTAGGCAGTTTAAAGTCATGCACGCCGGACATAAAGGGGCTAATGTTTAAGGTCGAAATAGCTTTGACCGAAAATGGATTAAAATGGATTCAATTCCTTGACAATTTATCTGAAAACATATTTACCATACTCAAGTATGAGGGAAAAAATGTAAACTATGGCTTAAGAATATTTGAATCTGAGGAATGATATGAAAAAGAGCTAAATAGCATTAGAAGAAGTAGTTTTCAAGAATGAAGTTACTATTATTTAACAAAACCTGTTAGGGGGTTGAAATATGCAGGGCCACCTATGGGCATTGGCTGCATAGTCAAATAAAATAGCATCTTTTGGCTGACAAGTCTGTTATGTGGACTGTTTATGCAAGGCCACCTATGGGCACGTGCTGCAGAGTCAGGCAAAAGAACTCCCAAAAATTTACTTTCCTAGTGTTAAAAGCCAGTGAAAGTTTATGGAGATTCAAATTTTCTAAAGCATAGAGTTTGTTGTATGGAAAGAGGTACTTGAATATGGAGAAGATATTTCCAAACAAGAATATCGAAGAACTGGATGAATATCACTCCTACGAAGGTCTGACCCAAACGTAGGGAAGAAGAATAAACCATAGACTTGAATACTTTCAGATCATGAAAAAGGATATGGGACAAATATGTTAAGGATGGCTATTTTTGCGGATCCCTACATACTGTCGTTTAAGACAAATAAGGACAAAAGAGGCATTCTTCCCAAGAATGAAGTTACTATTATTTAACAAAACCCGTTAGGGGGTTGAAATATGCAGGGCCACCTATGGGCATTGGCTGCATGGTCAAATGAATAGCATCTTTTGGCTGACAAGTCTGTTATGTGGACTGTTTATGCAAGGCCACCTATGGGCACGTGCTGCATAGTCAGGCAAAAGAATTCTCAGAAGTTTTACATTTTTGTGACTAGAAGTCATGAAAAAGGGTTATGAAGATCTGAAAATATTTAAGGATAGGATTATAATACATAATGATGGGTATTGTCCAATGTATATAGAGATACATAGGTCAATGATAACCATAATCATGTTGTGGCTGGGTCCTGAATTGAAACTTGGACTTCACTACGTATCTCATAAGAATGAGAATCAAGCCATACGTAGTTCTTGAAATGCAATTTAACGTCGTGCAGGACGAAAGTATGAGTAATCTTAGTTTAGGGTCATAGAATTCGGACCATAATAATGAATACACAGTGTGTGTTTTCATGAGGACTTTTCAGCCAAGGGACTGAAAGTGAAATTTGGGGTTAGGCCAAAAAGACTTGGGACTGGATTCGAGGGACACTCGAATGTTCCTACGTATCCCATAAGGATGGGAATCAAGTCCACGTAGTTCTAGAATTACCCTTTGTACAAATTTGGTTCGAACATGTGATGGGTGAAAGGGGATTTTAATGCAATGATGGTTTAACCTAAGATAAAAAGTTCAGGCATTACCATGTATGCACGTAAAAAATGAAAACCATGATTGAAAAATCAATGTCAATAATAGTTCTCTTTCAAATGAGGAAATCAAAGAATATTGTAGTTTATTGTCATACCGGACAGAAGTGTTGTATAGTTTAACGTCATATAACAAGGACGAAAGTTAATCAATGTAAAGATATTGATTCCAAGGGCGGTTTCACAAATCATCATCATATGAGATGGTGGTGAAACGATGTGAAGAGATTGTTTTTTGGGCTTGAACCCTGGGAGGTTGCCTACATACCCAGCCTGGAGGGCAAGGATCAAAGTCTGTGTAGTTCAATTAAAGAATGAATTAATGATCAAGTTGTTCTTGTGGACAATGATCTAAAAAATGTTGTTGGGACTTACACACGGTTAGTGGCCCAAAGGGAGTGTTATGGTTGATGTTCGCTCTAAGATCACGTGAGTCATACTCGGTGTGAGAAACAAGAGGTAATAACAACCTTAACGATGCACAGTTTAATGTCATGTAGGACATATCAAGGAATTTCTGTACAGTTTAGCGTCATGTAGTTAGGACGATGGGGACAATACAGTTTAACGTCATATTGGACGAAAGGGGGATTGTGCAATTTTAATGTCATGCTGGACTTTTGATGATTATATAGTTTAACGTCTTTCCGGACGTGAGGGACTTTTATACAGTTTAGCGTCATGTAGTTAGGACGTCACAGTTTAACGTCTTGCTGGACATATTTGCAAATAGTTTATGGTCATATACATGGACCAGGAATGATGCAGTTTAAAGTCATACAGGACCATTGCTGTATAGTTTAACGTCATATAGCAAGGACGAACTGGTGCTGTACAGTTTAAAGTCTTGTAGCTAGGACTAAGGTGAACCAATATGAGGATATCAGTTCTGGGGATTTTTTACAGTTTAATGTCATGCTGGACGATGAAAGCGCCACACAGTTTTAATGTCATGTTGCTAGGACAAAATATAGTTTAATGTCATCTCGTACATATACAGTTTAGTGTCATGTAGGACATATTAATAACCAATGTGACATTTTAACGTCATGTTGGACGATAAGGGAACTGACACAGTTTAACGTCATGTTGGACGATGAAAGTGCCACACAGTTTATTGTCATGTTGCTAGGACACAATATAGTTTAATGTCATCTCGGACAAAATATAGGAACTTCTATACAGTTTATTGTCATGTAAGACAAAATCAGGGACTATGCAGTTTAAAGTCTTGTAGTTAGGACTATTGGTGCTGCACAGTTTAGTGTCATGTTGCAGGGACATAAGTGCGAATAGTTTAAGGTCATATGCATGGACCGTACAGTTTATCGTCATGCTGGACATATTATAGTTTAATGTCATCTCGGACAGAAGTGTGACACAGTTTAATGTCATGTTGGACGAAGTTGTAGTTTAAGGTCATACTGGACCATTGCTGTATGAACCAAATGTAAGAGTCTTGGTTCTGGGAACAATATTTTGTGTTTATACAAAATACTTCTTCAGAAATATGGCATTAGTTGGAGTCGTGATGTGTTCTCCATCCATTGAGATTAGAGAATACGCTCCATTGGAGTAGACCTTATGTATTGAATAAGGTCCTTCCCATTTTGGTTCAAGCTTGGGAGGTTTCTTTCCTGGTATCATTGGTGTTTTAAGAACCAATACCAATTCTCCCTGAATGAATGAACGAAGACGAACTTTTTTGTTAAAAGCTCGTGCTATCCGATTTTGATAGATTTCCAAGTGGTGCAAAGTGCACAATCTCTTCTCATCTAACTGTTCCAATTCATTCAAATGCTTTTGGGATTGCTCATCTGTCGATAACTGATCACAAATGGCTATTCTGAGTGAGGGCAATTGAACTTCAATTGGCAAGACTGCTTCTGTTCCATATACCAATGAATATGGAGTAGACCGCGTTGCATTGCGAGTGGTAGTCCGATAAGCCCATAAAGCATGATAGAGTTTATCAGGCCATGACCTCTTATCTTTATCCACCATCTTTTGTAGTATATTTGAAAGAGTCTTGTTGAAGGCCTCTATCTGGCCATTAGCCGCTGCATGATATCGAGATGAATGGTTGGACTTAATGTTGTATTCTTGATACAATCTCTTTACCTCAGAAGAACAGAAGTTGGTGCCGTTGTCCATCAATATGGTATGAGGGACACCAAATCTAGTAATGATGTTAGACTTGATGAAGCTAACAATGCATTTAGAACTGACTTCTTTGAGAGGTACTGCCTCTGCCCATTTGGAAAAGAAATCAGTAGCAGTAAGAATGTACTTAAACTGCTTGGCCGTAGCTGAAGGATAAGGTCCCACCACATCCATTCCCCATGTGGAAAATGGCCATGAGTATTTAGCTGTATGAAGAAACTCTGGAGGTTGATGAATGAAGTTGGAATATACTTGGCATGAATGACACTTCTTTGTGAAATTAACACAATCTTGTATCATTGAAGGCAAGAAGTATCCAAGCCTTCGAATTTGATCAGACAATCTTTGTCCAGACTGGTGGGCACCACAGACTCCTGCATGCACTTCTTTTATGACAGCCATTGTCTCTTCACCATCAATACATCTGAAGAGAACTCCATCAAAACCACGTTTGTAGAGAATTTTCTCGAGGTGGTTTGGACCATCATAAAGAGTAAAATTGACCACACGTCGCCGAATTTGTTCTTTCTCGGCTCTATCAGGTGGAAGTGTTCCATTTTGAAGGTATTCCTTGATAGGTGACATCCATCCTGTAGTATGACCATACGGTTCAGGAAGGGGACTTATTTTATTGATTTCCTCTGTTCTGACTTGAACATAAGGTGAAATTGCATGAAGGTGGGAAATACCGATGGTTGTTTCATCCCGATTTGGATCTGCTAAAGCTGTGGCTATATTAGCCAGTGCATCAGCTTGAGCATTTTGTGATCTTGGGACATAAGAAAATGTCGGTTCTGAAGGGAATTCTGACATTAACTCTCTGACGTAATCATACAAAGGGATTAATTCTTCTTTTCTGATGGCATAATCCCCATTGACTTGTTTGATTACCAGGTCTGAATCACCTTTCACCTTTAAGTGATTCACTTGTGCTTGAAGTGCTAACTCCAATCCTGCAGTGAGAGCTTGGTATTCAGCTTCATTATTGGTACCACCTTCCCACAACAAAAAGGAATAAGGTAACACTGCCTTATCTGGAGAAATGAGCACAATTCCTAAACCAACTTTGTTGAATTTAGGATTTTCCATTTTCTTCCCTGTTGGACTTCTAGAAGCACCATCAAAATACATTTCCCATGTTTGAGGACTCTCTTGAATAGAAAAAACGTCCTCATCAGGGAGTTCGATATCTGAATACGTGTCTTCCACTGAAGGGTGTTCAGCCAGGAAATCAGCCAGAGCTTGGCCCTTAATTGCCTTTTGAGACACATACTAAATGTCAAACTGCTGTAGAATAACCGCCCACCTTGCCAGACGTCCTGTAAGCATTGGACGACTAAGGATGAATTTGAGTGGATTATTACGAGATACCAATTGGACCTCGTGATGTTGCAGGTAGTGTCTCAGTTTCTGAACTGCAAAGATTAATGCTAGGCAGTACTTTTCAATACTTGAATACCGGGTTTCTGCTTCAAGCATAGTTCTACTGAGATAGTAGAGACTATTTTCATTCCCAGCATCATTCTTTTGAGCGAGAAAGGCACCTAATGATCGCTCTAAAGCTGTCACATAGAGGATAAGAGGCCTACCCTCAACAGGTGGCATGAGTACTGGTGGACTCAAGAGGTATTTTTTGAGAACATCAAATGCTTCTTGACATTCTTTAGTCCACTGGTAAGTGACTCCTTTCTTCAATAATTTGGTAAAGGGTAAACTTTTTCCTGCCAAATTGGCGATGAAACGCCGAATATAGGCTAAGTGTCCTTGAAGTCCTCTTAATTCTTTCAAATTCTGAGGAGGTGACATACCAAGGATTGATTTGGTCTTCTCAGGATAGACTTCAATACCACGATGGCGTACAACAAAGCCGAGGAATTTTCCTGAGGTTACCCCAAAAGCACATTTTAAGGGGTTCATCTTCAAATTATGTTGTCGAAGCTTGTGGAATATGACTTCCAAATCAGCCAAGTGATCAAAACGTTGTTTGGATTTAACCACCAAATCTTCTACATAGCATTCAACAAATTTCCCTAGAAAAGGTTTGAAGATACGATGCATGGCGCGTTGATATGTTGCACCTGCATTCTTTAAACCAAAGGGCATCACCCGGTAACAAAACACACCTTGAGGAGCTCTGAAGGCTGTATATTCCTCATCTTCTGGGGCCATTCGGATCTGATTATATCCAGAATACCCATCCATGAAAGAAAGTACTTCATAGCCAGCCGTCGCATCAATTAAGAGTTCTGTAATCGGAACTGGAAAATCATCTTTGGGAAAATACCGATTAAGATCTCTGAAATCGATGCAAACCCTAATTTGTCCGTTCTTCTTCTTTACAGGGACAATATTAGCCAACCATTTGGGATATTGAACTTCTCTGACGAAGTTAGCTTTGATAAGCTTATCCACTTCAGCCTCGATTTTGGAAGCATAGGTTGGGTGTGTTCTTCTCGCGGCTTGCTTGAATCCTCGATGTTCTTTTGGAAAACCCAAATGATGGGTGGCAATATCAGGATCAAGGCCAGGCATCTCTGTATAATTCCAAGCAAAAATATCTTTATTTTGCTTTAGAAAATAAATATACATCTCTTGTTCTTCAAGGGTCATGGCCGCACTAATTAAAGTGGGGCGTGGATCTTTCTCTGTACCCAGATTTACTTCTCTGAGTTCATCCACAGTGGTAGAGATACCCTCTTCAAATGCTGGAGGAGCATCTCTAAGATCTTCCTCTTCCTCTTCATTATGTGTTATTTCTTCCGCTTCTACTTGCAAAGTAGATGAAACAACGAAATTCTCATGACCATAAGAGATGTCAAAATTTTCACATTTTGAAGAAGAATCTTCCATTTCCAACCCTATTGATGATAAAGGGTCTTCTTTGGGAATCAAAGAGGAGATGATGGATTGAGAATCGACATCAATATTCACCTCTGGTGTTGCTATAACTTCTTCTGGCCTCATTAGCGAAGTATAGACTTGTTGGATTTCAGCAGACGAAATGAAAACGTCACCACTTATGCTTTCATCACTACTTGGTAAGTTACCAATTTCTCCCATGTTGTCTGGCTCGATTGCCGTAATTGACATTATGGATCTTTCCATAAGAGTATTTTGATTTGGGCCTATTTTGTCAATTTGACTGATGGGTAACACATAATCTGTACTCACATGTGAAAAGGGATTTATTGGAATTTTTTCCAAACCCTATGGAGCATTAACTTTGGTAATTTCCTTCATTGTAGATTTTTCTCTTCCCCTCATGTGATAAAATTCCGCCTCAATGTATTGAGACTCACATGTCTTGAACGGGGCTTTATCACCATATAATGTTCCAACTTGACCATCGAAACAGTATTTGAGACATTGATGGTATGATGACGGAATAGCTGCATGCTGATGTTGCCAGGGTCTTCCAAGCAAGATATTGAAAGCTGAGTCTTGATCAACAATCATGAAATCCGAATTGGAAACAAGATCTCCAAACTGAGTTCTGAGTGTAACTTATCCCAGTGGTTCTTGTTCATTTTTATCATATCCTTGCAACATCATGGTAGAAGGAGATAAATCAGATTCCGTGAGGCCCAATCGACGAAGTGTACGAATGGGCATGAGGTTGACTCCTGAACCATTGTCAATAAAAGCTCTTCAAACATCTATACCATTGACTTTGCCAGATAAGTACAAAGGTTTTATGTGCCCATGCACAACATCATCTTCATCTTTATCAGTAAAAGATATCACTGCATGACATTCTGCAGGATTATTCTCTATGTGATAAATTTCAGCTGCAGCAATCTCAGCTTCAAACTCTTGAGGACTTGACAAAGCTTCGATGAGTGATTCCCAAAGATCTCTTGATAGATTCAAAGCATCCAAAATTGATAATTTGGCTGGTACTTGGGCCAAGTGTTTCAATATATCATACTTTTGATCTAGAGGCCTGCGTTTCCCAATAGGAATATGCGGTTTAGCAGGTACCTTGGAAGCAGATGCTTTGGAAGCTGATGAATCTTGTATTGAAGTTGGCAACATCTTTGGTTTTGGAAAATTAGACTGACTAGATCCATTTACTTGCTGAGATAAAGAAGATGGAACCTTTAATCGGTCTTCCAAAATAACTGTGCCGAAGCTGAGTTGGCCATTGGCAGAAGAACTTGCTTGTTCATTTTGAGCTCGCTGAAGGGCTCTACCACGAGTTTCTGCTGCATATACAGTGCTAGCAGGGGTAGAATTAGAGTAGTGGCTTCGGAAAGATCCACGTCTTCCCCTATATCCTGAACCTCTAGAACTTCCTCGGGTTCCTTTATTTGATACAGGGAATTCAGGCTCATCAAGACTGGAATATGAATCTGTTAATTGAATCATATTAACAGAACCAAAGATCAATTCTTCGTCTGATAAAGACTCTGCCTGGTTGGCCTGTTTAGGCTATGCCGTTTGGTGGGACGGTGCCCGTGGATTTGAAGTAGATGGCATGAAATCTGCCAGAGTCAAAGACAATTTAGGCTTTGATACATACTCATCTTCTCCTGATTCCTCTTTCTTCTTTGAATTGCGCTGCCCTTTTGAGGATTTGTCCTTTGATGGAGGCTTTACTGCAGCTTTTGTAGGAGACACAATTGGCTTCTTCAATTGTGTTCGCAAAATGGAATGGGTCCGATTGATTGTCTTTCTGACCATCCAATCATCATATTTTTTCGCAGTTTTGCTTTTGACTTCCTGCCACTCGCATCCTTCTTCTGGATCTGTAGCGGTAATACACGCTACATGAGCTGAAGAACCCTTCAATTTGACTTGCCCCAAGTCAACCATCTTTTGCAGGAGGTCTTTAAAGACAAAACACTCCTGGATGGGATGCCCCAACATTTGATGAAAAGGACAATAATTGGGACGGTCTTCATCTCCTTCCTTGTTTGGCCTCTTGGGCACTGATAATTGAACCAAATTATTTTCCAGAGCTGAAATGAAGTAACCAGGAACTTGCTCACTTCGGAAAGAGTATGTTTTACTCTTCATATCCTCAAATTGTTTTCGTCGTTGATCTTTTTGATCATTTGGACGAAATAGCCTTTGTTGTTGGCGTTCAGGAGGTGGAGCCCTTCGAGAAGATGAAGGTTTTGAAGTAGAAATAGGTACAGGTGCCTGTTTAAGCATAACTATAGCAGTTTCTGCTTTACCCATTCTTCTTCCTGGAGCTGATGGAATTACACGAGATTTAACCTTAGCCTGTATAAGGGAATCTTCAATCTGTTGAGCGATTGAAGTAAGGTCTCGAAACCCTCCTGTGTATTTCACAGGGATCAATGGCGTGCGTAATTCGTCACGCAAATTTTCCACACAGATTGGCAACAATTCCTCCTGAGGGAGTGATAAACTCAAGGAATACGTTAATCCCTTCCAACGAGCAATGAAATCAGAGACTCTTTCATTCTCCCTTTGCTTGCAGTTTGTAAGATCGAAAACTGTCGTTTTTGGCAAAGTTGAGCTAAACTGAAGAAGGAATTTTTGACGAAGATCCTCCCATCCGATGACTGACCGGGATTTCAAGCTTGTATACCAGACAAAAGCTGGTCCTTGCAAGGTTCGCACGAAGCATCTGAGTTTCACTGCTTCTTGCTGCTCTGGAGTTCCCATCATAGGATCACAACAAGATACGTAATGCGTCAAATGTTGTTCAGGGTCTCCTGATCCATTGAAAGTAGGGAAAATAGGGTTTCCAAAACTGGATGGAGGAGAAATTGAATCTACCCATTCAGGGTAAACTTTCTTTTCAGGTTGAACTTGCGCCCGTTTCCCTTCCATAGTTTCTAACCGAGATGTTAATGAATCAATAGTAGTTATTAACTTTTGAGAAACGTCAGGTTGAACTTGGTTTTGGGTAGGTGCAATGAATGGAGCTTGGACAGCCGTGGTGGTTGGTGCTGCAACTGATGGTAGTGCTGCCAACCGTTGTTGCGTTTGACCCGTAGGATTAGACCTCTGTGGGTGTACTGACAAAGGAGGATATTCTTGATCCATCTCAGTAGTTACAACAAATTCCTTCGGCTGTCGGACTTCAGTATTCTTAAGAAGAAGACTACTCTGAAGTAGTTCTGCATTCAACCTTCTTAATTCTTTCATTTCTTCCTCCTGTTGTGCAAATCTTTGCTCTAATGAGAGCGATTGACCTCCTTCAGAGGAAGGGTGAGAAGTAACCTGATTCTTTCCTTTCCCCTTATTGGATCCTTTTCGGAGAGGGGGAAGTGGGTTACTTGAAGGAATACCCAGATTTTGGGTAAGCCTTTGATTACGTGTGCGCACACCTTCTTCATTTAGGTCTGTGTGCGCGACTTCTTGAGCAGGAACCTCTTCGTCTGATCCCTCTGATTGAGCCTCATCTGGTGAATCAGCAGCAACGGCATTGATGACATTAATGGATGCATATTGCATGGAATCCTTTCTATCAGCATTTCTGTGATATTGTCTCCTTCTATGTCCATGATGAGACATGGCATTCCGTTGACTTGATCCCTCAGGAATTTCTTGGAGAACCGTCACTTGGAGATAATCTCCTGACATCTTGGCTCTTCGTTCCTCTTGAGGCTTATTCCCTAATCGAGAGAATACTGACTTTCTCTGAGGGAGGGATTGAAGATTTGAAAAAGTCCCCAGTCCAGTGGACTGGGGGTGTTCCTGTTGCTTCCGCTCAACTCCTCGAATCCCATTCGTTGACTCTGATGGTTGGGTTAGAGAAGTCCCCAGTCTGGCAAGCTGGGGTGTCTCTTGACATGCTATGTCTGAGATCTTCTTGAAATCTCTCTTGATCTTTCGAATCTTAGTTCGGAAATTAGCTGGATGCATTAACCTGTATCCACTTTTATCACCTGGTTCAATAGACCGTTGGATGATTTCCGAAACTTCTGTCATTTGATGACGTGTTTGCTCCAGACGAGAGGCTTGGGAAATATTCTCGCCTGCTTGATGTAGGAGCAATTCAACAACCTGTTCTCTATATACTTGATTTTGAGAGGAACTAGTTGAAGCTTGTTCTTGAGCAAGCTTTTGATTATGAACAAAGCCCATTGACTGTGGCCGGCCATGGGCAATAACATTGCATGAAACCATTTTCGGCGGGATTTGCTGACCGGAAAGCACTGTGAAATGTAGTGCTCCGTGAACACCCCATCCTCTGATATGAACATTAGATGGAGCATTGGAAATTAACTGACGCAATCTTCTTAGTGTGCCAAGGCATGAACGTTGAAGGGTTCTCTGTTGCTTTTCAGCCTTCGGATACCGAGAGACTGATAGAGATGCCAAATCAATCTGGAGTTGTAACCCTTCTATTATCTTAAGATGATTTTCATATTCATCGTAAGATAATACCTTCTTATTTAATTGACAAAGAGTTTTCCATATGTTGAGATGAATATCATGGATTCCATCATCCGTCAACATCTTTGGAATGTCATACTGGGAATCAGCCAAAGGCCAAAACATGACTGGTACTTCACCTTTTGCCAGTTTTTTCCTCATGTTCAGCATTTCCTCTTTATCATTAAATGAAGATTCTTCTACCTGTTTGGACCAGAGTTGGTGTTTCCTTGTTGTTTCATCGGATTCAACAAGATTGGTAGAGGAATCACTATTCATGCTGGAAGATGAATGACCCAGGGAAGGTTCGGAGAATAACCTGAACCCCAGGCTATCTTCTGATGGAGAAAGAGTTTCACCTGCCGATAGTAAAAGTTCAGACATGACTGGTTTTACGTTTGCAAGTGCCTCGAGATAGGAGGGCTTTCTCGTCACTACATTGCCTTCTGAAGAATTTTCGAGACAACGTGAATCACTACTACGGAGAGGACTTTCGCAGCGAAGTTCATCACCATGAGGAGGACCTTCATGATGGGTTACAGCAAAAGATGAAATCTCTTTCTCCTTGGCCTTATGACCACACAGAGGGTTCCCGTGGCTTTCATCTGAAGAAGAAACTTCAAGATTGACCGAATTTTCATGAAGCAAGTCTTCATGAGGAAGTGTCTGTTGAAGACCTTCAAAATTAATGTTCCTGTTATTGGGAACTGAGGGAGTAGAATCTTGAATTCCGACAGATAAATGTCTGAGGGCTTCAAGAATTCCAGCATCGAGCAAGGCTTGGTTGCAGATTGGCCTTTGATCTCCTGACTGTGCTGGGCGGATCTTTTTCTTAGATGCCTTCTTACTCACTTTAGAAACCACTTGATGACGAAAGTGATTGCTCTGAGCAGGTGTATGCGCCTGATCAGGAAAGATGGTCAGGTTAGGCTGACGATCATCGCTCAAATCAGGTGTATGTGCCTGACTTGGTTGTCCATATGATATGGGGGAGTAGGCCCCACAACCCTCTTGGACTGGAACAGATGTGTGTGTCTGTTCCGGAGTGAATTGTTGATGTGTCACTCCACTTCTAGGGATAGATTTATGTGTCTGTCCCTGAGATGATGCTGAAGCTGTTATGATATCCTGGAAAGCATCCAGAATATGAGCAGGAATTTGCTTCTGCTCTTTCACCATTGACAAAATATGTTTGGTGACTTCAGCCGCCGGAACGGGGATATACGTCCATTCCGGGCTTGGAGTAGGTGTATGTGCCTGCTCTTGTCCTCCTTTTCCTGTCAGTGAATCCTGACAGTACTCAAGTGTGGAGGCAGAGAGTTTAGTCTGCCTCCTGTTTGTCGTCGGGGCTTTCCGACTGACTTCTCCGTGCGCTACCAAGCGAGACTGTTGGTAGGCTTGATTAGTATTAGCAGGTGTATGTGCCTGCTGATTACACTTCGCCAAACGTAGTTGACGAGATCCATCATATGTAGTCAGACGAGCCTGCTGACTAACTGCTGATGTATAAGCAGGTGTATGTTCCTGCCTATGGTACTCCGCCGGAATTGCCTGGCGGGATCGGCTTGATGCTGCCAGACGAGTCTGCTGGACAGCGGGATTAAAACGAATAGGTGTGTATGCCTGCTCGCTATTTTCCACCAAGTTAGGTTGGTGGACTTCTCCGGAGATGGCAGGGATGACAACCTGCCTATTGTTAACCGGATTCCGTCTCTGGAGGTTCATCTTGCCTGCTCGGGTTCGAGGAACCTGAGCTGAATGCCTGGAGTCGGTACCCTCATCATGTTGAGGGCGCACTACCGCATGAGTCTGGTAGCGATTGTTGATGGGAGCCCTTGAGAAGGACTCCTGTCTTTTTGAATTAAGGTCCTGCGGGACCTGCTCATTCACTTCCTCGGAGTAAGGGAGTGAATGGAAACTGCGTTCCGGGGATAACGACCCGAAACGGTTAGAGACGGTAGTCAGCACCGCCTGCTTCTTGATTGCTGGTCGCCGTTGTCCGGATGACCAAGTAGAATTGTTAACTTGGAGGGCTTGACGAGCGGCCTCCAGAGTTGGGATAGTACTGTTGCGACGGTACTCCTTAACCAGTTCATTAGAAACACAGCGTTGAAGACGCTGAGTTGGTGATGTCATCCTCAGAGCGGATGACGTTCCAGCAGGAGTAGCAGCATTGGTTTTCACAGCAGCAGACCTCACAGTAGAGGTGTTCACAGCAGCAGTATTCACAGGGGTGAATTTAAAGAAAGCCATTTCTGCAGAAGATCTTGAGAAAAGAGTGCCTGTTCCATGTAACAGACATAATCAAGATGAATTCGGCTACTGCATCTTTTGGATGAGCACATGTCAATGATTGCTTTGTTGGCCCAAGGGGCCTAACAAATAAGAAGAACATCACTTTCACTTGGTTAAGGATTCATGTCGGGTTCACCATTTTTGTTTCGCACGGATTACGGGGATGACCTCCTGGACAGGAGATTCAAACGTTCCGATCGGTTTCTAGCGGGTTTGTTCGTAGAACCGGAAACATCCAATGATTCCACATCCGTCTGGACCTACTTTCCAAAGGCAGGCGCTCATGAGTTTGTGGACTAATGAGGCTTAGGAATTTTCATTGGTCGAGAGGATGGGAGGTCGGACTCATCACACCTTTTTGAGGGGAATTATTGTCTACTCCGGGACTCTCTTTATAGATTTAAGTTATGTTCATGAATCCTTATTACATTACCAAGTATAAAATGAGCTTTCCTTTAGTTTTAACAATCAATGATTAAATATGCAAGAAACTTAGAGAATCTTTCATATGTATTCAAGGTTCTTCATCAATAGAGAATCATCTGTTTTAGAGATTCTTGGTCAATGGTATCCTTCAAAACATTTATATAAAAGTCTCTTGGTCATTATGATGACCAGGCTGGTTTTAAAGCCACTCAGTGGGGCACTTGAAGTTTATCGTTATTCAGAAGGACATAGATTATTTCAAAGTTGGAATCGAACCCATAAATGGGCTACCTACGTATCCTTTGTTTTGGAAAAGGAATCAGAACCCACGTAGTTCGAGAAATGGAGTATGATGTTTATGATTGATGGCTCAAAGATGAATGTCATAATTACTTTTACACTCTAAGCTCATGCGAGTCATGCTCGGTGTGAGAAACAAGAGGTATTGGTAAAAATTAGACAATTGTGCCATGAAGGATGCAATCATAAGAATTTTTTTTGGGGCTTATGTATGGATGACTGCCCAGATAGATGAAGGTTTAGGATTTACTTTTAGGGAGAAAATCCATGAACAGGGTCCATAAAGTTATATGTGCTTCATGGAGATTTGAATACTCTAATCTTGGGGCTTACTCCTAAGGAGAATGCCCAAGTTAGGAGGGGACTTATGATTGGGTTTTATTCCTGAAAAGGGAACCCAAATCAAAGGTAATTTATGACTGGTTAAGAGAAGTTTTAGGTGACTTGGGGCTTATTCCTGAAAAGGAAGCCCAAGGTTATGACTGAGTCTTATTCCTGAAAAGGAGACCCAGGTTAGGGATTAAGGTTTGGGGCTTACTCCTGAGGAGGATGCCCAAAAGGACTTGATTGGGGCTTATTCTTAAGAAAGATGCCCAGATCAAAGGTTTTATAACTGGGGATTATTCCTGAAAAGGAGACCCAGGTTAAGATTCTCTCATCTTAAAGGATGAGGTTGAATGAATGAACTCTCAATCTTTGGTGACATAAAGATGTTTAAATCACTAGGTTTTGAGAGATATTTCACAGAATTCCTTTCAGATAAGGATGTCAAATCAAGAAATTATGCCATAAATGGATTTGAAGAGTATCTTGAAGACTGAATCTTGAATAGGAAGGGTGAAATGGCTTAAGAGGGGTAAAAATGGGCAAGATGAGCACCCAAAAAGATAGGGGCGCGCAAGTCTTGAAAGGCGCGCAAGTCCTGCGGCGGCGCACAAGTATTGGTCGCGCAAGTATACTTGCGCGACATGAGGGGTACTTGCACGATTTTTAACCAGTATTGAAATGCTTGAGAGACTCTTTATTAAACCCTTTACCATCCTCTTGAGGTTCTTCCAGAAGAGGGACGCGCAAGTTATATTGAAGGAATTAAGTAGGCGCGCAAGTGTTTGATAAGTTTCAACACTTAGGCCTTCCTTTTTCTCTTTAGATCTTCCGTTCTAGGTAAGAAATTACCTTAGAAGTGTTCCGGAAGCTTTGAGAAGAGACTTGGGCGTCGGGAGCTTCAATCCGAGTTTCTGGAAAAATATCCTCTCGGATGGGGGGCCCACAGGGTCTATTTATAGGCAAAAGAAGACCCCGGGCGGTTACCGGGCGGTTACCAATTAAGTCGCGCAAGTCACCTGCGCGACCAAGGTAGTCGCGCAAGTGTACTTGCGCGACAGTGGTAAAACTTACGTGGTGAATTGGCTTTTGATCCTTTGTTCATTCCTTTGTCGATTTTTGATGTTTTCTTCAAAGGATGAATCACTTTCAGCTGAGATATTCCCTTTTCCGATCTTTAGATTCTGTGACGAAAGGAGCGTCAACAGCCTGCTTATCATGACATTGATATTTGGAAGACATATGTAAATATTTTATTCATTAATGGGAACCTTTAGGAAGATGCATATATGACACAACTAGAATGGTTTCTGACACCAGGTGAGGCTAAAAGGGTTTTTATGTTGCAGAGATCCATTTATCGATTGAAGAAAGAATCCTGTTCAAGGATTTTTCAATTTGATTAAGGCATAAGAGAATTAGGTTTCATTAAGAATGAATGTGATCCATGTGATTACAAAATGTTTAATGGGAATGTGGTTTTTATCCTAGTAGTGTCTATTGATGACATATTACTTATTTGAAATGAGATAAGAGTCTTACAGTAACATAAGAACAAGATGAACAAGTGGTTATCCACAAAGGAATTAGGCGAAGCAGCCTACATTATAGGGATCAAGACCATTTGTGATATATCCAAGAGGATTCTTGGACTAAGACAAGTTACATATATTGAATAGATACTAAATAGATTTAGTACGGAACAATCCAAGAGGTGATTGGTTTTAGTGTCACTTGGTTTACATATTTCTATGAAAATGTGTCCTAAGACACAACAAGAGAAAGATATAAAGAGTAAGAGCACATATGATTCAGTGATAGGATAAATCATGTATGCCATGTTATGTACTACACTTGATGATGCCTATGCATTGACCATGGAATGAAGATATCAAGATCATCTAGGAGAACAACATTAGACTGCTGTTAAGACTATACTTAAGTATCTAAGAAGAACAAAGGATATATTCCTGGTGTATAGGGGATATGATGAGCTTTCCATTAGTGAGTATGTTGATGTTGGTTTTCAGACAAATTAGAATGATCTGAAATCACAATCAACATATGTTTTCTATCTCAATAGAGGACCTGTGATCTAGAAGAGTTCAAAGAATCTAGTTATAGCTGATTCTATAGTAGAGTCTGATTTCATATTGGCTTAGGATGCAGCCAAGGGAGCCTCCGAAATTCAAATCATTATCTTGGATCTTGATGTGATACATAGGAGTAAAGACACTATCATATTGTGTTGTGATAATATTGTAGTAGTGTCACTTGAAAAAGATCCAATGTCACATTAATAGAAAATTAAAATACTCCAAAAGTATCACCGATTGAGGTATTTTTATTAGAGGGGATGAAGATGTATTCAGTATAGTAACCAATTAAGGGAATGTGGTGGACCCCTTGACTAAAGTCCTATCTCAGGAGAAGCCTGAATATCATGTGAGTGATAGTAAACTGAAGGTCGTTAGTAGTTGGATCTAGTTCAAGTGGGAGTTTTTTGGATTTTGTGCCTTAGAACGAAATTATTTTTTACTTTATGCCAACTTATATTAATGGATTTGAATATTAAAAAATTCTTTATCAAATCATGATTATTCTTTTGCATGAAATTGTATGTGATAATGTCCCAAGAGTAGTTGTCACACTAAATGGTCATATCAAATACCTTCTATGATGAGAACCGAAAAGAGATATAACACTATTCTTAAATATATGTTCTATAGCTAGATGATATCATTAGAGGTACACAAATGATACATGCTATTAGGGGTAGAGACTCATATGACTTTGAGGCACCTTCTCAAGGGGTATTCCCTTACTATTGTCTAGGATGTTGTTATGAGAACAAGACCTGCCAGTAGCAAATCCACATTTCTATATGTCATTGGATGTTTCTAACTGTGGATATGTGTATTGGTCCTTAGAGTTTATTATTATTGTTACTAACTATTATGAGTCATCTACATAGATGTATTTACAAAAATTGTGATGAATGATGTTCGCGGTGAGGTGAGATATATTGTGTACATCACTAGTAACATTGCATTAATGGATAATGTGAGAAAGGATTTATACCTTCTGTTCTTTAATGGATGATATTATATTAGGCCCTATGATAGAAATGATATAGCCTAAATAAATCCAAGGATATTGTGATCAATAGGCAAGTTCTATTTCCGAAAAGTAAAACAAATAGATATCAAGCATATAGGTTGATGGAACTGGCATAAAACCCACTCAATTTGATATGTTTTGATAAAGGGGTTACATTACATGGGAAATGTTCATATGTGGGGACATGTAGTCCTGAAATTAACATGTTTCTCTATGGGATCCTTGGAATGTTGTTAGATGCTAACCGTGGTGTTTAGGTTGCTCTGCCCAATACAGTTGTGAAATGGTATAGAGGGTCAGACACTAAGTGTATCGATTATCTTAGTTAAATAATATATTATTTATTATTTAACAATTTGAATAAATATTATTCCCAGTTTTGGTATAATAATTATTAATGGATGCATTATCACATTTACTCAGACACTAGTTATTTGAGTGAATATATTGTGGAAAAAATATTTGATAAATATATATTTTCTATTTAGTGAATATAATATTTATATATTTTTGGGGAATACTGCAGTGATATTTATTTAACAAATAAATAGACATTATTCAGGGTCCAATAAATATGGTTGAGGATTGGGGGATCGAGTTTAAGGGTCTGGTGAGAAATAATAACGTTGAATATTATTTTATTAAATAATATTGAATTATAATTCATAAGTAAGGCATGCTTCAATAAATAATAATAAAATTATTATTTTAAAAGGGGTTCCACTCTGATTAATATATTAAATAAGGGCATTGTGTAATTATTTGACTTTAACCCTAGATAAATAAATACCCAATTATGATTATTTTCTCATAACCCTAGCCAAGAAAATAATTGTGCACAATTTATTGGATAAAATCTCTCAAGCCTAGAGAGTTTATCCCTCTCCAAGAATGCTCTCAAGAACGAGAGATATCCTCCTCCACTGGATCAAGGAGAATTCTTTGGAAGTGATCCTCAAGGTGATCGATGGAAGACATTACAAGCGCATGGATTTTATGTACTATCACTCAGAGAATCCTTCAAAAACATCTGAAGATTAATGGAGCACATGTGGATCAAAGATAGAGGAATCCTACATCTAGATTATACCAAGAAATGGTTGTACAATGCAGATCTATGGTCGAATGCATAAATCAGGAAAGAATAACCATGTTAGTAATTCTTATTTAATAAAATTAATTATAAACAACATATGTTGATAACCTATCTCTTGGTTCTGAGTTAATTACCCTTGCTTGTTATTTGATTAAAAATCCTTAGTTATGGTTTTAATCTTCACTAGACATCATATTAATCATTGATAATGGCAAAAAAGTTGGGCACCACCCCTCTTGCACTTCCTCTGATCCCAGAACCTTTAGAGAGAACCCCTAATCTGGTAAAAAAGATCATCAATTAGAGGAAGAGGGTATCCATTCTTAATTTTCACCCGATTCATCATCCCATAATCATCAAACAACCATAGGTATCCATAATACATCATCGGAAATAGCCCTAGAGATCCACAAGGTGACGTATTTGGATTGATAAACCCCTTATTCTCTAGTTCCTCCAACTGAGTTTTATGTTCCTAGAGTTCTCCCGGTACCATTCTATATAGTGGTATGGAAACTGGTTCTTCTCCCAGTATAAACTCTATTGTAAACTCAATATACCTCTCAAGTGTAAGACACAATAATTATTCAAGAAACACATCCAGAAACTAATCCACCACCCTAGTAAAAAAAAGTTTCTCCACTCACCCATCATCTAGAACCAGTCATGCCACTTGGGCTGTGAGTTCTCTCAACTACTGGAAGACTATCCCTACATAGCTTGCTCATATATACTATTCCCTATAGTGAATATATGTACTACCCTCTAGGGATGTAAAAGATACCCCATGAAAGTGATAGTAAATATAGGCCCAATACGACACTAGCTAGTCCATACACAAAATCAGATCAAAACCCAACATATCTAGAATAAAAAAGTCCCTTAGTAAATGGTACCCACTAACCTCAAGGGAACACCCCTTATAATGCCATATATTATCTACTCGTACACCCTATGGTGTATTAATTATAATAACTTCACATGTATGTCCCACTTAAATGTCCAAAACACTCAAAAAACTAAGCATATATGAAATATTTTAAGGCACCTATATAAAACAAAGCACTAGAAATAGTGGAAGATATAATAATAGTACATCAAACTATTGATGGCCTATCCTCTCCACCCCTAGGTGTTGGATGAACTACATGAAGCTGACATTACCCTCTACCCTAAACTCTAGCCCAAGTTTCCAGTTCTGCACTACCCTACTGGTATGGATTCTCTCATCCAAAAATACCATGCCCAATACACTGAACAATATGTTTTTCCAATATGATATGGGGTAACTGACCCCTTTCTTACACTCTGCATCAACCTAGATCCCCCATAATTCCCCTTTTATTGAGGGTTCCTATAGAAAATCTACACATGCCCTGACTTTCCACACACTCAACACATAACTAGTGGGTAAGGCCACTAACCGCACATGGGTCCCAACCTACTACACTGATAACAAAAAACTCAATCAGTACCCTAAGAGCCCATTTAGTTTTTTGACAGCTATATCGTCTACTAACCTAGTGTAATCTATCGAAGTGGATATTCCTACTATTGGAATCCACACCACTGGGTTTCCTAACTGGAGCTATATATCCACCACTAGAAGACTCTATAATATTTCTTTATGAAATAAGGGCTTCATCCACCAGCTCAGTAAACCTATTTAAGTAGAAGATATTCTCTTGGGGCTCAGACTTATATCTAAGTACATCGGAGAAATGTCTCACCATAGTCACCTCATCCCAAACAAAAATTTGAATAAAGCATTGAAAGTTAGTGAAGTGGAAAACATTATCCATCACTAACATAGACCCCCCAAGTCAACCTCAAAACTCCATAGATTCTTCTTGCCTCAATGTCTCTGAATATAAATGTTTTAGAAATATTACCTAGAAATCATTCCATATAATGTTGTCATCCTATTGTGTCTAAAACAGAACAAACCACCATCACGTTTTCTTTCCTCACAACAAGTAGGATTCTGACTTTACTCTCTTCACAGGAGGAGTCTCCATGTGATGAATAATTTCCTAGATATAATCTATCCCAAACTCTAAAACCCTAGGTCCACCCTCTCAAGTAAAAGATGGGGGGAATTTCTGTTGAAACTCTATAGTTAGCTCAAACATACTTGACACAACCCACCATAGGTCATGTTCCATCATATATATATATAATAATAATAAATGTTCTCATAGAACTACTCCACCCCACTATTACATTGGATCAATGGGGATTCTTAGTCCACTTTTAGAGGATCATTATCGGTGACATCTTCTTATCACCTTCTCAGCAGATGAAGTCATAGTGGAATCTTCAAATAATTCCAAACACACATCTCAGAATGTAAAACAAAAAGTATCTATAGTTTCATAAATATGCCTCTCACTATCCATAAACAACCCCTTTTCCATACACTATCCAAACAGATAACATAAAACCTCTATCACAGCCTTGGGAAATCCCTACCATGGTTCAGGGTAAAAATATGTTTAACTAAGTCACACAACCAAACATATTTTCACTAAACATCCAATTTTTAGTGGATTTCACCACCTTAATGTAAATGTTTCTCTTTTATGCACCGTTCTATCATTACCACTCATTACATCCAAATATTTTAACCCATTTATAAGTTCTCATTAGGAACTAACCCTTAACCATTCTTTCAATTTTTTCCCATTTTCCAGTTTGTAAATATCATTATTAAACATCACTCCTTTCATGTTTTCAAAGATAATGGAATGCATTCTATCCTTCTTGTCCCACACACCCTTCTTATGTGCGTCTACCATGATGCATGTCACCTATATCACTAGGTGCCTAAAATTATGCATGAATGTACAATATCATGCCATTTCATCCATGAGTATAATATCCTAAAATATTTAAATTACATAATGATTACATAACCCAATGGTGAAGTAGTATTAAACTATAACAATGGACAAAAAGAACAACAACCACACGCTGGGTACTTAGGTTTTTCCACATACATGGGTTAGCTACTACCACGCATGAACTCATTTACTTGACCCAACACATCCTAATATCTCATATACCAACCCAAAAAAATTAAGGCCTCATAAAAGAACTGATCTGATACCAATTTGAAACATCCCCAACCTGAATTCAACTAAACTGATTCCCTGAGCCGAGACACCACATGACCTCAGGTACACCTCACCATATTCCAAAGGATGTTGACTAGCAGTGAGGGTCTAAAAGATCCCATGGGGATACTATACCCTCTTCATTAGAGTAGTAAACAATAGATAAATATGAAATAAAAGAATAAATAACAAAAAATAATAAAAAATAAGTAAGAATTATCAGCAATTCCCAAACTGGGTATATTTCAACAAAAAAAATAAATTAACATGCTATGTCATGTAATATGTTTCTAGGTGTAAAGAAAACACTAAATAATTATAAATAGAATAATCATCAAAATACACCCAAATAAATGTCTAGACCCTTCATCCATTCACATACCATGTCCAAATCAACCATCTAGAATAGGACCCTTGCCTTTGACCAAAACTGAAACCACAAAATATACTCGAGTTCCCAAAGGAAGATTGAGCAAGGCGTGAGTACAAATCATCAGGACACCACCAAAAGTGACTAGAAAATATCTAGTCTAAACAGATAGTGTGTGGATATAATAAACAAAATATATCGATGATTAACTGGGAATTTAGTTAAAAATATTCAATTAAACCACTTACATAATTTAATCCTAGGTTTAGGAAAATAATTTATAACACAATGGCCAACGCTATTCAACCACTATGAATAGTGAAAACAAAATAAGTTCTATATACCACTAGGGAAACTATTTCACAATCAATTAAATCACACTACCTTAGAGCCTCAGTCTAGGTAGTCTCATCCAATGAAACTATTATAGTCCTAGAACCTCAATCTGAATCCTTAATCCTTGCATTCAAGGGGTTGGTTTAGTGCCTTATTCGATCCCAACACATGGGTGTAGTACATCAGTTAATACCCCACATACCACCAAGCCATGTACACATGCTTTATTAACCATTCACCATATCAACCATTTAAATAAACCATAAAAACAATAATCATAACATTAAAAATTCATGGTTCATTTAATACATAAATAATCTTTAAGGATTACTGAATTATATATTCTAATTCACAACTATAATTAATTTAACACTTCCACTTTACTTCATTGAAACCAATCATGATATTCCAAAAAACCCCTTAGGCTATGTCAAAAACATGAAAAAACTATCATTAATGCCTTTTCAAAACCCAAACTAATGTTTCATCATATTTATCATGGAATATACTTCATCTCAATTGAATTATATACATAACTTTATCATTCTCCTTGCATGGGTGATGGCACACAACATGGGTGTCCCTATAACAGTTCTAATGAATCTCAATGCATCCTAAGTGGATCATTAGGGGTTTAATTTTTCAATTAGTGGACTAAATTTAACGAATCATAATAATTAGAACAGAAGAAAAATAATGAAACACCACAACCCAACCAAATACACCCAAACCAACATCAAGACGATGGAATATAACTTTTAGACCACCTACCTTGATTTAAATGATTAACGCATAGTTAACCTTTCACTTTGACTCAGAATCGAACACTCTTCAATGTCCCAACATTAGATCCACGAGAAAAAGATGGTCATAGGTATTTAGAATAAGAATATAAAACACACAATCTCTAATCATAAAAAGTGAAAGGATATGAGGGTAAGAATAACATTGATCTTTTATTTGCAACTAATGGTGCTCCAAACGGCCTAGAATTGAATGATATTGATCAATGGGAATCTTTAGGAATAGTGTTATTGGAAGAAAATTAGAGGTAAATCTTGAGTTAGATAACTTAAATACTGATGGGGATGGGGGGGGATTGGTAAAATATCATTTTTAAATGGGCCCATAGTTTAAAAATACGTTTGGACAAACCATGTGCAATCATGAATCTCCCTCTATCCAAGACAGGGCTAAGATGGATGGTTACCTGGGGATCTCACATGGTTTGAAAAACTATGCTCTAACTCTATGGTATGTATCTTTCAAAGTGCATATAATTTTACTCTCCCCTTACATGATTTCTTAAAACCATGTACCCCTCCTTCATGTTTAAATGGTTAGGGAACATGGTTAATACTAACCGTGCACCAAATGTGTGATATACATTGTATGGCCCAATGCTTCTTTATTTTTTGTCTTGAACCCCCAGAATAACCCTGAGACTCCCCATACACTTGTAAAACATTCCTTTAACCAAAAAATATAATTAAACCAAAATGTACACAAGAACATACCTCAAGGAAGTCCAGGATCTTACATAACATTTTCAATACTATTGTTGTTTTCCATATTAGGGATTTAATATCCATAGGAATGACTCCAGTCAAAGAGTTTTCTTTGAACTCAAATTACAAATAATACATAAAGTCTTTCCACTTTTCAAGAAACTTTTCAATGTATAGTGATGCAAAATCAAATCATGCACATAAAAATAGAAAAGAATCTAAATATTATTTATTAAAAAATGAATAAATTGAAATTTAATTGTAATAGTAGATAAAAAATGATTAATACAAATATTGAATTACTTTAAATAGTTTATAAAAAATATCATTCTTATAACTAGTGGGAATATGTGTCTAGTCATGGTAAGGGATAATAAGGGATGTTATATCATATGCTAAATAAACAACGATATACACATAAAATTCTATATCATTATTTAAAGGATCTTTTTCTAAATGGTTGGGGCCAAAGCCTAATTTATTATTAAATCAATACAAAGACATCTTAAACTGGGTTGAGGTAGACCCATTACATAACCTGAAGGCCCAGTGGGTATTTATCCCATTACATGGCCCATAAGCCCAATTTTATGGCCCAAGGCCCATTATGTGAATATTACTGCTATAGTACCCACCAGCTACAGTACCACACAGTACCCGCCGCCACTACAGTGATCTGCCGCCGCTACGGTGACCTATCGCTGCTATAGTGCCCGTAGTTGCTACAGTGCCACCACTACTATAGTGTTCTATAGTACTGCTAAAGTACCCTATGCCCAATGGGTTTTTAACCCCCATTTTTAAGATGTAAAAAGATAAAACTACTTTAAGATTTCCCACTATCCTGACATTTGATATATTCATGTATATTTTTTTATCTTGTTATAATCTGAATCTATTATATAAATATAATAAAAAATTAGTATAAAAATCTAATAAATTATATTTTCACATTAATTTTTACATACCAATAATGATGAACCTCTAGTACCCTCATGATGGAATGTGGATAAAATAGAAAATATGTAACATACCTGATGAAAGAAAGAGCATATAAGAACGTTCATTTGACACTACAAGAGTTTTGGATGATCAACTTGTAACATTAAATCATTTTTTCCTCATAATTTCTACATAAAAAAAATATAAACTGATTTAAAACATGACAGAAAACTTAAACCAAAAAATATATTTTGAAAATTTTTCACATAGCTAAATTAAATTCATGTATTATAAATAAAAAAATAAAATACAAGTAAAATGAATTGATATGAAATCAATTAATTCATCAATTTCCATATTATTCTCATTATCCCCCATTAACATGATTTTATCATGTTCACCCTCCATTGAAATAAAGACTCTTTCAATATCATCATAGAAAAATATTAAATCTGTTATTATTGATGAGGTTAAATATCAAAAAACAATTATTCAACATCATCACCCATATTATATATGTCTCTTGGTTTTACAGGTATCAAAACAATCCACTCTTCATTGAAACCATCATCTATATACTATATAATTTTTGTTTTTGAAGCCAAAATATATGGATCATGTTCTTCAAGCTCACTAATATCAATCAACCGAGATAAGTTAACATAAGTAAATTGTTACATGTCGTTATTTATGCCTCTATAATTATTGATCCACTTTCATTTGAATAATACAATAAAAAACTATCTATGATTGTTTTATTAAATATTGTAAATAAATATCCAACATTATCCCATGTCTATAAATTTTTTGATATGCCACTAGTTTTTGTTTGCAGACCATTACCGCAGAAACGTTTTTGAAACTTATAGCAATAAATATTATAAGTATTAAATCTATTTTATTTTTTTAAAGGTCTTTGAGAAAAATATTTCAAATCATCAAGAAATCTAGCACTATTAACAATATATATGATATACACGTATAAATAAAAAATATTATTTGTTATAAAAGATAAATATATCAATATTTTATGAATATGAAATTTATTATGATCTTACAGGATGTGAAAACCAATAAATAATATATTTGTTAATGTCTTTTGAGAACTCTTTCACATTTCATTCTAGACCCCAGAGTCATCTGTTTGTTTACATATTCAATTATTCAATAAAAGTATCTACATTGTCACTATTGAGTAACACATATCTATGTGCTTGTATGAACTTTATTTGTGTTAATAAAACTGATGATATTTTCCCATCATAATGAACCAACAGAGAAAATTTTTCAGAATTCCTCTTGGATTTCAATTGCTTTATGTTATCATCAACATTTCTAAAGTGATTGAATCATGTATCTATATTATATAAACACCCCATACAAATGGTGAGACATTCTTCCTCCATATAACCTTCCACAATAGATCCTTCTAGTGGACCATTGTATTTCAAAAAAGGCAATAAATGACACATATACTTAATAAAATAATGTAACATAGATTAATTAACCACATACGCAAAGAATTTTAAATTTTAAATTTACTATTGATAAAAAGGTATGATGGAAGTACATATCTATGGGAAACATCCATCAATAATATACATTCCCACCCATGATTACTTCCCCAATCAGACAAATATTTCGATAAATCATCATGGTGAAAAATGAAATGGGAAATATCATCTCCAAATGTTAAAGAATCATTACAATAATTTCCTAATGTTTTACAGTTCAATGGTGTTTCATTTTTTCTTAAAAAAATATAGGAAGAATATGAAAAATTAAATTACAAGTACTATTATTTTATCATGTAAAAATATGGGAATTTCCAAAGGTTTCAATTTCTATCTCAATATATGTGATTTATGAATTTTAAGTCCATGTAACATATGAATTTTCAAGTCAATAAATCATGAAATGTTACTTGAATATCCATTTGGAACATTGACATTTTTTACTATTCGATGGAAAATATTGTCACATGTTTTTTCAATGAAAAAGATGCCACATGATAATTTCCATTATCATTTTCCCATAGATTCACCTTTATATTCATTTATTCTAAATCCTTACAACCATTAATATGTTCTTTTGATTTTCCCTACTCATTCAATATTGTAAAAACAAAATTATCACATACATTTTTCAATATGCATAACATCAAGATTATAACTAAAAAATTATAATTCCAAATATTATCATTTAGAAAAAAACCATTTTTTATTCCATTATCGGGTACCAACTACATTTGATGACATATGAACTATTTTCCCAGAAACCATCAAGAGATACTCTTTTATAAATTATGCATCAACAATTGGTAATTGTGTCATGTTGTTTGAACCAGGTAATAAATTTTTCGGTGATCTAAACTCATTTTTCTATCAAATATTGACATGTTAATTTGATATCTATGAGATGAATTCAAGAATAAATAACAGCACTGTTTCTTAGTTCCTTAGAATGTGTGTTCTAGTTTAAGAACCACTGCTTCCAGGCAGTTTCCATGGGATTTATTAATGGAACTGGAAACATCCAACAGTTATTTATCCAAAAGGGACCAACTTTATGAAGGAAATAATTCATTATGTTTCAACTTTACAATACTTAAAAACATACATTGGTCAAGAGGATGGGAATTCGGACTCATCACACCCTTTTGGGGGGAATTATTATGGACTACAAGACTCTATTTATTTAATACATTTTTTTAAATCCTTAATATTTCACAAAGTATTACATAAGTTTCCCATGGAATTTGAAATCACTTATTAACATGTGTGAAATATAGAATCACCCGTATGTATTCGAGGTTCTTCATTAATGTATATATCCATATGTATTTAAGGTTCTCAATCAATTGTATCTTCTCATATACTATTTAGAGATTCTCTTAATCATTGTTATGATGACACTGGTTTTTAAGCCACTCAGTGGGGAAATTTAGAATTTATTATCATCCAGGGAGATGAAAGTTTGTTTTGATATTGGAATCATACTTCTAAAATGGTATAGATACATATCGTTGTGAAAGGAATCATAACCCTCATAGTTCGGAGCCGCTTAATGGGACACATAATTCCTTTTACATTCATGTGATAAAGACCTAACAATACTGTTTAATGCCATGTGGTAAAGAAATCTAAGTAAAATGAGCTTAGTGATTATTTGTTTTGGGATTTATTTCAAAGAAGCCTAAGAAACGTGGAAGTAATATGGGTTTCCAAGTAATATCAGGCCCTCTTGGGAATATAGTCCAAGGAGAACATGGTTATTTAATGTGTTGGGTTTGAACCTCAAGGAGGGTTCCTATATATCCCATTTATATAGTAATCATACCCCACATAGTTTTATGAATATCATAGAAGTGTGTAGTCCATTGAGAGTAATGATATTGGGCCTACATTATGAAAAGGATGCCTTGATAATTTTGGGGTTTAATTTGGTGGTTTATTTAAAGAGAATTCCCAAATTAATGGAATTAGGGTTGGATTCCAGAAGAGGATAACCAGTGATCTCGGGCCACAAGAAGGATTTGTACATATCCCAATTATGGTGGGAGTCAAAGTTCTCATAGTTCATTCGTTGTGTTGTGGATTATGCATGAGAGATTACCATTTGAGGGGATATGATTGGGTCAACCCTTTTGGAAGGGCACCCTTTTGATCTGAGGCCTTTAATATGGCATCCTACATATCCTGGTATGAATAGGAATCACCATTCTCATTGTTCATGGAGTCTTTTGAAAATTTTGTGATCATGAAAAATCTCTAAGACCATGTGAGTCACTCTCGGTGTGAGAAACAAGAGGATGTCAAAGATTCAATAATGGCACCCACACTTTTCCTCCCCTGCTGGTGGAAGACGACACACCTATGGTGGTGATGGTGGACAAGGATGAGGCGATCAGGGAAGAGGGAGAGGTGATGATCCTTCCCACTATTCATGTTACATTGGACAAGGGTCCAACGTAAGGAAGGAGTGAAGGTGAAGGAAGTAGAGAGGAGAAAGACTGCAAACTCCTACATAAAATGTTAGGGGCTTACACTGAGATGGCTACACTAGTGGATATCCATGTGAGAGTGAGGATTCTCTTTTTCTTGAATGGAAAAGAAAGCATGAATCATACCTTCCCTACCAGAGACTTGAGGTTATAGATTTTAGAGACGATAAGGTGATGTTAGAACCCAAACCCTAATTCTGCAAACATGGAACTTCTGAACACTATTCCTAGGAGAAATCTCAATGTGATTGCAGATATACAAACCCACAGAAACTCTATGAATCCTAACCCTATTGTGAAAAAATGTGGGAAAACTCTAACTGTGGATATACAAACCCAAACAAGAGACACGCTGATGTGCCTTTCCCAATGGTTTGATGAGTCAGGAGGTTTTGGTACATGCATAAACTTAGTCCCTTTTAGATAAGCGAACCAAGGAAGGAGATACCCTACCATGAGGGGCCTTAAATAGGGTACTTAAGTTGATATGTAGGCCTGGCACACAACTCTACCGTGTAGGTACTCTACTTAGGTGTATTGTGTAGGTACCTTGCATAGGTGTGTCGTGTAGCTGTATCGTACAGGTATACCACGTAGGTGTACCACATTGACCTTGATGACTGAAAAAATGCTTCACATAGGGGATCTAAGTATATGAAGGATTCAAATTATGAAAGACTTTCAAAAAATGTTTATCCCATATAATTATCTATTCTTTCATGTTTTTAGAGAGCTACCTAAGACAATTTGAGGGATCTGGGTGAAAGAGATATGCAATGGGAGCTTTAGGAAGTCTTTCATATTTTTCAATCCTTAAATGAGGAGACCAAGGGTTATATTTATAGGCAAAGAGGGGGGCTGGTTGAAGGGAAGTTTTCCGTGTAGGTCCTCTGCATTGTTTAACTGCGTAGCTCTTTCACGTAGGAGTGTAGAAATTATATTTCCGTGTAGGTCCTCCGCCTAGATCCTCCACGTAAGTCCCCCATGTGTGTCCCTTTGTGAAATTTATCTATATTCCGAGTTCCATAAATTTGGATCTGTAAGTCTGTTTGGGCTCTACAACCAGTCAAATCGATGGTCTAGAAGAGATATACACCTCTTGAGATGGTAAATACACCATGTCCACTTGGAATAAACACATAAATTGAAATTTAATCAATTAAAACATTTTTATCATTGATCTTGGTAATCCATTACCTACTTCCAGATGGGGAATCATTCCACTTAATCAATGGTATGGAGTAGTATTTTGGCATAGAGAAATTCACCACGAATATACTTCCTTCATGATGAAAAAAAATCTTTACCCATACTTGACATTTGTTTTTTTTACGTGAGAATCATATATTCACTCTACGGAAAAGTTCATGGAACACATTTCCTAGTGTCTACAATATTCTCCCCTTAGAATTTGATTTGTTCAGAATTAAAAGAATCTTGTACTAAGGTAAAAGTATATAACTTTGACACATTATAATTTCATCTGGTCATATTTGGAGCTACACCATGTTTGAAAGGATGCTCTATTTTTTCCCAACACCAAGGGGCCTAATAAGTATAGTTTTATTTTTAATAGGGTTATATAAAAAATCAAACAAACTTTGTATATTTTTACTTTCTATAGCTCAATATTACCTAAACTATACTAAAATGTACATTTAGTGAGATAAGACTCGAATTTTGTCCAGAGTGCCCTTTTCGTGTTTCCAATCAGGTGAGTATGACATCTCTTGTTGTTGGTAGTTAGAGTCATGCACATGGGACTAAGAATGGCTAGTGTTTATGGTTGAACAACTTTGACCATAAATTTTGAAATTAAATCCCAATCAAGGCTCAATGGCTAATAATTTCTCTCATATTCTTAAAATATTTCCAAGGGGAATCTTGATTCATGATATTTTCTAGTAATCAAATCTATAACTTGTATATACATAAATTAAGTCTCTTTCAAGGATGAAGTTAACATTATTTGACAAAACCATTATGGGGGCTGTATTATGCAGGGACAACTAGGGAATATATTGCATTGCCATATAGTGGCATCTTTTGAATCGTAGGCCTGTTATGTAGGCAACTTATGCAAGGCAACCTAAGGGCATGTACTACATAGGAAGGAAAAAAGAGCTCTTTGGAATTTAACCTTTTATTGTTAATTGAAAAAAGATAATAATATCTGGGTGACTAAAGACCACAGTGAGTGGTTTTTCCATTGAAAAAGATTTTAAGAATAAAGATTCATCTTTAATGACATATTTAATGAATACAAAAACGACTTCTACCCAAATTTGGTGTATAATTAATGGCTAAAAATTTTCAGAAAGAAATTTTTTTGATATCATGTTATGCTATTTTAAGTCATGATGTGAGGACATTGTACTGTGAAATTATAAGTCATGCAGTGAGTACATTGTACTGTGCATTTTTAAGTCATGCAATGAGGACATTGTATTGTGTAGTTTTAAGTAATGTAGTGAGGACATTTTACTATGTAGTTTTAGGTCATGTAGTGAGGACATTGTGTGGCATTAATTTAAAGACTTTAACTTTGACCAATGGTATGAAACTCTTCTAATTTCATGACAATTTGTTTGAAAATATACTACCATATTAAGGTATGGAAGGGAAGAATTGTAAACTTTAATTTAGGAATATCTGAATTTTAATAAGGATATGGGAAAAAGGGGTAAAGTCATTATAGGAAGTCTTTTTCAAGAGCGAAGTTACCTTTATTTGACAACCACATTATGGGGGCTGTATTATGTAGGGCCAACTTGTTGAATCTGAATCTATAGATTATACACAAGAGGGGGTAAATTGTGTCTTTTTCAATTTTTTGGTAACTCTTTGATTGAATGAGTTATGTCCTCTATACTTTATCAGATTTGATCGTGCAGTGGAATAATTAAAAACAAGAACACAAAGATGTATAGTGGTTTGGGGAACAGAAGGCCACTAGTCCACTCCACCAACGATCAACTCCAAGAGCTTGGTGATTTTCACTATCTGGTCCTCTTTTCCATAGATCGGTTCACAACTAAGTACAGGCAGTTGACACCTTTATAATCTTTAGGCTGACAAAGCCTTCTGGTTCAAACAAAAACCTACATAGCTTAGTACAAGAAGCAGGTTACTCAAGATAAAAATAATTTTTAACAAAAACATTTCTAGTTGATCTTCACAATTGCAATAGAAACAAATTGACAGCAGATGGATCATAGTCTCTAGAAATATTGATTTACAAGTCAAAGCAGTTCGGAGTTCATCCGATTGCAATAGATATAGAGATATAGTTCACAACATCAGTAGTAGTAGATCCAAATTAGATATTCGATATAGAACAGGTGAATCTTCTATCAAGTTCTTTCTTCTTAAACAAATAGATCTTTGATGCTCCTATTGAATAAGTAGAACTGGGTGCTTTTTTCAGTCTCTATTTTCCACCTTTTTGATAATATATTGATTACCATACACGCTTGTACCTGGTGTTTTAGAGAAAACATATACAATAAAGATGAACATATCTCCAGTACGTTTAGATCCATAAAAGCCACCTTTTTATTCACGATATTCAAAATTTTGAATTTATAGAGAATTCGTAACTTCCCTTAATATTCAACATAAAAAGATCCTTTTAATTCGATCTTAAATCCATTGATAAAACGGATTTGAATCAATCAAATTTGTATTCAAAAATTACTTTAAATCCGGCTTGAAATCCGCCCAATAATCAGCTTGCTGACCGCTGCATAAAAATATCGTCTTTCAAAATTTATGACGCCATACATAAGGTTGATGATGTGGCCTCCAAATGTAGGGTTGACAACGTAAGGTTGAACATAAACGTAAGGTTGATGCTACTTTCTCTAAACGTAAGTTTGATTATAAACTTAGGGTTGATCATCCATACTTTTTCTTCAACTCTCAAACATACGGTAAAAGATCCATACATTTACTTGATCCATACTTTTCCAAGAATGTATGGTTGTTCATAAAAGTAAGGTTGATGAACTATACTTTTGAGAAACAAATGCAATGTTTAATACTTACGTACAGTTCTCCTTCCATACTTTGTTGATAACATATGGTTGTTTAACCATACTTTTCTCTTATCTCAAAAAGTATACACGCTTTTCATCCTTATGCTACGTTTATCAATGTAGGGTATAAATAGTGATTCTAGAATACGCTAAAGCAGATTCCGTGATATATTTATCCACGTATGGTATGAATAGTGATTACAGAATGTGCTAAAGCAAATTCCGCACATAAGTAATTAATTATCATTATTTCAAGAGTAAAATAAATTAATAAATTCTTGTAAAATACTAAATGAAAACATTAGAAAATAATTAAGGGTATTTGTTAGCATAAAAATAATCATAAATAAACAGAGTATTATATTCAATAGTCTCCCCCTTTAAATAAAATTTTTATGTATTATTGAAAACAATACTTTTCTCAACAATATCCCCCTTTTTGATGATCACAAAACCCATAAAAAAATTAATGAAGTCAACTTTACAAAATTAATTACAAATAGTTTTGAATTTTTTTTAAAAAAACATTTCATTGTTCCTTAAATTTATCCATTTTTAACTTCTCCACCAAAAATAAATTCTTAATTTTTCATTTAATTCTCCCCCAAAATAAAAATATGATGTTGTATGTATCCAAATCCTCCCCCTTTTGTGATATCAAAAAGTATAAAAAAAATCAGGGATTTTAACACTTTTAATATTTCAATGAACTATTAGTAAACTCTAAAATGAACTGTTTAATAGTAAATTTATCTGATATACTGGCATATGTTAACTTAAAAGAGTAATAAACAAATAGAGAAAGAAACAAATAAACAATGAAGTAAATTTTCATTAAAAATAGCAGTATATACATGACAATGATATACACAGGAATATAGTTTTGGGTAAGATAGGCAGCAGGTTCTATCTCCTCTAGATTGCAGACTTGATTTATATAAACGATTCTTGAATTCTCTTCATCATCCCATCTCCAAGTTTGATAATGAGCTCTCTGTTCTCTTGAGTCATATGAATATCCTCGATTAAATTGACTCTGAAAAACTCATGCATCCTTTCATCTTTTTCAACAAACACGGAATAATTCTCTGATAACTGAGTTAACATGATTCTGATTGATGTCTAACTAGATGTCCGTTGATCCACTAAAAACTTCTGATTGTCCAGCAACACTGATATAGGAGAACTGTCACAGTGAAGATCTTGTAACCTGTCATTCATGTTTCTCATCGCAGCTGTGCTAGCTTGAAACTTTCTAATTAAATCAGGTGAAGTACCTGATCCACTAACAACATTATTTGCAACTGATGCAAATTGGTTATCCATAAATAACTTCATATCTAATAAATCTGACGTCATAACCATTTCAGATTTCAATTATGCAACTGCAGTCAGCATATCCTATTTAAAAATTTCAACTTCTTGCCTTGAGACTGTACACTCCTTCATCTTTTGAAATTTCAAATGTTCTAAGTCTAAGGTATTTCTTAGAGTGACATTCTCAGATTCTAACTGAGACACCTTTTTGTATAGTTCTTCAACTTCTTTCTTCCATGAATCAGATGCAACATGTGCTTGATTCGCATTCTCAGGCTCTGGATGATACAATAGAACCAAAGGTAATGATTCAGCATTAGATTTATCTTTTTCTTTGTCCTAAGTAGGTCGGTCCACAGATTTTTCCTTAAAGTACGCAGACTCCCCCATAGAAAAAGCCTCTTGAATTACTTATATGTGAGCGTAAAAAGAATGCTCACCACAGACATCAACATCTTGGCCTTCCACTGGATTTTCGAGAACAACATTTTTAGGAGTTTTTTGAGGTCTGGCCACTTCCCCACAAGGCACTACCTCCTTATCTTGATTTTGTTGAAGTGTAACTTCAACATCAGCTACAATATGTTCCTAATTCTCCCATTGAGCTTCTTCTTGAGCTCCTGACCCCTATACTGTTGTTGTCGTTTCACTAACAACTTCCATGGTTTTATCAATAACAGCTTCTCTTACAAAAGAATAAGAAAATAAAGCTTCTGTTGTTATTGCCAATGCATGGGAAGTAATTTCTTCATTAACAGGTCTCTTTCTTTTTTATTGAAGTCCCTCATGACTTCTATCTTCCTTAACATCTTCTGCTTCAAAGTGAATTCTTCTTGCTGCAATGGTGACTCTTGATTCAGCTTGTCCCTCCTTGGACTTATCAGGTTGAGCCTGAGCACTCTCTGAGTATTCCTCATATCCTATTGGCAAAATTTTTCCATTAATGGTTCTCTAGAAATATCCAATCTTCCCTAATGTCCCAGCATTAAAAACATTACTTTGATGATCGTTTACTTTGGCATCCACTAATATCACAATCTCTTTCTTAAGCAACAGTTTAGAAATAAATTGACCGAAAGGATAGATGTTCATCTGGGCATCACTTTGAAAGTAGTAATTGAGATACCTTATCATGTACCTTGGGAAGTTTAACATGATATCACTTAACAGAAGATACATTATGTACATATCAGGGTACAAAATCTTTTCCATTTCTTCCATTCTTGGAGCTATTACAGTATGAATAAATCTGACAAAAATTTTCTGATTAGGCTCCAAATCCTTGATAAAGATTTTCTTTATAGTCTTAGTACCAAAAAGAAAAGACATGATGTCCTCGGATTTATGCACAGAATCTCCAATATTTTTCAAATCAAAATGAAAAACTCCCCCATGAGGGAAGTTGAGAATCTGACCAATCTCTACTGATGAGATTGAGAAATCTCTATCCTTTATCTTAGACATCATAATGTCCTTGGTATCTCCCAAACAAAACTGTATAGATTTTAAGAAGTATCTTAGTTCTACTTCATACATAAATTCTATATTTTCACTGTTGAACATCTGTTCAAGATTGTGAAACGACATCACTTGGTTCAACAACATATTTTTCTGAAATAACCAGTCAAGATCGATTACCTTGCCCTGTAAGATGTTTCTTCCCTCGGAGCGTTGTCTCTTGGAATTCCTTGGCTCAGCTACACTAGCTATTTTAGTTCTTACCATCTCTATGAGAGTCTATGAAGATTTGAAGGTTAGGGTTTCAGAGGTTTGAAGATTAGGGTTTAAGAGCAGAAGTGCGATTTTTAGATTTTGAAAGGGTTTTGATAGAAGTGAAACGGTTTAGAAGTCAAAAAGGCTCTCACAGCATTGATTCCCATGTAATCACTAATCATTTCATATATTTAAAACAAATAAAAGTTGCATATGGTGGAAAAAAATCTTAAAAAGTTTTAAAAAAACAAAATAAAATTTACAAAAATAAATAAAAGTAAATAAAAAAATTTATTTAAAATTAAATAATCCTAGCACCCCCTTAATAAAATCAAACCTTGCAGTGGGAAGTGGTTTAGTAAAAATATCTGCTAATTAAATTTCAGTATTTATAAATTCTAAAAATATATCTTTTTCAATAACATGATCTCTTAAAAAGTGATGCCATATATCAATGTGCATAGTTCTAGAATGACTAACAGGATTTTTTTGAAATATTAATTTCACTTGTATTATCACATAAAATAGGTGTATTATTAAAATTCAATCCAAAGTCTATAAGAGTGTTTTTCATCCACAACACTTGTGCATAGTAACTGCCAGTAGAACCATATTCTTCCTCAGACGTTGATAGGGCAACTGAATGTTGTTTCTTACTAGGCCATGATACAAAAGTCTTTCCTAAAAAGTGACATGTTCCTGATGTAATTTTTCTATCTAATCTACAACTTCCAAAGTCATCATCTAAATATGAAATAAAATTGAAATCAGAAGATTTAGGATAAAGAAGAGATTGGAAAATAGTTCCTTTTAAATATATAAAAATTCTTTTAACAGTAGTTAGATGAGATTCTATAGGATTTGATTGAAATCTAGCACAAAGAGATACTAAATACATTATATCTATCCTGCTAGCAGTAAGATATAACAAACTACCAATCATACCCTTATATAACTTGTTGTCAAATGATTTCCCAGTTTCATCCAAATCAAGTTTTATATTTGTACACATAGGATTTGTAAATGGCTTGCTGTTTTCAAGTCCAAATTTCTTAAGTAAATCAGTAATGTATTTTCATTGATTTAAAACATTTCCAAAATATTTTAGAAATATTTGATGACCCAAAAAGAAATTTAATTCTCCCATCATACTCATTTCAAATTCTTCTTGCATTAATTTTGAAAATTCATGAAAATGAGTTTTTTTAGTTGATCTAAAGATTACATCATCAACATAAATTTGAACCAATAAAAATTATTTTTCACAGTTTTCTTAAAGTGTGTTGGATCCGCCAATCCAACAGTAAAGTCATTTTTCAAAAGAAAAGAACATAATCTTTCATACCAATCTCTAGGTGCTTGTTTAAGGCCATAAAGAGCTTTAGTATGTTTAATAACAGAATCTGGTTTTTGAGAGTTTTCAAAACCAAGAGGTTGCTCAACATAAACTTCCTCCATTAAATAACCATTTTAAAAAGGAAGATTAAACATCCATATGAAATAATTTAAAATTCATATAAGATGCATAGGCTAAAAGGACTCTAATGGATTCTAACCTAGATACAGGTGAAAAATTCTAATCATAATCTATTCCTTCTTCTTGATTAAATCCTTTAGCTACTAATATTTCTTTATTTCTAGTTATTGTGCCTTGGTCATCTTGTTTATTTTTAAAGTCCCATTTGGTTCCTATTACAGGATAATTCTTAGGTCATTCCACTAATTTCCAAAATTCATTTCTTTTAAACTGGTTTAATTCATCTTGCATTGCTATTACCCAGCTTTCATCATCTCAACCTTCTTTCATAGTCTTGGGTTCTTGTTGAGATAGGAAGGAAGAGAATTCCACTAGGTTTACTAAGTTTCTTCAAGTCTAAACACCAGTTTCTAGGTCACCTATTACAGTTTCTAAAGGGTGATTCTGTAGGGTTCTAGACTGTCTAGGTAATATATTTAAAGGTTCATCAGTATCATGTTCCTCTGAACTGGACTGAATTTCTTTTATATGATTTTCAAAATAGTTCATTAAGTTCTCAAGCGACATGTTATCATTAGAGTCAAGTTCATCCATTTGATCTGTCCTTTACTCAAAGGGATCAGATTCATCAAATTTCACATGAACTGATTATTCAACAATCCTTGACTTCTTATTATAAAATCTATAAGCTTTGGAGGTAGCATAATATCCTAAGAAAATACCTTCATTAGATATTGGATCGATCTTACCAAGATTATACTTGGTGTTTAAGATGTAAACCTTGCATCCAAAAACATTAAAGTAGTTAACTTTAGGTTTTCTGTTATTCCATAGCTCATAGGGTGTCATTTTCAAAATAGGTCTAATTAAAACTCTATTAATTATATAGCAAGCTATATTTAATGCTTATGCCTAGAAATATATAGGTAGTCTATATTCATTCAGCATAGTCCTAGCCATTTGTTGAATTGATCTATTTCTTCATTCTACAACCCCATTCTGTTAAGGTGTTCTTGGTGCAGAGAAGGTGTGTTTAATACCCATATTTGAGTAGAAGGAATTAAATTCTTGATTCTCAAATTCTCCACCATGATCACTTCTTAATGAAATTATTTTAAAACTTTTTTCATTTTTAAAATCTTTACAAAAACAATCAAATAAGTTAAAAGCATAATTTTTAAATTTGAAAAAGAAAATCCATATAAATCTAGAATAGTCATCAACTAAAACCTAGACATATAATTTACCAGCCAATCTTGCTACTCTGGAAGGTCCGAAGAAATCCATATGAATATGTTCTATAGGTTTAGATGTAGCAATTTTTTTAATATATTTGAAGTATGATTTGTGTTGTTTTCAATGTTGACATGCATCACAAAACTTGTCGCATTCAAATTTGAGACTAGGTAAATTAGAAACTAAATGTTTCTTAGATAAATTATGTAAAACATATACATTTCAATGCCCAAGTCTCCTATGCCAGGTCCAGGATTTACATACTTTAGCAGTCAAGAAGTGTACTTGCAGTTTACAACATGAATTTAAATCCAAATTATAGACATTATCAATTCTTGGTGCTTTAAATTTAAACAGTTTATATTTAGAAATAGTACAACAATTGTCAGTAAAATCAACATTATATCCATCATCATAGAGTTGAGAGATACTTATCAGGTTGTGTTTTAATCCTTGTACATAAAGTAGTTTGTTGATTGAGACTGTTTTTGGATCTACAATAGTTCTAATGCCAATGATTTTTCGTTTGGCATTGTCACCAAATGTGACAAGTCCTCGTTCCTTTTGAGTGAGTGAAGAATAATTCAATGAGTTTACACTCATATGTCTTGAGAAGCCACTGTCCATGTACCATATATCTTTTATACTCTTTTGGCCTGCTACTTGATCAGTTTCTTCCATGAAACACATGTTTATCATTAGATTGACTTATTCTTTTTTCTAAGCTTGATTCAGGAGAGCTACTGGAGTCTTTAGATACACTCCAAGTGGATTTCATAGATTTCTTGTCTTTCTACTCAAAGTCATTTCTTTTGAAGAATTTATTCTTCTTTTTATCTTTCAATTTTGGGAAATCTGGTCTGATATGCCCCATATTCATACATTCATAACATCTTACTTCCTTATTATCTCCCTTAAAGGATTTTTTGAAGCCACTTTTCTTGCTGTAGAATTTTCTAAATTTTCTGGCTAGTTGAGCCAGTTCTTCATCTGAGTTAGATGATTCAGAGCTTTCTGATTTAGATTTTACTTCTCTATTCTTCATCTTTCTATTCTTTTGTTGTGAAGTTACCTTCAAGGAAGTATCTTCTCTTTTGATGTAGACCTTATGTTCAGTTGCCTCATCCTGCATTTCAGCATCATACATCATCGGTGTACCAATCAGCTCTCTCATGGTTAGATCTTTGATAGGAGTTGATTGTCTGATTGCAGCAGAGATACCATTCCATCGAGTAGGAAGTACCCTTAGAACTTTTAATGCTTGATCATCCTGCTTGATAGGTTCTCCTAGAGCTATTATATTATTAAATTTTTTTTGTCAATCTCCCATTCATTTGGGAAATTATTTCACCTTCAAACATTCTGAAAGTATCAGATTTCAATTTGGCAGTTTCATATCTCATTTGTCTCACACTATCTATTCCTTCATATGCCATGGCTATTGTTTTCTACATCTCATATGTTGTAGGACACTGAGATACTCTATTAAATTCATCTGGTCCTAGACCACAGATAATAGCATTCATAGCCTTCGAATTCATATCATACTCTACATCTATAGCAGCACTCCATGTCTCATGATTTTCCGGAATTTCATAAGGATTCAGAATCTTGGAATATACTTTATATTCGATGTTTTTCAGATATATTATCATGCACGATTTCCAACAGCCATAGTTGTCTCCATTAAAATATGGTGCTCTGACCATTGACATCCCTTCTCTTTTATCAGTCATGATGCTCTGTTGTATAATCTTTAAATGCTTATATCTTGATAAGGCCCTATCAGAAGCTCCACCTTTGATACGAATTGTTGGATCTGAATCTACAGATTATGCACAAGAGGGGGGTGAATTGTGTTTTTTGAAATTTTTCGGTAACTCTTTGATTGAACGAGTTTTGTCCTCTATACTTTATCAGATTTGATCGTGTAGCAGAATAAGTAAAAACAAGAACACAAAGATGTATAGTGGTTCGGGGAACAGAAGGTCCGTAGTCCACTCCACTAACGCTCAACTCCACGAGCATGGTGATTTTCACTATTTGGTCCTCTTTTCCACATACTGGTTCACAACTGAGTACAGGAAGTTGACACCTTTACAATCTTTAGGCTAAAAAAGCCTTATGGTTCAAACACGAACATACACAGCTTAGTACAAGAAGTTGGTTACTCAAAATAAAAAGAATTTTTAACATTAAATTTTCCAATTGATCTTCACAATTGAAATAGAAAGTAATTGAGAGCAGATGGGTCATAGTCTCTAGAAATATTGATTTTCAAGTCGAAGCAGTTCTGAGTTGATCCGGTTGCAATAGATATAGAGATATAGTTCACAACATCGGCAGTAGTATATCCACAGTAGATATTCAATATAGAACATTTTAATCTTCTATTGAGTTCTTTCTTCTTAAACAAACAGAGCTTTGATGGTCCTATTGAATCAGCAGAACTGGGTGCTTTCTGTAGTCTCTATTTTCCACATTTTCAATAATAGATTGATTACCATACACGCTTGTACCTGGTGTTTCAGAGAAAAAATATATAATAAAGGTGAGCATATCTCCTGCACATTTAGATCCATAAAAGTCTCCTTTTTATTCACGATATACAAAAATTTGAATTTACAGAGAAGTCGTAACTTCCCTTAATACTAGGCATAAAAAGCTACTTTTAATTCGATCTTAAATCCATTGATAAAAAAATTTGAATCAGTCAAAGTCGTATTTTTAAAATGACTTTAAATCCGGCTTGAAATCCGCCCAATAATTAGTTTGCTGACCGCTGCATAAAAATATCATCTTTCAAAATTTCTGATGTCAAACGTAAGGTTGATGATGTGGCCTCCAAATGTAGGGTTGAAAACGTAAGGTTGAACATAAATGTAGGGTTGATGCTACTTTCTCCAAATGTAAGGTTGATCATAAATGTAGGGTTGATCATGTATAATTTTTCTTCAACTCTCAAACGTATGGTAAAAGATCCATACTTTTACTTGATCCATACTTTTCCAAGAACATATTGTTGTTCACAAAATTAAGGTTTCTGAACCATACTTTTGAGAAAAAAAATGTAACGTTTAATACTTACGTACATTTATCATTCCATACTTTTTTGATAACGTATAGTTATTTAACCATACTTTTCTCTTATTTACAAAAGTATACACGCTTTTCATCCATACACTACATTTATCCATGTAGGGTATGAACATTGATTCCAGAACATGCTAAAGCAGATTCCGCACTATATTTATCCATATAAGGTATGAACAGTGATTCCAGAATGTGCTAAAGCAGATTTTGCGCATAAGTAATTAATTATCATTATTTCAAGAGTAAAATAAATTAATAAATTCCTACAAAATACTAAATCAAAACATTAAAAAATAATTAAGGGTATTCTTGAGCATCAGAATTATCATAAAAAGACAGTGTATTATATTGAATAACCTCCTCCTTTAAATAACATTTTATATATTGTTAAAAACAATACTTTTCTCAACACAACTAGGGAATATGCTTCATAAACAAATAGTAGCATACTTTGACTCACAATCCTGTTATGTCGGAAACTTATGCAAGGCCACCTAGGGTTACGTACTGTAGAGTCGGGAAAAAGAGCTCTTGAATGTTTGACATTCTATTGCTAAAATTCGAAGAAAGTTTATGAAAATTCCGATTTTCCAAAGCACAGAGTTTGGTTTATGAAGAAGGTTACTTGAATATAGAGAGAGTATTTCTAATGATTATTTAAAAATAATTGGATGAATATAATGTCTATGAAGGACTAGCCTAAATGTAGAAAGTATGGTCTCTATAGTTTTTAGGTCATAGGACTAGGACCAGAAATGGAAATAGTATATGATATGTGGTCAATCGATCCAAGGTTATTTCATATTACTTTGAAATTATGGAGAGGGATATGTGTAAGCCATGGTCTTGAAGACTTTAAAATTGAGAGAAATGTAATGGGACAAATACACATGAATGACTACTTCAAAATATATATTCTTTTATATTTTTATTAAAGTTTGAAGGGGATAAAAGACACATTAACCAAGAATGAAATTACCATAATTAGACAAACTGGTTATGGGGTTTATATTATATAGGGATAACTGTTGAATACATTACATAGTCAAATATTGGTATCCTTTTACTGATAGGCCCGTTATGTAAGCAACTTATGCAAGGCCACCTAAGGGCATGTACTGCATAGTCTGGAAAAAGAGTTCTTAGATATTTGAAACTTGGTCACTAAAAACCGTAAGAAAGATTATGAAGATATGAAAATATTAAAGATTAAGAGTGTGAAATATGGAAGGGGAAACACTCAATACACATGAGAAATATTTTAATCAATGTTGGCCTTGAGTTTGGTGTCCTTTTCATAGATTTGAATCATATGTAAAATGGAAACTTTAATTGTTTCTTTTGAATCAATATTATGCAATGAAGTTTAAAGTCATATAGCAAGGACGTGAAGTGATTCCAATGTAAAAAGGGAATATTGTGGATGGACCAAGGAATTAAATCTAGGTGTCACTATGTATCTCATATGTATGAGAATCAAGACATACTTAGTTCTTTAAACGTTCCCTATATAGGTTTTATTATTAAATTGAGAAAAAGGGGGGTTTTAATCATGGATGGGCCCAATATTGGAGATCTATGAATATCTATGTATCTCATATAGATGAGATTCAAGCCAAATGTAGTTGTTGAACAATCATTTCTCACACCAATTGGGTTAAATGTGGAAGACATGGGCTTTTAACACATTCTATAAGAATAGTTAAACTTAAGAAACGAAATTGTATGAAAATCAAACCATGTATCTTGAACAAATACTCTATATAGATTTGGTTCATTTATAGGAGGGGAAATGGAAATAAAAATTCTATGGTTGTGGATGGGCCCATGATTAGAGATCCAGGCATATCTACGTATCTCATATAGATGAGAATCAAGCTACATATAGTTTTAAAATGAGGTCCATGTGCAGATCTGATCCAGACACTAAGAAGAAAGGGACTCATGTGCCACTAAGGAGTAACAATGATGTCAATTATGCATATATATGGAATCTCTTAACATCAAATAGAGAAAAGGTTAACCATACAATTTAAATTCATGTAACGAGGAAAAATGTTGTCATGCAGTTTAATTTCATACAATAAGAAAAAAATGGTACGCATTTTATCACAGTGTAGCATGGGCGCTTATGGTTGTTATGCATTTTAATGTCTTTGAACTAGGACTTTGTTCTATGCAGTTTAGATTCATGTAGTGAGTACATTGTAATATGCAGTTTTAAGTCATGTAGTGAGGACACTGTGTGTAGTTACACAATGTATTTCATCAAGAATCCCGTAATGGATGGAGTCATAATAAGTTCTTTATCCCTTAAGATTATGGAATAATATACATTGGAGTAGACCTTATATATGTAATAAGGTCCTTCAAACTTTCTATCTAGATTTTAAGGTTTCTTTCTTAGTATCATTGGAGTCCGGAGGACTAATACCAATTATCCTAGAAGAAATTAATGGAGGATAACTTTCTTATTAATGGGTCATGCTATTCTCTTCTGATTGACTTCTAAATGATGCAATGTATGCAATTTTTTTCCTAATCATTTCATCTCATCAAATCATTTACGAGACTTTTCATGTTTAGAAAATAGATGAAAGATTACAACTTAGAGTAAGGGAAATTGAATTTCAATTGGAAAAACTGGTTTTGTGTTATACACCAATGAGTATGGAGTTTCCAGAGTGGTATTATGGGGAGTAGTCCGATAAGCCCATAAAGCATGCAAAAGTTTGTCAGGCCATGATTTCATAGTTTTATCCACCATTTTATTGAGTATATTTGATATTTTCTTATTTAAATCCTATATATATCTATTAGCTACATCTTGATAGTAAGAAGAATTGTTGGATTTGATATTGTGCTCCGGATATAACTTTATTACTTCGACAGAACAGAAATTAGTGTCGTTGTTTGTCAATATAGTGTGAGGGACACCAAATCTACTGATGATGTTAATTTTGACAAAACTAAAAATGCACTTTGATCTGAATTCTTTGAGAGGTATTTCATCAACCCATTTGGAGAATAAATCCGTAGCAGTAAGAATATACATAAACTTCTTATCCGAGATAGAGGATAAGCTCCTCCTACATCCATTATCCAACTGGAAAATGTCCAAGAGTATTTAGTTGTATATAACAACTCTAGGGGTTGATGAATGTAGTTGGCATACACTTGGCATGGATGACATTTATATGTGAAATCTGAGCAATCCTGCATCATTAATGACTAGAAGTATCCAATCCTATAAATTTTATCAGAAAGATTATGCCCTGACAGGTGAGCCCCCAAGCTCCTACATGTACTTATTTCATGAAAATTTTGGTTTCTTCTCTGTCAATACACTTGAATAGGAATACCTCAAAGCCTCATTTTTAGAGGATCTTCTAGTGATATAGACTACCATAAGGTGTAAAATTAGCCACTCATCATCAGATCTGTTCTTTTTTAGCTCTATCTGGTGGAAGTACTCGATTTTTTAGGTACTACATGATGGGTATCATCCATCATGTGGTATGTTCATATGGCTTAGAAATAGGTCTGATTTCTTCAATTTCCTCTATTCTAGTTTGAATGAATGATGAGACCACACGACGATGGGAAATACTGGTGATTGTATTATCCCAATTTGGATCTTCCAGGGCTACGAATGCATTATCCAGTGCATCAGCCTGGGAATTTTGTGATTGTAGGACATAAGACAATGTTAGATCTGGGGGAAAATCAGTCATTAACCCTCTGACTTAGTCACAAAAAGGTATTGAATATTCTTTTATAATAGCATAATCCCCATATTTTTGTTTTATTACCAACTCTGAATCACATTTCAATTTCAGGTTGTTCACTTATACATGAAGTTACAGTTCCAGGCCTACTATGATAGCTTGATACTCTGCATCATTGTTTGTACTGCCTTCTAACAACATAAAGAAATATGGAAATGCTGCATTTTTTGTGGAGATAAGTACAATTCCTATCCCAACATTATTTAGTTTAGTGTTTTCCATTCTATTACCTACTGGACTTATGGTGGAACCATCAAAGAACATTTCCTATATTTCAGGATTATATTGAATAGAGAAGACCAATTAATCATAAAGTTTAGAATTCAATGATATATCTTCCGCAGATGGATGTTCAATAAGGAAATCTTCCAAAACATGGAATTTTTTTCCTTCTGAGGAACAAAATGGATATCAAAATATGAAAAAATAACTCCCCACTCTGCCAAATTCCCTGAAAGCATAGGAAAAATATGGATAAATTTTAATAGGTTATTATGAGATACCTAGGGACCTCATGATGTTATAGCTAGTGCCTTAATTTCTACACTGCAATGATTAATTATAGACAACACTTTTCAATAATTGAATATCGAGTTTTTGTGTCAAGTATAGTTTGATTGAGAGATTAAAGGCTATTTCCATTCGCATCATCATTCTTTTTGGAAAGAAAGGAAATCAGTGATCACTCTAAAGTGTTCCCATAGAGAATAAGTGGCCTTTCTTCAACAGGGGTTATTAATATTGGTGGAATGGAGAGATATTTCTTGAGGGTATCAAATACCTCTTGGATGTCTTGAGTCTATTGGTAAGTGACTTTTTTCTTCATTAATATGGTGAGGGGTAAACACTTGCCTTCCAAATGGGTGATAAAGCACCGGATATTGGCTAAGTGTCCTTGAAATCTAATTAATTCATTCAAATTTTGAGGTAGTGACATTCCAAGGATTTCTTTTCTCTTATCAGGATCAACTTCAAAGCCACGATGACGTATAATGAAGCAGATAAATTTTCTTGGGGTTACCCTGTAATCAAATTTCAAGGGGTTCATATTCAAATTGTGTTGCCAAAGTTTATTGAATATGGTCTCCAGATCAGTCAGGTGATTAGAATGTTGTGTAGATTTAACCTCCAGATCATCCACATAACATTTGTCAAATTTTTCTAAAAAGGGTTTGAAGATATGGTACAGGGAACATTGATACATTGCACCTACATTTTTTTAAGCCAAAGGGCAATACCCGATATCAAAACACACCTTTAGGAGCTCTGAAGGCTGTAAACGCTTCACCCTTTGGGTCCATGAGGCTTTGATTTTACCCAAAGTTTCAATACATGAATGAGAGAGCTTCATAGCTATCTGTTGGATCTATTAAAATCTCTATGATTAGAACTGGAAAGTCATATTTAGGATAATGATGGTTAAGATCTCTAAAATAAATGAAAACTCTAATTTTCCCATTCTTATTTTTCACTAGGACAATGTTGGAAAACCACTTGAGATATTGAACTTACTTGAAATAGTTGTCCTTGATGAGCTTATTGACTTTAGCATCAACTCTAGAGGCATGAGTTTGGTGTGTTCATATTTCTACCTACTTGAATCCTCAATGCTCTTCTGGAAAATCCAAATGATGAGTGACTACATCAGGATTAAGGAATGTGATTTCTATGTAGTTCCAATAAAATATATCTCGATTTTTCTTTAAAAATAAATTATACTTCTCTTTCTCTATATAAGTCATAGCCGCACTAATTTGAGTGGGGCCTAGATCTTTTTCTATACCCAAATTAATGTTTCTGAGCTCATCCATGGTGGTGGAGACACCTTCCTCAAATATTGGAGGAGTATACCTATAATCTATTTATTCTTCTTCCTTATGTGTCACTTCTTCAGTTTCTACTAGAATAGTAGGTGATGAATCAAAACTTTTAAAGCTAGTAGAGGAGTTAGTATTTGAACATCTTGAAGAAGAAGTAACTATTTCTGACCCTTATAATGATGAAGGGTCTTCTTAAAGCATTGAAGATGGTATAATGGGGTTGAATAAACCTCATTATCTTACTCTAGTATTTCTACGGCTTCTTCTAGTCTAATTGATGAAGAAGTGACTTTCAGAAGTTTATTGGATGAAATGAAGACAAAAATATTTAAGCCTTTACCACTTCTTGGTGAATAAATAATTTCTCCCATATTGTCAGGCTCGATTTTCGTAATTGATATTATGGAAGTCACCAGATGAGTGATCAGATTTGGGGTTATCTTGTCAATTTGATTGATAAGAAACACATAGTTTGTACTTAAATGTTTGAATGGTTTACTAGGATCTTTTATAGTCCATTAGGAGCATTGATTACGGTTACATCCTTTATCACAGTCCTTGTTCCCTTCATGTGATCAAATTTTGCCTCAATATACTAAGATTCACACATTTTGAATAGATCCTTGTCTCATTTCAATGTCCTGATTTTTCCATTGAAATAGTACTTGAGACATTGGTGGTATAATGAATGAATGGCTGCATGTTGATATAGCCAAGGACTTCTGAGCAGAATGTTAAAGCTTGCGTCTTGACAGACAACCAAAAAAATTGAATTAGACATAAGATCCCCAAACTGAGTTCTATGTGTAATATCACTTAATGGTCCCTGCTCATTCTTTTCATAACCTTGTAACATCAAAGTAGAAGGAGATAAATCAGATTTAGTGAGGCCTAATTGATGAAGTGTATAAATTGAAATGAGGTTGATTCCTGATTCATTATCAATGAAGGCTCATCAGATGTCTATGTCATTGACCAAGCTAGATAGATACAAGCGCCTAATATATCCATGGACAATATCATATTAATCTTCAGCCATAAAGGATAATAACTGCATGAAATTCTTCAGGATTATTATCTATATGGTAAAACTCAATAGAAAAATCATCGGTTTCAAATTCTAGAGGACATGACGAAGCCTCAATATGTGATTCTCGAAGATCTATTGATAAATTAAAGGCATCCAAAATTGATAATGTGGTCAGTAATTGGGATAGATATTTCAAAACATCATACTTTTGGTTTAGAGGTTTGCATTTCCCAGCATGGAGATGCAGGTTTTCTAGTACCTTGGATGTTGACGATCCTAAAGTAGATGTACCCTATATTGGAGCAAAAACTATACATACTCCAATCTTTGGTAGATTAGACTGTCTAGATCTATCTACCTGCTAAGAGAAAGATGGTATAACCTCTAATTGGTCCTCCAAAATAATCATGTGAGGACTGATTTTGTCATGTGTGGAAGGACTTCTTTATTCTTATTGAGCCCACTAAAGGGATCTCCCATGAGTTTCTACCGTATATATGGTTTAAGTATGGGTAGAGATAAAATAGTGGCTTCTAGAATACCCACATATTCCCTTGTATCCTAGACCTTGGATTCTTCCTATAGTTCCCTAGTTTGGTAATGGGAACTCAGACTAATCATAACCAGAATCACAATCAGCATAAGGACCTGTTAAGTGGATAACCATGATGGAAACAAATATCAATTCTTTATATGTTGAATATTCATCTTGTAAGGTCAGTTCTGGTTGTTCCATTTGGCGGGACGGTGCCCTTTATTTTAGAACAGATGGAATGAAATATTCTAGAGTCAAGGAAAAATATTACCTTTACATAATATCATCTTTTTATGACTTCTCTTTTTTCTTCTGATCAAATCACTTCTTTAAGGATTGTCCTTTGGAAAATTGATATTTTGATGAAGGAGGTTTTACTGTGGCGGGAGTGGTATAAGACACAATCTGTTGTTTGAACTGTGTTCATATAGTGGAATGAGATCGGTTGATCATTTTACTGATCATCCAATCATCATATTTCTGCATATTTTAACCTTTTACTTCCTACCATTACATTTCTTCCTCTAGATCTGTAGCAGTAACACATGCTACTTGGTTTGATGAACTTTTCATCATCACTTGTCCAAATCTTACCATATTTTAAGGACTTCCTTAAACAATTACTCATGAATGGGATTCCCCAACATTTGGTTAAAGGTACAATAATCAGGAATACCTTCATATACTTTATTTTTTGGTTTCTTCGGTCATGGAAATGGAACCAAATTGTTTTCTAAAGCTGAGATTAAGTAATGGGGAACCTATTTATTCTGAAAAGAATAATCTTTGTTCTTTAACTCCTCAAACTGTTTCCTCCTTTGATCTATTTGATCATCATTACATAGCAGTCATTTCTATTGATGCTGAGGAGGTTGAGACCTTCAATTTGATGAATGTTTTGATGTGTAAGTAGGTGTATGTGCTTTCATGAGTGTGACTTTAGCATCCTTGACTTTCCCTGTTCTTCTTCTAAGAGCTAATGGAATTACACGAGATTTTTCTATTGTTTCTTCAATGGAATCCTCCACCTATTATGAAATTGAATAATGTTCTTGAAACCCTCTTGTGTATTTCACAGGGATCATTGGTTTGTGTAACTAATCATGCAAATTTTCCACACAAATTGGTAGCAACACTTCTTGACGGAGTGCCAGATTTAAATAATATATTAATTCTTTCCATCGAGTAATGAAATCTGAAACTCCTTAATTTTCCCTCTGTTTTCAATTTGTATGATCAAAAACTATTTTCCTTGGTAATGTTGAACTGAATTAAAGAAGGAATTTTTGATGTGGATCTTCCCATCCAGTAATTGATCAATATTGAAAACATTTATACTAGAAAAGATGGTCCCTGCAATGAGTGGAAAAAGAACCTAAGCTAGAATACTTTTTATTACTAAGGAGTCCCCATCATAGGATCACAATGAGAAACAAAATTCATTAAGTTTTTCTCTAGATCTCCCAAACAATTAAATATTGGGAATGTAGTATTCACTAAATTTGGTGGGGGGAGAGATCAGATCCACACATTCAAGGTATTCTCTCTTTTTAGGATGAACTGGCACACATCATTCTTCCATAGCTTCTAATCTATTTTTAATGCCTCAATTGTGTTCATAAGCATCCGTGGAATATCTAAATGAGATGGGATTTATACAAGTATTTCAGCTAGAGCTTGAACTGGTGCAACGACAATAAAAACCACTGGTGGTGGTGTTGGTATTTGTCTTTGATAACCCACAGGAACATGCCTGTAAGGATTTGTTTGATCCTGCACTGGTTGTGTACCCAATGGAGTGAATTCATTATCTACATCGGTAGTTACCTCAGAAACTCTTTGCGGAGAAGTTTCTACAGGATATGAAAGTTGAGGATCTTCTTGGGGAGCATGTCTAGTTGAAATTCTACTTCTAAGTAACTCTGTATTGAGTTTTTTAAACTCTTTTGTGTACTATTCTTGTTGTGAAAATCTATTTTCAAGTGAAATAGATAGACATTATCTAGCGTAAAAGTGAGACATGATCTAACTTTTACCTTTCCCTTTGTTATATGACTTTCAGAGGGGTGGGAGTTGGATGCTTGAGGGCATACCTAGATTCTGGGTAATCCTCTGATTTCAGGTACGCACACCTCCTTCATTTTCTTTAGTGTGTGACATTTTATGGATAAGAACTTCATCTTTTGATTACCCTAAAATAGACTAATTTTCTGGACGATCATCTACAATGGTGTTAATGAAATTTACTAATGCATAATGCATTGATGGAATTCTGTCAGTATCTTTGTAATATTGTCTCCTTCTGTATATTCCATGAGACTATGTTCTCTTATATGATGAATTCCCAGTAATTGTTTGATGGACAGTAACCTAAAGGGAATACTTGGATAGTTTAGTTGTGCATTCTCTTTGTGGCTTCTTCCCCAATCGAGAGAAAACTGACTTCCATTGAGGAAGGGATTGTAAATGTGAAAAAGCCCGAAGCCCTATAGGCTAATGCTATTCCTATTCTTCTTATTCAAACCTTTTAATTTTTTTTTATAATTTTAAAAATTATTTTAATATTATAAATTAAAATTTTAAAAATTTCCTCAAATTAAGAATAATATTTTCTCACAAAAAGTGATAAAAATAATTTTTTAAAGGAAATGTATTTTTTAATAATAAAATGTTTTTATTAAAAAATTGATCAATTATTTCCTAATAATTTATCAATACATTTATATATATTAGGGAAATTATATAAATATTTTATAAATTATTTATTCCTATTCATGTAATCTATTTTAACAACATTTATATGGAAGTCATATTTAAGTAATCATGGATCGTTTAGGTTCGGTATTGCATATTTTATATGCTTTGAGAAGTTTTATTTTTAAAACTAAGGGTTTTATATTCTCCCCCCTTAAATTATTTGACCCTAGGAATTTTTTATTACATACTAATGTTTAGATAGATGAGGCTACTTTTTCTTTATGTCTCCCTTTGGTTCCCAATTTTACCCTTCATGTTTGAGGTTCCACCATATCACTATTAATAGGTGAGTGATTATCTTGCATAGACATTTATCATTGTAGTCCAAGAATATCAATGTATACTAATCATAAGAGATATCATTTTACATCTATACCACCTATAGGTTTAGTACCTGTGGGAGATTTGGTATGTACTTTCTAAAGAAAGATACATGTGATACATCATGTACTTGAGAAAGGATTGGTGGGAACACTAATCGATAAGACCCATATTTGATGCGATTGATAATCTCAAAGGGGATGATGTACCTAGGGATTATTTTCCCTTATTCTAAAATATCATGACTCCCCTTCATAGATATATGTATAGAAGCACTTAATCCCAAACATCAAACTCTTGGTTTCATAAATGATTATCATCAAAACTCTTTTATCAAATATGAATAGTCCTAAGGTGTTACTAAATGATCTTTACATTTTTTACCATTTCTTCAACCATTTATGGTCCTAAAAAAATAAATTCACCAACATCATCCCAACAATAGGGTGTTCTAGATATCTTCCCATAAAAGTATTCCTAAGGATCCATTTAGATGCATGAGTGAAATCTATTATTATATGAGTACTCAAACAAAAAAAAATTGATCAAATCCTCCCTGAAAGTTTTGAGAACATGATCTCAACTTGTCTTCTAGTGTCTAAATAGTCCACTTAGATTAGAAATTAGCTTGTGGGTGAAAATCTATATTGAAGTTTAACACAATATTTATATAATTTTGGAGGTTCTTCATGAACTTAGAGGTAAATATTGGATCTTTGTCAGATAAAATCGATAGTGGTGTTACATGTAGCCTCAAAACCCCTTTGATATATATCCTTGCATCTTAATCAAGTGAAAAGTCCTGCTGAATAACAATAAAGTGACAAATCATTGTAAGATAATATAAGGCAACACATATGGGATTATGTTTTCTTGAAATCTTGGGAAGACCAATGATAAAGTCCATGGTGATATTTTCCCATTTTTATATAGGTATGTGTAATAGTTGAATCATCACCTTAGAAATCTTCCTTTTATCCTTCATTTTCTGACATACCAGACACTTGGATATAAATTCCAAGATATTATTCTTTGTATTTTCCAAATAGTACTGATCTTAGAGATCTCATTACATCTTCAAGCCCCCTAGGTGGATGAAAAAGGTTGAGTTATGTGCTTTATTTAATAATTTTTTTATTTATCCTGATATTTTATGTTACACATATTCATGACCCAAATCTTAACACTTCTTCTTTATCATGTTTTTTACTTTGAGGATTTCAATTTTTTATGGATTAATATTATTATGAATTTCCACATAATCTCTTTGAGCATCCATTAACTTCTCTAGAAGGGATGGTTGATAAATCATTTGAAAAACAATGATGATTTTCCTTCCTTCATGATTCTCATGTCCAATATTTCCAAGTCTAAGAAGATTGAATCCTACTCAATTATCATATTTAATAAAGTCACTATATCATTTCTACGAAGAGAACATTCAGCTTTATTTTCTTTACTAAGATGACAATGCATTGATAAATCATATTCTTTGATCAGCTCTAGCCATCTTCATTGGCACATATTATGATCCTACTATTTGAATATATATTTTAGGATCTTATAGAACATATATATTACAATCATATCCCCACTGAGTAAAAATTTCCATATTTCTAATTAAATGATCACTACATCCAACTCCAAATGTTGTGTGGGATAGTTCTACTCATGAAATTTCATATTACTTGAGTTGTAAGATATCACTTTATCGTTTTTAATCACTACTAAAATTAATCATTTATTTGAAGTATTGATGCATACAAAAAAAGTTTCCCCACATGAGGGAAGTGTGAGGACTAATGTAGTGAAATGCCTCTTTTTTGACTCCTCTAATATTTTACTATTCACTCATCAAGATAAACATTAATCCCTTCCATTTTAACTTGGTTAGTGGGTTTGAAAATCATGAGAAGTTTCTCAAAAATCACTAGAAATACCCAACTAGTTCATGGAAAGTATGAATATCGGTTACAGACACTAGTCTTTGAGATTCACTAATTGACCTTATCTTAAAAGGGTTTACATATATCCCTCTTAAAATGATAATATTCCCCATGAATGAAACTTACTTCATAAAAACTCAAATTTACTTTTCTTTACATATAGATTCTCCTTTCACAAAGCCTTTATTATTACGACCCCACCTTTTCTTACCCTACTATTACATCATTATATAGATAAAATAAATAATAGCATTACACCATCAGGATCCAGAGGGTTCGAGTCTTGGGAAACTAGCCCCATATATACCATTTACAACATCACGAATAACCAATTATTTAATTCCTTCTCCTATAGCTTCTTATTGGAACTTGACCTCTCCTTAGTTCATGTAGTCACATAAGGATATACATAAAAAGGGTGTGAGATAAAATCCTTGTAAGAGGATATATAAGAAAAATATAGAATGGGGTTATCATAATCATAACATTATCGTCAAATCATGGGAGGAATCATTAATAAAAGACATAAAATGTGGCAATTCATAGAAATGAAACATCATGTATTAGTGGTAATCTACCAAAAAAGTTGTGAACAAAGCTAGCATCATTTCCTGGATAATTTCTCTTGAACTCATGAGATTCATCAATTTACCCATTGAATTGGACCGCTAAATAATTCCGAGCTAACCCATCGCATTCAAAAATTCACATTGCACTATATATTTCCTGATGCACCCATCACATCATAACATTTGCATTATCATACATGCCACATAGAACATATATCAATCATAACCATGTAATGTATTGGGTTTCAACTCATAATAATATATTCATAAAACATGTGTCCCCAAAAGAAATAGGGAATAACATACTTGATACAAGAACTATCAACCCTGAGCGAGAAGTAAAAGGTGTGTTCTTGAAAGAAGTGTTATTTTGGAAAACATTATTTTTGACATAAAATACATTGGATGTAACACCCTGAGATTTTATGAGAAGTATTCTTTTTAATTTATTTTATGTCCTGTGTTGTATACTACACCTAGATTATCTTGCGCAATACGCAACACTGTATTAGCGTGCAGTACATGCAACACTATTCTTGGATCGTGTTACACACAATTTCAAGTTCATTTGATAGAAGTTATTCTACCCAAAATTTAGTATATATATATATATTCAATGTATAAATGAAATATGGTTGCATTCTGTTTTATAAAAAAACAAAGGAATATTTAAGTACATGAAACCCTGACTTGGCATGCATTACACGCAATTGCGACCATCCTCAATAGCGTGTGTTTTACGCAATACCGAGTTTCACTAAACAACGAAATGTTATTAAAATATTATATAAACTAGCCATTATGAATAATAATACCCAGTTTTTGAAATTTTATAAATTTTATCTTTCAAAATAGACTTCATTTTTGGATTCATAATATTTAAATTAGACTCGGGTGAATTTTTGGTATTTTTCTAAAAACTTTCATTTTTTGATGAATAGTGAAAACACAGAGTTATTGGTAAAAACTGAATTTTTATTTAAATAATAATTTATTTTATTTAAATTTATTTTAGGTCAAAATAGATATTTAATACCTATATAAGTTCAATGTAATTAATTTTAGTCATTTTATAATAATTTTAGATATATACAATTTTTATTGAAATTTTTACTGTCTTTTACCCACCTCCTAGAAGAATTTTCAAATTTACATAAAAGTTAATTTTACTACTTCTATGAGTTGAATTTAGAAAATATGAAAGAAACTGTTAATATCAATGAGTAAAATGTGGTTCAATAAGATAAAAATAATTTTTGGTGAATAATATCCTTTTACCTTTATTTACCACGATTAAAAGTAAATAGGGTAATTGAGGTTAAAAATGATATTATTATTACCCTAACACATGTCCTAATTATATGTGGAAACCCATTGATGAGTTAATTTGGGTATCTGTTATGTTTCTGATGTTACTTTTTAAAATGATGTTTTATTATTCCTTTTTACGATGTGGGTTTCTATGAAAGAAACATTCAAGTAGAAAACCATTTATAACCCTGACGAATTTTGAGGGAGAAATTCATTTTAAGGGGGGTAGAATGTAACAACCCGAGATTTTATGAGAAGTATTCTTTTTAATTTATTTGATGTCTAGTGTTGTATGCTACACCAATATTATCTTGTGCTATACATAACACTATTCTTGGATCGTGTTACACACAATTTCAAGTTCGTTTGATAGAAGTTATTCTACGCAACATTGAGTGTGTGTATATATATATATATATTCAATGTATAAATGAAATATGGTTGGATTCTGTTATACGAAAAAACAAAGGAATCTTTCACTACACGCAACCCTGACTTGGCTTGCATTACACGCAATCACGACCTTCCTCAATAGCGTGTGTTATACACAATACCGAGTTTCACTAAACAATGATATGCTATTAAAATATTATATAAACTAGTCGTTATGAATAGTAATACCCACTTCTTGAAATTTTATAAAATTTATCTTTCAAAATGGACTTCATTTTTGGAATCATAATATCGAAATTATCCTAGGGTGAATTTTTGGTATTTTTCTGAAAACATTCAATTTTTTATGAATAGTGAAAATACTGAGTTATTGGTTAAAACAGACTTTTTATATAAATACTAATTTATTTTATTTAAATTTATTTTAGGTCAAAAAATATACATAATACCTATATAAGTTCAATGTAATTCATTGGAGTCATTTTATAATAAATTTAGATATATAAAATTTATATTGAACTTTTTACCGTCTTTTACCCACCTCCTCGGAGAATATGCAAATTTACATAAAACATAATTTTACCACTTTTGTGAGTTGAATTTATAAAATCCGAGAGACATGGTTAATATCAAAGAGTAAAATTTTGTTCAATTAGATAAAAATAATTTTTGGTGAATAATAACTTTTTACTTTTATTTACCACGGTTAAAAGTAAATAGGGTAATTAAGGGTAAAAATGATATTCTTATTACCGTAACACATGTACTAATTCTATTCTATAAGTATATTTCGACAAAAAAACCTCTGGAATAAAATATGAACCTCTTTGGTCCACTTGGATTAGATTAGGACACTTATTATTATTTTATTTAAAGAAGAGTTAAAATAGTTAAAATCAAAGTTAAATAACTAAAACATTTTTAATACAGGGTTACACATAAGATAAATTCAACAATAAATTCTCATTAGAAATATAATACTAATGAATACATAATGGGATTTTATTTATATTTTTTAGAGATCAAATAATTTTATTTATATATGACACAATGATGATGTAGTAATTACATTATTAATGAACTATTAACATAATTGATATTATAAATAACAAAATAAATATAATTTGAGACTTTTTATGAATTACACTAATTTTATAGATTAATATAACATATTTGGGTTATAGTATGTTTATTAACCATATAGTGTAATAATACAAGAAGACACGGTAAAAGTTAAATTATTTAACTTAGAGTTAAATCTAAATGATAAGGTTAAAATGGTTTCCTAAACATTTATAAAACCTATTGGTTGATAATATTTTGACCCTTACTCACCATATACTTGAAATAAGTCACTTTTAATCCATTATAAAGTGAACATTAATTTATTATAAAATAATATTTTATGTTTTTCCTAAGGTGCCCCTCACCCCTCTTATAAAAGGGAACTCCCCCTTCTCTCTAATTCACACCTCCAAAGCCATTTTTCATGGCCAAACCCTACCCAGATACCCTCTAAAATGTCCTAAATTCATCTTAGAGGCCTTCCTTTGGTTAGAAAGCTAACTTAAGGAGCTTTTTTGATCAAATCAAAAGGAAGAACTCGAAGAAGAGGTAAATATCTCACCACCTATTTCAAGTTCCTTTCTTGTTCCACTTCCTCCTTTTTTATTTCCATTATAAAATAATAACTATAGTATCTTATATATACTGTGATGTTATTAAAAAAAATTTACAACCATATTAGTAATTTTATCCATCCTATGAATGAAAAAGTCACCACACGTGCGTACGTACGGCTTACCGTCTCTCACATCATGGTGTAGTTTGTTATTCAAAAATTTCACCATTTGGATGGGTATAATAATGAGTATAAATGATATAAATGATAAATATAAAATTATTATTATTCTTTATATATATTATATACCATCAAATTATACGTGATTTTAATATCAAAATAATGATATTGTCGCTCATACGTACGTATGGACTATCGTCTCCACGAACGCGATGAGATTCATTTTACATGATTAACCATTATAAACTATATATAATAAATAATAATGAAATATATTACATAATACATATACTGTATTTATTTACATGTATGTTTCATTTACTTAATTCTATTCAATTCAATAAGGAAATGAAAACAGCGTTCATGCATACGTACGGCCTACCGTCTCCATAAACAGTGTATTTCATTCTGTTTATCGATCTATCCTATATATTAATACGATGAATATATATTATATATAAATCATGTTTACCATTCTGGAATTAAGTAAATCAAGATATAAGTAATAATATCAATAACAACAAGTCGAAACACATATGATAAATGAAACGATTTGACCCAAAACGCCGCGTTAACATGGAATTTAAAAAAGAATGGGTAATATAAGGTCATAAGTGAATCATATATGATATCATAAATATTATTATGGTTATGTTACAAGTTAATAATATGTTTAAACCCACATTACAGGAGAATTGGACACATATGGATGAAATTATACATAAGGTAAGTGATTATTTCGTCTCACTTTTATTTCTGTTAGACATATGCCTTACTCACCACCTATTTCATTTGTATTGTGTTTATGCTTCCCATAAAGGTTTTATGATTTTTATTATGAAGGATATGATACTCACATATGCATGTAATTTTCTTTATTTTATGACACATATTATTTCACCGATTATAAATGGTAAGGGATAATTTTAAAATCTTATTTTTATCCGAGATTGCTTATACGTAAATATTTACTAGGGTTATATTTTTTATCCATGTCCATTAAATGTTTTTCATAAAGTGTTTAATATTCATAGATGTATTTATAAAGTCATGTTTACCCCTATTTGACTTTAAATTTGTGTTATGGAATGAATCTTTCTTTTGATTACCATATGTGGTACTTTTTGACTTTTCCGTTAAAAGTACGAGGAAAATGTTTTTTTTAACTTATATGGCATGAATGGATGTTTACGGTTTCATAACGCCTTTCTTTCATGAATCTTACAATATAATATTTCAGGACTATTTAAAAAAAATCCCTTTCTTTTAAAATTGCATATCATTTTTTGAAAATAAAATGATTTTGAAGAAGAAAGGATATTTTCCTCAAGAATTCTTTTCAAGTGTTTTATCAAAACCATTTTCCATCTAAGATGACATTATTTTATATGTGTATGTTTCAAGTATAATATCTCTATTATTTACATGGTTTCACAGTTCTTGTGATGAAATGATATCCATTTAGTTTATATGGATTATGTTATGATGGGATGATGTTTATGAAACCCATTTTATTCTTTGGGTTATGATGAATGATTTATGTTTATGTTGTGGCACATGTAAGAATGATTTCATTATGAGATGGGTGAGACCTGTATATCCCTCCAATTCATTGGGTAAAGGTTTATATCTCATTAGATAGACATGTCTCTAATGACAAGTAAATCTGTTATAGTAATACAGGGATGGAATGGCAGGTAAACCCGATTCAGTAATGGACTTTGTCCACAATGATGGTCTTGGTAGCAATGCCTTGGCTACAATGGAAATCATATCATGTGATTAATGGTTTCCACAATTACTTGTTTTATTTCCATCATATTTGTATCAAGATTAATGTTACTTTATGATCTATGCCTTATGTACTGTAAATATTTATTTCATTACTCAGTATTTTGGTGTTTTATGTTCATGTTATTACGTTAAAATGTTTATGGATTGTTGTATGTTCTCCATGTTTACCCTTAATGAGCATTTGAGGTCAATTGTTTTATGCTTTCTTTTCACCAGTATATAAAGAAAGTTTTTAGGTAAGAAATAAAGGAAGATATTTATGGGATATGTTAAAGATCTTTCTCCTTGATTAGACGATTATTTTCTGAGTTTCCAAAGACACTAAACTATTACGGTCCTTGGCTGTCTGTTTTTGTTATATATAAATTATTCCACAAAAGCAATGTAATGTCCATGTACGTCAAGTTTGGGTCTCAAAATTAGCGAACATTTATATCTTATAATAGTAAATATAATGATTAAAAAATGATTTTTATGGAGTATCCATACAATAAATGGAGTGAATTTGGGAGAAACCGAAGAAAGAATATTGAGTTCGAGAATTTCCCCTTACCTTGTATCCAAACACTTTCTTCACCTTAAAGTCAAGTATACCCATGTTATATTAATTAATTAAAAATTACATGGCCTTTTATAAATTAATAACATCCATTAATTTTTTTATAGAGTTCATTTATGGGATTTTGGATTATTTATATAGTTTAAATTCATTAATTGGGAATGTTTGTTTTTAGGGTTTTATTGAACAATTCACTTGTATTTAAGAATGGAAGTTCATGTAGAAAAAGGATAAACATCCAGAAATTATATTTCATGTTATTAATGAAATTATAGTAGTTTAAATGATCTAAAAATAAATTTTCATATATACAATGAGGATGAATCATTAGTTAAGATTTAATGATGATCATTTGGGATAATTCAGGTGGTTTTTTAGTCCACAATGAAATTGTTTTGTTTAATCATTTAGTAATATGGAATAAGTTAGATATATAAAATTAAATAGGATATAAAAAATAAAAAATAATATTATTAAACCATAAAAATGGTTTCATGACTATATCTAAATTCAATAAAGGAAAAATAAAACATGTCGTTCTTATAGATGATTAATTAACACCTCACAAACAACGTTTTCTTTTCAAACATAAAAAGAAGAGGGGAAGGCGTTTAATGATATATTACCCCATTAGTATCCTAAAATTCCAGTATATTTATGATAAAAGAGTTACCTTATCATGTGGATTTTTATAGGTGGGGATAGATTAAGAAAAGAACTTGAAATTGAAAAGAAATTAGAGAAAATGAGGGAGAGAAATTACCTCATTAATCCACCTCTTGAGATCCTTCTTAAGGAACCATGGCTTGGTATTTTAATGAGACAATAATCTCCTGCACGTGGGGGAGGGGCTAGGGAAGATGTTTGGGTTGAGATAAGACAAGGTGTAAAACTTGAGGTGTGTGATAAAATGAGCATGTGAAGGGTGGTATTTATAGTGGATGGGAGATGGGTTTTCTCATTATTATATTCATTAATTATTAATTTCTCCACAACACAAATAATAGTGAGTCTTACATGAAAAATAATAGTAATAAATGCATGTATGCTCAAACCAATTGGGCTTACATCAGAATAACATCATATATGACATTATAATTAGTGTATTTAGCTTATTTTGTAAATTATAATATTTCACTATTCATAAAAAATCATGTATTTTAGAAAAATCCCAAAAATTCACCACTAATATTTTTTGACATGTATAATCAAAAAATGAAGTCCATTTTAAAAAATAATTTTCTAAATATGATTAATTTAATTATTAATTAAAATCATAATCTACTTGAAAAATGTAGATTTTAAAATTTAAATTGTTTTCGTAATGCCTTCAAAAATTACTTAAGTTCTTTTAAAATTATCTTAAAACCCAAAAGACATATTATTTTTAATTTATGAAATTTTCTTAGGGAAAATAAATTTTATTTTAAATTAATTAATTATAATTATTTATTAATGACTTACAAAAGTACCAATATTTTTACTATTGTCAAATTGTCACTTATAAGATGTCTAAATTTTACATAATCATTCATATATATGGTTACTATAATTTTGGACAATTTACTATTCATAAGGGTCATATCACTATTCATAATGGTAGGTTACTTTTCATAAGGGCATGTTACTATTCACTAAAAATTTTGTTTGTTCTATTAGACTCTAAAAATCACCCTCAACACAAACGTGTATCACAGATTTTTTAAATTCAAAACACCAAAGAGGGGAAAATTCTGTTTAATGGTCACATAATATTTAGTACCATTATATTTTGTTGTGATTGAAAAAGTGTTTATACTATAAGGAATAATTATAATAAGGGACTTCCATTGATTAAAAGCTGGGTCGTTACATTCTCTCCCCCTTATTATATTTGCCCATCGAATTTTTTTTACATACACAAGTGAGGGTACTTCCCCTTCATCACCTATTATAGTTCCTAAGTAGCTTTTTCAAACTTATGGTTCCACCACAACACCTTGAAAAATTGTATTTTCTTTTTTCATAGAACCTTATCTCTCTGGTCCAGAATCTTTATCAGCTGCTCCTCATAGGAGAGATCATCTTCCAGCTATACCACCTACGAGTTCCGTACATGTGATGGATTTGGTATGTAATTCCTCAAGAGTGATATTTGAAACACATCATTAACTTGATCCATATTCAATGGAAATGTAATCCAACTGGTCGTGGATCCTATGCGATTAAGGATCTCAAAGGGACCAATGTACCATGGGCTTAAAGTCCTTTTCTTTCCAAAACGTAGTACTCTCTTTTATGGTGATATTTTAATAAAGGATTTATCTCCAATTTCAAACTCCAAGTACCTTCAACGGCTGTCAGCATAGTTATTTTTCTGAATCTGAGAATATTTGATGTGTTTCTGGATGACTCGAACCTTCCTCGTATAATCTTTCACAAGATAGGGTCCAAGTAGTTTTCTTTCTCCAACCTCATCTCAATAGGTTGGAGTTCTACATAGGTTTCCTTAGAAATATTCATATGGATCCATATGAATACTAAAGTGGAAGCTATTGTTTTATGAGAACTCATCCAATGGGAAATGTTGATCCCATCCACCTTTGAATCCTAAAGAGAAGTCTCTTAACAAGTCTTCAAGAATCTGAATAGTCCTTTCATTTTGGACATCAGTTTGGGGGTGGTAGGTCATGCTGAAATTTAATTTAGTACCCAAATAATGTTAAATACTCCTCCATAATTTAGATATGAACCTTGGATCATGATCAAAGACAATCGAGGGTGGAACACCATGCAGTCTGACCACTTCCTTCACATATGTCTTTTTATGTTTTTCATGTGAGAGATCTTCTTGAATAGAGATAAAATGGGAAGTCATGGTGAGTCAGTCAACCACAACCCATATCACATTATTTCCCTTGGAAATCTTTGAGAGACCCATGAAAAAATCCATAGTGACATTTTTCCTTTTCGACATCGGTATAGGCAGTGGCTGCATCATCCCTTTGGACATTTTTTTCTCTTCTTTAACATTATAACATACTAAGTACCTTGAGATATATTTCGAAATCTCTTTGTTCATGTTGTCCAACCAGAAGAGTTCTTGGAGATCAGGATACATATTGTTACTACCAGGATGGATAGATAATGTTGAGATATGTTCATTATCCAATGGATCATTATTTATCTCGGGTGATGAAGGAAGAAAAATCCATGTTTCAAACTGAATCACACCATCATCGTCAATATGGAACTTTTTCTGCTTCCCTTCATTAACCGAATTAACCATCTCTTGTAACTCCATATCATCTAGTTGTGCCTCCTTAATATTCTATTTAATATATGGTTGGAAAATAATTTGGGTAATGTTTAATGTATCCCCAACCCTTATGATTTCCAAATCCATCCATTTCCTATCTAAGAAGATAGGGTCTTTCTCAATCCATAACATGGATAGAGTAGTAGGTTCTTTTCATCTTAGAGAATCAACGACATTGTTTGCCTTTCCAGGATGAGAGTGAATAGAGAAATTTTAGTCCTTGATTAGCTCTAACCATCTCCTTTGACTCATGTTGAGCTCCTTTTATGTGAATATATTCTTCACGCTATTGTGGTTAGTGTATACGTCACATTTCTCACCATAAAGGTTGTACTGGCAGATTTCCATGGAAAATATCACGGATGTCTGCTCTAGATCATGCGTTGTGTAGTTTTTATCATTGATGTTCGACTGCTGTGAGGAATATGAAGTCACATTATATTTTTTCATGAGTCCAAAACCCAATAATTTCGTTGAATTATCTCTATATATCACAAAAAATTCTTCATTTTTCGGTAATGTGAGTATAGGAGCAGTGGCCAGCCTTATCATTAGCTCTATGAAGATTCCCTCACATTATTCCATCCAGACATACTTCTATGCTTTCCTTGTTAACTTAGTTAGCAGGCTTGACAACCATGAGAAATTTCTCACAAAGTGTTAGTAGTTCCCAACTAATCTAAGAAAACTAGTGATTTTTGTGACACTAGAGGGCCAAGTCCATTCCTCAATTGCTTTTGTTTTAGAAGGACCCACAAAACTTCCCTCACTTGTGATCACATGTCCCAAGAACAAGACTTGATTCATCCAAAAGTCACACTTGATGAACATATCTTACAATTTATCCTTTATCAATGTCACCAACACAAGTCTTAGATATTATTCATGTTCCTCCTTTATCTTGAAGAAGAAGAGAATATCGGTGATAAAAACTATGAAAAATTTGTTGAGGTAATGTATAAAGACCCCTTTCATAAAATCCATAATGATTATAGGGGAATTAGTAAGTCCAGAGGGCATCACCCGAAACTCATAGTGCCTATACCTTGTACAAAAAGTAGTCTTATGAATTTCTTCCCACTTCAACTTAGGTTGATGATATCCAAAAGTAAGATCCACCATTGAGAATTATTGATATATTCTTAAATAATAGAAAAAGTCATCAATCCTTGGGAGAGGATTATTTTTCTTTAGGATGATCTTGTTGAGTTCTCGATAGTCGATACACAGCTGCATTTTTCTATCCTTCTTCTTCACAATGAGAACTGGTGCACCGCAAGGTGATGGACTAGTGCGTAAGAACCCCTTGTCCAGATGCTCTTATAGTTACTTCTTTAACTCCTCCAGTTTGATAGAATCTATTCTATAGGGACACTTTAAGATATGAGTAGATCTGGGTATGAGTTCAATTGATTAATCTACCTCACAATCCAGTGGAAGTCTAGATAACTCTTTGAGAAATACATCACTGTATTCCCTCATAATGAGAATTTCTGCAAGGTTGGCACTTTCATTTGACTCAATGATTTTGGAGAGGAACGATTCTTCATAGGGAATCAACACCCACACAGATGAAGGATTGTTCAAAGGAGATTCATTATCTTCCTTTCATTTGAATAAGAGCATGTTATTGTTTAGAATATGAAAAAATATTTCCTTTTACTGGAAGTTGAAATGCGCTCTTTATAACGAGTGTCAATCCATTCCCATTATAGCATCAAATTCTACTAAGGGAAGAATTACGAGATTCAATGGGAGAATATTCCCACATACTTAAATAGGAGAAGAGTAAAACACTTGGTTTTTAATGATTTCACCACTTGTTGTTTTTATATATATCTTTACTACATGGTTTTGTGGATTCAATTTTGTAGTTCTAGAAAACATGCAAGACATAAAGAATTGTACAGAACCAGAATCAAATAAGAATTTTTCCATTCATGAGTGACTAGGAATTGTACCTTGTAAAACATAATTATCTTGCTCCACTTCCATAGTTGTGATGGGAAAAGACTCCGTTTTTTCCTTTAGAATCGGTTGTTTCTGACACTGATTACTCTCAAGAACTCGTGGTTTAGTGCACAGGCTTGCATAGTGCCTTTTCTCCCTACAGTTATACCATTTGACCATGGGTAGTTCCCCCTTTCTTCCACCACATTCTCCTTCCTTCTCATTTCTTTTTGACACTCATGTGCATGGTGTCCTTTCCCACACTTGAAGCACTTCCATGTACCTTTGAGGTAATTCCCATGATTCAATTTCCCACATTTTTTGTAACACCCCATGCTTCCTTAGTATGTTTCATTTTGAATAATGCAATGGCGTGCATTGTACGCAACTTTGAAATTTTAACACACCATAACCAATCAAACTAGCCATTATGAATAGTAATACCTACTCTTTGAAATTTTATAAATTCTATCTCTCAAAATGGACTTCATTTTTGGATTCAGAATATCGAAATTAGCCTAGGGTGAAATTTTGGTACTTTTCGGATAACTTTCATATTTTGATGAATAGTGAAAATTAATAAATTTTAATTAAAAACAACGTTTTTAATCAAAATAATTAATAGTGATAAATTATGAATTTGAGTGGTTTTAAAGTATATTTAGAATATATTTTTACCATGTAATACAATGTGGGTCATTGAACCTAATTTCACATTTAAACCAGACATAAACAAGTGACAATCTTTTGATAGTTATTATCTCTAAAAAACACGCTTTTTGTTTTAACAACGGGAATTAATTTAAAATTAATTTCTGCCACTTCTGTGTTTTGAATTTGAAAAAATGTATTCCATATTTGGAATCAGGATGTTCAAATCGTGTAAATAGGTAACTTTTATTTTTAAACATTTTGGATAATTACTTCGGTAAATATTTTATTTACCATGCTTAAAGGGTAAATCCGGTAAACAAGGGTTAAAAAATAATATTATAATAATATTAATTACCCTAAAACGTGTCTTAACCCAATTGGTTGATACATGGTCGACCATGGGCATCTTTGGGTAGATTTTGGGACCCCGTGGATCCACTTGTAAGTGATAATGACACTTTATTTTAATTAAGTTAAAATAAATACAAAAATGACAGAAGCATATATCGTTTAACAAAACAATTGTTACAGAGGGTTATATATGTTGTATTTTAGATTATAAATATTAATTAGAAGGATAAAAAGATTTCCTACATAATGATATTTTATTTATAATTTTTAGACCTTAAATAATTTAATTTATTTATGACACAGTGATGATGAATTAATTACTTTAATAGTGAAAAATTAAAATAATTGATATTATAAATACCCAAATAAATATAATATGAAACTTTTAATGCATTAAAATACTTTTATAGGATAATATGATATATTAGGATTTATTTAATTTACTTTGTTCGAAGTAATCAATCTGTTATGAGTTTCACAAAAATAAACTATTGAATAGTGTCAAAATTGACATAAAAGAGTTCTTAAAACAAATATTATATTAGTAATTGATATTAAATTCCTAAAAATCTAAGGTTCAGCCAAGAGACTTATATCATGATAGGTTCATCATTAATGGACCACTTGGGGGTCGCGTGGATTTATATAGTAAGTTTATTAACCATATAATATAAAAATACAAGGAGACATTGTAAAAGTGAAACTAATTAACTAAGAGTTAATACTTAAAGATAAGGTTAATATAATGACCCAAACCTGTCTAAATTCTATTGGTTGAGTTTTTTTCGACCCATAATCACCTTAAAATTTAAATAATAAGCTTTGTAGCCATTATAAACCGAATATGAATTTATTATAAATTAATATTTCTAGCTTTTCCAAAGGTTCCCGTCACCCTTCTTATAAAAGGGCACTCCTCCTTCTCATTTATTCACACCTTCAAAGCCCTTTGGGTCGGCAAACACCTGCCCAAATACTATCTAAACTTCCCTAAATACAACCTAGAGGCCTTATTTTGATCATAAATCCAACCTAAGTAGCCCTTTGGATCAAATCAAAAGGAAGAACCCGAAGAAGAGGTAATGTTTTCACCACCCCTTTTCAAGTTCCTTTCTTCTTCCACTTCCTCTTTCTTTGTTATTACCATTATAAAATAATAAATCCAGTATCATATATATAATTTTATTTTATTATAAAATTGGTACAACCATATTCAGTATTCTATCCATCCTTTGAATAACATGTCACCATACGTGCGTACGTACGGCTTACCGTCTCCACGTCGTGGTGTAATTGTTATTCAATATATTATTATTTGGATGGGTATAATAATAATGTGTAACTCATTTAAATAATAAATTTAACATGATAATGATTATTTATATATGATATAACATCCTATTATATATTATTTTAATATCAAAATAATGATATTGTCGCTCGTGTGTATGTACGGACTACCGTCTCCACGAACGCGATGAGATTCATTCTCCATCATATCCATTCAAGTATAATTATAATTTGATGATTTAAAAATAGTATCTAAGGACTTGATATCATTATTGATATGAATAATATACATCCCATTAAAAACGAATATGGCTCACATAACAAAAAATTTAAAGTAAAATGAACCCATTAACACCCAAAATGACGATAATTCTAAGATATTATTAACAAATCAATGATAAAAGATTATATATGATATCATATTAAAGTAAATGATTCTTGTATAATTCAATAAAAATTATTTCACCATTATACATGAGGTAAACCTACTGTCGACCAAGGAAAAAGTACAAAGTAAGGGATTTTCTTATCTCACTTTCAATTTTGTGAGATTTCCAATGTTCACCACTAAATTATTGAAAGTGGTGTATTGTGTACTGACATTTGATATATATTATTATGATTCTCATTATATTCATGTTATTCTGTAAATAATTTGGTGGTTATTAACTTTTGGCCATAGGACTCAGTTGATTAATGTGGTCTGGGATTTCTTAACTCACTCTTAATTTCATGAGAATTCCATTGTTCACCACTTAATTATTGCATGTGGTGTATGTGTACTGCCCATGATTGTATTCATTGTGAAACATACTTTAATTTATGGGTATTTACATTATCATGGTATGATCCTTCTTTCATGGGTGTATGTTTCGTAAGTTACCTAATCGATAAGGGAATTTGAGATTTCAATTTCTACTCATTTGGCTTTACGCATATTTCATTGATTATATTACCCCAAGATTATGTGTGGAATCACTATTCATTTGATTATGTCATAATTTCCACTCCCCTTCCTGTGTATATACTTTTGATAGACATAATCACTCCATTGATAATTCTCAAGTCATTGATATGAATTTGATAACAGTAATTTTAACTCATTCTCCATTTGTTGTGTTAAACATCCAATTCGTTGGTGTTGTTTTTAAAAGAATATGTGTGAATGTCCTTTGATTGTTTTAATCTTAATATCCAATCATATTTAGTGTATTTATATTTGTCACACATAATTATGTCATTGATTTATCCTTAACCTAAGGATACAGCCTTTATGAGAGATTTCATCTCAATTTACATTCCATTGAGACTTCTTTGATGATATACACCAAATCACATTTATGTGGTGTATATAATGTACTTTGACATAGTATATCATTAATCCCTTTATTATCATGATATTAAAAAGTTTTGATTACCTCAATTATTTGTATTCAAGTGTCTCTCTTTTGGTTAGAATCTCTAACTAAAATACCATTTTTAAATGTTTTAAAGACTTATTCATCGAAATCTTTCTCATTCATGTCCATGTTTTAAAAATGGTTTTAAGGATTTATTTATATGGACATTAAAGTTTAGAAATTAAAACTCCTTTTAAAAAAGCTTCAAAGTGGTATGGGATACTTTGATTCAAAAATCTATTTTTAAATGGATTCTTGACAAATAGTGTGACTTTAAAATGATTTCAAGAAAAAGGGGGATATTTCTCTCAAATAGTTTTGATGATTCTTTTCATATATGTCAACATCCTTCATTATTCCTGATTGAGGTTAATGTGATACAATACAATCTTCCATATTGTATCGAATGAGTTATGTTTGACTTTGGATGTGCTATTTTTATACTATTCATGGTTTGTGGTTAATGTATTGACATTTCGTATGCTAGTTTTAATACGAATGTTTATGTTATATTTAAACCTATTCATATTAGGAATGCATTGGACTTAATAAGTGATGGGTGGAGCCCGCTATAGCTCCTCGATGCATCAGTAGGTCTCATGAGACAAACTAGTGTCTTGGCACAAGGCCTTGGCAAAATCTTATTTGTAGTCTTGGCACGAGGCCTTGGCTATGTGGTTATGATAGTCTGGCATTATTCATTCAATCATTATGAAAGTGGTTATTGATATTGCATGTGATCATTTGACTAGTTGAATATCCATGTGAGTAAGTAAATGACATTATTTCATTTTACCTTTTCCATTTTATGCTTAAGTTCAAGTTTAAAAAGCTTTTGTTTTAATTATAAACTGCCTTAAGTGTTTATGCTTATCTATGAAAGATTCTTCTATAATGTTATCCTTACTGAGCATCTGAGCTCACCCCTTTCAATGTTTTATTTTTCTCAGGATTATGAAGAAGTAATTTAGGAATGACCTACAGGGACCGTATGAGGGGATTTGAAGACAAGATGTTTTTTTAATGATGTAATGTAAAAATTTATGGATATATCTAGTTATTCCAAGGATACTAAACTAATTGGTCATTCGAGACTTGATCTTTCTCGTGATCATGCCAATGTTAAGTAATAAGGCACCGACTCCAGGTAACTAGGGTCGGGGCGTTACATTTTTGGCATGTGGGTCGTGGAGTTTTCTTCCCGCCTTTATCATTAGATCCCCCATCTTGAAACTCCATATTTTTTTACTTATCACTATTTCCATGAGATCAATCTATAAAATCTATCTCCACTTTGAGAGCTCATCAAAAAACTTCTTCATAACTTTCAATGTTTCTAATTACAAGAGCCATTCAAAGGTGTGGGTTCGATCTGCTAAAAAATCAATAAAATTTCCTTTCATTGATGATAACAAAACACTAAGTGTACCTTGAAGGCCTTGTGAAGATCACCTAGAAGGTTGTGACAAACTATTCTCCCTTTTACTTGAGATTTATGAATTATCTCTCTATATTCTTATGAAGAGTTCATGGGAAATAGTTGTTATGAAACAAGATCTTAAAGTCTTAAAATTCCATCTCTTCAATTTTATGTCTTTGCTTGGTGTTCTTAATCAGAGGCCACCATTGATTGGTATCTCTATCGAGACAATAAATATATAGATTCACCTTCTACGTCTCATAACGGTGTATCACATAAAAGATATTCTCTATGGAGTTGACCCATTTTTCCAAAACTAGTGGATCAGAAGATCCACTAAATGTCGGCGGTCGTTTCCACATAAAATATTCGATAGCCTATTTATCCCTCTTTGGTGAAAGAGGTTGTTCCCTATTATTCTGGTTATCTTTCACAACCTAATAAAGTTTGTTAAGAATCTCCATAATGTTTTGAACTCCACCTCCTAAAGAATTGGGATGTCATTTGGGCAGTCATCTCATTGTCCCTCGCACAAGTTTTTGGCCTGGTTTATCATGGTTCCAACCATTTTCTAAAATAGAAAAGGTTAGAAAAAATCATAAGTCAACTATCCATGAATAAAATATCCATTTGTATGTTTTTTACTAAAATCATAAATTACAGGATCCCTATATAAAGCTTCTTGTGTGCATATTTGTACTTAGTCTCTTGCTAGAGGTTTTCTCTACAGTTCACTAATCATAATTCCCAAATTAACTAAACATTACCTCTGATAACAACTGTAGTGAAACTATCCTTTCTTACATTACTATTACATACTTATTAAAATAAATAACATAATATTATTACGCCCTAAGGATCTAGATGTTTAGTGTCTTGGGAATACTGTGACCTAACACAACATTTACAACATCAAGCATAATCATTTATTTAATTCCTTCTTCTCTAGCACCTTATTGGCACTTGACCTCACAATAGTACATGTAGTCACCTAAGGATATACATAAATAGGGGGTGTGATAAAATCCTAATAAGAGGATAGATAATAAGAATATATCATGGTGTGCGAATAATCATAACATCATCATCAAAATCATGGGAGGAAACATTAATAAAAGACTTGAAATTTGTAAATACATAAAAATAAAACATCACGTCTTAGTTGTCATATACCACACATAATTGTGAAAAAATCTATAATCATGTTCAAACATCATTTAACATTAACTCATGAGGTTCATCACTTACCCAATTCATTGGATCATTGTATAATTCTAGGTGCACCCATCACATTCAAACATTCATATTGCACTACATTTTTCTGGGTGCACCCATCACATCAAAACATTTTCATCATCATTCATGCCACATAGAACATATATCAATAATAATCTTGGAAATTAACGGGTTTAACCTCATAAGAAAACATTCCTAAACCTTGGTTTCTCAAAAGAATGAGGGAATGACATTCTTTATACAAGAACCATCAACCTTGAGTGAGAAGTAAAAGTTGTGTTCCTGATAGAAGAGTTATTTTGGAAAAAATTGTGTTTGACATAAAATCATGTGGTGAACATGTAAATCTCAGAATTGGTAAGATAATGATGAAAAAATTATTTTTAAGGAGTAACCATACCAAAAATGGAGTGAAAGTGGGAAACCTGATGAAAGAAAGTAGAGTTTGACAATTTCCTCTTACCTTGTATTTGAATGCTTTATTCACCTTAAAGACATGTATAACCACATTATATTCATTAATTAACAATTACATGACATTTTATAAATTTTTAATATTCATTAAGGTTTTATTAAGTTCATTTATGGTATTTTGGATGAGTTATATAGTTTAAATTCATTTTTAGGAATATTCATTTTTATGGTTTTTCTGAACGGTTCACCTGTATTTATGAATTGAAGTTCATGTAGAACGTGGATATAAGAATTTCAGAATGATTCACCTGTATTTTTCAACAGGTAAAATTAAAAAATTATGTCTATTTTTCAAAAATAGTTTACTAAATATGATTATTTTAATTTTTAATTAAAATCATAATCTACTTGTAAAATATAGATTTTAATATTAAAACTAATTCCATAATTCTTTCAAAAATAATGTAAGTTATTTTAAAATTATCATAAAACCAAAATGAAATATAATTGTTATTTTATGAATTTTGTTTAGGAAAAAATACATTTTCTTTTAAATTCATAAATTAATTAAAAATAATTAATTATTTATGACTTACAAAAATACCAATATTTTTACTATGGTCAAATTGTAACTTATAAAATGCCTAAATTTAACATAATTATTCATGGGTAAAGTTACTATTATTTTGGAAAGGTTACTATTTATAAGGGTTATATTACTATTCATTAGGGAAAGTTTCTATTCACCACAAATTATGTTTATTCTATTAGACTCTAAAAATCACCCTGAACTTAACTGTGTATCTCATATTTTTGAAATTCAAAACAAACAAGTTGAGAAAATTATGTTTAATGGTCACATAGTATTTAGAACCATGATATTTAATTTTTATTCCCAAAGTGATTAGATTATAAGACCTAATTATAAGAAGGGAATTCCATTGATAAAATGTTGGGTTGTTACATTTATCACCATATTGAAACAATTCTCCTTTATTTTAAAGTAAATCAGAATATTATCTATAAAAACTAAAATTAATGTGTTGACGTAATTTATAAATATATTATTCATTATGTTCATAAATATTGTTTTGAGAATTACTGAGTCTGAAATCCATCACTGTAAACTTATAGTGTTCATGCCTTGTTCGAAAGGCAGTTTTAGAAATATCTTTATTCTTCAACCTTAATTGGTGACATCCTGACTAAAGGTCCATCATAGAGAAATAATGGGAACCACTTAGTTGATTAGGAAATTCTTATATCCATATGAGGGGATATGTTTTCTTCACTGTGATATTTTTGAGTTCACCAAAAGAAATAGAAAGGTGTATTAATCTTTCATTCTTTAAGAAAATGAGGACCAATGTACCTTATCATGAAGCAATGTGCATATAAAACCCTTTTGAGATTATATTATAACAGATTCTTTAGATCTTCCAACTAAAAGATGTCCATTAGGTGTGGAGTCTTGGATTTGGGAGGATATCTAGGTTTAATTTAAATTGAGAACTCAGCCTCTCGTTTTGAAGAATGACAAATAAACACTTTAGGAGAAAACATCAGTATAGTCCCTCACAATGGGCACGTATTTATAAATTATTGTTTCCTTTGTCACAATATTTGTGGAAATATATTCCTGAACATAAAGAAATACTATCCATGATTGAATTGAATATTCTTGAGAATATTCATCCTCATCCTAACACTTATAAATAATCAGAGAATGGAATGGGATGTAGGGAGCGATATACCTTTCTCAATAGTTTATGTTAGATTTATATAAAGATATAAAATCCATTCCCAATATTTAATGAAACTATACTAAATTATGTAAGATCATATTAGATGGAATATTAACTCTATAAATATTGATTGGGAAGGATTTATATACTTTTGATAAAACCATTTCTCTGTTATATATCTAAATCCCTATGATTTTTAGTTGTGTTTTAATTGTTCTACTAAAATTTAATGATATGAAATAATTTTTAGAACTAGAATAAAATATTATGTTCATTATTTCTGAATTAATAACTTACATAGCCATAACCACATCATTTTCAGGATCCTTGTTATTACTAGTGATATCATATTCACTTCCTTACTCTCTAGGCCTCTGAGGATGTTGTCATTGATTTTCTATGAAAATCCATGACATAAAGAATTTATTTGTATAAGGCCCATGTTCCTTATAGTTAAAATACTACACCATAGTCTGAGTGTTGCCTTCAACCATTTTTTCGACTTCTAAATTAGTGGGTTTACTTATTTTCTTCTAACACTAGTTAGACTATTTCCCATATTTTCTAAATTTGAAAAATATCTGTTTCACATCAGATAGATTCCAATATGATTCTTCCCACCCTTTTAAAAAGTGGGATTTTGGGGTTTCTTTCATCCTTGAGATTTATCTCATGATACTCATAAACAAAACTATATTTTATCATTTTTTCTCTAGTAACACAAGATCATTGAGAGTCACCAATATCCATCTCAATCTTGAGGGTAAAATAAAAACTCTATTCATAGTTTTCAAAGCCTTAAATCTCTAATTATTTTCATATACTTGACTTGAACCCACCATAGAAATTATCCAACATACATTCAGTATTGATGAAAAACTGGTGGTGTACTGTTCACGCCTTTTCAAATTTTCCTTATATTGCCTAATAGACTCACAATAACATTTCTTACAACTGAGAAAATCCATCGCAATTTTATGATGGAGAGTTTTGGGAAACTATTTGTTGAAAAATAGTTTCTTTATGTCTTCCCATTCCATGGAATAAATATCATTTTTGGAATTTTTGTCATTAATCAATGTTATTAATTAATCAGATTCTCCATTAATATGATAAATTGAAAAACTGAATTTTTCGATATTTAATCATTTGTGTACAGATACTATCTTATCAAGATAATTAATACATTTTTCCAGGATGATGGGATCATTATATTCACTAAAGGTGGGAGGATCTTGTTGCATAAAATACTAGACTATAACATGATCATTATTAGGTGGAGAAGTTCATTCTGCATGAATAATGTTATTATTAATAACTTGAGCTAGTTGAACAAGTATGTCCACAAATTTCTTAGATCCCACTCTCATAAGGTTTGGAAAATAATTTGTATAATTATCACATTTCCTATTATGTTTTCTGTTAGAACAATTTCTCCTATCTAAATCCACTAACTAAAAAGAAAAAAATACAAGATGGGGATAGATTAAAAAATAAAATTGAAACTTATAAACATAGAAGGAATAACTTATAAATTATAAGTATTTATTGACATATGATTCACTAGGTTTCTAATTAGTTTATCAATGTTAATATTTTTTATGAGGTTTTCGAACCTCAATTTTTTTTTTCAATTCCATCATAATGGTTCATAATAATTATTGTGAATTTATATGTAATATCCCTCAGTAGTGTCAAACTACAAGTGAATCAAGGCCCATTTTTATTCACTTGGTGATGTTAGAGTCTAAAACAATGATCAATTATCAAGGTTATTACTTAAAGGCACTACTGTGTCAGAGCTACATCCACCTCTAATATCAAGAAAGGGATATATTTATTTTGAAACCACTAGCTCCATACTTTACCAAACTTTAGGGATAATTTCATATGATTAGTCTTATCCCTGAGGGTTTTAATATATTTTCTCTAATTATAATCCCAAAAAATAACTATACCTATATCTACTACCAATTATTGTGACCCATTCGTTTTATATGTGTTATTACATGTTTTTAAATAAAAAAATAAAATTAGTACAAACATAATGATCATGATTCCTAGTGTATTTAGATGAATAAGTTCATAATAGATTAAAAGAAAAGAAAAACATGACATCTTTATTCTATTCTCCCTAAGAAGATCCTAAAATAATTATATCTCCTAAAACTACATTGGAAAACCTAGGGAATACAAAAATTAAAGGGGTGTTCTTAAAATCTTATTAAGGAAATAAACATGATATGGAAGCATAACTTGTGAGTCAAAAGTGTAACATGAAATCATAAAAGAAAAGGCTCAAGAGTAATCACATGGGAGTACAACATAGATAACATGCTATCATAAGATCATTAAAATATAATAAATTTGGAAAACAATATGTAGAATTACATAAACAATATTCAAGGCTATTTTCCTTGATAATATCACATGGTGTAAAATTCATATAATAAAATAGGTTTACTACTTGATGCCATACATAATGTATAATGAAACTAATTTTTTTCCAATGAATTATAGAACTATATGTGTGTAACCAACATAACATGTTCATTATTATATATTCCCTAAAAATGAAATCTATCATAACGAATAAACACAAGAATTTCCCATGTAATGAAAATGGGTTTCATAATATTGCATTAAATCAGAAACAAAGTAAATTTCATAATGAAATAATTTGAGAGATGATAAGAAGGAATGTATTACCCATTAAAAGGAGGGGAGAAAAAGATAGGTATATATTTGAGAGAAATATATATAAAATTTATAATCATTCCATAAGTTTATTGATAGATATAAAAAGTGAGTTATAGAAAGAGAATGTTCATAACCAGAAGAAAAGTGTTGTTTACAGTGATTCCTGACCTCAATATTGATTTGTCACATGAGTTATTTATCATCCTAAATAATAAAGTTATGTTATTTTTTTTAATTTCTTAAGATCCTTTCTAATGTTTATTATTAGATTTATATTTTAGTTTTATTCTATATTAAATTGCATAATAATTTAGGTTCAAGTTGGGCATTTTGATGATGTTCGACTCACATGTGTAAAATCACATTTGAAACAAGAATATGGAAAAATAGTCTATTTATTTATTGAATAAATTATAATAATAATGAAATAATTAACATTTTTATAAACAAAATTCTACTTTTAAAACCAACTGTAAAATATGGTTATGAAAAATGAACTATGTCACGATCTTGTAGTCGGAGGACCTAAGTATGCATAAGTAACATTTTCCATTTTTCAGTGATCGTGACAAAAATAAGGTAAGTGATATTTTATATTTATTTATTATAATTATATCATAGTTATAATATTAGTTTTTTAATTATACTTACATATACTATCTATGTGACATTGTAATAAAAAATGAACCACAATGCTTTGCAAGGTGGTAGTCCGCCATGCACATAAACAGTGTTATCATTCTTCAATGGATGGTAAGGTAAGAAGGTATATGACATATGGATTTTAAAAAATTATTAATATTTCAATAATATCATATATAAAAATTCCATATTTCATTATGAACAATTGTGAGAGGCGATTATTGAAAACGGATTTAATCAGTTCCCAAGGCGATAGTTCGTTTTACACACGCACGATAGTTTCATATAACATTTGATGGAAGTGGAGATGGACATCGGTTAAGCCATTTTTTGGTAAAATATTAGTATATGGTATATATTTAAGTTATTATATCAACATGATTAAGTTTTATTTGAAATATTATGGTGAGTAATTATAACAAAGATTCTTGGTTAAGAGTGATATCACTTATTCTAACCGCCACTTTAGGTTTATATCTGAAGCCTCCATAGATTGGATTTTGGATCAAACCCAAGAATATAGGATGAAAGTAAGGAATTAAAGAATTTATTTGAGTAGGTAATATCCAAAATATGAGGATTTTAAACTATATTAATGAGAATATATGAGGTTCCCTTTTTATAAGTGTGAGGGAGTGACACTTATGTAAATACAAAAAGGTATTCAATAATTGTAAGTCACTCGCAAGAAAAGTGCCTAAAAAATAATTTATTTGAGGGTTTATAGGATATATAAATATATCATCCAATAAAAAATCTTTTTTCTAAAATTTTATTCTGTTTACCTATAAGGTTACTCTATTTTACCATTTTTTTCCTTTTCACAAAGGTTACTATTTTTTTCGAGTTTTACTAATATTTATGACTAAATATTAAGTTGATGTTCTTAAATAAAATTAATTACGTAGATTAAATACATTATATACATTTTATGAAACTATAATCATTTAATTTTAAGAAATAAATTTAAAATTATTCCCACAAAACATGTCAAATTGTTTTTGGAAGAATATCATATTTCATGAAATAAACGATCTGGTATTAACTCTATGAATTGAAATCCATATAAAAATATTTAAAATATATGAATTATATAAAATCATTCCATACTAGAGGTTAGTTTAATTAATTAAAATGGGTTGACTTTATACACTAAAAAATATAGTTTTAAGAAAATTATCTTCTATGAATAAAATTAAAGTCATACTTAAATCATGAAAATTGAAGATTAAAAATAAAAAAATTATATTATTGAAAACAAAATAGTTCATATATAACATTATGGAAAAATCCTAAAAATCATTTAACTTTTAAATTAATTTATTTAGTTAAAATAAATGACAGTATTTGAAAAAGCGATAATTTTCACTATTCACTAAAAAATAAAACATTTCAAGAAAATTCAAAAAATTTCCCCTAAGTTAATTATGATATTATAATTTTAAAAATTATTTCCACTTTATAAAATAAAGTTTCAAAAAGTTCCATAAATAAATTATAATATTATCTCACAAAAATAAATAAAAAACATTTTAATGAAAATATATTCTTGAAGAATAAAATCTTATCACTAAAACACTATATTTTTAGTTCCAAAGAATTTATCAATAAATTCATATCAATTGGGCTATATAAATATTATATAAATTATTTAATCTTAGTAATTCCCACTAATTTAATGTTTATTTTATAGTGGTCATACTTGAATAATAACTCTTCATTTAGGATTGGGGTTGTTTGTCATATGTGTTATCAAAAGTATTTTTATTTTTTTAAATAATTTGGTTGTTACATGAACTCTTGTATATTTTTTCAACATAGAAATACCACCACTACCACTATGCTACTATATTTGGGGTGTTACAATGTAACTATAATTTTAAATAGGATGCCCATATTACAGACCTCATACCCATCTTTGATCATGTTGTGGGATTCACGTTTACCAAGGAAATGTTCAATGATCTATATTAGAGCTGTGTCATCCCATGGATGAAAATTATCATGAAATGTTATTGGATTTATTACATTATGTTGAGCCCTTGGTCGAGGTTCTGTATGGGTGAAAACCTCATTTAGATATTCCATGTGGTTATGTGTTACTCAACGAAGATTTTATGAATGATCATTCAAATTTTCTTCCACTTACTACTGTAGAATAGCCACAACATTTTCATATTACTCCTGGAACATCTCTTATTTAGTATAAAAATATTTCATTTTTAGTAGTCATGACAAATGATATGTTTACAGTGGTTTATGACACTTCAACATGTTATTTTGCTACACACTTTCATAAAAAATTACGCTATAGTAATACTTGAATATTGGATAGTATTTGATTCTATATTTTTCCTCGATGGTAATATTACTATTAAAAAATTAAAATATTATTTCAATTTAGGAGAAGGTTTTATCCTGCATCTTTCTTTATCACTTGTTTGAGATTATTCCAATCTAAATTTATCGTCCTTTCATCTAGGATATGGTACAAGTGAGGAAACATCATATCCACCTACTATCAGATAGGATAATGTAGAAGTAGTTATAATAGATTGTATGTGGGTGGATCATACACCAAATAACACATATGTATAGATAAACCAAAGGTGTACAATTTATATTTCAAGCAACTGAATATAGGAGATCCTAACAAAGCTATAGAGACAGATGTGATACTTTTTATACAACTCTTAAATATGGAAGTAAAATCTATATTATATGTTTGTTGCGTTTCAAAATGTACATTATTTAAAAAAAATTAAAATTAATAAATATAATTAAAAATTGGAAATATAATTATTAATAATAGCATTATAAGTAATATCATTAATAATTAATAATATAAATAATTGTTGATTTAGTCATTAATTAAGATAATTAATAATTATTTATATATTAGATTTATTAACAAATAAATAAAAATTCCTATAAATATGAAGAATAATTAATACTTACCCATAATAATTAACAACATTATTAATTGTAAATAGATATAATCTATCATGTAATTTATAATTTAATTTACAAAAATAATTACTAATTATGGTAGATAATATAATTTATATTGGAATATATTATAAAATGTTTATCCAGTAAGTGATATCATAGAATGGAAAAAAAATGGATTGAATTGAGAAGTTTATTAAATTTTAAAGACTATATCAGAGTTTAAATAAAAATGAAATGGAAAATAGAAATATCAACACAAGGTATTCGTTATAGTACATTATAAAAAAGAGACCATACAACTGGTCTTCACTTATATCTCCCCTTGAGGAAAATAGATCCCACTAATAAACTATCTTTTTAGGGGCGTGAAGTCTAAATAAAAAACATTCTTTTCTAGTAGAGGCTCAACCAATACAACACTTGGCTTTTAAAGAGGAGTCATAGGTGATTTCAATTTAATTTTTTTAAGGTGGATCCCCAACCTAATGACCCTGACCTTTTCACCCTAGATGTAGAAACCAACATACCTTTTAAAGTTTAGTTAAATTTGAAATATCCTTTTTTGAATACAAAATCATAAAGAAACAATAACGCACAAAAAACATATAATAAAATAAATCAACATAGAATCTTAATTAAACAATGAATCAATAAATATCAAGGAACATGTATCTTTTATATCCTTAGATGTGTGGAATATAATGATTGAGTCTAACCAAATGGACCCACGTAGTAAGTAGAATGTTCACATGTATAGTCACATGATTCCCATCTTTGTATATTTCACTGATTCTGTGAAGCTTAATTTTTATAATTTCACTATTCCTAAAAACCATAAAAAAATATTATATCATTTCTTGTTTTCCTAATAAAACAATCAAGAAATTATTTTTAAAATAAAAATACTTCAGAGTTATTTAACTCTGCATCCAGAAACAAAATAATCATTAGATGATTTCTTATAAGGTGTTCTATTATTTAATATCTATTTAATGAGCCACAGATACTAATTTAATATCATTAAAAATTAATCCTTTATTACTATAAGATAAATTCATAGTTATAAATATATAGAAAAACATTTTTTAATAAATAAATAATGAAAAATGAAAAAAAATTTAATTCAAAATAAAACTATTTAAGTATATTATATCCTATAATATATTCAATTTCTGTAAGATATACATTTTGCAGAATATATACTAAATTCATAAAATACCAAAAATTTCATAAGATGTCTATATTTATAAGATATAAAATATTTTTCATATGATACTTATAGCTTTATAAGATAATCAAAATACCTTACGACACATTTCTTCATAAAATATAAAAACTTGGGCAAGATATCTATGCAACATATATCAATAGTTTAAGTATGATATTTAACACAGAGTCTTTATACATAATATTTTAAGATGAATACATATGAAGATATCCTTTGTGCTAAAAAACTCAATATGTAAGATGTTTAACTTGGAAAGTTTTCACATATTTCAGGCGTAATATAATTATCTTGTATGTAATAAGTTTAGTTAATATGTAAGGTGTTTACTTAGAATATTATAAGACATACTTATAACATTTTAATAAACATAGTACTTAAGAATTATAATTGGAAAATAATATATATGTAGGAATTTATATATAATTAAATTCTAAAACATAGAATATGAAAGAAGATATGTTCATAAGTAAGAATTTATATTTAGTGTAATTTTGAAACATGAAATGCATAAGAATATGAGTTCATATGAAAGAAGTTACAATTATTCATATATTTCATTTTTTTAATATAAAAAAACTAGCATACAATAAATAATAATAATAATAAAATGATTATTAATAAAGAAAATAAATAATTCATCATAACCCAAGGAATAAATGGGTTTCTTTAAACATCATTCCACCATAACATAATGCATGTAAAGAAAATGGATTTAATAAATAGCATTCCATCATAAACATGATCAAAACATAGTAACAACAGGTATAGTGTACTTAAAATATATCCCTATTACATAATTCCATATTAGATGTAAAATAATTATGACAGAGAACTTTAAATTAATTATTGTGGAAAATATCCATTCTTCTTCAAAAAATTTTTATTTTTTCATAATATGCCTTGAAATTTGAAGAGAAACCAAAATATTTGAAAATAAACATGAAATCCTGTAAAGTAATATTCATATAAATATGGAGTTATGAAATAATGAAAATAATTTCAGTCTGTATAAGTTAAAATAAAACTTTCTTCTCTTACATTTTTCAGAAAATCAAAATTTACCTCGTATTGAAAATGACAAAAGATTAGTTTCATACTGCTTAATAAAAACTCACCAATAGGTAAAATTAACTTTAAAAAATTATTGAAGGACTGAAATAATATTTTGGAATAAAAATCTATGAAACATGGACATGGAAGACTATTATACTTAATTATATAGTTACGTATAAACAATCTTGGATAATTATGAGATTGCAAGCATATCCCTTACCTTAGGTCTGATATCCTTTGTAAGTATCTTAACCTCCTATATAATTATTTAAATAATTTCATTCAATAATTATAGAATCATATTAATTTTTCTTATATAGTATGTGATAATAATATCATCCTTTTGTTAATAACATTTAATTATTAGTCATTATTCATGTATTAACTACATTATTTTCTAAGGTATGTTTTGTCGAATACGATGATATTATAATTCTTAAGTCATATTTATATCATTAAAAAATTATATTAATATAATATATACAATATTTAATCAATTTTTACATTAATATAATAATTATGTAATGTTTATCATGTAGAATGAATCACATCTTGTCATGGAGGCGGTAGGCGGTATGTAGGGATGTGCAACGATATCATTCCCATAATTTTGAAATGGTGTGGAAATGGATGGTTTATATTTTTTTCTAGAATCCATTTAAATTTATAGTAATCACATATAGTTTTTATTTATATCATTGTTCCCATACTTGTAATGTGGTGGGGAAAAGCATATTAAATCCCAGTGTGGAGACGGTAAGCCATATATAATCACCTGTGGTGCTTTCATTTATCATAGGATGGATAGAAGATGTAATACAGTTGTTAAAAAAACATAATAAAATACAATTATATAATTGATACTAGAGTTATTAAATTATAATGGAAAAAAAATCATGATTAATAAGTAGAATAATAAAGAAGTTTGAAAGAATCTATAGAGGAGATTAACTCTTCTTCGACGAGCTCCCTCTAGTTCAACTCATAAAGAACTAGGGTTAGTCTTTAGAGAATGAAAAAAATATCCAGAATGTGACTAGCAATGTTGAGAAGGGAAATGTTCAGGGGATAGATGATATTGAAAGTAAAAAATGAAATAAAGAAGTGAGGGAAGTGGTTCCCTTTTATAATTGAGGCAAGAGCCACTTATGGAATCTCCAAAAATATTAATTTATAATAAACTAAACCCACATCAAATAACTGCCAAAATATTCTAATTTAGAAGATGAGATGAGATAAAAATGTAATATAATCAAAAAATAAATTTTATACAATTTTGATTCCAATTTAAAACATATCATTTTAATTAACACTTAGTTATTCTATATAACTTTTAACCAAGGTAACAAATATTTCAATATTAATAGGGTGAAATATTTACTTATTTTATGAAAATTAGACCATAAATAAATAATTTAGAACATTTTAGGCTATATTATAATTATTATATATTTAAAATTTTTTTATGATTTTTAAATAATTTAATAAAACATTATTTTGATAAACAATCAATAGTGTAAATTTATACACTATTCAACTCACTAATTTTTAAAAATATTTAGATACCTAGTTAAATTCAAACCAAATAATTTATTTTATTAATAAGAGGTCAAGGTCATCTAGAAAATTTGTTGGATATATTAATTAATCTAAATTTTATTTATTTTAATATTTATAATAACATTTAATTTTTATCTCCATTAACTAAATAATTACTATATCATGTTTTTGTAAAAAGTTTATTTACATATTTTTGAATAAAAAATAAAAATAAAATACTAAGATGAAGATTAAATCTATAGATTTTAGAATAATAATTGTATTAAAATATATATTCCAAAAAATAGAGCATTAAAAATGAAATATTTATTAAAACGTAAATGAGACTACTTTAACATCACTTTAAATAAAATATTATAAGTGTCCTATTATTTCCCATATGGATCCAAATTTTCAATAACTAGACCCTTGGATAAGTTTTTTTGAGATATACTCTACCAATAATATTTTTTCAGGTGTTCAAGTCTTTTAATGGTTATTATCATTTTAATAATAATTATTTTATTTATTACTCATCAATTAAATAATTTCTCCATCATCAATGTGTTCGACATTAATGTATTTATTTATTCCCTAAAAATTCCAAATAAATTTCCATGAAAAATTAAAAAAAATTGGATTTCAAACAAGTATTTATAATCAAATTTAACTTTCATATAATATTAAATTAAAAATGATATAGTTATTAAAATTTGAGTATATATATTTACCTTATCTTTAAATAAAATAAATTAAATGTACGAATCTCTTCTAAGTTGCTTCCAAAGGATACCATTTTGACCCAAGAATGATTTAGGAAAAAAAAACTCATCCAATGATTTTAGTACTTGTTTTAGGGTAAATTGATATTATTATTTTTACCCTTAATTATCCAATACAACCTTTTACCGTGTTAATAAAAATTTCTAAATTTTCTATTCAGAATGCCCAAAAATAAAATAACACTATTTACATAATTTTTACCCACTGATTCCAAATATTTAATATATTTTTCAAAATAAAAAATATATAATTTTCAGTAATTGTTTTAAAACTACTCTCATTATCGGAATTATAAAATGAGTATTAAAAGTTAAAAATTGCAAAAGAATGAAATGTTTTTATATCTAAATTCAATGAAAAATAATTCCAATGAACTAAATTTTATTAACTAATAAATATTTATTCTATTTTTTCATAAAAACCTATCAATAATATAATTTACCCATATAAATTATTCCAAAGAAAAAAAGTTGTTTTCACATAAAATTCACAATATTGTTACAATTCATCAAAACATTAATGTTATTAGATAAATATAAAAAATTCATCCAAAGTAAATATTTATATCCCACTTCAAAAGAAGTGGTTTATTCTATCGTATACAATTTTTACTTTTTTAAAATTAAAGTAAATATTTATATCCCACTTCATAAGAAGTGGTTTATTCTATCATATACAATTTTTACTTTTTTAAAATTTTAATTTAAAAAGGGTTCTCTATTGAAAGGATGAAAAATCTCCCTTAGGAGAAAAATATAGGTTTTTATACATAAAATATGGTTTATTCATAACCTTTGAAAAAAATATCTATTGAATGAATATAAAAAATATTTCATTACAAATAAAAAATATATATTTTCTTAAGTTCAATTAATAATTTTAATTCACTTAATTTATTTATACAAAAATACAAATAGTTTCGTTACATTTAATTAGTTTATATTTTTCAGAAATAATATGCAGGCAAAGAATTCACCATACATTTTCATATGATAGTTATATTTATTATTTATAATTTGAGGACTAGTTTATAATGGTCATTTTATACCAAGGGTGTCTTGGGGTTTGTTTAATCACACTATGGTGTGCACCACAAGCTATTGAAGAATTAAAAATTTTTAAAGAAAATATTTCTTAAAAACATTCGGGTGTTCCATTATACCGCCTTAAACTGAATATCAACCTAGAAATTTGTCACCTAGATACAAATATATGAGGATTACTCTTCCTCATCACACCCTTAATTTCCCACATAGCATTTTTAAATTTTGGTTCCCAACGTAAAACATTATCCAATAGAGTGGTCCTTTTTCATAGAATGTTTTCACTACGATCCAAAATTTCTATCATTTGTTATTCGAAAGAAATATCTTGCTCCAGTAGTAAAAAATTATTAGTTTAGTACATGCGAAGGATTTTAAATTTAATTTCTGAGAATAGATACATGGAACACATAATGAATATGAGAGATATTTTGTGGAAGCTCCAATCGATAAGCTACCTTCCCAACACAATCCATAATTTCAAAAGGATCGATATTACTTAGGATCAATGTTCCCTTACTTCCAAACCACAATACTTTATTCCAAGGAGATATTTTTTAAACACCTTATCCCCACATAATACTCTAGGTCTTTTCTTCGGTTGTAAGTATAACTTTTTTTCCGACTCTGAGATGCTCTTATGTTATGTTGAAGCTATATTAGATTCTCTATAATTTTGTCAACAAGATCTGGTCCTAATAGATTTCTTTCCCAAACATCATCCTAGAAAGTTTTATTTCAACATTGTTTTACATATAGGGAATCATAAGGATAAATATAGATACTAGAGTGAAAGATACTTCTGTTAGAAAATTATACCAAAGGTAGGTGTTGATCCCAGCCACCTTTGAAATCCATAGAGAAAGCTCTCAAAATGTTTTCTATAGTTTGAATGTTCCTCTCAGAAAGACTGTCAAGGATGATAAGAAATGCTAAAACATAACTCTATATCTAGAGCCTACTAAATAATTCTTCACAACTTCCTAGAAAACATTGGATATCAATCAGATATAATGAAAATTGTAACTCGAATCAATCTTACTACTTTTTTTACATATATCCTGGAAAATTTGTCAAGAGTGAGATCCTCTATAATAGTAATGATGTGTGCCAAATTCATATGGTGATAAACTATAACACATATATCATTATAAAATTTAGAAATTTTGGGAAGTTCAATGAAAAAGTAAATATTTATTCTTTCCCATTTCCATTTAGTATGGGTAATGATCATAACATCCCCTCAGTCTTCCATCTCTCTACCTTATGTTTTAGAAAAGAAAACACCAAGAGACTTATTTAGAAAAACATCTTCTCATTACATCACACAAGAAATACTCTTTCTAGTCCATTTATCTATTTTTTCCTCTAGGATAAATAGAGAATGAAGAGCTATGAGCCTTATCCCTCAACTCATTCTTTAATTCTGATATGGGAGGAAGACAAACAATATTCATGAAACTTATTATTCCATCACAATAAAAGTAGAATTCGGGAAAACTTATCACCTTCTTCTATAGCTCCACATCTTCCTATTCACATGTATAGATGGGTTAACATTCATTCGAGAAATATAATACTTCTCCACTACCTTTAAAATTTCAATATCCATCCATTGAAAATCCATAAATGTTATATATTTTGTGATTATCATCATGGATAGGCTATCATGGTCTTTTCGACTAAATTCACCAAAACCTTGTTTTTCCCTTGGTGTTAATGTATTGATTAGTTGTAATATTTAGTCAACTAAAACCATCTTATTTGGGGAATATTCAGCTCCTTTTCTGTTAAAATATATTTTAAACTTGTATGATCATTATAAATATCACACCTTTCATAGTAAAGATAATGCCACCATATCTCTAATTCCAATATTGTTGTAGTTAACTCCAAATCATGAGTTGGGTAATTTTTCACATAGATTTTAAATTGTCATAGGGATAAGCTATCACCATATTATTTTTCATGAGAACACATCCTAGCCCCTTGTTAGATGCATCACTGTAGATCACAAAACTTTCTCCCCTATAACAAAGTGTGAGTAGAATTGCACTAGAAAAAATTATTTTTATCTCTTTAAAATTCAATTCAGATTACTCTTTTAATAGGAACTTAACTATTTTACAAGTCAAATTGGTGAGTGGATTAGATTTTAATGAAAAATCTTTCAAAAAAATTTAGTAATATCCTGAGAAACCAAGAAATCCTCGGATCTCATTTACTATTGTCATTCTAGGCCAAAATTCAATAACATTGATTTTTAATGGATCCATAGATATCCTCTTTATTGAGATTATGTGACACAAAAATGAAACTTTATGAAGCCTAAATTAATAATTGGTAACTTTTTCCATGATACATCACTTTTCTTAGCATCTTCAGTACAATTATCAAGTGATCTTCATGATCTTTCATGATCTTAAACTAAACAAAAACATCGTCTATAAAAACTACCAAACATTGGTCAAGATAGTATCTAAAGACACTATTAATTAGATAAATTAGGATTAAAGGGGAATTAGTAAGACTAAAAGGGATTACTATAAATTCATAGTGTCCATATGTTGTACGGAATGTCGTCTTCGGTATATCATTCTTCTTGAACCTTAACTGATGATATCATGAGTAATGATCAATCAAAGAAAATTATTGAGCTCTCCATAGTTGGTTAAATAAGTCATCAATGCATAAAATATGATTTTTTCAAGATATTGATCTTGTTAGTTCTCAATAATCATTGCATAGTCTCATTGATTTATGTTGCTTATAAAAAAATAGAATTGTTTCACCCAACAGTGACATACAAGGGAGTATGAATCACTTATCACGATGGATTTTATTTTTCAATTCCTACAACTCAATTGAGGTCATTCTATAAGGTTTATTTGAAATAGGGATAGCACACAGTATGAGTTCAATTGAGAATTCAACATCATGATTTGGTGGAAGACATGGAAATTATTCGGAAATATATCCTCAAACTCCCATGAAATAGGTGTATTTATAATGATGGGTTTCTCCCCAACAATTTGAGATAGATAACCTTAATTTATAGGATTTAAGACCCATAAGAAGGAAAACTTTTCCACTATACGAACATACTCATCTTTACATCAATAGATGATCATTGATCAATCCAACATATGAAATGCGACTTTCCTTCCTTGGAAATTGATATGAGCTCCATGTTGAGAAAGAAAAACTATGTCAAGAATCACATAAAATTACACTAAAGAAAGGATCAAAATATCTTCATGTATCACTTTCCCTAAAAAATCAACCAGTGATGAATTATAATATTTTTATGAAACCATTTTCTATTATGAGTTTCCATAGATAACTCAACATCTAAATGTTGGGGTAATACGGTGTTTCCCTTTGAAAATTCTTCAAAACTAAAAGCGTTTGTGGATCTAAAATCAAATAAAACATTTTCAACTTTAGAGTCGATGGTAAGTGTTCCTTTCAATACATTATAATAAAACTCCACATCATCGATAGTGATTTCATGTGACTATCCTTTGTCTTTGGCCTTAAGCATTTTCTGATGTCGATCATCATTGATAACACTTAGACAACGGCATTGGTTGGAATAATTCCACATTTTCTTTCACTTGTAGCATTGAAGTCTAGGATGTTCATTTTGTGTACCCTTTCATCTATTCATATCATTAGACATCTTTTTCCCATAACTTCAGCATTCAAATTCCCAATGACCTTCTCCCCCACATGTAAAACATTTTCTAGTCCCATTAAAACAATTTTATCTATGTTTATTTACAAACATTGATCATAAGGTAAAACTCATATTATTTTCAATGTATTATTTATATTTTCCCTTGAATTTCTTTTTCCACTTCTTATCAAACCCCTAGGACTGGCGTGTTACCCTAATATTCATCTTATCCTTGAGAGAATATCGAATGATTTCCTCATAGATATTGATGTCCATTATAGGTAATCCCAATCAGATACTTGGTTTTAAGAAACTAAATAATATATCAATTTTACTCTGTGGTTGGATAATAATTTTAGAATAATTCTTTACAAGTATTGTAAAAGTTTCATCTTAGGTACTAATAGATTCATTATCTTTTTTCTTAAGATCAAGGAACTCATTATCCATCATTGTTCAAAGAATATCTGGAAATTACTTCATGGAAAATATGTTTTAGAGATCATATCATTCCATGGATTAAATTTCATGACATTGCCTCGTATTATTGATAAGGTTCCATAATTTACTAGAATTACCTTCCAAACGATGGACTACTAAGATTAATTTATCATGTTTTGAACAATAGTGGAATAAAAATATCTTGACAGTGGTACTAATCCATTGTTCAACCACTAGTGAATCAGAAAACCTACTAAAAGACGGTTTATGCTACCTCATGAAGGACTCAACAGAATTATGTTCCCTCCTTTTCTTGTTTGGAATTCCTTCATGATTCAAGGCTTAGGAAATTTGTGTGAGTATAGCTATACTATTTTTCATTCCAGCTCCCTTAACATTTGGTTTCTCTGGAGGACAATCGTTTTATTGTCCCTCGCTTTCATTATTAATGTGGTTCTTATGGGTTCGAGCCATTGACTAAAACCAAGAGTCATAATGTGAGAAACACTATTAATAATGGAGAAAACACATAATCAAGAATACAATTACAATTTAGGACACTTTTGTTTTTACCATAGGATATTTATGATCATTTATAAAACACTAGGATTATATCCTATACATGACATATCATTAGGGTTCCTACTAAGGCTGTCTCATCCTATCTTCCAATGGTTAAAGGTACCTTCATTCTGGTAACAAAAATAACAGACCATACTTTACATGCATATATATTACTTCAAATTTTGAACAATATTCACTAAAAAACATAACAAAATTACACCCTGACCATATAGGTTTACTGACTTTAGAAACTTAGAAACCAAATAACTAGTTTATAAGACATCTACATTATCTCCTACTTATTTATTTATAGTACGAACTTTGACATATATTACTCAATACCCTTCTTCAAGGCCTGAGGAAAAAACATATGAAAGGATGAGCTTATAATATCACTAAGTGTAAAAAAGGGAGATATCAATCATATCATAATCATAATAATTAAGTAAATAACATTTGAAAATCTTATCTTGCATATGAAATATCAAGATATCATGTAATGGGATAAATCATAAAAGTTCATAAGAATCAATGAAAGTAATCCCAAAAATCATAACATAAGTCATAAATGTTTTTGGAATACACTTAGCCATAGAAAATCATTTCATATTTTCAAGGCTCAATTCCAAGACCTTCATAGTAGAAAAACTTCATTACCGAACCGAGTTCACTCCCCATTCCACCCCTATATTACTGAACTGAGGTCATTTTCTACTCCAGCCCTATCTATCTCCTGAGATATAAATATTTAACCAATGTATTGGAGATATATATAAGTCCCACCAATCTCGTAATGAAATCATTCTTACGTGTGCCACAACAACAAAAATCATTCACCATAACCCAAAAAATTAAATGGGTTTCTTTAAACATCATTCCACCATAACATAATCCAGGTAAACCAAATGGATTTTATAAATAACATTCCTTCATAAACATAATCAATCCACTAGAAAAATATAGATAATATACAAGAAACATAATGTTATTGAATAATTCTATCTTAGATAAAAAATAATTTTGATAGAACACTTGATCTTAATTCTTTAAGAAAATATACATTCTTCTTAAAAAATGTTTTCATTTTTAAAAATTCCGCACAATTTTAAAATAAAAGAAATTACATTAAAATAAACATGAAATATTGTAAAGGTGGATTCATGGTAATAAGGCCTTATGAAAACATAAAAGTTTGTTATTTCCATATAAGTTAAAGGGAAACATTCTTCTCATACTTTTAACATAAAGTTGAAAATTATCTCGTATTGAAAATTACAAAAGAGTCCTTTCATACCATTTAAAAAACATTCCTCAATGGAAAATACTAAATTGAAAAAATTTATAAGGATATAAAGGATATTTTTAATGCATATTTAGGAAACATGGATGTGGATGATAAATATACCTCAGTATATACTTATATTTAACAATCTCAGATAATAATGAGATTATAAAATTATCCATTACATTGGGTCTAATATCATTTGTATGTTTCTGAACCTCATTTATAATGATTTAAATAATCTCATTGGATTATTATAGAATCATATTAGTTTTTATGATATCATATATGATCATATTATCATGCTTTTTTAATAAAATTTCATTATTACTCATTTTTAGGTATTAACTCCATCATTTTATTATGCATGTTTTGATGAATATGTTCCAATTATCCTTTATAGGTCATATTTATATCATAAAAAATTATAATAAAATAATATATACCCTACGTATTCATTTTATACATTTAAATAGTCATTCATTAAATTATATCAGGTATAATGACACAAATCGCATCATGGTGATAGTATGACATATGTACAAACAAGCGGCGATATCATTTCCATAATAGTGAATGGTATAGAAGTGGATGATATATATTTTGTTAAATAATATTTATAATATTGTAATAATAAAATATATTTTTTATTTTGATCATTATACCTATCCAATTAAGGTGCTGGTGAAAAGCATATTACACCATGCCATGGAGACGGTAAGTCGTACATACAAATGCTTGGTGATTTCAATTTTCAAAGGATGGTTAAAAGGTGGAATATTGTAGTTCACTAAAAATAATAAAACCAAAGTATATAATTGATACTTGAGTTATTATATTATAATGTAAACAACACATTATGAGTAATTATAATAAGAAAGAAGTTTAAAATAATCAGTAGAGAAGATTACATCTTCTTCAACGAGATCCCTCTATATCACCTCTTAAGGAACTAGGCTTGGTCTTTGGAGAAGACAAAAACCTATAGAATGTGACTAGGGATGTTGAGAAGAAAAATGGGTAGGGGATATCTGATCTTGAAGGTTAAAAATGATGGGATGATGTGAAGGATGAGGTGCATTTTTATAATTGAAGTGAGCGGTAGTTATAAAATCGCCAGAAAATATTAATTTATAAGAAAATAAAACCACATCCAAAAACCTTAAAAATATCATAATTTAAAATCTAATATGATATAAGGATTAAATTCAACCAACCAATAAATTTTAGAAATATTTTTCAATCAATTCAAACCTTATAATTTTAATTAACATGTAGTTATTCTATTTAATTTTTAACTAAGGTAACAAATATTTCAATATTAAAATTTTGAAATATTTTCTTATTTGATGTAAATTAGACCATAAATAAAGATTATAGAACTTTTTAAACCACTTAATAATTATTATATATTTAAAAAAAACTATTATTATTTATAAATAATTTAATTACATATTATTTTGATAAATAATGAATATTTCCAATTGTTATACTATTCTATTCATTGATTTTTAAAATTATTAAGAAAAAAAGTTAGCTTCAAAAAAAATATTTTATTATATTCTTAATTTTTAAAGTTAATCTAGAATTTGTTTTACTTATTAATTATCCCAAAGTATATTTATTTTAATAGTTTTAAACATATTTATTTGTTATCTTCATAAATAAAAGTATACTTTATCAATTTTGGGCAACAATTTAATATAAATTTTTTTTGAATAAAAATTAAACAAATACGAAGATTAATATAAATACCCTATGTTTCATAATAATACTTGTTGTCAAATATATCTTCTAGAAACTCTAAATTAAAATTTTTAAATTTATTTAAACATGAATGTGACAACTTTAGCATCAGTTAAAATGAAATATTATACGTGTCTTCAACTTTTCTATATGGCTCCAAATGGTTAATAATTCTACTCTTTGATGATTATAGTCGAGATATACTCGAAAAATAATATTTGGTCATTTTTTTGGGTCATTTAATAGTTTTTATCATTTTAATATTTTTTTATGGATTTCTCATCAGTTAAATAATTTCTCCACCATCAATGTATTATCCTTTAAGGTAATTATTTATTTCCTATAAATTACAAATAAATTACCATGATAAAGAAAAAAAATATTTTCAAAACAGTATTTATAATATAATTTTTCTAATTTATAACATTATATTAAATTTGATATAGTTATCAAAATTTGAGTAAGTCATGTTTACCTTTTCTATAAATAAAATAAAATAAATTTATTAATCTTATCCAAGTGGTTTCCAAAGGCTACCATTTTGACCCAAGTATGAGTTAGGTTTAAATACACTCATCAAACTATTTTTTTTCAAGTGTAAGGATAAATTTACAATATTATTTTTTCCCATAATTACTCGATTTACCCTTTTCCTAGATTTATAAAAATTATCGATGTTACTATTCCTAATGCCAAAAAATAAAAGAAATATATGTACATAAGTTTTACCTAATGATTGAAAATACGGAATCCATTATGTAAAATTAAAAATATAGAAGTTTTAGATATTTATTTGAAATTAATCTCATTTCCAGAATAACGTGTATTAAAAGTTAAAACATTGCAAAATAGTGAAATGTTTTTATATCTAAATTCAGTGTAAAACTAATGAAAATCGTCTAAATTATATTAAATGATAAAAAAATATTCAATATATACTCTAAAACCATTCAATAATATAAATAAACCATATACAGTATTCTTATGAAAAAGCTGTTCTCACTTGAAATTTAGTATATTTTTACTATTCTTCAAAACATGTTAGTTATAAAAAAAGAAAAAAATTAGCCAAAGTAAATTTCAATATCCTAACTCTAAATAAATGGTTTATTGTTTCATAAATTAATTATTAATTTGTCAAATATTTTTATTTAAAAATGGTTCTCTAATAAAAAGTTTTAAAATTACCCTTTTGAAAAAAATATATGTTTATAAACCTACATTATTTTTTTATTCAAACTATGTGACTAAAATATCTATTGTATGAGTATTAAAAATATTTTATGAAATATATAAAATAAATATTTATTTAATTTCATTTACTATTTTTAATTTACTCAATTTATTAATATAAAAATACAAATATTTCCTTTACATTTAAATGGTTTATATTTTTAATAAATAATTAGTATCCAATGAATTCACTATAAATTTTCATATGTTAGTTACATTTATTCCCACTAACTTAGTGGCTATGTTATAATGGTCATTTTAAACCAAGGATATATCACGGTTAGTTTGAACTCATGATTACGTGCAATGCATGCTATTGAAGAATTAAAATTAATTAAAAAATATTTTATAAAAACATATGGCTATTACAAATTTCTCCTTTGAATAAATGATATATAATAAAATGATATCTTATTTCAATATAATTATTTATATAATCTTATAATGGATTCTTAGAAATAGATATAGATGATGGATTATCACATAAAATATGTATCTTATCAAAATAAACATCAATGTATAACAAATTCATCTTAATCCATGAACACTGAGCTTAAGAATTTCGTAATGAATTTCTGGTTTGTAATCTAAATTAAAAATATATAATAATTATTTTGATATGATAATATTTATGGGTCTTACATGGCTATTCATGATGTTTATGATTCTTATAAACAAGTTAATTCAATCCTAGTTTTTCATATTCTCAGAAATTAAAATTATTAAAAAATAATTCAACGAGTTTTTCATTAGATGATTTATATTTTAAATATCTCTCCTAAAATATAACCTGAATATGTTCTTCATAAACCATAGTTATTTTTTATAGACATTGTATAATTTAATAACAATGTAATGTCTTAAAATTATTTCTTTATCATATATTTCACCAAACATAAATGAGGAATCTTTTGTATCAAGAATAAAAAGTTATAGACCAAAAACTATAAAATATCCCACTTTAGGTTTCCTTATATTCCATAGTTCATAATGGGTTTTATTTAATTTTTTTCCTAAAATAATTATATTTGAAACATATTAAGCTATATTCACATATTTTACAGAAATATATTTATATAAAGTATATTCAATTACATTGTTTTATCCATTTTATATATAGTTTTATATTTTTCCTTTCAACTAACCATGTTTTGGGGTTGTTCTAGGTGGAAACAATTAATAAAATAACCATTTATTATACAAAACATTTACATTTAAAAAAATAGAAATTATCATACTCAATGAATTATAATAAATTAAAATACATAAACTCTTCATTTGGAAATATTTTATAAGAAACAATAATCATTGATCAGTTAATTATACACAATTAATTGAATAAATGTTGTCATTTAGGTTGATATAAAACCAAAATTTCCATCTTTAAAAATTGTAAATTTTTATTTTTAAAATTTTAAAAACATAACTCACAGTACAACTATTTTATTAACCATAAAAAATAAAATATTTTATATAAATATTGGATTTTAAATACCAACTTTTGAGAAAACATTACCCTTATCTATTGAGTTATCTTAAAATTTCATAGTCCCTCCACCACATCTATTGTATGATTTGAAATTAGGTGAATCTACAGTCATTTTTATAGATTATCACTATCCATATACCATGTGTCTTTCCTGAGACATTTAAGCCATACCTCCTACAAAATCATCTCATGGATAGTTCTGGTACCCATGCTACTTTTGGTCTAGTTGGGATAGACAATGAATTCTTAGGAACCCAAATAAATATTAAATATTTATTTACAAGTAATATTTATGATAAATATTTAGATATTAAATCTATAGTGTGTATAATAGATTATATAAATCTAAAATAATAATCACTTGTATAGTGACCATCCAACCTATATCAGAAAAATGTAAAAATAAATACACTTATATTTGAACTTTAACAAAGAAGTTTTTGTAAATTTGGGTAATTATTCATCATATAAAAGCCTATCTTTATTTACCTTTTTTTAATACTCATCATTTTATCATAAATTTTTATTACCTGAGAAAAATTAGATTGTTTTTTTTCTTTAAAATTTAAATTTACTTTTTAATTCATTATTTTGAATTTTTATAAATATATTGGTCATCATGCATGGATTTAAAATTTATTTATTCTCATTATAGTTTGGGGAATAAAAGTCTTTGTAAATATCATTTTCTTTTTAATTTTCCAATTCTCGTGAGAATGAATTTTAGTTTCTTTCAACATTATCCTTATTATTCCTTTATGTTCCTTGTGTGTCTCAAAAATATTAAAAATATCATTATGAAGTCTTTCAATTTAATTTTATATTTCATCTAAAATGGGATTTTCATAATCAAATTCATTATAATTACCATCAAAATCACTAACTTAATTTAATGGTTCTATGAGAAGTACATTTATGTATTATGTTTCTATTATATAGTCATCAATGGAATCTAAATCCTATGTACAACTCTAACCAACTCTTAAAGCTGTCCTTTCTTTTTTATTCATCCACATGTTATTACTTTATTTCTTTAACATTGGGAATTTTTTTTTGATATGTACTTATATTTTTCATTCATAATATGTTAAATCCAGCATCATTAGAAAGACAAATACATTTCCTAATTTTATTTTGACTATATATATTGTAGAGACCCGAATCCTGACGTACATGGACATTACATTACTTTTGCGGAATACTTAGTACATAACAAAAACACACACACAAGGACCGTAATAGTTTAGTGTCTTTGGAAACTTGGAATATAATATTCTAATCGTGGTGAAAGATCTTCAACATCTCCCATAAAGATCTTCCCCTTTTTTTTACCTAAAACCTTTATTTATATCCTGTGGAAAAGAAAACATAAAAGGGTTAGCTCAAATGCTCAGTAAGGGTAAACAAAAGAAATATAAATCACATCATATCCATAAGAACATAACATTTTTAGAAATCATAACCTGCAAAAAAGATCATAATATCATAACATGGGACAAATCATAATAGCTAAATGTAATCCAAATAATCATAACATAAAACATGAAACATTGTGGCATGCACACATAATCATATAGAATCATTTCTTATTAGTCAAGACTCATTTCCAAGACGATCTTAGTGGACAAAGTCCATTTCTGAACCGAGTTCGCTCCTCGTTTCAGTCCAGTTTCACTGAACTGGTTTAACCTTCCGTTCCAACCATGTCTATCTCATGAGATATAAAATCTTTACCCAATGCATTGTATGGATATATAGTTCTCACCCATCTTATAATGATACCATTCTTATGTGTGCCACAAAATCATAAACCATACATCATAGCATAACCCATGTAATAAAAATGGGAATCTTATACATCGTGACATCATAAAACAATTCATATAAGATAAAGGAATTCATAAAAATAATTCCATCACAACATAATCAAATCAATGTAATAATAGGGATAGAAATAGAACCCTTTATTATCTTAGATGTAAAATAATTTTGATAAAACATTTGAACTCCATTCTTGAGGAAAATATCCTTTCAACTTCAAAAACACCTTTCCTTTCTTAAAATGTCATAAAATTATAACTAAAAGAAGTTTATTAAGAATAAACTTAAAAACTAGTAAGGGAAGATTCTTGGAAATAATGTTTTAAAAATCCATTCATTCCGTATAAGTTAAAAGAAAACATTCTTCTCGTACTTTTGTAGGAAAAGTCAAAAAGTACCTCGTACAAAAAACGACAAAAGATTCCTTTCATATCGTTTACTAAAAACTCACGGAAGGGTAAAATTGGATATACAATATTGTAGAAGGATATAAATATTACATATTGAGGGAACATTTATGTGGATGATAAAATACACCCCAGTAAATTTCAAAGTATAAACAATCTCGGATAAAAATGAGATTGTGATATTTCCCTTACCTTAGGTCTAATTTGCTTCGTAAGAGTCCGAACCTCCTGTATAATGATTTAAATAATGTCGTGGACTTATTACAGAATCATATTCATTATTATGATATCATATATAGTTCACTTATGACTTTATATTACCCATTCTTATGTAAATTAATGTTAAAGTAGTGTTTTGGGTAAAATCATCTTATTTATCATACGTGTTTGGACTTGTTGTTCTTGATGTTATTATTACTTATATCATTATTTACTTACCTAAAAAATGTAAATCATGATTTATAGATCATATAAATTCATTATATATCCAGCATATAAAATCATTTATAATATTACATAACATATGGAGGTAAGAAATGAAACACACAGTTCATGGAGACGGTAAGCCGTACGTACGCATGAACGCTACTTCCATTTCTATTTCTTATTTTAATGGAATTAAAAAATAATGATACATAGGTATATTATAATTCCAGTATAATATCATATATAATATCATTAACCATATCCTTTATACATCCCACATAAGGTATTAACGAATCACATCACTTTGAGGGGGCGGTAGTCCGCACTTCCTCAAATGAGATTACCGTATTTACCGACTACGGAAACCATATAGGCTTGATATAATTGGGAAGTAAAGAAGCATAAAAACATAATAAACATAATATATATTACATATAAATATATTTCCATCATAATGGCCACCATGAGAGGCGGTAGGGGAAAATAGAACAATCATCGTTTCATGAGGCGTTAGTTTTCCATCACAGAAACATTATGTTCTTCATCCATTAGAAGGAGGTGTGTGTATGTGTAGTTCTAATCCTTCTCATAACAACATACACGTATTTTCGGGATACTGGTGTTGTCACAAAATAATGGATTAAAAAGATTTTAGGTGTTGGAGAAGTAGAATAAAAGAAAACAAATTAAGAGAAACTGTTACCTTTAATTTTGGTAACTTTCTTTGGTTTGAACCAAAAGGACTTCTTGGAGAGTCTTATGCCTAACGTAAGGCTTCAAGGGGAAGGATAGAGATGTATGGAGCTTAGTTCGGCAGATTTTTGATGAGCCTAAAGGCTTTAGAGGTGTGAGGAATTGCATAGAAGTGGTCTCCTTTTATAAGGGAGTGGAGGGTCTCTTTAGGAAAGTTTGAAAACATTATTTTATTATAAACTTATCTTCGGTTTAAAGAGGTCCAAAACACATTAATGTCGAATATAAGAGGACTCATATTAGAAATACAATCATCCAATAGGAATTGGACAGGTTTGGGATGATATTTTAATCATTTTAATCTTATTTATTTAAATCATTTATTAATGAGGTAAACACTACATCCTAATTGTGTCATAAATACTTTAATACATTTGATGTCTAAAAATTATGACAAAACTACCATGATGTAGGGAATCGTTTTAGCTTCCCAAATAATATTTATAGTCGAAAATATAACGTATATAACCCCTTATAAAAATTAATTACTAAAACCGTTTTGTTAAAGTCTATTTTGCCTTTACATTAAATTAAATAATCCAAATTGTCATTTTCACTACCAAGTGGCTCATTGGGGTCCCCAAATCGGCCCAAAGATGCCCATGGTCGGCCAATACTCATCCAATAAGGTTAGGATAAGTTTCAAGGTAATTTATAATTATTATAATATTATTTTAACCTTGAATTACCCTATTTACCTTTAACCGCAATAAATAAAAATTACAATAGTTACTATTCATAATGCCCAAAAATAAAAAGTAGCTTATTAACATAATCTGGACCAACTGATTCCAAATATGGAATCCATTTTTCCCAATTCAATACACAAAAGTTGCTGAAATTAAATTAAAATTAATCCCATTGTCGAAAGAAAACGGGTTTTTGTTTAAAACATTGCAAAAGATTGAATTGATTTAACCTAAGCATTCTAGGAAAAATCAAGGATTATGACATACATTATATTAAATGGTAAAAATATATTATATTTATACTTTTAAACCATTCAATATTATTATTTAACCACATAATTTATTATGATGAAAAAAGTTGTTTTTAATTAAAATATAGCGTGTTTTTACTATTCATTAAAATATGAAAGTTATCAGAATAATATGAAAAATTCATCCAAAGTAAATTTTTATATCTTTATTCTAAAGAAGAATTTTATTTTGTCAAATTTAACTTATAAACTTGTCAAAAACTGGATTTAATGTTGGTGCACCATCAAAAGGCGGTAAAACTGCATTTTTTAAAAATTTCTTATTTTAACCGAAAAATTTATTTTGTTCTCTTAACATGTTATAGAAAACGTAGAAGATGAATAATAATGTTGTAAAATTCAAAAATTAGTTAATACTATTCATAACAGCTAGTTTTAATAATATTTTAATAGCATATCATTGTTTAGTGAAACTCGGTATTGCGTACGGCGCAAGCTATCGAGGAGGGCCGTAGTTGCGTGAAATGCAAGCCAAGTCATGGTTGCATGTTGTGCAAGATTCCTTCGTTGATTATTATAACATAATCCAACCATATTTTATACATTGAATATATATATATAAACACACTCAATGTTGCGTAGAATGACTATTATAAAATGAGCTTGAAATTGTGTGTAACACGATCCAAGAATAGCATTGTGTATACTGCAAGATAATATGGTGTTGCGTATAGTACAAGCTAAACTTGGTGTGGTGTATAGAAAACATTAATGAAATTAAAAGAATATTTTTCATAAAATCTCAGGGTGTTACATTCTACCCCCCTTAAAATGAATTTCTCCATCGAAATTCGTCGGGGTTATACATGGTTTACTACTTGAAAATTACTTTAATATAAACCCACATCGTAAAAAGGAATACCAAAAATTGGCTTTAAAAACTAAAGTATGAAACGCAACGGTTACCCAAATTAACTCATCACTGGGTTTCCACGCAGGAGAACATAGGTGAAAATATGGACATGGAAGAAAAATCTAACCATCATGTTCTGTTGGGGAGTAGTAGAGAACATGGCTATGAAAAAGCTGACAATCAAAAATCCCTAAATTTTTGATGATCTAGGGTACCATCTGGTTCATCCGATATAAGAGCATTAGGACAACATTTTTCGTTTTCAAGATCATTTCCCTAAAGTTGATCAATTAAAAGATATACTTTCATGATTTTGGTACAATCTCACTATTGTTCGTGAATTGAACAATTACCACTTCATATCATAAAGAAATGAAGTTGAATTTGTTATTCGTGAAGCATCAGCAGATCATGTGATAGAATGATGGGTCATTCCATCTGTTTCAAACAAAAGGTTAGAAAAAAGTTATAAGTCCATCTTATGGTGAGATTAATCATACATGGTTCCAAAAATGGACTTATACATTATTTATCATACCACTTAATAAAATAAAACTTCCTTTAACTAACCAGGGACTTCTTGGAGGCCAGTGGTTGGTGATAAAGGCATGTCGCACTTTAGTTGTGGGTTCGATTCCCACAGCCTTGTTCGACGCGATGGGCTGTCACCCATCCTGCAGGTTGTCCTTTTTCTAAAACTACATTACTATAACATCCCATCAATAATATCGAAAAAAATGTTTTATCCTTAAACATTACTAACTTATGTCCAACAAAATCCATTCCAATCTTTAGGCTTATCTAAAATACTTCGGTCCAAGCTCATAGTATAAAGAAAATGATTACTTGAAATGTCATCAACCAAGAATGAGAATATCATCATTTATCCCCCATATATCTTGTTGGTCATATTCCAATCATGTGAATACCTTAATCATGTATTATCTTGAAAAATGAATACCCATTGAACCTTAGTGAAAATATTAATGCAGTTAAAAGTTAACACTTTCCACATACCAAAATACTCAAAATTCTATATACTCAAACCATGACATCACTTAGTCCTTATATCAATCATGAGATCATGAATACTGTCAAACATTTCATTTTTTTCCTTATCCCTTCATTATGTACATATCATCTTTTTTAAAAACAATATCTCAATCACTTTCCATGGTTACCGGTACCATAAAATTATGGAAAACCACAATAGACCAATACATAAATATTCTAATATTCCACGATACTATATACAACATTATTTTGGAATCCCATTACATAACCACTTAATAATTCCACCACATCGTTTCCATATTCAACATCGCCAATGGTGATCACATGTGACTTCCCATTGTCCTTTGCCTTAAGTGGTTGATCATGTCGATCATCACTAACCCTTGGATTAGGGCATTTATTAACATAATGCCGCATTCCCTTGCATGTGAATCATTGAAGTGTAGTAGGTTCATTCTGTGTATCCCTTCCTTTGTTTGCATCATTAGACATCTTCTTCCCATCATTGCGGCATTCAAATGCCCGATGACCTTTCTTTCCACATTTGAAATATTTACTTTTCCCATTAAGACAATCTACACCATGCTTATTTCCACACTTTGGGCATAAGGAAACAATCATCTTCTTTTCACCATTATTCTAATATTTATCCTTGAACTCCATCTTTCGTTTCTTGTCAAAACTATGAGATGGATATGTAACACCAACTTCCATTTCTACCTTGATAGCACAACGCACAATTTCTTCATAACTACTGAAGTCTCTTATAGCTAATTCCCTTAGAAGATTTGGTTTTAAGCCACTGAAGAATCAATCAACTTTAATTTCAGGTTGGATGATAAATCCAGATGCATACCTTGAAAGTCTTGTAAAATTTGCTTCGTATATACCAACAGATTCATCATCCTTTTTCATTAGTTCAAGAAACTCCTTCTCCATCTTTGTTCGAAGAATACGAGGGAAGTACTTATTGAAAAATAAGTTCTTGAACTCGTACCATTCCATGGACTCAATTTCATCTCTTGGTCTCGTATTCTTGATAAGATTCCACCATTGATCAGCATCACCTTCCCAACGATACACTGCTATGATGACATTATCATGTTCAGAACATTTACGAACTGAAAATATCTTTTCAGTAGTACTGGTCCATTGTTCAGCAATAAGTGGATCAGAAGACCCACTGAAAGAAGGTGGACGTTGCCTCATGAAGGACTCAATAGAATATTGTTCCCTTCTCTTCTCATTTGGAAGTCCAGAATGATTCATAGCTTGTGTAAGTATATAAATAAGATTTTTCACTCCATCTCCCCTAACATTTGTTTGTTCAGGGGGACAATCATTTCATTGTCCATTACATTGATCAGCACGGTTCCTTCAGGTTCCATCCATCGTCTAAAACCCAAAAAGAATAGTGTGAGTGGAAAAAAACACACTAGGGAAAACAACACAATAAAGGAGGAGTACCTCCAATATCTAACATCTTGGGTTACCGTAATTCTAGTACTATATCCCATACTTATACTTAACCTTAGGGGCATCCCTAGACATACCTTAGAAATATCTCTAGGGATCTCACTAAAGTTCTCAAATCCTAGTTTCCAATGGTTGACCAAACATTTCCTATGATACCAACTGTAGAGACCCGAAGCCTGACGTACATGGACATTACATTACTTTTGTGGAATACTTAGTTCATAACAAAAACACACACACACAATGACCGTAATAGTTTAGTTTCTTTGGAAACTCGGAATATAATCTTCTAATCGTGGTGAAAGATCTTCAACATCTCCCATAAAGATCTTCCCCCTTTTTTACCTAAAACCTTTCTTTATATCCGGGGGAAAAAAACATAAAAGGGTGAGCTCAAATGCTCAGTAAGGGTAAACAAAAGAAATATCAGTCGCATCATATTCATAAGAACATAACATTTTTAGAAATATTAACCTGCAAAAAAGATCATAATATCATAACATGGGATAAATCATAGTAGTGAAATGTAATCCCAATAATCATAACTTAAAACATGAAACTTTTTTTCATGCACACATAATCATAGAGATTCATTTCTTATTAGTCAATACTCATTGCCAAGACTATCTTAGTGGACAAAGTCCATTTATGAACCGAGTTCACTCCTCGTTTCAGTCCTGTTTCACTGAACCGGTTTAACCTGCCGTTCCAGCCATGTATATATCATGAGATATAAAATCTTTACCCAATGCATTGGAGGGATATATAGGTCCCACCCATCTCATAATGATACCATTCTTATGTGTGCCACAAAATCATAAACCATACATCATAGCATAACCCATGTAATAAAAAATGGGAATCTTAAATATCGTGACATCATAAAACAATTCATATAAGATGAAGGAATTCATAAAAATAATTCCATCACAACATAATCAAATCAATGTAATAATAGGGATAGAAACAGAACCCTTTATTATCTTATATGAAAAATAATTTTGATAAAACACTTGAAATCTATTCTTGATGAAATTATCCTTTCAATTTCAAAAACACTTTTCCTTTCATAACATGTCATAAAATTCTAACTAAAATAAGTTGATTAAAAATAATCTTGAAAACATGTAAGGGAATATTCTTGTAAATAATGTTTTAAAAATCCATTCATGCTGTATAAGTAAAATGAAAACATTCTTCTCGTACTTTTGTTGGAAAAGTCAAAAAGTACATCGTACGAAAAACGACAAAAGATTCCTTTCATATCTTTTACTAAAAACTCACCGAAGGGTAAAATTAGATATAAACTATTGTAAAAGGATATGAATATTACATATAGAGGAAACATGGATGTGAATGATAAAATACACCCCAGTAAATTCCAAAGTATAAACAATCTCAGATAAAAATGAGATTGTGATATTTCCCTTACCTTAGGTCCAATTTGCATCGTAAGAGTCCGAACCTCCTGTATAATGATTTAAATAATTTCATTGACTTATTAAATAATCATATTAATTATTATAATATCATATATGGTTCAATTATGACTTTATATTACCCATTCTTATAAAAATTAATGTTAAAGTAGTGTTTTGGGTAGAATCATCTTATTTATTGTACGTGTTTGGACTTGTTGTTCTTGATGTTATTATTACTTATATCATGATTTAATTACCTCCAAAATGTAAATAATGATTTATATATCATATACATTCATTATATATCCAGCATATACAATCATTTATAATAGTAAATAACATATGGAAGTAAGAAATGAAACGCACCGTTCATGGAGACGGTAAGCCGTACGTACGCATGAACGCTAATTTCATTTCTATTTATTATTTTAATGGAATTAAAACATAATGATACATAGGTATATTATAATTCTAGTATAATATCATATATAATATCATTAACCACATCCTTTATACATCCCACATAAGGTATTAATGAATCACATCACTTTAAGGGGGCGGTAGTCCACACTTCCTCAAATAAGATTATCATATTTACCGACTATGGAAACCATAAAGGATTGATATAATTGGGAAGTAAATAAGAATAAAGAAATAATAAACATAATATATATTATATATAAATACATTTACATCATAATTACCACCATAAGAGGCGGTAGGGGAAAATCGAACAATCATCGTTTCGTGAGGCGTTAGTCTCCAATCGTAGAAAGATTATGTTCTTCATCCATTAGATAGAGGTGTGTGTAAGTGTAGTTCTAATCCATCTCATAACAAAATCCTAGTATTTTTGGGATACTGGAATTGTCACAAAATAAAGGATTAAAAAGATTTTAGGTGTTGGAGAAGTAGAATAAAAGAAAACAACTTAAGAGAAATTGTTACCTTTAATTTTGGTAACATTATTTGGTTTGAACCAAAAGGACTTATTGGAGAGTCTTATGTATAATGTAAGGCTTCAAGGGGAAGGACGTGGATGTAGGGAGATTAGTTGGGCAGATTTTTGATGAGCCTAAAGGCTTGATAGGTGTGAGGAATTGCATAGAAGTGGTCTCCTTTTATAAGAGAGTGGAGGGGCTCTATAGGAAAGTGTGAAAACATTATTTTATTATAACATTATCATCGGTTCCAAGAGGTCCAAAACACATTAATGTAGAGGATAAGATGACTAATATTCTAAATAAAATAATACAATTAGAATTGGATAGGTTTTGGATGATATTTTATTCATTTTAATCTTATTTATTTAAATCATTTATTAATGAGGTAAACACTGCATCATTATTGTGTCATATATAATTTAGTTCATTTTATGTCTAAAAATTATGAAACAAATACCATGATGTAGGGAATATTTTTAGATTTCCAAATAATATTTATAGTCGAAAATATAACTTATATAACCCCTTATAAAAATTAATTACTGAAATGGTTTTGTTAACGTCAATTTTGTCTTTACATTAAATTAATTAATCCAAATTGTCATTTTCACTACCAAGTGGCTCATTGGTGTCCCAAAATCGGCCCAAGGATTCCCATGGTCGGCCACTACTCATAAAATAAGGTTAGGACAAGTTTAAAGGTAATTCTGAATTATTATAATATTATTTTAACCTTAAATTACCCTATTTACCTTTAACCGCAGTAAATAAAAATTACAGTAGTTACTATTCATAATGCCCAAAAATAAAAAGTAGTTTATTAACATTATTTGGACCCACTGATTCCAAATATGGAATCCATTTTTTCAAATTCAATACACAAAAGTTGCTGAAATTAAGTTAAAATTAATCCCGTTGTCGAAAGAAAATGGGTTTTTGTTTAAAACATTGCAAAAGACTGAATTGATTTAACCTACGAATTCAAGGTAAAATAAAGGCTAATGACATACATTATATTAAATGGTAAAAATATATTATGTTTATACTTCGAAAACATTCAATATTATTATTTAACCACATAATTTATTATGATGAAAAAGGTTGTTTTTAATTAAAATATACCATGTTTTTACTATTCATTAAAATATGAAAGTTATCAGAATAATATGAAAAATTCATCCAAAGTAAATTTTTATATCCTGATTATAAAGAAGAATTTTATTTTTTCAAATTGGACTTATAAACATTTAAAAAACTATATTTAATGTGGGTGCGCCATCAAAAGGCGGTAAAACTGCATTTTTTTGAAAAATACTTATTTTACCCAAAAAAATTATTTTGTTCTCTTAACACGTTCTAGAAAATGTATAAGATGAATAATAATGTTATAAAATTCAAAATTTAGTTAATAATATTCATAATGGGTAGTTTTAATAATATTTTAATAGCATATCGTTGTTTAGTGAAACTCGGTATTGCGTACGACACAAGCTATCGAGGAGGGCCGCGGTTGCGTGAAATCTAAGCCAAGTCAGGGTTGCGTATTGTGGAAGAATCCTTTGTTGTTTCATATAATAGAATCCAACCATATTTTATACATTGCATATATATATATATATATAAACACACTCAATGTTGCGTAGAATGACTATTATAAAACGAACTTGAAATTGTGTGTAACACGATCCATGAATAGCATTGCGTATACTGCAAGCTAATATGGTGTTGCGTATAGTACAAGCTAAACTTGGTGTGGTGTATAGAAGATATCAATGAAATTAAAAGAATATTTTTCATAAAATCTCAGGGTGTTACATATATAATAATATCTTTTATTACCTCTATAAAATCCTTTTTTTCTTTTGTAAAAACCCTTTCCAATTTGTACAAACTCATATATTTCACTTGTCTTTAACTCAAATTATGAGGAGTAAGAAATAAATTTTATATTTGATTAAATATATATTTTTTTATTAATAATTTATTAATTATAAATGATCTTTAATTCAATTTCCAAATTTTATAATTGAACTAATTAGTTCATCAATATTATATTATATTATATTTTTTACTTTCTTCAATACCATCCTTTTTGGCATGCCATTTATTTTCTAAATATCTATGTTCTATTTTGATTAGGTTTGTTTCGTCCTAGTAATCTCCTAAATCGACCATATCATTTAATTAAATAGTGAATTTATGAAACATGTGATATACTAATTCATCTTCATTGATTTTAAAATATTTATATTCAGGTCTTAACATTACATGTTTCGTTTTTTATCAGTTCTAGAATGTGTGACTTATTAAATTATCTACATATAACGTATTGTTTTATATATACATACATGGAAGAATACATTTCTAATTATTACAAAATATTAAATATTAATTACCTTTTAATATAAGACATATATAATAATATCATTACCAGTTAAGGATTCATTACATGTTTTGGTTAAATTTTAAGGTTTTAACATAGTAGTCTATTTATCAATGCATAGATGCTTTTGCGAAGACTCTATCTATTCTTTCCAATAATGACAATAATTTATATTAGAGAATGGTATACTTTTATTAATCCATAAATAATTATAATTTTATATTTAATATCGAATGATATTATACTTTAGATATTTATACCTTTTACAAAGGTTACAAAAAAACATAAATCCTCATCTATGGTAAAGTAATAAGTTAAATATTTTTTAAAGGGACTAGCTCTAATAGAAATTATTTTCCAAATAAGTGAAAATATTGAATGGTTAAGATGGAATTAATGAACTATTTTAATTTTTTTAAAGATTATATTATATTTTAAATAATAATACAGTGGAAAATAAAAGTATCAACAGAATGGATGTTTATATTAGTTTGGATCTAAGTGATATTATTTCTACTCATCATGTCTCTTTATCCCTGATGGATATGAAACACACTAATAAATAGTCTTTTTTAGTGGAGTCAGAACCCAATTACAAACTACTTCTTCAAGTGGAGGCACAACCAAAACTGATATACCCCAAACTCTCACTCTTAGGTGCAATGCTAAAAACACATACAATACACCCAAACATTGATGCAAACTAAGATGAATTGAACATAATTAAATATATTTTACATAATTTTCCAAATTAAGACTTTAATACTCTCAAATTAAAAAATTATTAAAAATTAAAGGTTTAATGAGATTAGAGGTTATCTTAAGGGTTTTTTATTTGGAAATAAATTTCAAACATTTCCCACGAGATTCTCCACACATTCTATCAATATAGGGATTTCACACGTAAAATAATTCTTTATATACAAAGGAATGGAATCATAATTAAGGGGTTATATCAAATTCTCAGCAACAAATAAACATACCAGCGATTCATAAAAGGTTATATCATAAGAAAAAGTGAATACATGATCATGGGAGAAATTACTGATTAAAAATAACATGAGATAATAAGAGTTATCCAAAAGGAATGACATAAGGATATATAACCATAAAAGATAAAACATATAAGAAGGAGGAAGAATTTGGAAACATGATAAAATAATTATGATACCTAGTTAATAAAATATCCATGTGGTATTAATATACAAATAGAAATAAAAACATTATTAAAGTAGATAATTACGACCATTTCCATGCATTATCACATATAGATAGATAATAACAGTCATGTCCATGAATTATCTTGTGAACATAGATAATCAAAATCATTTTTACACATTATTATGTGAACATTTTTAATTGAATTAATTTCTATTAATTTCCTTATAAACAAAGATGATCACAATCATGTCTATGCATTATATTATCAACATAGATAATCATAATCATGTACAAACATTATCATATAACAAAGATAATCATAACCTTGCCTATGTATTACCTTGTGAACATAGAAAATAATAATTATTCCTATACATGATAATATGAACATATTGAAATAAGAATCATTTTCATGAAAAACATTATGAATATAGCTAAATAACAATCATGTCTCTGGAATTTTTTGTGTATATATAAGAAAAAATCATTCCCACACATAATACCATTGTCACATGAGGCACAAAACACTACCCAATTCATTATATATATATATATATATATAACCCACTCATCACATGGTGATAATATATATATATGTGTGTGTTTTATAATAATTTGGAAACATTAATCATTTTATCCTATCATTATTAACACATTATAAAGAAATGGGATCCATGATGAACTCCATAAACCAATTTCATAATCCATATAGATAAAGAATATGGAATGGTATCATTAAACCATATCTGAATATAAGTATAAAAAAATTTAATGACGTTGAAGGAGTGTTGAGATAGGTTAAAGGGATTACAGGATTGATAAAGACTCCATATAATATTTTATTTAAGAAGAGTTAAAATCAGGATGGGGAGGAATTTTCAGGATTATATAGAATCACTATAGAACTATATCACAGTGGCTACTTGATCATGTAGTGTTGTAGGGAACTGTATCAATAGTAATATTCACCTGATTTTCACTTTCATGCCCCATATTTGGGCATTTAAACTATTGGGATTTTGGACAATCCCAAAAACATCAGGCCATCTAATTCTATTAGCAATTGGAACTCTATTATATTATATAGGTGTCAAGATTTGGTGTTAGAGCTAACATAAATTTTTGGTCAAATTTAGAGGGGTAGAAATCACTAGTGGAGCTATCTTGAAGTGGATAGGGAGTGACGAGGCATCAAATCCAATAGATATATGTCAAAAAAATCGGTATGCAAGGAAATACTTGGAAAAGATAATAAATTTGTGGTGTATAAGCATCGAAACATTAAGGGGATCTGGGATAGGTTGTTTCATCATAAGCCTTCTTCCTCTAATACTTTGAGTCATTTGAAACAAATATGGCTTATAGGCATCTAGTCCTTCATGCCACATATTTTGGGCCTATAATATATGAAAGGGTTCCCACTTAACACTATTAAAAATGTATTATCTAATAAATAAAATTTAATAATCCTTCAATGTAGGGACAATATTTTCTAGTAGCATTAGAAAATTTAATTTCAAAATAGAAAAAATATAATTGAAATTTTCATAGTATTTATAAAAAATAAACTAATTTTTAAAATAATGAGATTAATTGATATTTTTGGGAAAATATACAATATTTTAAAGTAAGAATCATAAATAATATTAAAGTTGATAATAGGAATATTCAAAGAAGAGGAAAATGTTAAAAATAAATTCATTTCCCACACATTTCTACAGAAATTAAAGATAATTGAAAATGATGTAACAAGTCGATTTTAAATACTAGTTTCAAAACGAGGAAAATAATTCATTTTAAATAATTAATTGAAAATTGAAATATAAATAATGAAATCATAAAATTACTTAATGGTAAAGATGATGAAACATGGAGTGGAAGATAAAGTATATTATAGTAGGAATAAATGACCATTTCCATTTAAAATTATTTTATTGAAACCCACGTCATTGAAAAGAATATTAAACTTCCTTTTTAAAAATGGTTAAGAGTAGTATAAAGATCAACGTTTATGATACATATTTCAAATTCAAAATAATAATGTAAAAAATTTGTGAAAAAATAATAATATGGACACGAAAGAGATATAGAAATTACAGATGATGAGAATTATTCTTAATAATGTCACATTTTTATGAAGAAATAAATTCATGAAAAATATATCAAAAAATAAAAATGTAATTTCCTCTCTAGGGAAAGATAAAATAAAATATTATAAAATAAAAATAAAAATATATCAATAAAATAAGAATATAGTTAAAAAGAAATTGTATCTCTCAATGAAAATAAATAGAGTAAAAAACCATTATATATTTAGTATATTTGAAATCAATAGATAATGAAAGATATTAATTGATAAGAATTTAAAAAACCCTTTAATTTGATGTAAATTATGATATAATACACCATCATATTCGTATACAAGCCGAAAAAATAAATCAAATTGTGAATATAGAAAATTTCTCAAAGAAGGAAAATTGAGATGAGAAGCCCTTACCTTTACTCCAAACATCATTAAAGTACTTTAACTATGTGTATAATAAACATAATAGTAATAATAACTTATTTAATAACCTTACACATATTTATCAATTTTATACTCTTCATTTATAACACATATATTTGCTAGTCATTATTTATTCTCATCATGTTAGTAATTTTAGTTTTTTCATATAATACTCATAATGATGATGGTGAATCACTTATTTGGTAACAAGTTAGTTATTTATAGATTAATTTATTCACTAGAATAGATATTCTATAATATGTTATGAAGTTTCAAGTTCAATCCATGGGAGTTTCATGTACGGTTCTCGATGATGAAATCTATAATGCGCTTGTTATAGTAATTTTATTAAAGAAGAGGTTGTACATTTATAGCATGTTAAATAGTAATATTATATTTCTAGAGAACAAAACAAAAATTTATATCCTTATATCTCATAAAAACATTATTAATGTATCAATAATCATTCACATAAGAGGTTGAATCGAAAAAAACAATAACATGTTATACTAATGAACAAGTTAGATTATATTGTTAAATAATAGTAATATAATTTTATAATAGGAATAATAATGGTAATATAATATAATTATAATTTATAAAAGGATTTAATAAAAATAGATAAGATATAGTAAATTATTGTAATAGAGAATAAATCATTAATTACTGTGATGAAATCAACCCTTCTCATAATGGCTTCCTTTTAATGAAGAACATATGAATCCTTATTGAAACCAAATGATTCCAAAATTCTATGAAAATACAAGTATAGGAAATATTTTCAATGGTTAAATTGGTATTATAAGAAATATTTTTATTTTTAAGGTTCAAAGGAGTGCTCTTTTTATAGATGAAAATGGGGGACATTTCTTAGGAAACTTATGTCAGGTGAAGGTTAAACATGGAATCACATGAGACTTAAGTGAGTTAGGTGATGAAACATTTTTGGGGAATTTGGGTTTGAGGCACACACCTAATAAAGAAATCATAGATTTCAAAAATTTTAAAATTAATCAAAACTCAATCCATGATAATTTACCACTTTTTACCACTTTTTACCTTGTTTAATTATTTAACATTATAATTATGTTTCTACTAAAAATATAATATGAACTCTATTAAAAAATTTTGATGTGATTGTTAATTTTTTTAATCTGATTCTATTTAAAAATATGTAAAATCTAACAAATAAATGAAAATATATATTATATTGAAGAAATTATATTTTTAGAAAAACGATTTTATAAACATTAAGTGTTTTTAATATTATTTCCTATAAATTAAGAAGTAAATGAGAGTCAATTTATTTGATAATATATGTTATCATTATATTAAAGTCATCATTTAAAAGATATCAATTTAAATAATTTATATAAAAAGTACACAACATTTATAAAAACAATAATTTAAAAATAACCCTTTTAATTTTATTGTAGTAATTAAATCTTACCTCAAAAACTTATCTTTGTACCTAATAATAAAATTAAACTTATTACATAATTTAAACATTCTAATTCCAAATATTAAATAAATTTTTTTAAATTCATTTTCTAAATTGGCTAAAATTTAAATTTAATATAAGTTCACTTAATATATATAAAAACCATTTTCTCAGAAATTTATTTTTAAGCATAAAAATGAATTTAATAATATTAATTAATAATAATTATCATTTAATTGTTTTTTAATTGTTTTTTTAAATATATAAAAATCACAATACATCATTTTTCTTACTCTAGATATTTAAAACTCAATATTTATAAAAAAACATATAAAATATCATAAAAATAATGTTTTTAAATAATTGTTTTCTTTTTGTTTCATGGATAATTATATGTGTGTTTGTGTGTTTTGGGTTATAACACAGGAACCCATTCCATAGACTTGACCCCACACCTCTCCCCACACCCCAACCCCCATTCTTCTCTATCTCCCTACAATGGGGTGTGGGCATGAATAATTATATTTTAATTCCTTATATTTCATCACTAGTATCATATATATTATTAATTTACTCATTGAATTTTATCAATACAGTTTATTGATATAATTATTTAAAAGTAATAAATTTATCAAAATACATATTCAGAAAAAATTTATTTGAAATTTATTTCAAAAAATTAATTAAAATAATTTATTTATATTACAAAATTATTTATTTTATTTAAAAAAATTAACTTCAATGGAAATGTATATTTTTCCATCTAAAAAACATTATGTATAATAACAAATATAGATAACTCTAAATTGGTAAATTTTTTACTAGTATTATACCCAGTGACTATAAGCCCCTTACTAACAACTGTATAATTTCTATATTACCCGCATTACATCACTCAGATTAATTCCACTCTAACTTTTCAAAACATACTTCTCATTCTATTAATTTTTATTTTATATTTTATAACTCACATTCACCTTTCATGATTTCTAATGGTTGGTTTAGTTCTCCTAATGTTTTTTATAAAGAGTAAATATAATCTAAGGTATTTCCTAGTTATAAATACTTTATTATTTTATCTATATTTTCCCATGTTAATTTATTCACTTTTAAGATATGTAATCATCCATGGTTTGTAATAATACAATGTATGTAATAATCCATGGTTTATAATATATAATTTTGTTGTAATTTTCAACTATAAATGAATAATTTGTGGATATATTAAATCAAATCATATATTAAGTATTTATTAACACGTTTTTATTCTTTAAAAAGAATATGAATACATATTTTAGAATTATTGACATATATTTTATGGAACGAAAATGTTCTCTAAATATTTGGGTGTTCCATTCTCCCCACTTTAAATAAATTATATCCTAACAATTTTAATTATCACTATGTTGGCACCAAATCCCGCATGAAGTAAAAATAGCCATCTTTAGAAAACCAAATCCATCACCCTACTCAGTGGATCATTTCCTGAGTGCCAATGAAGGTTCACACAAGTTTCGAGGTGCGCATGAAATATTGAAATCTGTGTGGAAGACTATTGTACTCCAAATATGATGGATATTGCATCCTTTCTGCTGAGGAAATTTGAAATGGGTAAGTTTGGCACATGCAAGATGGATACATTGTGCGAATGAAACCAAATTGAAAGAAATAATTTTTCATGCCAAATATGACATCAACTAGGCCTTTATGCGATCCCTAAGGGTGCAGTGGTGTAGAAGAAATCTTTCATGACTGAAACATTATGTTCCATTTTTGAAGGCTTTATCTATATATTGAATTCCACCCCCTTTCTTTAGGGTGATCCTTTAGAAGTTTAATTTACACTCTATTACATGTAAGGCTTATCTTTTGCTACATCACAAAAGACATGGAATCCTCGAGGTATAAATCTTATGCGTCCTGTTTTATGTGGGTCTCCCTTATGTGGGGCTACCATTGTGTAATCATATCCCAACCACTTTTATCCTAATTGAGGTTCATAAAAGAGATACTCTTACATGCAAAAATGACCTTTCACACAACACTCCAAAGTTCTATGCAAGCCTGGCTATGCATGCAAGCACCCTATCTTGTACACACACACTATTTTATGATCCATGTCTTTCCTTTGATTAAAATAACCATGTCTGAGCACCTCTTACCCTTAATCCTCATACCTTTCATGCACCACTTGCATGCATCCCTCCAGGATTTCATGTAGTGTTTCAATGGTCCCTCAGAAGATGTCCCCTATGCCTCTTTTGCATGAAATGGAATTAATTTTTCTTCTAAGTATAAGTATGCCAATCCTATTTTTTCTTAGCATAGGGATGATGATGTGGACCTCGTGATCGACCACTCCTCCACACCATTCCTACTTGTCATTTCTAAATCCATTTCGCACCCAGGGATATAGGTGTGATTGTTATATAAGCCCAAGGGGTAAGGAGTGAGTACCTAATGACTACATTTCATGAAATAAAACTACCAAGAGCCACTTTTTCTCAAAACATGATGTTAAATTTTAGTATTACCAATTTCAATGCACATGGGATTCCCCGTGTAGGGTTATCATGGGATTCCGCCTCCTCCCACCATGGGGGACACGAAAGCTCTCATGAGCCAAATCCAGGTGTTATACCCACACACACTTAATAGGAAGCTCCATTTATGACTCACATTAAATGAGATTCTCCTTACATGGATTGAAATATTTTAGAGTAGTTTCAATGAATAATTCCTACACAATCTCTCATTGGAACATCATTTATGAGAGGACCTTTAGGGCTAATGCTTCCTCTTGTTTCTCACACTGAGCATTAATCACATGGCCTTATAATAAAACAACAACCATGACATTCTACTCCCACACCCTTGGTCATCCCTCATAGAATAATCCCTCTTTCTCACTTTTCCATGAGCCACTACGATGCATAATCCCCAACCAGCTACTCTATGGTTCATTTCGATGCATAACCCATAACCAACCGGGCCATTTATATGCATAAGTATCAATAAAATGCTTCACATCAATGTGCCTCCACATCATGTGTAAGTCTAAATTCCCCTCTAGAACTATGTGGACATTGATTCCCAACTAACTGGGATACATAGGAAGCCTACCTAAGGTTCATTCCCAACATTCCACTAAGCACTCCATCTACTCCATCCATGTCCATCATGAAAGATTTGGGGCCACCACGTCTTAGTATGATCATGCCACCAACCTGGTAAAATTTTATGCGCAAGCCCCAATCACACCATTTCCACTCCATAGTGTCATATGGTAAGATTATATGCGTAAGCCCCACAAAATATTAAACTACATCAGTTCTGATACCTTTCTTATAAATATGGTATGTAGGATTCCTCTCTGAGGTTGAATCCAAAGCAATAGAAAACCTTTAGCCTCCCTCCTAGGGGGGACTTCCTTATCCTTCCTCCATGGGGAATTTTGATCAACATCCTCCCATCTCCTAAATACATTAAACTCGTGACCTATATCACACAACAACCTCATGCTAAACATGGGATTCCTGAGGTGAAAGCCATGAAATATATTAATTGGTCATTATATACCTCTTGATTTACATGAAATTGTTTGGGATCCATGCCCAATACACCTCCATGAGATGAACTCTTATGGGAAAAAATGCAGGTGACCAATGTTCCTAAAATCTATACATGCCAGTGAATCCCAATGTGATTGATCCCCTGACTAAAGGATATCACCCAATTAATTCCCTTTGGAATTTCTAAACAATAATTAACTAGTGTCCACAAAGAGATGGAACCAAGAATGAGTTTCACAAACATATGTAACTCTTTGAGAGAGACACAGACTAGGTGAAAAATTCCAAGGATAAATACATGAAAGGATAATCTGACATTGCAACAACACATTTAGATCAAGGGGAATACCTCACTTTTGAAAATGATGAAAGAAAATATACATTAGAAGGTGGGAATGTAGGGAAATCGAATTGTATTTCTGTGTCACCTCAAAAATAACATGGAGGATACACCTCGGAAAAAGTGTCCTAAATAGAAGTGTTGAACCCAATGTGAAATTATTATACACAAAATGGGGAATACAGGAATTCAATAAATTAGTGGATCATAATTTCAATGTATCTTTCTATCTAGTTCCCGGTCCCACTATGAAAATAGTGTGCCTATCAAGGAACTTAGTAGAAATTGGGTCAATTAGTTGTTGGGAATTATGGTCCATGATATCATCAATGCATATATATATATATATATATATAAACAGAAGATTACAAGACATTGGGGAATTGGGAATTTATCTCCATATATACATACTAACATATGAATCTTCTTTCCTTACAGGACCCCACCAGAAGGAAATCAATAACCAAATACTGATAGACACAGGCATTGGTGAAATGTCAATGTGGAAATCCGATATGACTCACCCTCCGCCATGAAATCACCCAAAACTACAGATCTAGGGAACCCACACACCATATCAATGTTAGATATCATTCATAGAAGGGTGATAGATTCCCAAGTGTTTTTATACGAGAAGGAGGGTTCATTCTCATGAGGGACATTACCTGCCAGGACATGGAGGCTTTTTCAACTCACTGACATCACCTCCATAAGTTCCTTATAGCGAGATGTTGCTCCCCACTCTAACATTAAACATCTTCGGGAACCTCTCCCAAAATAATTCCTACGATGTTCTATCATATGATGAGAATGTAGGGGGAGACTGAGTCACCACATCTATGAATACTACAGAATAGATTCCAAGAATAGGTCAATCCTAGTCAGACCAACACAAGAAAGATTGATCATCTAGGCTGAGGAACATGTGAACAATTCCCCTGATCTACTAGCCTCGTTCTGAATGAACCAATACTAAAGTTGAGCGCAATCCCTAGAGGATGAACTCTAAGAATAATCATCTTGAAAGGATCGAGTGGATCCCACCACCACGACGCACTCTGCCAGATCCCTGATACTACAGTGTTGGGACCCATCAATGCCCCGTTGGGATTGAATCCCTAGTCACCCTACATAAAGGTTGGTTTGACTTTGTCTACTGTTGGTACAACCAATATTCGGTATAAGAAAAAACATGACAATTATATTCCTTAAGAAAGACCTCCATATACCATCTCAAATCAGAGTGGAGGTCCTCCTCACTCTCACAGTCAACGTGGAGATCCTTCCCATGTTCCCATCATCGATCAAAGTGAAGGTCCACCCTTCTTTGTCATCATCCATAAACAAGGTCCTCCCTGTGCTTGTGGATTAAAATATGGAGGTCCTCCCCATGTCAGAGACCTTCATCATGAATGTATTCCTTACGCTTTTCCCATCTCAAGCGTAATCCATTCCGACTCCAATGATGATCAGTGTGGAAGTCCTCCCCACTTCATCGACAATCAGTATGGGTGTACTACACATGATATAACCAGTAGCCACTAGGGAGGTCCTCCCCATGTAAAATAAAACCATATAGGATTTCATACCCACTCCTTAAATGATCAACATAGAGGCCTGTCCCATGTTTCCACCAACTCATGCAGTGGTCCTCCCCCATTTAGTGCTGATCAATGAAAAGGTCCTCCTTGATTCATCAAAAATTTTATTAGAGTCATCCATATGATATACCCATCGGCCAACACCATGGTCCTCTCTATGTAATATCTAAATAGAGTGGATTTCATGCACACTCCTTTAACAGTTAACATAGAGGCCTTCCTAATGTTTCCATTAGTTCAAGTGAATGTCCTCCCCACTCTAGTGTCAATCCAAGTGGAGGACCTCCCTGCACATTTATTAACATGTATGAAGGTCCTACCATTATCCAGTTTGATCAATGTGAAGGTCCAACTCTCACGGCAACCCACCAGATTGGAGGATCTACACATTATCACAATAAACAAGGAGGTCCTCCCTATGTTCCCTACAAATGTATAAGAGGTAATCTCTGCAACACCAACACTCAGAGTGGAGGTCATCTGCACTTAGACATCAATCAAAGTGGTGGACCTCCCTATGCCATCATCAACTAGCATAGAGGTACTTTCCTTTCTAAAAAAATTCATTTACCTGAAGATCCATCCCTAAGAATAAGGGCACACTTGAACTGCTGAAGGAAAAGTTTCAAGAAGTTCCAAGGAGTTGTTAATCCAATTAATTTCCCTGTTTCTAAAACATAATGTGATTCAACAATGGAGCCTTAACCCCAGTCATCTGCGTCAAATTCTAGGGCAGGATATCAATAGGTCAAATTCATAATCCTTGAAGATGAGGTCCCTAAAATTCCTAAATCACTTCATTGGCACATGTAGTAAGAGAAATTTATGACTACCTTCCAAGGTCTCATGGTGCAGTCATCTTTGTTATCACCAGTTTCATTCTCTACCTTTACATGAGATCATGTAGAGTTATTATGAAGTTTGGTGGATGATGATCATCCAGTAGACCAACATATGAGTGCTCTTTCAATAACACATGATGTGGTAGTAAACACATTATCATATAGGGTTGTAATGATACATTTGGTTCCACCTACGAGGTGTGTCTTGACTAGTCAGCTCACACAATGGTTACTCCATCATCCAGTACACCACCGCACAAATACACATCAGTGTAACCTCTAATTTCTCAGCCAAAACCAATAAAATATTAGTGCAACTAAGAGTATGTCCCTACTTCCAATTGAGGAATAATGTGGGACACATTAGCTTCCGATCAGTTGTTAGTGGTATTATGGATGAGTACAACTCGCAGTTTGGATGTACTAGAGTCAGTCACTTCAAAAAAAGTCACTTGATTTCCCTAATTCTTTGAGAAAACGTGTTTCCCCTCGGTGACCCCTAGTTGGTCTACCCAAAGAGTTTAGAGAAATTTGACAACATCGATCCGCAAAGTCACATGGTTGAGTTGGTAACATTTCTAGTGGATCAGCACTCTTTTTCACCCAACTACAACCATGCCCTCCAACAAAGATGAATCCAGAGCTTCATTGTGATCTACATAATTATTGAATAGGAATCCTCACATGTGCAGATTTGTGGTTGGGGATAGTACACCACTCTCTACTTTTTACCAGTCATGTGGTAACTTAAATTACCCAGTGATGTTGAGGAAATGCCTATGGGTATCATTACAGTTGACATGCTTTCCCCTAAGATAAACAAGGATAGAGATATCGGTGGATGGTTTGATAGGGAGAACCCTCCCCCTTGGGAAGCACAATAGTAAGCATACCACCATACGAGTGTTTGTACTTGTCTACAAAGGTAGGAGTTTGGCCTCACGAAAACCTATACATCATTTCCTACTGGTCGGAATCTCAACATGGATAAAGGAAATCTTAATCCCTTTGGTCCACCTAATGTTTTAATAAATTAATAGGTTAATACCGTAGGCACTGCCTTACTTTAGTATATCTCTAATCATAATATGATCATCTATCACCTCCTTACTGAGAAACGCTAAGATTATAGTGCTCCTTGGCAAGACCATTTTCCTCCTCCTCTGGGTCAGTAGTGGTAGCCACATGTTCTCCTTAGATAGATTGTCTCAATTGATCTGACTGATCTCATAGAACCAAATGGAGTAGTGGTAGGAGTTAACAACAAATGATTGGAGTAGACATCATTAAATCTGCTCGATCAATATGTTAAAATCCCAAAGGACCATGATCAAACAACTCCAAAGGTCCTTCCCTGGTCCACTGAGCCTAATTACAGGGATTTAATCATGTTGGTGCATTGTTGATTAAGTATCTTCTCCAAGATTTGAACCCCCACGAGGATGATCTGATAGTCACTCACACTAGTCACCTCCAATCCCTCAAGATGTGATAGGTGGAAATCCCACCTGGTAGAAATTCATATCTAGATTATGTGGATGAATTAAGGGAAACCCTATATATTTGGAATCCTACCATCACCGTTTTCAAAAGGACCTACAACCCACTACTCCATCTGGTACACTTCATATTAAGGTGTGGACCAATGTTGAGAACCTTATAGCGGAAAGAGCTCGCTGAGCTCCATTTTTTTCCCGACATTAGAAGGGATCACATTCTAATGGTATATCCAACTACCCACAGGGTCCATCACTTGTTGGGAAGACCTGCTCATGTAGTTTCTCTACCAGTTCAGTTCCAACATATGCAAGAAAAGTATTTTCAACCACATTAAGTTAAATTAAATACCAGATGAACATATTATAGACATCATTTCCTGGTGAAAGGTGCTCATGTATTCATTGAATATTACACTAACTCAAGAGAAGTTACTGAAGATGTTAATGGGAAAAATTAAGAATGATATGGTCCCTTCCATCCCCACCCAGTACTTCTAGGGTGGATTTCTAGATTATTATAATACTTCCCAATGTCTAGAGTAATGCATTTAGAAAGCCAAGCAGGTATATCCATTACCTCTTCTAGTTACTTCAAGAAGAACCTAAAAGAAATAGAATATCTCCATAGTTTAGGTGGAGGCCCTAGAAAAACTAGAGATGTTGACAGTAGAGCCCTACCATGTGTGGCCACATAAAGTGTAGTAGCCTCATCAGGCACAGCCTTACCCAGCACAGAATCGACATACACAACCTCTCTAATCACTACATCCTAGGAGAGAAACAATTTCTCCAGCCCCTCATCAAACTCAAACCCCTCACTAACGACATGCTCCCAGAGCTCCCGTTCTAGATAGTAGATCCCAAACCTACTAATTCATGGAATCAAAATTTCTCCATAATTTCCACAATGCCCTGGAACAGGGGGTCCTGAAGCTTCCCAAGTGTAGGATTGCACATGTGAGCGAACTCACTAATCACCCAACCATTTACCTTTCCACCCGATCCATGGGAATCCTATCAAGAAATTATATTTGTTCAAGGATTGGATATAAGAAAAAGCGAGCGATGGTGCGATTAAGCTAATCCACATTCCATCACAGGCGACAAGTGTCTCTGCCAATCCTGAAAGTGAAAATGAAGGTTCCAATGAATGGTAGTAGGTATCTAGCTACGAGACACCAAAGTATGATGATTGGTTGGATTATAGAGTAGTTGACCACACCCATGGACTTATCTTCACTTGTTTAAGCTAGATCAAATATCCTAATGTCACTGCGACTTCTTCGGATGATGCCTCTTTATACACATCATAGCCTTCTATGTATTAGAAGAGTAGACATCAATGGCTCATAGAATAGAAAAGTTCATTTACTATGCCAAAGCCATACCTCACTCTCAACGAATTCATGCTTCCAGAAATGGTAATTGAACATTGGGTCCACCTAGCATTGGAATACCTCTATGATGATGAGATGGAGTATGCCTATGTGAATACCATTGAGTTGGTAGACCCCTACATGACCCCTAATGATAAAGAGTATCAAGATAGTCCAATGAGTGTCTCTAGTTTCTACCATAGAAGAAGAACTATATGACCTGAAAACATATTTAATACTTATTCTAGTGCTTCAAGCCAAGATTTACCAGATAATGAGACCATATAAGAGGTTCTCTGAAAATATCATTAGGAATAGTCCTCCCAGACTGCTTCACCAAACACATCACTGAGACTGACCATTCTAGTTGACCAAAGTGGATATTCACAACAACATCATGACTAGATGTGTCTAGCAATATCGATATCTCAGGTAGCTGATATTCATCCAGTAGTGGTTTTGGTTGAGTTTTCTAATTAGAAATCGGACATTGCCAGCACCTTCCAGAATCCAGTGGTTTAGAAAACAGTGCCTTCCATGGTTCCAACCGAAGAAAAACCCCTTATGGGAATAATTATGCATTTAGCACAAAATAATGATGTTATTATGCAACTCACTTGTTTACCTATGAACCTCTCGATTATGGAGGCCCTTCGTCTATTAGAAGAGATGCGTGAATCTCTCACAGAAGCCTTAAATGACCTCTCTGATTTGAAACAGATGTAGTGATCATAGAGATTTTCTATTCTAAGGAGGTAGATAAATAAGAATTCTAGTCCATAATCTCATTCTCTAGATAATATTAGGACTCCCTCATGTTGGGTCACATTTTTATACTATACATTATTGGTCAGTTTAATGGTGTGGAAGTCCACCACTTTTTAATCAACACATGATCCGAGGTTATTCATATACCAACCCAAATACTCTACTAGATAGAACTGACTGATGAATACTTTAGTCCCTCTGACCTCAAGACACATGATTATCAATAGACCGATCAATGGCTTTGTGGAAGAATATGTTTGATTACCCAGTTCTGTGGGTTGGTATAAAACCACGAATTCAGGGTTGTCTTGCATGACACCTCATAGGATGACTTAATGGATATAGCCTAGATTCATTTGCACAGAAAAATCTCAGCCCCTTATTACCAGTGCCTCAAGTACTACCTTAATGGCCAAGTGGGAATGATTCAAGGTGACACATCAACCTTTGAATCTTACGAAGCCAACCATATGGATTCCAACTAATATAAGTGAAAGAAAAATTATGTTCAATCCAATAAAGTCTATAATACTGTTGTTGCAACCAACCCATTGGCAAGAATGGACGATGGTTTCATCCTCCTGATTCACAGGTTAGAAGAAACAATGCCAAAATAGGGAAATTGCTTCATCATTTTCAGGAGAAAGGGGCATAATGTCCCTATGTACAAGGAATTTCAAAAGATTACCTTGTATTCTGACACATGTCAATCCTTAAGGATAGTAGAATCCCATACCCCTATAAGGTATTGAGATGTTCACCCCATGAACACAATTGTACACCATACTATGATGTTTTTTTCGATCAAGGATGAACTGAAATAAGAAACTGACCACCATTTCTTGGAAATCTAGTGCGGACCCTTTGGTCAAAGATTGATGGAATTAGAATGACAACCTCTCTCACCATGGTGTTAGTAAAGTAGGAGTCCCCCTTATAAGGATTCTATATCCACCACAGTGGGCACTAGTATTTCCCTAAAACCGGTTTTTTATAATGAGCCATCTTCCCACACTAGCTCCCCTACCTCTGAGGATGAAGAAAATTTGGAAGATTCTCCTCCCACATTTGAAGAGGGAGTCTCCACCACCACCGAGGAACTCGTTCAGGTGAACCATTATACTAAAGAAAATCCACGGCCAAAACTGATCAGTGAAACCATGCCTATGAAGTAATAATAACAGTATGTGGATTTCTTGAAGCAAGATCATGTTGTATTTTCCTGGATCTATGAATAAATTCTATGACTAGACCCTCAGGTCAACATCCACTATCTAGGTCTCCCTACATGTTATCATAGGTTCAAACAAACACCGATAAAAATTTACCATTCAAATGGTTCTAGGGTCAAGGCTTATGTTGACAATATTAATAAATCCATCTTCATTAAAGAAGTCCATTACCCCATGTGGATGTACAACATCATTCTATTTAGGAAGAAGAATGTGTAGATCTGAGTATGTATAGACCATTGAGACCTTAACTATCATGTCCCAAAGGTTGATATTCATATTACAGTGATAAGTATATTGATCGATGCCACATCTGGGTATCGGGATTCTCCTTCATGGATGGATATTCTAAATAGAATGATGTTGTACATCCACATGGGGTAATGGACTTCCTTAATGAAGATGGATTTATTAATATTGTCAACATAAGCCTTGACCCTAGAACCATTTGAATGGTAAATTTTTATCGGTGTTTGTTTGAACCTATGATAACATGTAGGGAGACCTAGATAGTGGATGTTGACCTGAGGGTCTAGTCATAGAATTTATTCATAGATCCAGGAAAATACAACATGATGTTGCTTCAGGAAATCCACATACTGTTATTATTACTTCATAGGCATGTAATTCCCTTTGGTATGAAGAATGTAGAAACCACTTATTAGTGATCCCTGAACCATATCCTCATACCAATCCTAGGAATTCTAGTGGAATTATACATGGATTGCTTAGTCGTAAAATCCTACCAAAATGAGGACCATCTCATATATCATCAGAATGTTTTCGACTTCCTCAACTCCTAGAACTTGAAGATAAACCCTTTGAAGTGTTCCTTTAGGGTTAGATCTGGGAAATTCCTCGCTTTATTTTTCAAATATATAGTTATCAATATCAACCTAGAGAAGATCGAGGCCATCAGACAGATACCTCCTCCAAGCAAACTCCAGAATCCATGAGGCATTCAAGGCCACTTACCCTATATACACCAATTCATTATGAATATCACCAACAACTATAGGCCATTTTAAGAGATTATTATGAATGGAACCATCTACTAGTGGGATGAAGATTTCAAGAATGCCTTCAAGGATATAAAGTAGTATCTACTACAACCTTTAGTCCTAAAGCCACATGTCACCATGAATCCTCAAGTCCTTTATGTGACTATCCAAAAAGGATCCCTAGGTTCCTTTATATCCTAAAAGAAAAAATGGAAATATAAATATTTATACTATCTCTGTCACATGTTCCTCAATATGGATTCTATATACTCTTTTATTGAGCAGAGATAACTCTTGATAGTTTTCACAATGTAGATGCTGTGACATTATCTACAAAATCATATGATACAGTCAGTTTCCCACGTTGACAAACTAAAATATATCCTAAATCACCTGGTGTTGATAAGATGATTAGAACACTGGGAAATTATTATTCATCAATTCAATATCAGGTTTTTTCATAGAAGGATGTCAGATTTTAGGCAATGGTAGACATTATGGATTCAATTTCCCCCTAAATAATCTCCTCTGGATGTTTAAATCCCATATAATTATATCCTTTAAGAGGACCATACAATGTCATTCTAGAAGATTGATTTAGATGGTGTGTCCTAAAGTGTAACCAGTATAAGTCTCAATGATCCCAAGATCAATAGAGTTGGCCTAGGGATCTTCTTCATCACACCTTCATTGGATGTTCTGTCTTACTCATTCATACTATTATAAAACTATACCAACAACGAAAAATATTATCAGGATCTCATTACTGGCCTCATGTTATTCCATGAGATTAATGTTCCCCATTTTCATGTGAAGAGAGACACTGAGTTATTCATCAAGAAAATCAATGGGAACTATATAGTCAAGAAGCTAGATCTTGTAGCCCTAATAGAGCACACTCACAAGATGATGGCCTAGTTTTATTCTGAACTAGAGCTGACACATGTTCCCAAGTCATATAATGGTTAAGATGATTCCTTGGTCAGTCTAGTATCATCTCTTACAGAGCTTGACAAAGATAATATATTCATTCATGTGGTGCACTGAAATTTCATTGCTCCCATCATCCTAGATAATAATGACATCCACGTGGTGAACTAGTTGAATGCCAGTAGAACCACATCAGTACCTCTATATCCATCCATAAAGGATGAAATCTCTGATTAGAGAACCCATTTCATTGAGAATCTACAACATGGAAGTCTCCCATTAGACTGAGCTGAATGTGATCATATCCATTGATTCACATGATAATTCACCCTCCAATGTGGTCCCAACCTTTATTAGATAGTCTTAAAATGAGGGATTGGTGGAATTTTCCTATTTTTAAACCAAAGAGATGATATTCCTCAGGTTATACAAGAAGTTCATACCGAGTCATTTGGTTCTCATCAAGCAAAGTTGAATCTCTCTCACCCAATTCATTGGTTGGGATACTTCTATCCTACCATGGTTTGTCCTGCATCATGTTTTCTAAGAGGTTCCACAAATTTCACATTCATGCCAATTTTGTGTATCGGCCACTGAATCACCTCCATACCACCAATTATTCTTGTCCCCTTGCTATATGGGGACTTGATGTCATGTGACCTTATCCACCAGCAACAAATCGTCAATGCAGGTACATTTTGACTTTAAAGGATTTCTTTGCTAAGTGGAAAGAATCAATTCATCTTAAATAATTTATGGCCTGACCAATTTTTTAATTTGTGAGTTTTAATATCATCCATCAGTTCAAATCTGATAACAATATTCTAATTTCAAACAACACCAATAACTAGGCTTTTGAGATGAAGAAGGTGTACACTAAGTACAATATCTAATCAAACGGAACTTCTCGCTAACATGCATCATAAAATATACAGATTGAGGCAATTAACAAAACCATCCCAATTTTTTTTTCAGAAGATGGTGGTATAAAACAATAAGAGTTGTCCATACAAGCTCTCCAACAATATTTGGGCTTATCAGGCAATGAATCAAAATTCAACTTAAGAAAATCCAAATTTCATTGTTTATGGAATAGAGGCAGTCCTTCCCATAAAGATTCAGTTTCCATCACTTCTAACATTTTTATATGACTATAAAATTCCAAACCAACTGGAAGAAGTCTATCTAGATGATCTAGAAGCTCTCGATGAAAATAGTGTTCAGGTGATGGAAAATTGATAGAGGCACATGAAAAAGATATAAAGAGTGTTCAATAAGAATTTTTTCCTCTGCTCCTTCCTCCTTGGTGACTTAGTACTGGCTCTCAAGACACCGATGATACCCATTAGGAAGCCACTGTAGACTGATCCTAAATGGGAAGGAACATACATCATTCAAAGGGAAATCCAAATGGTTCATATTCTTTGATCACTATAGATGAGCGGTGTATAACTTCTCCCACCAATGATAAGATCCCCAAGAAATACATCACATAAGGATCCACCATCATCTCCATAACACTAAATTAAACTAAATTGTGTCATCATATTTACATGATGGTAAAATGCATTACCTTTATCATCCCTACAATATGAAATTAAACTATGTTTCATCATCCCGAAAACATGAAATTAAACTTTTTTGCTATAGTCCATGTTACATGACTTTAAACTACATAACATTAGTACAAGAATAACTACTTTAAATTGTATGTGAGTCCCCTTCACAATGTTTCCTATGGTGGAAGGCCTATTGGACCCTCTTTCATGTCAGTTTTTGTTCCATGGTGGATTCTATATTTACTCTCACAATTCTTGACCAGTGTGATCCTGGTCCCTACATTTCGAACGTGGTCAAAAATCCATACTTACTCAAGAGTCACCCCTTCATCTAGACCATAAAATTGTCTACTTACTTCATTTTCACTTCCCAGTATCATGGCATAATTACACCCTTGGTACCACCTCTAATGTGAACTCCCACATGTTAGTTAAACCCCATATATTATTCTTCATTTCACACACCGAGCATGGATCACGTGTGATTATGATTTTTGGTACGGTGTTTATTGATGTGGTCGAGCCACACATGAACCCTTTTGGTCTAAACTCTCTTGCAGTAAACTACGAGCCTCATTGGGAATGTGTGGTGTGGATTCTATCCTCATAGGGACTCGTTTACATTGAGTTTTCACTCCATAGTGCCACATTTTCCTTCTTCCCTTTGGTCAAAAACTATGTGAGCTTAAACAAGAAGTCTATGAACATGAATTCCTTAAAATTTTTATGAATCCCATAAGAATATGCAGTGAGATTTGGGCCTATTTTTACTCTTTTTTGTTGAAACCCATATATTTTTGGATACTTGTGTGGTACACAAGAATCTTTTGGATCATTCATATTGATTTTATTTCCTCCATGGAACAAAAATATTATAGGAATAAATATTTCCATAGTGCATGAAACACAACTATAAACTATTTTTTGGGTTCCAGATGGTATGCCCTTAAAATGTGTGCAACATCCCCATCATTTGGCATTAAACTATGAGATATGTCATGATCACATAAAATCAAACTATACCATGAATCATCCTCGCCTCATGTCATTAAACTGTGTTTCTATCATTCTAATGTTTTATGATGTAAAATTGAAAAGCATGTGAGGCCCTCTCTTGAGAGTTCATATTACATAGTGTTGGTCATATACCATAATGTTCACATTTTTGTCTATCACATAGTATCCATGAGAGTGCTTCCATAGAAGATGGGTTTGATCATTTATTCAAAACAATATGCTTACAAAAATGTGTTCTAAACCATAGTGGAATAATTACAAAAGTGTTGTAATCCATTCGAATATTCCATGACTCCACTTACATTCTTCGTGTGTCCATCATTTAGATCCTCATCCTCATCATTTTCTAAAGGGAACCCTCAATGGAATTGTATAATGACACATTGGCTCAGCTACCATCTAGGATCAATATCAATGAAGATTTTGGATGAAATTATGAGATATGTTCTATTTTTTGAACGTGGTATTCGGTTTCCCCTAATTTGTTTTCCCCATTTCAAGCTAACGACACTGATACTATGTTTTTAACACAAGCATAAGTTATTACAAATTTCCAAAAAACTCTCCATGTGTTCCATATATTGTGTATTTTGATTAAAATTTCCCATTCATCTTTGTTCAATTTGAATCCAATTCCACTGGTGTTATCCCGTTCATGCACTAGAAAACATTGGGTAAATAATTAGCCATTCTAGGAGCATTGTCTAGGCATCTACAAACTCTATTATCACAAACAATCCTGGTGGTTAGCCAAAAATAGTAGGCCTCAAGTATTCAATTATTATTGTATACACTTGTTTAATGTGATAAATTATGTGGTATTTCCTTATTTCTCACTCATGGAAAGACCCACTTGAGCTTAAGGATTTGTCGTTATTTGTCTTCAAATTATGATTGATGTGCGATAATTAAATAAAGAAAATGTGTTCATAAATGAATTTTTTTCAAAAAAAAACATGCATGTTGAGGCATAGCAGGGGTCATCAACATACTGGAATCTCTCAAGAGTTTGTAAAAAAACCCTATGGTTATACATAGTAGAAAGAGTGCTTCAAATCTACCAACCTCTAGAGTGTGGCCTTTAAGATTCATTGCCTCTTCGTGAGATCCACATCCCCATATTTGGTATCTGGTAAAATCTCATTATCTCTTGTATATTCCTAGACCCACTTAACCTGATGTTCAACAATTTGAGAAGTCACAAAATTCATTTGGATCTCATCCTCTTCCAGTTGAGACCTCAGTTTACTGATTACCTTCGATTGAGTTCTACAAAAGGAAGCATGCTCTCCCACATACTCTTATAGTTGATGAATCTCATAGATGACTTCAATAAGATCGTGCATGACCTCAAACTTTTCCCAGCACCATGAAACACCCAAATGTTTCTCCCCTCCCTCATCTTATGGGTTCATTGATTACCGCAATGATCAATAGGAATACCAAAGGGAATGAAACATAGTACTGGGGAATGGTATAAAAACTTCCTCAACTACTTCTCGAGAGCCTCTTTTACAGTCCCCTATGGCCACATTAAGGAAAACTCCCCTCCATGGGGTGAGGGTGCATCTTCACACCATGACATCCCTACTGGAGTGGTTCTAGCTTGACCCCCACCCCAAATGACTGACTTTCCTGTTAGGGAGCAGCATGTCCACCTACCCACTACTATGCTCGATGCTCACTCGTTCAATCACTGAAATGTTCTTTCACAATGTTTCCTCCACTTATGATTCCACATTGTTGTACGCATATTCCATTGACAGGATTGTTTCAATGTTAGTTGGTGGAAACATAATGTATTCACCATATCCCATAGTTACCAGCATACACCATAGATAGTGATGGATACTGGGGTGTTGCTCTTCACATACCTGCATATAGACTTTCTTCACCACCGTTTGAGGTCACCCACGCTGCCTAATGAAGCGAGATGGTGTGTATGGATCACAAAAGACTATTACGTCAATCTGAACCTGTAGCACTCTAACCTTGAAGCATTGAAGGTACACCCTTTTCTCCCATGAGCTTTGATGGTTTTCCACCATTGGAACAACTAGAGTTTTAAAGGGATGTAAGTTGAACATTTCACGGTTGCTGATCCAAAGAACAATCCTGACCTCATTGAGTGTCATCTACTCGACCCCATCTATGCACAAAAGTGATGGCCGAAAACCGGCATTTGGAGGATGGATGGAATTTAGGAACTTGTATCCCCAAGGTGAGCTCCAATCAAACCTTGTAAAAAGTGAAATGATCCATAAATACTACAGGGTGTGTTTCCACTCACAACATAAAATAATATTCTTTAGAGTCTGGATAACATGGGTACTCTATGGTTGACCCTATTTCCAGCTACCAGAATCACCCCATCACCAGCGTTCCTTGGAGGATTCCCATATTGATGTCCCTTATTGGCAGCAACCACCCACTTAGAAATGTGGTAGGTAAAGTAATATAGTGAATCGATGGGTCTCATATTCCCACCTTTCTTTACCCTCACTTCAGATGCTATGTTTCCAACTTGATAAACTAATATGATCCGGATTTTCCCCTCTGAAATTCCACTGGACCCATTTTCCCTCAGCCTAACATCATCACCATTTTTTCCTTCATAAGAAAAAAGTTAAACCATACCCATAATATGATATCCTCTTGGAAAATGGTAATGAATTTCATTTTCTCCTGCACTGCTTATAAAAGATGTTATTCCAAAATATGGTCCCTCACACTGTTTCCCAAAACATTCTCTAGTTGGAAGAACTCATCATGCTGAAATCCCCCAAGAAGAATTCCTCTATAAAATGGATATCCCATAAGTTGATTCTAAATTCCCCATGATTGAGTTAGAATATATTCATGTATGGGGACCATCAGTTGAGGTGCTCTAGCACTATCTCCTATTGATGGTAAAAATGGAACAAAGGTGTCCATACTGCTTCATATATCCCAATGTTTAATAATGCCACCCCATATTATCACCATGTGTAGCACACCTAGTACACCCACATCCACTGACTAGTGAAGTAACAGTTAGGCCCTATGTCCAACACTTTCAACCATCCCTTGTTGTTATCCCTCTAACCACTTTAAAAAGTAGTAGCATAATGGGTTCAGATCTCTTCCGCCTCGGCAGATACCCTATAACCATCCAGTTCCTTGCATTCAATGTTTTGATAGTGATGTTTCTATGTTCCCTAGAAACGTGTCAGTTCACATTGATGTTATAGTGTGAGAACTCGTCTTCACATGTGAACCACAATCGTGTTGAGTCAACCACGAAAGCTCGAATGGTCACTTTATCTGAAAGCCCAAAGTTCCATAAGGGGAGATAGACTATCAAAAGATATTCCTTTACCATTGTGTCTACATGCCCAGAAGTATCTATTTGTATGATAGAGCCCTCCTGACATATGAAATTTTGGGGTTTCTTGTCATCTGATCCATTTTAGCGGCTATTGTAGCCTTGATTTAAGCAGTGTCTTGTGGGTTATCCATTTTTGGTGGGTTTGAACACTCTAAGGGTAGAGTGTATAATACGTGGAATTTGGAATGTCATATGTGTGTTTTTTTGTAAAATCAATCCATGTAAACATAAAATTCCACTATTTTGGAAAAGCAAAATGTGTGAAAGAAGCAAACACTACATGAAAAAAGTAATTAAGGCTCAGTTTTTTGCGTTGAAAGTGTGTAATTATGCCCACAAGATAAGGTTCATGTCATGAGTAAAGTCAAGGTTCCATAAAAAAGAAACCCTACTCTTATTTATAGTTATATACATTGATTTATGTGTGTGTTTAAGGGGTTTTACATTCCCACTGATGGTTTTTGCATGCACCCATTGGAATTGAACCGGATCTTCGGTGTTTCCCTAAGAACCCGAACATCTAGTACCCTTTAAGATTAGATTCCAAGGGGGATTTTTTTGGCACCTAATCTTATAAAATTACATAAATATACCACTTTGTAAAAGCCAAATCCATCACCTAACTCAATGAAACATTAAATGAATGAAAAATAAGGCATACAAAAGTTTTGAGGTGCACACACAAGTATAAAATATGCAGGGAAGACTCTTGCAAACTAAATATGACATAGTTTTCATCCATTCCAAGGATTTGAATCTAAACATCTAAGGTTTGTGCATGTAGGATGGACCCACTGCATGCATGTATCCCAATCATGCACATGACTTTTTTTGTGCCAAATATTACATTAACCAGGACTTTACTAATTCACTAAGGGTGCAGTTGCACAAAAGACCTATTCCTAACCTAAAACATTGAACCCCATCAATAAATTATTCTTATATATGTTGAATACCACCCCCTTATTTACTGTGATCCCTCAAAATTAGAACCTTTTCTTTGATTCATGTTGGAATCATCTTTTTCTACATCATTAAAGGTATGGAATCCTCAAGGTGGAGATATTGCAAGATAGGTTCCATGTGGGTCCTCCTTTGTGTAGGCCCACAAATGTGTAATCCTCACACAACCTATTTCATCCTAACTATGGTGGTCCCAATGGATCCTCTTATATGAAACCTGACCATGAAAAAAAATAATCCAATATTGTGTGAATTCCCGGCCTTTCACGCAAGAACTGTATCTTGTGCACACCCCCTCTATGATGTTATATTAATTTCCTTTGTGTCAAAGAACTCTGTCTGAGGCCTCTTGAATAAAACCCTCATGACTTTCAGTCACCTCTTACTTGTATCCTTCCTGGATTAAGAACAATGATTCCATGGTCCCTAATTATACTTCCCTTATTCTTCTTGTGCATTCATTGACATACCTTTTTCTTATCTATATAGGTATGCTAATCCTATTTGATTCTCATTATACAGAAGCTGACATGGACCTCATGATCTAACACTTCTAAACTCCATTATAAATTTTCATTTTCGAATCCATGTCCCACATAGGGGTGTATGTGCAATAATTTTTTTATCCCAAGGGGTAAAGAGTCAGTACGTGATGCCCGCGCTACCAGACATAAATCTATCTGGTGCCTACATCATTAAAAATGATGTTAAACTATAGTCTAACCTCATGAAATGGAAATGGTTCCCCGTGTAAGTTTATTAGGTGATTCCACCTCATCCCACCATGGGGGGAATGATCACCCTCATGGGAAGCCTCCATAACACATCCTCCCACCACATGGAACTTGGAAACTCTCACATGCCACATTCATGTGTAAGTCACACATAACCTTCAAAGTATTAGATATATATTACCCAAATGAAATTAATTCCTCCTCAAATGGAATGAGATCCTTATTACATGAAATGAAATCCTCTTATGGAAACTTCCATGCATAATCCCCACACCATCCCACGTTGGTGCATATTCTACCACATGATCAGTAGGGAAACTGATTCCCCTTGTTTCCCTCACTAAGCATCAATCACATGGGATTAAAAGATATTAGAGACCATGATATTAAACTCCCACTTCCATGGGAATCCCTCCTAGAGTAATCCCCATTCATCACTTTCCAATGGGCCGCTTCCATGTGCAATCCCCAACCTTCTTCTACATGGGATACTTCCCTACACAAGACCCAACCAACCTGGCCACTTCTATGCATATGTCCCACTCATATTCTTCACTTACATGAGCCACCACCTTATGTTTAAATACCAATTCCCCTACAAAACCATGTGGACTTTGATTTCAAACTAACTATGATATATAGGAAGTATCCCTAAGGTTTAATCCCAACACCCCACCAAGAACATCATCCAATCCTTCCATGTCCATCTAGATCTTATTCAGGATTCGACGTCTCAATAAGATCATCTCAGCCACCTGGGGATCTTTCATGAATAATACCCATTAATACTATTGCTTCCCCGTAGTGGCCCCTGAGCAGATTCTATGAGTAAGGACCACACAATCTTGAACTATGTGGGTTTGATCTCTATATTCTAAAAATGGTATGTAGGATACCTATTTATAGTTCAATCCCAAGTAATATTAATCCTTTATTCCCCCAAGGGGTCCAATTTATTGGTCTTCCTCCATTGGGTGTTCTGATCATCTTCCTCCCATTTCAATAAGACATTAAACTCACGACGTTTCTCACACTACTATCTAATGCTAAACATGGGTTTCCAATGGTGGTAACCAAGGAAGATATGCCTTTGGAATTAGATACTTCATGATCGACATAATATTCCTTGGGTTATTGTCCCAAAAACTCCTCCGTGATATGATATCTTATGGGTAATAATACATGTGACCAAGGTTCCTATGGTCTAGATATGCCAGCATTTCTCAAAATGACAACTCCCCTAAATGAATATTATTCCCTTCAAGAACCTTGTCATATACAAATGGAATCATTGTAATTAACTGGTGTCCAAAAACAGATGGCCCCAAGAATTAGTTCTACAAACATACTTTACTATATAAGGGAGACTTAGACACGACAATGAATTTTAAGGAAAATCCAAAAAAAGAAACCAATATCCCATCATCCTATTTCGATCACAGATCATACTTAAAAATTTAATATGATGAAATATTCATACCTTTGGAAACCAGGAATGTGGGTAAATAGAAAGGAATACCAGCGACATGTCAAAATGAATTGGGTGGTCTTGCCCTGGCAAAACCGTCAAAAACAAACTAAATAAAGAAAATTGTCAATGGAATCCAAAAAATAGAAATTAGTCAATATATAATTTCTAATGACATAACAACCTTTATATATGTGGTAATACTGGGAGAATCAACTTTTACTAGACCATTTTTAAAAAATACCCTTAGTGAATGGGTATTAAAATCTAAATAATGGTAGTAATTCCCTTGGGGATTTTATTGTCATCCTTACATTGATAGGCAATCATAGGTTGACTTTGGATATGAAATGTGTTTTACCAATTCCAAAAAGTAATTTTTCATCTATGTTGAGAGAACCAATCCATGATAAAAATCACATAAAATTCAACTAAAGTGAGAATAAAAATAGTTATAAGAATAATATTCCAACAAAATTTAATCAAATAAGAGTTGTATACAAGGGACGAAATCGTCTCACCACTTATATTTTTTATTGATAATTCAATATAAAATCATTAATGTGGTTATTTGATGATCGTCAAAAACATTATGTATAAAAAAGAGTTTTTATAAATAGAATAAAATAAGAAAATTAATGTTCTTAAGTGGATCATAATTTTACATTTCACCCTTTATATCTATGATCAACATAGAAAATTGTTACTATATAATGTTTCCATTATTCCCTTGGACTAGGTGTTTACATATTCTTTTTATTCTCAATTTCCCGTAAATTGGGAAATTTATTTTCATAACGTACATACCATCTATAATTAATGTATTGATGTGTGGATGGTGAATTAGTTGGTACTTTCTTATAATCTAATGTATTTATTGACATATTCCTTAATTATTTACAATAATAAAACTTATGGCCAAACCGTTCACACTTGAAACAGTTTACCACTATTTTTAGGAAATTTGAGAAGTTATTCTTAAAATATTTAGGAAATACAAGTGAGTAAATTTTACTTCTATTATGTGAATTATCATTTATATTCCTATTAAACAATATTTTTATTTTCTTATAACATATGAAAAGGAAAAAATGAAAGTATATAGTTTCATTTTCCACTATAAGGTCACATTAAAAAATTTATTCATATCTATAAAAGTACGTTATGTATAATTTCCTTGGAATAATTGGTTTTAAACCACTAAATAAATAACCATTCTTTTTTTCAAGGTCATTAATAAAATAATAGGCATACTGTGAATATATTTTGTTGTTTTATTCATATTTACTGATGGATTCACCCTCCTTTTTTTCAAATTAATGAATTCTCTCTCTATTTTATCATAAAGAGTTCAAGGGGTATACTCATTGAAAAATATATTCTTAACGTGTAAAATATTTATAGAGTAAATTTATTACTATTTACATGTATTATTTATTAGATTCCACCCTTAATTTACACCACCTTTTTAATTGTAAATAATTAAAACCAAATTTTCAGGATCTTATCTGTAGAGATTGGAAAATATCTTTCCAATTATATTAAACCATTTATCAAAAACTATTGTGTTGGAATAAACAATAAAAAGGGATGATGATTCTGCTTAAAGGAATCAATAGTTTGTTTATCCTTCTCTATCATTTCCAAGAGCTCAGCATGATTTGTGTTATTAATCATAGATTGGGATAAAATGTTTAGGATTTTTTGAACTCCATTTACATACCCATTTTATTTCTCATTAGGATAGTCATTACAATGTCATTCAGATTCATTGTTAACTCAATTCCTCTAGGTTATATTAATTGTATAAAAATTAAAAAGTCTAGTGTCATTAGAAATCATTAATAATCATGTTAATAAATCATTCATTGAGGGAAACCATTCCTTATACATCCTAAATTATGAAACCTATGACTTTTTAGGTTTATTTACAAAATATTTGGTATAATATAGGTTATTTTAGGTTTTATACCCATATTAATATTAACTTTATCGCCAAAAATAAATTATCCCACTTGGATACCTATTCAGATGCCCTATACCTACACTCCTGGTTCCGATGCCAAAAAAAGATACATTACACAATGTATTTTATTCCAAATGAGATTACATGAGAATAATTCAAATATATTTCATATTATTTTCATAATTTATTATTTATATTTCCAAAATTCATACATAATATTAGAACCCAAAGGATTACCATCTAAGGAGATTAACTACATGTTCTTCTTATTTAAAATCAAGTCTTCAACATTTCTTACTTGATTATCCAAACATGATATCCTTATATAAATTTGATGTATAATACTCTTCTTCATATCCTAGGGAATGGAAATATAAGAGAGGGGAGAGCTCAAATTCCTAGTATGATGTATACCTATCAAATATTCTTAAAAAGTTTGATCACAAGATAATGAGGAAACATGAGCATGAAAGTAATATATAATTAAAAACAACATGAGATAATAATATTTATCCACATGAAAAAACATAAGGACATATAAACTCAAAATGTCATACATATACCAAGGTGTAAAAATGAGAAAACATGAGACAATAAGCATAATCCCCATAGAAAAACATAGGCATGTGGCACATACATAAGAATATAAAATATGAAAATTATGAATAGAGTTAATCATAATTATGTCCATGCATTATTATATGGATATAGATTATCATACTCATGCCCATTCATTATCATATGAATATACCAAATTGAAATGATGTCCACAAATTATCATATGAATCAATCTAATAACAATCATGTCCATGGATAAACATGTGAACATAACTTATCACAATCATATCTAGCCATTATGTTGTGAACAATGATAATCAAAATAATGGCCACAAATTATCCTATGAACATAGAAAATCACAATCATGTACATGTATTACCATGTGAAAAATACTAATAGAAATAATTTACACACATTATCATGTATACATAGATAAATAGTAATCATTTAGACACACAAGGTTGTGAACATATCTAAATAGAAATCATGTCCATACAGAAGGATGGAGATGTAGATAAGTGAAAATCTTGTCCAAGCCCAAGGTTATGAACTTAGTTAAATAGAAATAATGTATATATAGAAGGGTATGAACATATCCAAACAACAATAATGTACATGCATAATTCTATAAACACAGATAAACAACAATCATGCCCATGAACATGACCATTTTATTACAAGACATAAAACATTACCCAATTAACATAAAGTCTACATCATCCCAAACTATCATATAGTGTCAATCCATATATATGTGTGTCATAAGAATTTAGAAACATTCACAATCCAAAACTATCATTATTAACTCATGAGAATCAAATGGGTTTTATAAAGGATTCTAAAAAATAATATAATAAGTCATTTAGAGAAAGAATATTGATTGGTATCTGTAACATCCCAGGTAAATAAAGAATAAAGAATTTTCATATTTATTAATATTTACGAATTAAATATTAATTTTATTTTAAAGGGGTTGCTATGTTCGATAGCGTACCCGATACGCAACGATGAGTTTCTTTGAAACTTACGTAGCACACTAGTAATAAAATAATATTATTTTAAATGTTAGTTAACGAGTAGCCGTTGTACTGGCGGGAATGGATAGAAATAACTAGAATATGATTATATATGTTTTTAAATGTTTATACATTTACCCAATAAATGATAAAAGCTTAAAATACGGAAAGAGTTCAATTTTACGGGTATATATACTCTAATTTTCACTAAAGGTTCACTTATCACCTTTTAATGGTGAACCGTCATTAAATATAGTTTTGATCACTCTTATACTTTATTTTGGACCAAATATAACTCTTCTTTAGAATCGTGACATCAAAATTTACTTTGTGTAAATTTTTGGTACCTTTCTGATAAAGTTCATTTTTTTATGAATAGTGTAAAATGTTGTATTTCAATTCAAAACCTCTTTTTAATCTAATTTATTTATATGATTAGATTATTATTTTAATTGGTTTTAAAGTGAAATTAGAAAATATTTTTACCAGTTAATCCAATGGTGGTCATTGGAATCAATTTCAATTTGAAATTGGACTTAAACTGGTGTCAATCTTTTGATACTTATAGTTTCGCAAAAACACATTATTTGTCATGACAACGGGAATTAATTATTAAATTAATTAATTTGACTTTTTTTTTAGTTTTTTAAAATGGACTTCATTTTTGAATTCGGAATATCAAATATAGCTTAGGGTGAATTTTTGGTAATTTTCTGAAAAACATCAATTTTTGATGAATAGTGAAACCACTAAGTGGTAATCAAGCAAACTGATTTTTCAGTTAAATGAAAGTTTACCACTAATGTGTATTGAATTTTGAAAATCCGACATACATGGTTGTCATTAAGAAGTAAAATGTGGTTCAATGAGATTAAAATAATTTTTTGGTGAATAGTAATTTTTTTTCATTAATCGCGATTAGAGGTAATTAGTGTAATTTAAGGTAAAAATGATATTATAAGAATGTGAAAACACCATGACACTTATCCTACACCTATTGGGTGAGTCATGGCCGACCAAGAAAATCCATGGGCAAACTTGGGGACCCCATGGAGCCACTTTAGTTGGAAAATGACATTAATATATTTTTATTTAATGTTAAAGTGAAAATGACACTAACATAACTTGTTTTACTAAAATAATTTTTGAGTGGGGTTTTACAAGTGCCAATTTTGATTATAAATAGTCATTGGAAAGCTAAAACGATTTCCTACATCATAGTAGTTTTGTTATAATTTTTAGACATTAAAAAAAGTAAATAATTTATGACATAATAATGATGCAACGATGACATCATTATTTGACGATTTAAATAAAATGGAACGATAATGAAAAATCTAAAAACTAAACATGTCCAAAACCAATTGGATGAGTGGATTTCGAACCCTTATCACCTTATCCACGAATTATATCAATGTGGGAACTTTTAAAACCGAAATACCTTTTCAAATAAAGTAATATATCTTTACTTTCCAAAGTGCCCCTCCTCTCCTCTTATAAAAGGCCCCCACCTCTACCTCATTTCACACACTTCTCAAGCCTTTGGCTCGGCCAACCCCTAACCAATTACTCTCTCCACATCCCTCTCCTCATCCTAGAGGATTCCCTTTGGGCATAATCCTTTCAAAGGAAGCCTTTAGGCTCAAATCAAAAGGGAGTTACACTTTTAAAGGTAATTCATTCTCTCTTGTTCATTTGTTTTATTTTGCTTCTCCAACCCTCTAAACTCATTTTATTTACTTCTTTTGTAACGACACAAGTATCTTCAATATACTAGGATGTTGTTATAATATTTATTTGAGCTACAATCTCACACAACTACATAAAATGGTTAAAGAACATAAGGTTTCCGTGGATGGCGAAATTCTGCCTCCCGAAACGATGATTGTTCAATACTCATTTAACACCTTCAAGGGTGGCCATTATGATGTCACTATTTTTATATATGATATACAATATGTTTATGTTTTCTTTAAGCTTCTGTATTTTTCATTTTTGGCATACCTTTATGGTTTCCATTATGGCTAAACACGATATCTTCATTTAAGGAAGTGCGGACTACCGCCCCCTAAAAGTGATATGATTCGTTAATGCCATATGTGGGACGTGTAAAGGATGGATTTAAAGTTATTATATATGACGTTATACTGGAATTATAATATACCTCTATATCATTATTATTTCTTTCCATTAAAGTATGAGATAGAAATGAAAGTAGCGTTCATGCGTACGTACGGCTTACCGTCTCCATGAACGGTGCATTTCATTTCTTATCCCCAAATGTAATGTACTATTAAAATTTACATGTATATAATGTATATATATAATTAATGATATATCTAAATGATGAATATAATTCTGAAATTAAAATATACATACCTCTCATTTAGTTTTAATTCTACTAATATGACAAAGAAATGAAAGTAGCGTTCATCCGTACGTACGGCTTACCGTCTCCATGAACGGTGCATTTCATTTCTTACCTCTAAATGATTATGTAATATTATAAATACATTTATATGATGGATATATATGATATATATTATATCCAAATCAGGAATTTCATTCTGGATATAATGAACTTTTGACCACATGAACAACATGTAATTGTAAGAAGTCAACATTCGACTTAAGAACCAAATATTGACAAAACAAACATTATTAACTTAAATGGTTACATAATGTTTATAACATGGAAATAAGTGATATAAAAAGAATAATGAACTCTAAAAAGGTTCTTAATCAAGTATAAATTAACTCATGTTTATTATTCAGGACGTTAAAGAACGATCGATTCACGTCGGACCCAAGGTAAGGGACTTCGTCTCAATCTCCTTTCATTGAGGCATATTTCGTTTTATACACAAATTTCTTTTATACGGTGTATAAACTCTTTTGAATTTTACTTTTAAACAAAATGAATCTTTTTCTACGAAGCGTTTTACTAAATGACAAAAAGGAATGTTTTTTTAACGTACGCGGTGACAACGACCTTTTCCGCCGCCGAGAGTATTATTTGATATTTGGCTTTCTCAACAAGCCGTAATGTTTTTAGAATAAAATAAATACCATATACTCTTTTATGTATTTTGGTATTGAAAATGGTTTTGAAAAAGGATTCTATTATGTCAATATATTTATGATATATTGTGATTGAAATGTGGAAATGTTATCATTATTTTATATTGGTTTTATGTTTTATGATTTTATACTGGTACTTGGACATTTTAACGGGTGGTTATGTTATAAACCATATGACGGGTGGTGCCGTGAATACCAGGACGGGTGGTTACGTTATAACCTCCAATGCATTTGGTATGGAAGTCGGCCGTATGGCTATTCCATTAAGTATGTATGGAAATTGGCCGTATGGCTATTCCATTAAGTGTTATGTGTGGAAGTCGACCGTATGGTTATTCCACTTAAGAATGTTTATGTCCCAAGTTACCTTTATATATTCTATGTGTTCTTTATATGGGTTTTATGGTAATCCTTTGGTTACAAAAAGGTAAGTAATGATACTTTATTCAGTGATGATTTTTTTTACTACTTCATGAAGGTGAAGGTATTACTTTGATATAGTATACATGGTTTACTTGATGTTTGAAAAACTAACAGTTTTCATTCTTTTTGTATCCCTTACTGAGCTTTTTATGCTCACCCCAAGTTTTTCGAAATGTTTTTCACAGGACTTAAAGTGGAATAAGGTCAAGGATGGGATCAAGGGAATGTCATGATATCTAAAACATGGAATCTAGACATCTTTCTTTTTAAGAGTTTTTATTTTATGGAAACTTAGTAGAAGTGTCTACTTTGTAATCTTTTAAGATGTAATAGTTATGTTCTAATTCTCTAAAACTCTAATCCTGAAAAGATCCTCAATGTGAATTATTCATTTAATTCAATATTAAGTAAGGTTTAAGGCTGGGGCCTTATAGTTGGTATCAGAGGACGGTTTAGACAACTTTAAGAGTTAGAAAAGTGTTAAATTATAATATGATTGAAATGATATAGCATTTACGGATTACCATGTTGCTTCGCCTAAGATATTTCTGTGGTCAGAATGGTTTTCCGCAGAGGAAACAAAGCAGCTATGTTGGGACGACATCAGGAGGAAGATAACCTTCCAAATCAGCAACCTAAGATGGTCGGAATCGGAACTGAACAGTTTGTTGCAGTAATGGCACAGTTGACTCGGGCTATAAATGGTGGTGGTACCCATGCATGAGATCAGCCAGATCAACCGCAGAGGAACATGTCAGTGGTGGAACATTTCATGAGGCAACATCCCCCATCATTCAGAGGATCATCTGACCCTGTGCAACCTGAAGGGTGGATTAAAGCACTGGAGAAGATTTTTGATGTCATGGGGTGTTCAGAACATCAAAAGGTTAGTCTTGTTGTTTACCATTTTGAAGGTGAAGCTGATCAGTGTTGGTCGATGGTGAAAAATATAAGGGATAGTGATGAGATTGAGGATATTCACTGGGATGAATTCAAAGGTATGTTTCTTGAGAAATATTTTCCTAAGGTGGTTCGTCTTAGGATGGAAAAACAGTTCCTAGAATTGAGGCAGGAGGATGATTCAGTGGCTGCATATAAAGAAAAGTTCACTCGATTGGCAAGGTATGCTCCAAACATCATACGAGATCTTGATAGTAAAATAAACCGTTTTTACTCAGGGTTAAAGCCAAAGTATCGAAGGGCATTAGCTTCTCGTGAGTTTAAAAGTTATGAAAAACTTGTTCAATGTGCGGAGAAGGTGGAAATGGAGTTTGCTGATGATCAGGTGTTATATGACAAACCACAGAATAAGAGGTCTAGTTGGCAGGCAAAGGGGAAGAATTCATCAAAGAAGCAAGGAGGTAAGAAAACAAAATATCCATCCTGTGAGAAGTGTGGTAAAATGCATCCTGGAGAATTTTTATCCAAGTCTGGTAAGTGCTTTCGGTGTGGTAAGTCTGGTCTTATTGCTCGTAACTGTAAGGAAGATGATCAAGCAGGAAATGAAAAGCCAACGGTAAGATGTTTTAAGTGTAATGAAATGGGTCATTATGCAAACAAGTGTCCAACGAAGAACTCAACTGGGGGAATGCAGCTAGACTACAAGCAGAAAGGGGTTGTGAAATCCTTTGCAACAACTTCAGCAGATGTTGGGCCATCGAATGAAGTGGTATCAGCTCCAGGGAGCTCAGTAGTTTTCGAAGATTGACTTGAGGTCGGGGTACCATCAGTTGGAAGTAAAAGAAGCAGACGTTCTGAAGACTGCGTTCCGTACTAGATATGGCCATTATGAATTTGTAGTTATGCCTTTTGGGTTAACCAATGCACCTGCTGTATTCATGGACCTTATGAATAAAATTTTCCATGAGTTCTTGGATAAGTTTGTGTTTGTGTTTTGAGGTTTGGGAAGAGATTGTGTGTGCCTTGTGATTCACAGTTGAAGAATGAGTTGTTATGTGAGGCTCATAGTTCCCTGTTTTCAGTTCATCCGGGCAGTACTAAGATGTACAGAGATCTGTGGGAGTATTACTGGTGGGATGGAATGAAAAGAGATATTGCTGATTTTACTGTGAAGTGTTTGACATGTCAATAGGTTAAAGCAGAGTGACAGTTACCGAAAGGGATGCTTCAGCCTTTAACAGTGCCAGAGTGGAAATGGGAAAAAATATCCATGGACATTGTTGTGGGATTTCCGAGGACATCTCGAGGTAATAATGCAATCTGGGTTATTGTTGATCGCTTGACCAAATATGCTCATTTCCTTTCAATACGAGATACTTTCTCTCTAGATCAACTTTCCCGTTTTATCTTAAACAGATAGTCAGGTTACATGGAGTTCCTCTCTCCATGGTATCGGATCGTGATCCCAGGTTTACTTATAACTTTTGGAAAGGCCTTCAGAAGTCGTTGGGTACTGAATTAAATTTTAGTACAGCTTTTCATCCTCAATCAGATGGGCAGTCAGAACGAACAATCCAGACATTGGAGGATATGCTACGAGGTTGTTCTATCGATTATCAGGGAAGTTGGGACCAACATCTTTCTTTGGTTGAGTTTTCTTATAATAACAGTTTTCATTCTAGTATACAGATGGCACCATTTGAGGCATTATATGGGAAGCGGTGTCGAACTCCAGCATTTTGGAATGAAGTGGGTGAAAGGAAGCTGATGGGACCAAAATTGGTAGAAGAGATGGCAGAAAAAGTTCAGTTGATTCAGAAGCACATGAGAACAGCTCAGAGCAGGCAAAAGAGTTATGCGGATAACCGGAGGAAGGATCTATCTTTCAAGGTAGGTGATCATGTTTTTCTCAAGGTTTCTCCATGGAAAAGTGTGATGAGATTTGGTAAGAAAGGAAATTTGAGTACATGGTTGGTTGGACCATACGAAATTCTGGAAAGAGTTGGATCAGTTGCATACCGAGTGGCTTTACCTCCGAGTTTACCTCAGGTACACAATGTTTTTCATGTTTCAATGTTGAGGAAGTATATTCCAGATCCATCTCATGTTTTGAGTCCAGAGGTAGTTCAGTTGGAAGAGAACCTATCTTATGAGGAACAACGGGTCCAGATTCTTGACCATAGGGAGCAAGTGTTACGAAATAAGGTGATTCATCAGGTAAAGGTTTTGTGGAAAAACCATGTGATTGAAGAGGCAACATGGGAATCTGAAAATGCTATGAGGGATAAATACCCCCACTTATTTTGATAAGTGAATAAAATTGCGAGGATGCAATTCCCAAAAGGGGGGAAGGATGTAACATCCCAGGTAAATAAAGAATAAAGAATTTTCATATTTATTAATATTTACGAATTAAATATTAATTTTATTTTAAAGGGGTTGCTATGTTCGATAGCGTACCCGATACGCAACGATGAGTTTCTTTGAAACTTACGTAGCACACTAGTAATAAAATAATATTATTTTAAATGTTAGTTAACGAGTAGCCGTTGTACTGGCGGGAATGGATAGAAATAACTAGAATATGATTATATATGTTTTTAAATGTTTATACATTTACCCAATAAAAGATAAAAGCTTAAAATACGGAAAGAGTTCAATTTTACGGGTATATATACTCTAATTTTCACTAAAGGTTCACTTATCACCTTTTAATGGTGAACCATCATTAAATATAGTTTTGATCACTATTATACTTTATTTTGGACCAAATATAACTCTTCTTTAGAATCGGGACATCAAAATTTACTTTGTGTAAATTTTTGGTACCTTTCTGATAAAGTTCATTTTTTTATGAATAGTGTAAAATGTTGTATTTTAATTCAAAACCTCTTTTTAATCTAATTTATTTATATGATTAGATTATTATTTTAATTGGTTTTAAAGTGAAATTAGAAAATATTTTTACCAGTTAATCCAATGGTGTTCATTGGAATCAATTTCAATTTGAAATTGGACTTAAACTGGTGTCAATCTTTTGATACTTATTGTTTCGCAAAAACACGCTATTTGTCATGACAGCAGGAATTAATTATTAAATTAATTAATTTGACTTATATTTTTTGAATTTTTTAAAATGGACTTCATTTTTGAATTCGGAATATCAAATATAGCTTAGGGTGAATTTTTGGTAATTTTCTGAAAAACTTCAATTTTTGATGAATAGTGAAACCACTAAGTGGTAATCAAGCAAACTGATTTTTCAGTTAAATGAAAGATTACCACTAATGTGTATTGAATTTTGAAAATCCGACATACATGGTTGTCATTAAGAAGTAAAATGTGGTTCAATGAGATTAAAATATTTTTCTGGTGAATAGTAATTTTTTTTCATTAATCGCGATTAGAGGTAATTAGTGTAATTTAAGGTAGAAATGATATTATAAGAATGTGAAAACACCATGACACTTGTCCTACATCTATTAGGTGAGTCAGGGCCGACCAAGACAAGCCATGGGACAACTTGGGGACCCCATGGAGCCACATTAGTTGGAAAATGACATTAATATATTTTTATTTAATGTTAAAGTGAAAATGACACTAACATAACTTGTTTTACTAAAATAATTTTTGAGTGGGGCTTTACAAGTCCAAATTTTGATTATAAATAGCAATTGGAAAGCTAAAAATATTTCCTACATCATAGTATTTTTGTTATAATTTTTAGACATTAAAAAAAGTAAATAATTTATGACATAATAATGATGCAGCAATGACATCATTATTTGATGATTTAAATAAAATGGAACGATAATGAAAACTCTAAAACCTAAACATGTCCAAAACCAATTGGATGAGTGGATTTCGAACCCTTATCACCTTAGACACTAATTATATCAATTTTGTACCTTTTAAAACCGAAATACATTTTCAAATAAAGTAATATATCTTTACTTTCCAAAAGTGCCCCTCCTCTCCTCTTATAAAAGGCCCCCACCTCTACCTTATTTCACACACTTCTCAAGCCTTTGGCTCGGCCAAACCCTGCCCAATTACTCTCTCCACATCCCTCTCCTCATCCTAGAGGATTCCCTTTGGGCATAATCCTTTCAAAGGAAGCCTTTAGGCTCAAATCAAAAGGGAGTTACACTTTTTAAGGTAATTCATTCTCTCTTGTTCATTTGTTTTATTTTGCTTCTCCAACCCTCTATACTCATTTTATTTACTTATTTTGTAACAACACAAGTATCTTCAATATACTAGGATGTTGTTATAATATTTATTTTAGCTACACTCTCCCACAACTACATCAAATGGTTAAATAACATACGGTTTCCGTGGATGGCGAAATTCTGCCTCCCGAAACGATGATTGTTCAATACTCATTTAACACCTTCAAGGGTGGCCATTATGATGTCACTATTTTTATATATGATATATAATACGTTTATGTTTTTTTTAAGCTTCTGTATTTTTCATTTTTGGCATACCTTTATGGTTTCCATTATGGTTAAACACAATATCTTCATTTAAGGAAGTGCGGACTACCGCCCCTAAAAGTGATGTGATTCGTTAATGCCATATGTGGGACGTGTAAAGGATGGATTTAAAGTTATTATATATGACGTTATACTGGAATTATAATATACCTCTATATCATTATTATTTCTTTCCATTAAAGTATGAGATAGAAATGAAAGTAGCGTTCATGCGTACGTACGGCTTACCGTTTCCATGAACGGTGCATTTCATTTCTTATCCCCAAATGTAATGTACTATTAAAATTACATGTATATAATGTATATATATAATTAATGATATATCTAAATGATGAATATAATTCTGAAATTAAAATATACATACCTCTCATTTAGTTTTAATTCTACTATTATGACAAAGAAATGAAAGTAGCGTTCATCCGTACGTACGGCTTACCGTCTCCATGAACGGTGCATTTCATTTCTTACCTATAAATGATTATGTAATATTATAAATACATGTATATTCTGGATATATATGATATATATGATATCCAAATCAGGAATTTCATTCTGGATATAAAGAACTTTTGACCACATGAACAACATGTAATTGTAAGAAGTCAACTTTCGACTTAAGAACCAAATATTGACAAAACAAACATTATTAACTTAAATGGTTACATAATGTTTATAACATGGCAATAAGTGATATAAAAAGAATAATGAACTCTAAAAAGGTTCTTAATCAAGTATAAATTAACTCAAGTTTATTATTCAGGACATTAAAGAACGATCGAGTCAAGTCGGACCCAAGGTAAGGGACTTCGTCTCAATCTCCTTTCATTGAGGCATATTTCGTTTTATACACAAATTTCTTTTATACGGTGTATAAACTCTTTTGACTTTTACTTTTATACAAAAGGAATCTCTTTCTACGAACCGTTTTACTAAACGACAGAAAGGAATGTTTTTTAACGTACGCAGTGACAATGACCTTTTCCGCCGCCGTGAGTATTATTTGATATTTGGCTTTCTCAACAATCTGTAATGTTTTTAGAATAAAATAAATACCATATACTCTTTTATGTATTTTGGTATTGAAAATGGTTTTGAAAAAGGATTCTATTATGTCAATATATTTATGATATATTGTGATTGAAATGTGGAAATGTTATCATTCCTTTATATTGGTTTTATGTTTTATGATTTTATACTGGTACATGGACATTTTAACGGGTGGTTACGTTATAAACCATATAACGGGTGGTGCCGTGAATACCAGGACGGGTGGTTACGTTATAACCTCCAATTCATTGGGTATGGAAGTCTGCCGTATGGCTATTCCATTAAGTATGTATGGAAATTGGCCGTATGGCTATTCCATTAAGTGTTATGTGTGGAAGTCGACCGTATGGTTATTCCACTTAAGTATGTTTGTGTCCCAAGTTACCTTTATATATTCTATGTGTTCTTTATATGGGTTTTATGGTAATCCTTTGGTTACAAAAAGGTAAGTAATGATACTTTATTCAGTGAAGATTTTTTTTACTACTTCATGAAGGTGAAGGTATTACTTTGATATAGTATACATGGTTTAATTGATGTTTGAAAAACTAATAGTTTTCATTCTTTTTGTATCCCTTACTGAGATTTTTATGCTCACCCCAAGTTTTTCGAAATGTTTTTCACAGGACTTAAAGTGGAATAAGGTCAAGGATGGGATCAAGGGAATGTCATGCTATCTAAAACATGGAATCTAGACATCTTTCTTTTTAAGAGTTTTTATTTTATGGAAACTTAGTAGAAGTGTCTACTTTGTAATTTTTTAAGATGTAATAGTTATGTTCTAATTCTCTAAAACTCTAAACTTGAAAAGATCCTCAATGTGAATTATTCATTTAATTCAATATTAAGTAAGGTTTAAGGCTGGGGCCTTATAGTATCATTAAACAATATCCCTAGAGAAGCATAAACATTTATTGTATTTTAACATAAATGGAAATATGTTTTAAGACAATTAGGAAAAATTCTTTAAAAATAGAAAAATTGTGCTTTTGTTTTTAATAATTTTTTTTAAAAGACAATATTTTTTAGAACAAAGAGGTAAAGTATTAATTTTTGAAAACCATGAAATCTTGGAAATAAATCATTTTAAATAAAATTAAAGAGAAAAAATTGAATTCCAAATGAAATTAAACCCTTTTAAAGTAAAAAATATTTAAAATATTTTGTAAAGCAATCCTTTTTAATAAAAAATGAATACAGATGTTACTTTTAAATATCATTTTAAAAAAATATGAAAATTATATTTTTTAAATGCTTATTTCACAAAATAAATATCTATAATATATTCATAAAATTATATACAAATAAAGAAGTTGAAATGTGGAGTGGATGATAAAATATATGATAGTAGGAAGAAATACCCTTTTTACCATTTAAAACAATTTTAATGAAACCCATATCATTAAAAAATATAACAAAATTACATTTGAAAATAGTTAAAGATATGTATAATGTTTACATGGGATGATACATATATGTATTTTATAACAATAAAGTATTGTTTTGAAAGAATTAATTTGGACATAGAGTTGAAATATCCATTAGATGATATAGGAATTATTTATAACAACACCACATTTTTATGAAAATATAATAATATAATTTCCATTAAAAAGAATCTCATTCCTGGAAAATTAAATTTATTCTAGGAGAGGAATAAATAATATAAATTCAAAAAAATAATGGTGAAATATATAAATCATATAATAACATGGTAAAAATGAATGAGTACAAAAAATTGAAAATAAATTGAGTCAACAAAAACCCTTCTAAATTTGGTGAATTTTGAATATCAAGATAATGAAATATGGGTAATTTAATTGTTTTTTAAATCCCTTAAATTTCATAAAAAATAGGATAAAATACATCAATATAGTAGTATATACAACACACATATTAAATCAAGTGGTGAATATGGAATACATCTCAATGAAAGAAAATTGAGATGAGAAACCCTATCCAAAATTCCAGAATTCCATGAAAGAAATTTAATAACATATATTATAATAATAAAAATATTGATCACTTATTTTAAAACCTCAATTTCATTTATAAAATTTTATACTCTTCAATTATAACACAAATATTAGTATTAATTATTTATTCTCATCACTGGATGTTAGTAATATTGATTATTTCATATAAGCCTTATAGTGGAGATATAAATCATCATTCTATGATACTTAGTTAATCATTTAAAAAATTATTCATGTAAACATAATAAAGGATCCATAATTTTTTATGTAGTTACATTCTTAATCCATTGTTTGTTTTGGTATGGTTTTTCATTATGAAATCTATAATGTTCTTATTACAGTAATTTTAACAAACAAAATATTGAATATTTATAATGAGTAAAATATTAATATTAATAAGGAATAAAAAACCATTATGTCGATGTTAATATCATATATTTCCAGTGTTATTGTATTTATACTTATTCATTTTGGAGATGGTGAAGTTAGTATTGCATCGTTCAAGTAAGTGGTTGAACAGACCTAAATAAATATGACTTATACAAATGAATGAGTAAGAGTATATAGTTTTATAAAGTAATATAATTTTATTAGAGGAATAATAATATTAAAATAACATCATTAAAGTTGATAATTATATTTATGAAGTGTTTATATGTGATATTAAATTAATTTAATGATGAAATAACTCATTACATACTTTAATAAAATCGCCCCTTCTTATGATGACTTCATTCGGAATGAAGAACATAAGAAAACTTCTTGGATCCACAAGCATTATAACAAATAATAAAAATTTAGTACACGGAAAATAATTAGTTATCCACGATGTTAATGACGAAATAGATTGGTATTGATTGTGTTGAGGAAACATCCTTTTATATGTGAAAATAAGTGACATTTCATTGGATAGATAAGTTTGGTGAAGGGTAAAGATAGAATTAAATGGGGAATAAGAGATTTAGGAAATTATATATTTTGGGACATAAATAGTTGACCCAAAATCCTAAATAGGAACATATATAAAGTATATATATTTTATTAATTAAATAAAATTCGATCAATGATAATTTTTCCCTTTTTAAGCATTTTTCCTGGTTTAGTTATTTAGCATGATAATGAAAATTTACTAAAAATATAAGATGATCCCTCATATATAATTTAAAAATGATGATTATAAGTTTTAAATCTATTTAATCTAAATTAGTTTCTAAATATATGAAATTTATCTTTTAATGAAAAATACAAAATATATTGAAAAATCTATTTTTCAGAAAAAATAATTAAAACAAAATTAAGTATTATTAATCTATATCCTATCAATTACCAATTATTTAAGTAAAGATATATTTTTATATAAAAATATTTCATTATATTCATCATTTAAAATATATCAATTTAATTTATTTAGATTAAATTTACCAAAAACTTATAAGAACAATTCTTTGAAAATAACCCTTATACTTTTATTATCGTAATAAAATTATTCCATGATAACTAATTTTGTGTCAATAAAATAGACATATTATATAATTTGAACATTATAATAAAAAATATGAAGTACATATTATTATATTAAATTCCTAAATTTTAAAAAATAAATTCTAATATAGGAACACGAACTATATAACATATAATTTTTACAAAAATGTATTTTTAAGCATAAAAATGAATTCAATCTAACCTATTATAAGAAATAGTCATTGAATTAATGTATAATTATTTGGTTTTATATATAAGTAACACATTCTCTTATGTTTCATATTCTCGATATAGAAAATTTGAAAATATAATATATAATAAAAAAATTAAATAAAACATTTTTATTCAAATGTGAATAACTAAATTATCATTAATGATATTCCCATTGTTATATAATAGATGTTATTTATTTATTGCAAGAATTTAGTCAATACATTTAATTAATATAATTCCTTAAAAGTAAAAAATTTATTGAAATACATATTTAATAAAAAACATTTAAAAGGAATTTTTAAAAATGAATTAGAGTCATTTAATTATATTAAAAAATCAATTATTTTACTTAAAATAAATTATATTAATGGAATATTTTTAATTTTAACATCTAAATAAAAGTTATATATATTAAAAATATAATTTTAACTTTAAACTCATAACATTTTTACTAATATTATACCCAATAACTATAACCCCTTTATAATGGTTATATTTACACAATTACTTCCTATAAATTCAATATATTCTGACTTCACAAAGAATAATTCTCATTCCATTAATTTTTATTTCGGATTTTACCACTGAATTTTCATTTCATGATGCTTTCTTATCATTATTGGTTTATTTATAAAGTAGTCGGGGGCTTAGCTGAGTAGTAAAGACTTGCTATAATTTTTGTAATAATGGGTTCCCAAGACCTAACTAAAAAGTACATTTAGATAACTATTTCATGTATAGAGTGAGTTCTACATGTTGTACACTTATCATTTTTGTGTACAAATTTCTGTATCATTTTTTTTGGAAATTTCTAGAGATTAAATTTCATATCAAAACATTATAACATATCCTAATCAATAAGGAGAACCTTGATCCACTAGGACATTAATCTTAAACATATATTACATGGTCTAGATACATCATACTGATTTAACAAAGTTTATGTCTAACTATTTGATGATGGGGGTTCTTAAGAATAGTGAATTATTCTCATGAAGTTTAAACTTAGTGATCTCTCATAGGCAAGATCGCGAGGATGGACCCAATAATATAAACACCACATGTTTTGGTTGTGTTTGGATGTTTCTATCTACAGACATGTGTATTGGTCTCCCAAATTGAGATCATTATCAATGTGTATGATATGATAAAGTACATTGATGTAAGAAAAAATACATGATAATGAAATCATTTGGAGGCAGCTTGTGTTAGGTGTTTTGTTGGTGGTATGACATTGGTTGAATGGGTAAGATAGGTTTTTTTCACTTACGAGTTGAGGAATTAATATCTTGGGCCTAATTAATCATGTTGGTTGTTCCTTCACAAGTTCTTATCCAAGGAAGTTGAGGTTAAAAACATCTAGTTAGATTAACAAAATAATAAATGAAGAAAGGATGATGATGCAAGAGAGCATCATACTTTATGAGTTATTTAAATAAAAAGTGATTATATTACATAGTGCATGCCCATAGGTGGGTTTTCATTGGTATGAATATTTATTATCTCTTTTGGGGTCTTGATGGGATTATAGATTCCACTCTTGGTCAACTAATATTATTTACTACTATCATGATAAGGTCCTATAGGGCCACACAAGATAGAATATTTGATAATTTTTTATATTCTGGTGAATAGGTATGTAGGACACGGTGGGCAACACCACAATGTCTGAGTATAGGACTAAATTTATCAATAATCGATAATTAAATAGATTCATTATTATTAAACTATATATTAATTGGGTATAATTCATTTATTAAAATTTTTACAAGTTATTATGTAAATAAAAAATTAATATTATTCAAACCAATATTATTTTATTATTATAGGTCTGTTTAAAATTAGTGGGAATTACGAGTTGAGTAATTTGACTCGGTTTTATCATGTAATGTGTTTAATATATATTATAGGTATGTTAAAAAAATAAGAATAATATTTAGGACATACTTTAGTACTTCATACTTATTATTTATTACATAATTATTGGACTAGAAATATACATGGTTCGGGGAATCCAATATAGGAATATGAGAATCCACTATATATAAGAGGAGAGAGGATCTCATACAATGATTATTAACTATGAGTTATCTAGAGCCTCTATATCCTCTCCTACATTCTAGAGAGAGAATATCTTGATCTAAGTGATCAGAGTGGGTTCATCACCATGTATCGAAGTAAAGTCGATGTGGTAACCCTCAGGACATCAAAGACATCATCAAATCACCGCTCTAGCACCTGAAATTCGACCATCGATGCTCCAATAGGATTGTTTAAGCGTGTATGGATAATATAAATGTATTATTCATTAGACCCCTTATGCAGTGATCATTGGAGAAACAAATATATCGAAAAAAAAATTAGATCAAAAGATGTATTTTTCAGTTTATATATTGTTCCCTATTTAATTCACGTGAGATCCTTAGACTATATCAGGGATTGGATCCCCAGAGATGAAATGTCCCATCACTCCAGTGATAAATAATTAAAATCCATGGCCCACCGAATTTTTCTACATGCCACAAAACAATCAATTGGTATCAGAAGGAGTCGTGTGAATTGTGTAGTCCAATAAAATAAAATTAACATTAAATTTAAGTAAATGACTTTAAATTGTTCCCAAACCATGAATCGATCTGATTTAGAATGGTCATGTTATGGGAATAAAAATATTTAATATGGATCATTTGGGTTTTTTCTACTATTAAAATTATAAGCACTAATAGTTTTATAGATATTATTTTTATCCATTTAAGTTTATAGTGGTGATTCCTGTGACCTCCCAAATTCTGATAACATGTTTTAGACTTCCAGTAATGGGATAGTGGATGGAATATTGATTTTTACCCCCAAATAATTCTACACATTTGTGGAATATAAATTTTTTATTCTTTTTAAAAAGGATAATTTTATAGTCTTAAATTTTTTTAATCAGCCAACTGCATGAGTATGTCTATCCAACGAACAATAAAAAATGAGGTTTATTTTTAGGGTAGGAAAAAAGGGTTTCCCCCCAATAATCCTTGAGTGGTATACCATTCAAAACTCCTATATGATGAGCCCATTGTAGGGCTTCCTCCACCTGGTTCTATACTCCTTATCGCAACCCTCCCTCTCCTCCTCTCAGTGAAATGAGGAGGCGAAAACCCCTTCCGTCACAGTGGCTTCGCCGACCTTTCCCAGTCACCATCCAACTCCCCCTACTACTACAAATAGAGTCTCGAACAAGGCCCCCAAAATCAACCTATCCTCCCTAAAAATCCACCACCTCCCTTCGGTAACATAGAAATTTCCCTCAGGTGATGAGGATCTATCCATCCCCATCTTGATCGGGCTGCACCACTACCTCCAAAGATGATCCACTGGAGGCACCTGCCTTAATGACATGACCACTACCACAAACTCCACTGGTACCATCCCACCTATTTTTTCCAAATCTGGCCGATCACAACCTCACATCACCCACAACTTCACCGAGTCAAAGCGCTAGTACTATTGGGTGAGGAACCCACCACCATCAAGTAAATGTTATCTACAACTTACCAAGCTATCGAACACCCATAGGGGGTATAACCTTTATTGAATCCTTCCACTCCCACCTCACTTTACAATTATGGTATGTCGTCCCCACCATGGGTGAATCGAGTAGTGAGGTAACACTCCCGCCTCACATTTTATCAGTTTCACGAATCTAGTTGGACCCAATTCACAGCAAAACTAGCCTAAGAGAATATTATTAACCCAAAATGGGTCCAAGAAGATCTTCCTAGCCCAAAACACCCCTACATGGGGTCAAAACTATCTGGAATGGGTCTATGTGGGTTTGGCCTAACCAACTTTGTCATAACGAGGGTTTTGGGACACAAACCATTATCTAAATAATAAAAATTAATCAAATAAATTAATTAAATATCAGTATTAAATTAAAATAATTATAAATTAATTTTAGTTTAAAAATATATTTTTAATATGCTGGATAATTAATTTAATGTTGGTATTAAATTAAATTATAATGGGATCAAATAGAATTAAATTATTTGAATTAAATTAACTCATTTAATTTAATTAATTACCTTATATGTACTTTATTTCTATTTAACTTCTATTATGCTTAAATTACTTTTTTGACTGGTCTTGAGCACTAGGCTGACCATTTGTATGTCTGTTTTATTTATTTAATTATTTATAATTGCATGTGATTATTGTAATTAATTAAGACAATTTTGGCATCATCAGTTTTGTCTCGTTTAAAATGTTTGAGGGCATGCACACCCATAATTATTTATATTTTGTAATCTCGAGACCTTCTCACCATTGTCCGGGTATTTTTTTCACCATGACGAAGATGCTGTAATTCGTAGTCAATGTCATGTTGAGGATAAATCCCAATGATTAATTGATGCGGGATGAGGACGAGCTACATCATGAGTCAAGATACCACTCAGGTAAGATTCCCCAAAGTCATGTTTGATCCATTAAGTTTAAATGGATCAACTAATATTAGAATATCAAGACCAGTCGAGTATTTTATTTCCTTTAATAAATTTTTTTATTATTTCATTTATTTTTATGGTAGTGGGAAACACATAAAAAATAAAAAAATCACAAAGAAGCAATGAATTTTTTTATGTGAATATTGAGTTACGAGAATTAAAACATTTTATAAATAGATTAATATAAACCTATTACATTCATCGTCTGAAAATATTAAAACCCATCAAAGAAATATTATGTCGCAAAACTCCTTCCATCATTTGAATTTGAACAAAACCTGGTGTTTTGGATGCTTATCAACCAATGATGAGGGTGCCACTTACTACCTGGGAGTTTTTATTAGTGTGATGGGTTAAATTAACTAATGATGATAGTAAATAAGTAGCCAAATATAGCTTTTTTCATCTTTAGAGTCAAGTGTTGAGTAAATAATTTTTATTATTTTTGAAGATGGTAATTTACTCAATAGATCAAGTAGCCATTAGTTAATACAGTTTTCCTATGAAATACCTAACTTGAACTCTCCAAGTAGTGGGAAATCCATAGTTGTAGACTGTGTGAGGTATTTTCAAGTTTCCATTCCACTATAATAGTCAAGAAACATAGTATTTCGATTCATTTATATAAGGTTAGTAGAGTTTGAGAATATATTTTTAAACCTTTAATGATTTAATTAAACAATAATATCTAAATCGATAATCTAGATAAAAAGTATGAAGCTGTTGGATTTTATTTTTTTAAATAAAATGGAAAATAATACCACAAATAAACACTTTGATAACTATTACACACATTCATTATCCTATCTAGAATGAATTTCTAAAATTTATTTAAAAACATGTGCAGAGTACTACTAAATCAGAAAATCAAGGTTTTTATGTCCCAAATACCTATAAAGACACCATAGGATGTATGGTTTGAAATAATTATTATAAGAGACTCATTCATTATGAATATGATGGATTCTTCATAATTTTATCATCAATGTCCAATGTGAGATATGAATACAAAATCAGCATATGGATGGTTTCAAATGTAGTTTCATTTCAAAGAATCTTACAAGGGGAAAGTGAAGCGAGATATGAATGGATGCTCACAACACTAGATATGTGTAAATATAAATGGTGGGTCCTGATATTTTAATACATACCATTATAATACCATTTTTACATAGTTACGCTAGTCTCTTTTATTATTACAAAATGAACATCACAGAGAAAATGGTTCATTAACTTTTGGGTATGGTTCGCTAAGTTATAAGAACATTAAAGAAATATTAATATTTAGTTATTATGGAGAACAAGTAGAAAGATAAGTTAAAAAGGAAAATGGAAGGAGATACTTCAATGCCACCCTCACAGCATCATTCAAAGAAGTAGGTATTAAATATGAAATTTTTTTATCTCATATCATTAAATAAATCTATGTACGTTTAATCAAAATGAACTTAATTTAAGAAGCATAAAATTGATTCTCCTTTAGGTATATTAATAATTATTTGTAGTGATTGTATAATAATTTATGGGCACTAAACAAAATATTTCTATATTTTAAGTGTATTTGAGTTCAGTAACCATGTATTTATAAGAACATTACAATAAGTAAGGTGTATCCTCCAAGCGCATTAGAAATGGTGGCTCTTACGTCCGTCGTGAGAAACACGCAACTTCTAATTTCCAAGTGATTAATTCTAGTATGTATTTTATTGAGTATAACTAAAACATTTATCTCGTTTTTAATTTATACATAATGTGAAATTATTCAATATTAGGTATGAATGTTGTTTGTAGTGTTTTATACTCAAAAAATAGTTCATTGGTACTTGAATCATAGGCAATACATCCTGAATACATAATGTAAGATCCATGTACATTGTTTTGGCAAGATAATTGTTTTTCAAGTAAAAATAAAACTGGACTTCAAGGATATACCCATTATGATATTTAATCTTAGGGAAAAAACACTTTAGGTATTATCAACATATATACTTATTTATTTTGGAAAAATAATCCTTTATAAATAATGGTACGCTAAAAATATTTAAGAATTTGTTCAGAAAGGGAGAGTGAACCATTATAAGGGTAAAAAATTGTTAAATATAATTCAATAGATTCATTTGAGTGTTTATTAAATAATGTTAAAGTGTAGAATGATATATGAATGGTAAGAAGATTTGATTTTATTCACTATGTAATGTCAAAGAATATCTTGTCCAAACATTCATCGATCATTATAATATAGTATAGATCAATTCCTGAATGCAAATTACCTTATCCACATCAGAGCTATGATATGAATGAGGATGATAGATGATGAAAATTACATGTTATCATTGATTAATAAAAATTAGCATGGATAAATTCCTCAAGACACATTCCCTTTTACACATCAAATTCCTGATGTAACTATAAGGGGAATAGATGGTAATATATATATATATATATATATTCATTAGATAAAATTCCATTATTTTTAGTACCTGATTCACAAATAAGAGTGTTATTCGATATAAATATGCCAACTATCATGAAAAATAGATGTCATATGTGTTATGATATGATAGAAATCACTTATTTCAAATGAACATTGTGTTTGAATTCAAATTGTTTGTTATGGATATAAACTTGAATCAAGTAAAACATAATATGAATCAAAACTAATTATCCAAGATGTTTTATAGGATATTATAGAAATTTTTATGATAGAATTGTTGTAGTAAAGTGATAGACTAAATGTATATAAATTGATGCACAGATTTACTAGAGATAGTGGGAACATGATTTACTTCGGTTTATTCAATGTTATTGATGAACATGTAGTAGTAATAGGAATGATGTCCCCAAGAGCTGGTGGAAGGAGAATGATCCAAAGACTCATGCTATGTGTGAATGATAAAACCGTGGTAACAGTTTGGAATTTCACTATAGTTAGTGATACATTATTCATAGAGAATAGTTAATCCTATAATAGGTTGCATATAGAAACGAGCTAGAATTGAAAAGAATAATTATATTCCAATAGTTGATTCCACGTATTAATTAACAATAGATTATTATTTTGAATTATATGGTGGGTATTCAAGTGACATGATACATGGATGGTACAAGTGTGGTACCAATAAGGATTTATTTTTAAAAAATAGTCTTTGAGCCTAAATCCGTTAGAATTTTATCTTTCATAGTTTCTTTACATGATAACTTAAAAAGAAATTTTATTTCAAGACCAAAATTTATGGAAGGTGTTTATAGGAAGAATCCAAAAAGGGACGGTGAAACTTTAGAACACCAATAAGGGGAGAAAGTTACTGAAATATAGTTCAAGATTCATATATGAAACACGATTATCGAATATTCATTTGGGATGAATGAAAACCATGTATCTATGAAAGGTTATTGGGATCAACATTGTATTATAGGTGAAATATGGTTGGTAATATATGTAAGACAACTATTGGTCTTATGATTGTAAAGACTTGAATGAAAGCAACTCTCTAGTGATTCAATAAAATTAAAAACCTATTTTCTAGGGAACAAGATCTATTGAGATACATTTAACAATTTCATAGAAATATTAAATTATATATATATTGGTATAATAATTAAAAATAAAACTATGAATAATTCGAAAGAGTTGATACCAATGCAACATAACATAAATCACTCCAAGAATACATTCATATGTATAGGTGGCGATTAAAGTGGTGAGTATAATTCCATTACCTTTTGTAGTTGATAAATCACATGATCCATAATATGTAAGCGATATGATATTTCCCAATACTAATTTATGAAAGGAAAATACCAATTATATTTAGGAGAAATATAGGAGAAGCAGCCATAACTATCCAATTGTACTTGAGAAGTACAAGGGATGAGTATTGGGAATGTGGATTAAGGATATTAGCTTTCAGGGGACACAAACTAGTCTTAAATTGGTTAATATGATATAATATCATAGTCAAACTGAGGGAATGAGCAAGACCAAACCATTCAATCTAGTAGTATCCATATCTAAAAATACCAACTACATTGATGCTTATGAGGCAGTAAAGAGGCGATGTATTAAATTAAATGTTTTTTCCCAGTTCTTCAAATTACACATAGTAAGAAATTTTTTATTGTGATGATAATTCTTTATAGAAACTATCCAATATGTTAATTTCAGATAGTATACAATTGGGTATATTCTGAGGGATTTTATCTCTTGATAATTTTTACTCAAGAAGGTTAGGTTGCACATTGAAGAATATCCACATGATAGAGACATGGAATACCTTGAAACTAAATCCACAAATCAGAAGAAAAAAATTGAACTTAATCATTGAAGAGAAAACAAGGATGGTAAATACATTGGTTCTAGTAAAGGTGGGAGTGTTGTAATAGTGGGTTCCCTAGATGGTACTAAACAACACTTTTAGATTACCATTTCATGTATAGAATATGTTATACATGATGTACACTTAGAATTATAGTGTTGAAATTTCTATGTTCACTATTTAATGGAAATTACCATCAATTAATCATCATATCAGAAGGTAATAGAAATTCCCCGATTATAATGAGAACCTTGATAAACTATAACATTAATCTTAAACATATTCCCTATTGTCGAGATACATCATACTAATTGGACATAGTTGATGACTAACAATCAGGTTTTGGGAATACATAATAACTGAGACTTCTTCTCAAGAAGTTCACACGTGGTGATCTATAGTAGGTGAAATCATGAGGACATACCAACCAATTGGAACACCACATGTTTTGGGTGTTATTGGTTGCTCCTATCTATAGAAAATTGTATTTCTCTTTGGATATGCAATCAATATCAATGATTTCCATTTGATCTTGTGAGTTGTTTCGAAGAGAAATACATGATAATGAAATAATTATGAGGCAACCTGTGTTGGGTGTGTCATTGGTCATATGACATTGGTTGAATAATCAAGATAGGATTTTTCACTTTGGAGTTGAGGAAGTAATATCCTAGGCTTGGTTGATCAGGATGGTTGGGCTATCATAAGTCCTTAGCCAAGTAAGTCGTGGATAAATATATCAAGTTAGACAAAAAAATAATAAATAAATAATGGATGATAACTCAAGTGTGCATCCTACTTTATGAGATATCTAAATACAAAGATATTATATTGTAAAATGCATGTTCATAGGTTGGTTATTGTTTCTATTACTATTCCTTATCTCTCTAGGTCATCGAGGGTTGGTAAACTCTGCTCTTGGACTATGAATTCTATTCACTTCTATCAAGATAAGGTATTAGAGGGTTACACATAATAAAATATTTGATAATCTACCATATTTTGGTGAATAGGTATATAGGACATGGTGGGGCCCACCATAAGGTCTGAGTGTTGTCCAATATTTATCGATCATCAAAAAATAAATAAGTTAATTATTATTCATTTATAAAAAAAATGCGTTGAATTTATTGATTAAAATTATTTCCAAGTGTCTAAGTAAATAAAATAATGAATATTATTCAAAAAAATAATATTTTAATATGTCAGGTTCATTCAATATTAATAGGAATTACTAGTCGAGTCAAATAACTTTGTTTTATTATGTAAAATATTTAATACATATTAAAATTATTTGATAAAATATAAATAATATTTATGTCATAGTTTAGTTCATCGTTATTATTATATACTATTTTTTGACTATACAATAATTATGCAGGGTTCAGGGAACCTAATATGAGTATTTGAGAATCCACTATATATAAGAGGAGAGGGGATCTTGTGCAATGAATATTCATGAAAAGTTCATCAAAGCATATCTCTCCTCTCCATTGTTCTAGTTAGAAAATCTCTTGATCCAATTGGTTTGATCAATATCATATCTATGTATCAATGGAACATCGATGTAGTGAATGTTGGGATATTGAATTCATCATCAAATTTCCACACTAGCACCAAAAAGTTGATGTTCATAACTCCTACATATTTTTTAAGCTTTTGTGGATTATCTAGAGGGATTCTGCTTTTGATCTTTCGAGCAGTTATCACTGGAGACTTGAAAACATTGAGCACAACTTCAGATCACAAGAGGTATTTTTTGGTTTATATTTTCGACAATGCTTAATTTACATAAGTTTGTGCTTTAGCTTTGCAGGTACAACATATAAAATCACCATATTGAATATTCTAAATACCTGTGTCCTCAGACATACTATCCTTAACCTTAGGTAACATAATAAAATACCCATAGGTGATTTCCCTCAGGCATAACGAACATTTCTCTCAGGCATACATGATATTACCCTTAGGAACAGAAACTACAGCGCACATGCATAAAAAAAGGTTACCCTCAGGCAAACCAAACACTACACATAGGCTAAGAAAACTCTGCCCTTCGGCTAAATAGAACACTGACCTCAGGCACAAGGAACCAGGCCAAACCCAAAGCATAAACAGGAAATTTATATAAATTTTCTCTCCATAAAATGAAATACACAGTATAATCATGGCATACCCCTGGGTATCCTGGCCAAATGGGTAAACAGAAGAACGCACCTCGGGGTGGTCCTGGATCCAAGAAGTGATCCCAAACAATAGTTTAAACTTATCATTAGATTATATATACAATTATAGATATCTTTTCAGCAAAGTCCTTATCTATACGACACCCCAACCATGGGCGCGGAACACAATTGTACACAATTTCAACACAACAGTTAAAAATAAACATCAGACCACCTACCTCGATCTTCTCTGACTGTTATATTTGAATGAAGCCTCTTGAATCATCCAAGAATGCCATAGGTATGGGATGAACATTTACTCATTCAAACTCAAATAACATTCCCTCAAGAAATAATTGGTAAGAAACACATGAGGAGGGGGAAGAATTCACCCACACGGTTCAATCAAGACCTTCAGAGAAGGATTCAGATTCTCAGTGTGCGGTCGAGAGATCTCTGAAGCTCCGACCTCCTCTCCCGGCTCCAAAACGAACTCAAAGCCTCCTTTGCTGAATGAGGAGGCTACTGCCCATCTTAAGTGAAAAAAATAGACTACACAATGTTTACTCTCAAGTACACGACGTGTAATTTTCATTTATTTAACTTTTCCTCTGGTGGTTTCATTCTACAGCGGCACTGTTCATCTGTCGACATGAGTACACAACGTGTAATCCTGATTACATGGCATGTACTATCGCTCTGCCGGCAGTTGCTTCCACCACCATACTATTCACCTACTAACTAATTACACATAATGAAAACATGAAGTACACAACGTGTAGTCAGTTTTCACACCCTTCATCACCGACAGGCCTACATGCCCTGTGTACTCATCCCACACAGCCAATGTACACGGCGTGTGGAAAAGTACACGTGTACCCACAAAATTTTGGATTTTCCCCATTTTTCTTATTTTCTAAAAAACACTTAAGGAAAATAGAAACGAAAAAACCCATACCTAAAAAATAGGATCCAGGTTATTACATTCACACCCAAGGCCCTCACTAAGAGTCAACATCCTCTAGCGTTCAGGGAAATGAACCTGAGGCCATGTGACCAATTGGGAGCAGCGCATCTCTGGGCGGCTTCCGTAACTGGGACGTTATAGATTTCACCTATTTTTTTAATTATTTCATTATATAAGGGTCACATACCCTCTCTTTAATCTCCATTCTTCACTTCCTAGTTTTCTATACACCTCTTGGTCATGATGGAATTGGACTTGTGTAATCTGAATTTAATTATGCGGGTTTTGGTGAATTGAGTCTCCTAATGGTTCCTTAAGGTATTCCTCCTCTTTTCAAGCAGAATACATCTGGTTTAGAATTTTTTCATGTGATTAAATGTAAGAGGTTTGATGACCTGTCATGAATTGATAAAATAAATATTCTCAACTAAATTTCTAATGTCTGTGTTAATTGTTTTGATTTATATAATGGTATTTTTAAGAACAATTTGGTAGGTTTTTTTAGTTTATTACAAAATATAAAACTTTTACATTAAAATGGATATAGAATAAAAGTGGCTTGTTCTATTATGGAATGAATTGGAAATTTAAATTAGATTCTATGGAAAGGTAATAGAACATAGAAACCTAAGTACCATGGTGGGATAACTAAACATGTATAACTTGAAAAAATGACACAATCTCTAGCCATTGGATTGCGACATAATTTTAATGAAACAAATTCTTCTATAGATGTGGTTACTTCTAGGAATTTGGTTTGGTTCTCCCCAATGGTTCATTCATGAGAATTTTTTTGAATGGTTTGATCATAGAGAGTATGAAGCTCATGGGTTGAGGCCCAAACATAGTTACCGTAGGTCCCACCCCATTCTTAGATTTTATTTATTATTATTATTATAACACTATTTGTTTGGAATGTCAAAATATTGTTCACATTTAATTTTTTTTTCAAAAAAGATTTTTTATTTGTTTATTTAATTATATATTAAAGAAATTCACTGTGGGGGCCTAATGAGATCTTGCACTAACAACCTATATACACTTAATCAATGTATATAAAAACTATTTTTCAAGTTCAGGTAAAAGAAAAGAATCACATAGAGGAAAAGGGAATATTTGTTAGTAGAGCATGGGTTCTCATGGTGGCTTGATGGGATGTTGAAACTCATGTCACATAGTGAAGGGTAAAACCTTTTTTTATTTTGGGATTCAATTTTTGATTCTTATTTCCCCTTTTTATATATCATTTTATCTTCTCATCTAATCTTTTGTACTTGTATTCTTGAATTTACTTTTTTCATGTTGGAAGTTTTATTTTTTATATAGATTTTTTTGGTTTCTTTCACAAAATATTTTATTTTATGTTGAAGGTTTTATTAATAAACCCTTCCTAAATGTGTTCTTTGATTCCCATGCACTAATATTTAGCCTCAGGGGTTTTGAATTTCTTTCATTTGTTTCCATATATTAGCTTAGGTGATCGAGTTAGGGGGAGCCCAAGTTGGTTTTTGACATGATCCAATGAGGTATGACCATAAATTATTATTGGAGAATAACATGATTTCACCAAGATAACATAAAGGGTAAATGAAGTGGCAGGCTGCTTCAACATGAAGGCAGAAAACCAAGAAGGTTATTCTTTTCATTAAAACTAATCAGGATGTAAAAAGTATTCTAAATTCAAAGTCGAATAAATATGATTTAAATTATCATAAGAAGGCATCAATATGAAAACATTATTTAAAAACTAGTGGGTTTTCAATGAATATATAAAGTGGGGTCTTGTCTATAAATAAAAATACTTTGGGATTGATACTCCAGTGATTAGTGGAAGTGAGAGTGGGATTGATACCCATTTTTTGAGGATGTTTAATGGAAATTCACTACATTTTTAGATAAGGATAGAATATCTAGATCATAGTTTCTAGTGTAAAACAATTTGGTAACTTTCCATTTCTTATTTCTCCCAGTTTAGGTGTTGAGAAATCTAAAAAGTTAGTGATGCTAGATCAAACTCTCAAACTTGTAACACAATGCCACCTAAAACTGATACCTCTACATTAGTAAATCCAGCATCCCCATATCATCCATGGGACAAGGGAGATATCAATAAAGTTACTCCTGATATAGAAATAAAACATAACATTATGATATAAAAATAGATGTTTCTCATTGTTGAGGAAGAAAATTCATATCCAACTCTTATTTAGATAGAGCCTAGGAAAGATATAACACATTTGTATATTATTTATACAACTAATAAAAATGTGATAGATATGGGATCATTGTATAGTACTATTTCTTCTAGTTCGCCTACTTAAAAAATTTCATGAGTTCCCAAAAGCAAGAGTGTCAAATGAGCACCTCGTGGAAGGTTCATATGCTGCCGACAATTCTCGCCTTTTTTCAGCCTATGTCTAGTGCCAGATCCATGGGCCTCATTCTTTAACATCCCATGGTATCCTCCCATCCTAACCTCTATGATCCATATCCCAAGATTCACCATCAGCCATAACGATACACCATCACTACCGATCAGCAAACCTGCTCTTGGTTGGAAACAATGATTTATTCTAGGTATATATCCATCCATGAAAATAATCTTTCATCTCCAATAGGATACCAAATGGATAATCCACCATCCCCACCATTAGACAGGGTCGTCGTCTCCAACATTAACTAAGGTCTTCCCCACATTCCAATTATAGTCATCGTTCTTGTTGACGAAATCTCAAAGACGACTCCAGCTAACACCATACTCACTTAGAACTGTCCCAGAGTTTTCTTCATATATTGTTCCTATAGTAGCTCTACCAATTTCAAATAAAGAAATAGATGTTCCCCCACAAGAAGTATGACGACGCCCAAGACAACCTTCATTTGAGAATTTATATATAAATTTAGGACAAATAGATATAGTTTGTTCCATATAGCAGTAAGAGTTTTTTTACTTTACGTGGGAAACTCATCACCATATTTCGGAAAAAAATTCATTCGATCTTTTTGTTCCTGCCAAAAAATGTTCATGATTTATTTACAAATTGAGAGAGTCAAACATGGCAAAGCAATTACCTCCAAATATTTTATTCATCCTACTAGAAGAATCACCTACAACTTTTTATTCTTGGTAAGAGGATTCAACTTCATTATATTTAACAGAATCACCATGTAAATCTATTTTTTGATGAGATATGAAATTATTTGGATTGAAAGTCTCTTGAAGTTTTCTGGGATCCCCCATGTGGGGGTTCAATAGATCATATTTATGTTTTTTATGCATGAAAAAATCTAAATTAGATGAACATCCATCTTATTAGATGGACTACCATCAGAAAAAAAGGCTTTATGGATGTATAAATATCCACAATATTTATTGTAACCTCCTTGAATCCATTATCCTCTGTGCTGTATATAGATGCTTTGAAGGTAGAACAAGTAGTATTATCACTGAAATCCAATGCAACATTAGTGGTCCAGTCTCCGTCCTTGTTGCTTGAACCATCATGTAGTATCCCCCATTACATAAACTAACAACAACCATCCTTGTGGAAATCATATGTAGATCTTAATCCAGTATCCCCAATTAATAAATTCCTCGTATCCTGCTTAGAGACAACATGAGGGACAAGAACCGAAGACTGCATTAGCTTTCCAGTAATATCAGCACTCAAGTAACTATAATATTCCCCCTTGGAGGTCCCATGAACATCCTTTCTATCATTATAAATATTCAATCCTGGCACCCTACTAACTATAGAACACTTATTGTGCTTATTGAAATTAAAAATAGTTGATTCTTCAAGGTATTTCTTTCCCTTACTATTTTTATAGATCATATATAAATTATAAAACATATCAGATGGATATAGATTATCTTCAATATAAAAGGAACACTGGTAATCTTCTCTCATCCTCTAATAACATGATATTTTAAAAAACACTTTGTTTGATAGCATATGAAACATGCAACACTGAGTTTAAAAAAACCATAAAATATTATTATTTAAATACGACCAATGAACCTGAGAAATTGAATCAATGAATATGAATAGGAGAAACCAAATCAATATATATATATAAAAGTGGTTAAATCAATAAAAACTTATTAATTCTTAGAAATGAAGAATCTAATTTTCAGTAAAGTCATTTTATGCTTCAAAAATATATTTTCTTCAAATTTTTTTATTTATTTTTCAGAGAGAATATTATAATTAATTTATAGAACTTTTATAAATTTTATTTGATAAAAAGGGTAATTTTTTTAAATTATAATTATTTTAGGATGAAATTTTGGTAATTTTTGGACATGATTAATTTTTTGAAAGAAAAATGGAAAATACTAATTTTTATTGAATACTATTGTATTTTCAAGTATTTAAGAAGTCATATTCAATTATAGATTAGTTTTAAAATATAATTATTTACATTGATTAATCATAATCCAAATAATTTCATTTCAATCAAAATTACACTTGAATATGGTTTAAAATTATTTTTATACTTAAACGTAATTTTCCATTAAAATAATTTTTATTTGGTTTTGAAGAAATAAGATAAATTGATCTAATACAATGTATTGTATTTGATAAAATTTATTAATTTTTTTGAATCACCATAATTTGTAAAATTTAATTGGGGAAACTTTATGAATTTATGATGAATAGTAAAACAGAAAAAATATGTTACCATAGTTAAGGTTTAAATATTTTTACTGAAGGGTTACACTATAGAGATATGTGTTAAAATTACATGAACCCTTGAATTTTTCCTATTGGATGAGTCTTTCAAAATTAAATATCTTATTATGGAGTTACGTAATGTATTTTAAAACATTATTTTTAATTTAGGAATCCATGATTGCCTTTTGATTACACAAAATATATTTTATTCGAATTTAAAACTATTTTTGGGTATTTGAATTCAACGGCAATGTTTGAAGACTCCATTTGATTTTTTATTTTGTAAAAGTATAAAATTATTATTTTTTTGTTATATAATTAAAACAATTATGGAAACCAACTTATTACTGTGACCCCTCGACCCCTATAGTCTGGAGCTAGTGCATTAATTTATTACATTTGCATGATTATAAGGAATAAAATCTCACATTACCAATCAATTTAGTAGTCTTGGAGAATCTATATACATACATGGATCCCATTTTACATTGGGTAAAGAAAAGAAAACATAATACATAACAAAATCTAATAAACTACATTGATGAAAACTCAACAAATGATCCCTTCTTCATAAGATCTAGAAGAAAAAAATGAAAGGGCTGAAGTATAATACTCAATAAGGGATATATATAGATAAATCATGAATCAATGATAAGAAAAAAATAATCAATTTTACATAATCAATGTGGAAAGGTGAATAAATGAAAACCGCACGCCATCAATAAAATGGGAATGATAATGCATCCAACGATTTTGTTATAGTAAAAAACTCATGTAATGTAATAACAGTATAATGAATAAAGAGAATGATTAATATTTGAAATCATTTATCTGACACATGATCCATTATACCATCGAGATTATTTGGGTATGTGGTTAGAAAACCATTTTATTTTTTCGAAACAAACTCGATGTGTTTGTCACCAAATGATTTGTCTCATTATACCTGTCGATGCAGCAAGGTGTTATGACAGGACCTTGCTTTAACTCTCACCCCAAAGCATTATTTTTACAAAGATTTAACACAATAACAATATTCCATTAAGATATCCTTATTGGGTAGAGGATACAGATTCATCCATATTTCCACAATTAAAGCAACATTCCACATAAACACCGTATGTAAAATGATATAAAGCTAAGAAAATAATCATATCCATGTAACAATAATATGGATATATAATTTAATTATAATTTCAAATGAAAAATGATCTCAATGGGGCAGTAGATACACCCCATAAAAATGATTAGGTGCATAATACCAAGTAAATTACAATGAAATCGAAATCGAAACAAAGTCCCTTACAACATTGTAATCAATCGAGTTAGAAATAACAAAGTGAATCACTAAATACCATGAATATAAATATAATAATTATATTATATATATATAATATAAATAAACATAGAAAATATACAAGAAATAATTGGTGAACTATTGAAATCTCACGGAAATAAAAGAGAGATGAGAAACCCCTAACTTTAAGCCCAAATGTTTTATAAACATGATATTAATGTCCTGAATAATCAGATTAGATTCATTAATTAAATATTCCATAACCTTATCTATATGTATTTTATTTATTATATCTTTATTAAGTTTATTTATGGCCTTTTTCGTGGGTTAATAGATTCAATTTCATCATTTAAGAGTGCACATTTTCTTAGTTTTCATGATCGTTTTCTTATACAGGAGTATCGTAGTTCATATAAAATAGAAATTGAAAACCAAAATTGATGTTATGAGTTTTTAATGATAACAAATAAGTTTAAATGATCATATAAAAACAGTTTTTATTTTTAGAGAGGATGAATAATTTTATAAAAGTTTAATGGAAAACACTTGGATTATTTTGATGTTTTTTTGATCACATGGAACTCATTTTGTTTTATAATTAAATAATATATATAAAAAATGATTACAGAACGTTAAATATTATATATTAATTATATTACAACCTTGTTCAACCATAAAAATGGTTTCATGGTAGTAATTGATGATGAAAAGAGAATTTGGAAACCCGTCATTATTGAATGCGAAAAATGAACACATCTCGCACGATGTTTTCCTTTTTTTATATAATGAGGGGAAAGGAGATATGATGATGAATTATTCCATTTTCATAAAAAATTATAGTATATTTAAATTAATGTAGTTATCATACCTTTTTTATGAGGGAGTTGAGGAGATAAAATGGAAATAAAGGAACTTGAAAGAAAAAGAGAAGTTGAGAAATCCATTACGAAAATTTGGTATCTTAATGACATCACATAAATATTCAAAAAATATTTTTATGATGGAAAAAGGGGTCTCTCATAATTCTAAAAATATATATAGGTTAAGGGGATATGGAATGTAATATCCCAATATAATCCAATTTAAATTAATAGAAAATAACATGAAAGAGTCCTTGAAAAAGAGAAGGATTGTAGATTACCATACATTGTAAAGTAACTCATAAAACATGAATTTTGGAACATTGGGGGTTTTATAACACCTTTTGAGGACTAATAGTTGTGTAAAACAACCATATATTCTAGGATTATGAATGTTTAATTAATTAAAATGATGTAATGAGTGGGTATTTATAGTAAAAGAGAGAGAGTTTTTTTATTAATTTCAATGTACACCTCATTAATGGTATTTGAAAAAAAATGGGCTTTCCCATGGTATTTTCCCATGATATTGGACACTTGGGCCATCTCATATTATATTTTAATGTACAAAATCTGACTATAAATTTATATTAATTATTACATCATTATGATGTCATTAATCATACCAAAAACTCAAAACTGTATTTTTACTATTCACAAAAAACTAATGTATTTTATAAAATTATAAGAAATTCAGTGTAACCTAATATTGACGTTGCGAATTCAAAAAAGAAATCAATTTTTTGAAATTTTTTATAGAAATTATTAATTTAATTTTTAATCAAAATCATTATTTATTCAAAAAATAACCATTTTAAAACTGTAATTCCTTTTATATATCCTTGATAAATTAATCCAGATCTCAGTATCTTATAACCTTAAGACAATAAAATAATAATATGATTTAAAATTTATAAGGGTCATATTATAATTCATAATTATATGTTTCTATTCAAAAAAAATTAATTTTGACTTATCAAACTCTAAATATGTTACTGAACACAACTGTGTGTCAGAATTTTGAAATTCAAATCACAGAGGTAAAAAAAATAATGATTACTACCTATTTTATAACTATCTATTATAACCAAGTGTTTTCTCACAAATTCTTAGTGTTTCATACATTATATGTCATATAATGAATTAAATTTATTTATGAATAAACATAACATAAAATATTTGGGTGTTATAATTACTTTATTTTAAGGTAATATTATTTTTATGCTTGAATCATTTATTTTCCATAATCCATTTTCCTAATTCTTGTGTTATTATGTTAAAAGTAATATCATCAATATTAAGAAATTAGAACAAATTAAATGGATTCCAAAATTGGAATCATCATAAAAAAATTTGGGTATAAGTCCCCTTTTGTTCTTATAATTATGTTATCCTCGTAAAAAATTCAGTTATCACATTTAAGGTTAAAACGAGATCAATGTGGATTAACAAGGATATAAGGCATAAAATGTTTCTAGTAATTGTATAAATGTGATTGGATGAGTTTAATTGAAATCTATATTATCTTATATTCTAATTATGATAGACTTTGTTCCACTTGACATGATTATGATATATATATATATATATTAATCATTTATGAAATTCCCAGTGTGTCCTTCTGCTCACTTATAAAATGGATCCTTTTATTGTCTATTTTAAACATCTTTTTAGAATTATATTAATGATAAAAACTACCATAATAACTACTTAAATTACCTATCCACATCTTATATTCCCTGGTTGGATTATGGAAACCACCTATAAATTTATTAGGTACAAACCGAAAGGGGTTCCCTGAAGAAGAGGTACAGTTCTTAATCAAGCATTTTTAGTTTATTTATTCTTCTATCTTCATAAAATATTCTTAAAATATATAAAAAAAAAACTCTCATAAATATATTTATATGTTATTAGATTAATTTAATTACCTATATCCATCACAGCTTCCATCTAATGTGAAATGAAACCCTTGTTCATTTGCAAAACAAACTATTGCCTCACAAACTAATGTAATTAATTTTGCATCAAAGCCTATCATGGATGTTTATAATGATATATGGAATGTATATATATAATATATATGATATATATATATATATATCATTTTTATAGGTAATATACCACCTATTTTCCTACTTGTCCATCCATTGAAAAATAACAATGTCACTCGTGCGTATGTCTGGATTACCACCTCCCTGAAGTGATGTTGTTGATTTTTCATAACCACACTACCTGGATCAAATATATAATTTTATTTGAATAAATATTATTATAATTATTATATAATTATAAATCTATAAATATAAAATAATAATTAACTTATTTCCCTTTTTTTTGAAAAATGAATGTGTAACTCATGCGTATGTATGGTCTACCATCCCTATGATTTTAACATAGTTCATTATTCATAACCATATATCATTGGTGTTTTTAAAATTATAATTTATTGATAAAAATTATAATTACATAATGATTATTATTCTAAATATTATGGAATAATGACCACTTTAAAAATATTTATGTTACCGAATTAATTTTTGACATATGAAGTGGATATCATCAAAACGTATGACATGAATTTAATTGATTAAGTAAATGAATATAACATGGAAAATAAATAAAATAAATTTTGTAATAAATGTTAAAAATATTATTAAGAAATTAATAATTAACTGATGTTTATTATTCTTGATGATAAAGAATGTACATGATGATTTGATCTCGGGCTAAGAGACAATTTAACTTAAAACCCCATTTTAATTGTTTTAAAGGTTTATTATCTAAATATCTTTCATCCATGTTTATGTTTATAGAATTATTTTATTGATGTTTTTATATAGAAATAAGTAAATTATTGGATTCATTTTTTACTTTCAATAAATTTTTTTTAAAAGAAATATTTTTATTTTTTTTATATGTAATGTTTTGACAAAAGATAAAAAGAATGTTATAGTAACAAATACGTCATCAACAGTTTTTATCACCGCCATTACCATTATTTTATTTTCAGATTTCATTACAAGGGTTTACATTTTTCAAGAAAAAACATTGCTCCCATTAATTCTAGGTATTTTAAAAAATGGTTTGAAATGAAATGGATATTTTTATATACATAAATGTTTCTTCTATAAATGAAAAAAAATATTTTATTGAGAATGATGATGAAAATGAAATGTATCATGTGTTATGATTATGTTATAGTTCTTTGGAACAATTTATGATGACAGTTGATCCCAATATATCTTTCCAATAGATTGGTTAGATGGATGGAGTTAACCAGTTATAGGGTTCTCCTATGAGATTATTTGAATTGACTAGGTATGTTATTCAATTTGTAATATTAATTATTAGAGTAATATAAAAATGGTATCCCATGTTAAGTATATTATTTATCTATATTTTATATGAGTTTTCAAAGAACTATTATTATTTCAAAAGGTAAGATGATAAGGTTAATTTTAATTGAAATTTTATACTATATTATGAGTGAAACGTATAACTTGGTGAAAATGTTTTCTTGTGTTTTCATATTTATAAAGATATATTTATAAATTTTATTTTTAAATTATGATTTCTTATGATTGTTTTATAAAATATTTGTCATGTGATGTTGATTTATTGGGAAAGAAATTTTTTATTTTGTGGCCAAGGTTTATTATGAAAAAGGAAATTTTTTTATAATGTGTATTCTTGGATAAATGGGTTTCTTTATTTCATTTTATATGTTCCTTGCTCAGTTTTTTTTGCTCTCATTCCATGATTTTAAATGTTTTTCATTGGTTTTAAGGATGAGTAAGAATAATTAAAAGTTATGTTATATGTAACGAATATTTTTAATGAAATGAAAATGTATGTAATTGTAAAAGATGTATATATTGAATTTGTCATGAACCATCCTGGGTACACTGGTAACCCGATAACCGAGTTGACCTTGACATAGCCGGAAGGGAAATCCCGATCCACAAGGGTTGATGACTAGAACCTGACATCAAACAATATTAATGTGGAATTGAATTTGACACAAAATAAATATGAAGAAAGATAAAGAAGTCAACATGCACACAAAAGAAACTCCACAAGGAGTAATGTACTAGAAGTATAAGAGGAATTATAGCCCAAATTACTACATCCCAAGAAAAAAAAAATAGTAGAAAATACCCCAAGTACCTAATGACACAAATCACCATATCCTAGGTTCAACAGATGGATCCTCCACATAGGGATCATTTTCCCTTGATCAAACCCATAAGGACATAAACTAAAAATACTCAAAGGCACAATTAGGGTGAGAGATAAAAAACCCAGTAGGATATCACCAAGTATTCCATAGAAGATTCAAAAAATAGAATAAAAAAAGGAATGATTTCAATTTTCTAATAAACTATTTTGTAATTTTAAATAATTTTTAAATAAATAATTTTATACAATTCAAATGATGGGAAAATACATTAACGAATAGTTTCCAAGTGATTGAATATTTCTAAAACTATGGATTAGATAAAATAGTTACAATAAATAATTAATTTAAATTCAGAAGGCATGGAATGCAGTTTTACAACATTGGAATACATTTATATGTCAAATATAAATAACAAGAAAACAACATGGTCATATGACCAATAAGTATGCATGTTGCAACCTATTTGAATACACACATTTTAAGTGATCACGATAATTGTATATACACATGTCCCTCTAACACTGGCCAAAGGGGAATCATTACCATACAATCAAGGATGTGATCTACTGAATTTATTTTTTATAATGATGTATATGAATAGAGTGTGTCAAAATAAACCAAAAACTACATAATGTTTTCTTATGGTTGTAGACAATAAATGATGGAAAATTTAAAGTATGACTGGTTAAAATAAAATTAAATATTATTCGACCTATTTCAAATTACAATTTTCTCTTAAAAACCAAAATGTGTTTTAATAAAAAAAAAATATGCCTCTTTAACAAGACAAAACCACTAGGTTTCTATCAAAACCATTCATCCATTTTCCCAAGTGTGAAATCCATTCAAAACCAATTCCTTCAATTTCATAATTCATTACCACGGTTAAGTTAAAAAATTTAATTGAAATCATTTCCATAAAAACTCTAGTTTATATTGAATAATTTAAATTAAAAAATTTTAATAAACACCCCCTAATTCAATTGAATTGGGGTTTTTCCCAATTCTCATGCCAAAACCATTTCAAATCTCCCAACTCACTGAAATTGAGTTTTACTAAATAAATTCTGAGAAAGATTAAGTAATTGAATTTAAATCAACAATTTAAATAGATCATGGAATTCATGGTTAATCAATTTGGAAAAACGGGATAGAATCAACTTCCTTTCCCCCAAAACTCAACAATCACAATAACACCCGTTAATGAGAACGAAGGTGCAGAAGACCTAAAAAAACATCCTAGAGATAATATAGAATATCATGGATCATAGATCCATCAATTTTAGGATGCTCTATTGAAATCCCAAAGGAGAGGAAATAGTGAAAATCAAATAACGAGAGAGAAAGATTACCCAGAAATCAAACTAAAAGGGAAATGATTATTGAATGCCAGACAGGAGGATCTCGAAGGGTTGTAATGCTCTGTGATCTCATGGAGAAGGTCTTTGGTTGAATGAGAATAAACTATAGAAGATGAGAAAAGTGGTTCTCAACCACACTACCTATTTCAAAAATGGTAGACAGGGTATTACATAATCTGTAATACAATTTTCCATTGTGAAATTATTAATATATAAAACCGCTAAAAAGTGCATTACCTCAAATTAAAAACCGACAATCTAAATTAAAAAATAATATTTTATTCCTTCCAGATGTGTAAAGGATATTCACATTGTGTACCATTTATAGCCCGAATCCTTTCATGATTTGCCTCTAGAAATCATTAGGTATCAGATAACATAGTTACGCGGTGTGTAACCCTCCTCCCTCCTGTAGAAAAGGACAGTTAAAGATGAAATTACAAAAAATCTCTGAATTCAAAATTATAAGTATCCTCCCAACTAATTCTCAACTCTACCTAGTCAATTAAAAGGGAAAACCCTGAAAAGGCTAAATATGTACATGCCATATCAGTAATAGTATGTTATAGCCTACCCACCATAATAATGTTTTGACACCAGAAATCCTATGTAAAATCATTAATTCTGAAAATATGAGGCAAATAATCTCTAATTATTGCATTGCATTCCCACATCTCATGATTATCAGAACTATGCTTCCATAGCACACGAACCAAATATATCATCCTCCCATGAAGTACTTTGGTCTCAGAATCAACTATCCTAACTCACCACTCAGTCAAAGAAAAGTCATGATAAATATCAAGATCCCACCATCTCAAAACGTTTTATGGATCTGAGAGATACTTCATCATCTATGATACATGAAATACCAATACTAAAAAATCGGTCTTTATCAGTGCTAGAAAAGGCATTTTTCAGCGGTAAAAACTTACCGACCATGGTAGCGTCGTTAAAATCCTAAAACTTTTATCATTGATAAAAAGTGCTTTTAATGTCTACCATTTACAGTTCTAAAAAAATTTATGTTAATAGAGTCCTTTAATAGTGCTTTTTTAGCTCTGTTAAAGGGGGCATTTAACATCACTAAAAAAGCACTAATAAAGGGTATTGAAATTGTTTTCCATTCCCCACCCACCAACCCATTTATTAGTGATTACCACTCACCCAAACCATTATCAATGATTCCCACACCCATTTATCAACACTTTTGATAATCCTAGATTGTCGTGCGAGCCCCTGTTTCCAGGGAGTTTAAAACCCTTGATCTCCATCAAATACAACAAAGCACATTCCACTCCCCTATACAATTTTGTTTCATATTTTATTATATATATATATATATTTATGTATTTCCTTACATTTTTTTATCCATATATTTCTATATATGTTTATATATTTATAAATATATTTTATATGTAAATATTTTTAATTTATTTATTTATAAAATTATAATTTTATGTGTGAATATATAAAAAATATGTATATATTATTATTTATATGATTATAAATAAAATTACATTATGAAAAATGATAAAAGTTAAAATCTATAATATCAATATGAATGTAATCCCTGAGAATAAATTCAGTTCTCAATGAAAATTTTCAAAAAGAATCCCATAAAAGAGGCTTCAAATCCGCTGAAATTTTAAAATATTGGGGTACCCTGACTAAAAGATCATTTTTGTAGGTCTTATAATCATTTTTGGACATGAGAAAATAGTGATCAGGGTACCCCCAAGCCATGATTATATAGAGATCATCATAGGATTAAATTTTATTTGTGGTAGGGTCAAAACAGACACCCAAATAAAAAGTTATGGTTGTTTAATGTTTGAGTTACGTTTTCAAGCTATTATATATATTTTTTTATTTTTTGGATTTTTTATCTTCAAATTGATATTGAACAACTATTACTCAGTAATAATAATAAAATTATTAATTAAAAATCTTTTTATTAATTTTGTACGCCATTTTCCTGAAATATAATATATTTTTAAGTGTAAATGACTATTTACCTTATCTGAAACATATTAAAAAATAAATATTATATTTATATATTAATATATTATTATTAATGAAATATTTTTTGAATTATAATTTTATCTGTGCTTGTAAGAAATCCCTGATAAACGGGGTTTTTATTAGTACTTCTAAAAAATCATTGATAAATCCCCCCTTTATCAGTGATTTTTTTTACAAGCACAAATAAAACACTCCATTTATCAGCACTATTAATGAAGCACTGATAAAGGTCCCCCTTTAATAGAGATTTTTTATTACTATTAAAGACTCCCTTTAATAACGCTTTTTTTGTGGTGATAAAGGGTGTATTCAATAGCAATTTTAGTGAGTATTGTTAAATTCATAGAACTAGATAAACCTAGATTTGTAATAGAGTACATTATGCATCTACGTCAGTTGAGGTGGAAGTGCTAAACTATACAAAAGATTCCCCATGTTTCCACAACCTCAAAAGGTCCCACAAAATAAAGATCAAGTTTCCATTGCAACCCAAGTCATCGCTAACCCAACAGTAGAGAATATTTCAAGAAATCTGAGTCACCAAATGATAATTCCTAATATCTGTGTCAGTGATCAACATAAGACTTATATCATCTCTGTTCCATCAACAATGTCTGAAGAATTAACTGAATCATTCTTAACTTCCCTTGCACCAAAACTTTTCCAACCAAGTAAGTTTCACCAATCATTGACCAACACAACAGAGAATTACAAGGATGGATATACAAGGCCTCAAAAGGAATACTTTTGATTATTTAGTGGTAACTATTTTTATAAGAAAACTAAACCAACCACAAATGATCATCCCATGCTCCACCAAAGTTGAGAGCACATGTAAGGAGCATATCATTTGAATCTGTATAGATCTCTCTCCCTGGCCATCTGACTATGGATGGTATGATATGATCAAACAGAACTAAGATCCCAGTGCCTCCTAAAATCCTCTCCAAAAGTGATATGTGAAATGAGGATCCCTAAAATAATATATAACATATGGAACTCCTAACAAATGGACAATATCTTTCACATAGAGACTTCCAAACTCCACAACATTGGTTGTATAATGTATGGGTATGAAGTGATCCGACATGGTAATCCTATTGATCACATAACATCACATATCGTTCTTCCTATGGGTGTGAGCAAACCCAACAAATAAGTCCATATAGATTACATCCCACTTCCAAGTAGTAACTAGATGTGGCTGAAGTGAACCTGAAGGTTTTTTATGCTCGACCATAACCTACTAGCAGGTAAAACAACATGAAAAAAACATAGCAATTCCCCATCTCATATCTGGCTAGAAAAAATACCACCACATGCCATATAACTTATTAGTGGTTCCAAAGTTTTTGACCCATTGTATATTATTAAAATCCCCCATAAAAGCCTCACTTTCAGCTAATGGAATAATGAAGAGATTTCGATATCATAGAACACCCTCTTTGGGGAATTACCACATGAAAACTATCTCCTCAACTTAATGAGTCTCTAATTATACAGAATTCATCATCAAGATCTTAATCTTAATGAATCATCTCAATAAGTGTAGATGTCAACTAAAAACATGCTATAGAAACTTTATCTCCTTTCTCCTAAACTCAAACATGAAACCATGAAAAGAGAGCCATAAAATTAAACTATTCTAAATATTCATTAACTACCTCGGTTGGAAGTTTCTCTCTCAACACATATACAAAATTACCTCTTCTTCTGGGGTATATGTGATTTGAAATTTTAATGATTGCAGGTATTCCATCCAACAGGTCTGAAGAACCACAACTGCTAGTTCAAGGTCATGGGTAGGATAATTCTTCTTGTGTGGTCTAAGATTATGAGATCCATATGAAACTACATGTTCATAATGTATAAGAATGCAGCCCCAGCATGATCCCGATTTATCACAGAAGACCTCATAGCCTTTCCCGACCTTTGTAAGTGGAAACCCCATCCAAAAAGTCTAAAGGTGTTTTAGCTCAACAATGGAACTCTAACATTAATCATTACAAGAAAATCTCATACCCTTCTGAGTTAGAGTAGTCATCAGAGAATACATCTTCAAGTAGTACTTCATGAACAAATGATAATTTATAGATAATCCCTGAATGATCCAAATCTTGCAAACATTACATTGTTTACCTAAGTCATAACACCCCCACCTTCTTAGGATCAACTAATATACCCTATTTATAAAACTTTTGTCCCAAGAATTTCACTTCCCAAATTCTGAAATCACACTTTGAAAGCTTGGAATAAAGTCAATGATTTCTCATCATACTTAGAACTATTCTCATGTAATGTATTTGATTCTCCTCATACTTGGAGTAAACAAGGATTTCATCCACAAATAATACCAAAAATATATCCAGATTCCCATGAAAACACATTTTCATAAATTCCATGAATACAACAAGAGAATTTGTTAGACCAAAGGGAATACCATGGTTCTCATAATGGCCATACCTATTCTGAAAAATAGTTTTTTAAATTTTAGATTATATTATACTCAACTAATGGTAACTAGATCAGAGGTAAATATTTGAAAACAACTTTTCCCCATTCAACTAACAAAATAGATCATCAATACATGGAAATTGATACTTTTTCTTCATCATAACTTGATTTATATTTTAGTAATTGACACATAAGTGAAGAGAACCATTAAACTTCTTAGGGAAGTGAACTTGTACCTCTTAGGGTGAAACACTAAGGCATATAAATCCTTTCTCAAGAAGATCATCTAACTGAGGTTTTATATCTTTAATTTCCACTGGATACATGTGGTATGAGGGAATTGAAACTGGTTGAGTTCCAAATATTAAGTTGGTGGAAAACTCAACCTCCCTTACTAGTGGAAGACTTGGGATGTCAAAAGGAAACACATAAAGAAACTCGACGAAAACTGGAGGTTGATCACCTATCAATGGATACTTCTCTATATCAAAACAAAAAATAGATATTAATTTCCCCATATCGGTATAAGAAGGTCTGACTCTTCGCGACCTTGGGTCCCATTCTCCTTGAATGACAAGAGACACACCACTCTGTGTAGTAAGGTAGACCCACCAAAGATTACAATGAATCTGGGCTTTATTATAAATGAGCCAATCCATTCTGTAAATGATGTCAAGAGGTTTCATATTGAGGAATAGAAATTACAATCCTTCTCGACATATGACAAAGAGAAGACAGAAGTGGGACTATAGAGACCCCCCCCCCTCTCTCTCTCTTTGTTCCAAGGGATGTAGTAAAATAAATTACATAAGATAAAAGATCTATAAAAAGATTTATAATATTAACAATACAGGATAAAATAAATGAATGAGATGAACCTATATCAAATAGATCACTCAATAATTATGAGGGTATATTAATGGTACCTATCATAGTTTCTAGACTCGTGTATGCTTCCTCTGGAGACTCTTAAACTTTGTGAAGTAGTTTCATTCCGAATGCCTATGTCTGGAACCCTTTTAATCCTAAATCATCTTATTGACCCATAGTTTTAGGAGGAGCTAATGATCTTGTTTCACTACATATAGTAGAAAATATATTGAATAATCTATGTATGTTTCTTGAATGTCTACAAGAGATACATTTCTTGGGAACCTCATTGAAAACCCTCTTAGAATGTCCTAGATTATCACAGTAATATCAAATCAAAAGACTTCATCCAGACACTATTAGAGGTCTGTAATGACCCTTCCATTGAGAACTACCATGAGAATCATCACGCTTTCTATTTCCCTTGAAGGAAATGTTGCTGCCACTAGAATAAAAAGTAACTCCCATCAACCTTGACTTTCCAGCAGGGTCCATCTCAACCATCATCTCTATATCGTACAGATCTGCATTGGTGGCCATCTTTAGAAATAAATCATGTGAATAGATATCTGATAAAAGTCTAAAATCTAATCACCTATCCTTTATCATCTCTTCAGATACAATCTCAGGTGAAAACTACACGAGTACAATAATGAAATTGGAATATTCAATCACAGTTTTTTTGGACTTATGATGTTTAAAAAACTCAAATGCATTGGCCAACACCATAGACTCTAGATTGATCTTGTTGGTGGAAATAACATCAAAGTACTTTAACTCTAAGATCTCATGTTTTGTTGTTGTCACCATCGTGTCACACCATCTACTACTTGGTCCTTCCAGCATGAAGGTGGAACACTTCACCTTGATCTCATTCGGTGACTTCAGGAACTCAAAATAATGTTCTATATTTCCTAATCGGTCCATAACATGTTTAGAAAAAGTAGATTCTATTAAAACTGGTGGATTCCGGTGAAGGAACTATTGAGAAAAATTTCAATGAATATCCCTCTGAGGATCCACTATTGGATCTTGAATAGGGACTGAAGGTGTTGTCTATCCCAAAGCATGGACAGTGCAAACAATCACCCCAACTAGATTTGGTTACACTCGAGGATTTTCTAAATGTAGTTCAACAATAACTTCCCCATGGATCCAATTTTCACATCTTCTTCGAGGCATGATTCTATAAAACTTCATCAGACAATAATGAAGACATCATACTAACACTCAAACAAAGCAATAAAGGAAATTATTTCCAATAGATGGAACATTGAGATTTGGGTTTCACTCAATCCAAATCACAATGGGGAAAATACTAGAACTAATCCAAAAGACATATTTCCCTTACCACCCTAAAGAATTAATGTTCATTACAGTGAGAGATAACTAGGGAATCAATCACAACTACCTCTTAATTCCTGAAACGATTTCACAATGGAAACTTACTTCATGACAAGAAGATAAAAAACCCATCCCAAATACTATTTTTTCACGAACTAGTCCGGGTACCCTGGTAACCGGATAACCGAGACCTCCTTGACATAGCCTGAAGGGTGTTTCTATATCAATGGGTCGATGACTAGAACCTGACATCATACAACATTCCTGTGGGAACTCATTCTCTACAAAAAAATAGAAATAACGATAAGCGAGTCAACATGCATACAAAATAAACCCCACAGGGAGTAATGTACGAGAAATCAACAAGGAATTAAATCCCAAAGTACTATTACCCATGTATCAAAATAGTGGAAAATAAACCAAGTCCTTAAAGTCACAACTCTCCACGTCCTAGGTACAAAAACTGTATCCACCTCCAAGAGATCCTTTCCCCTTACTCAAACCAATAAGGAGATAATCTATCAACACCCGAAGGCACAAGTAGGGTGTGATCTAAAAATCCTAGTAGGCTGTCACCAAGGATTCATAACAGATTCTAAAAATAGATTAACCAAAGAAATGCATTCAATTTTAAAATAAATAGGTTTGGCATTTTAAATAATATTTAAACAAATCATGGTATACAATTCAAATGATGGGAAAATACAATAAGGAAATGTTTTACAAGTGATGGAATATTTTTAAAAAATTCATTAGATAAAATAGTTACATAAAATGATTTATGTATATTCAAAAGGCATGCAATTAATCTTTACAACATTGGCATAAATTTATATCATAAATATAAATAATAAGAGAGAAAAATATTCATATACCAAATAAGTATTAAAGTTATAGTTTATAGGACTCCACAATATATATGTGATCATGGAAATATGTGTATACACACATCCCTATAACACTAACCAAAGGTGATTTTTCTCCATCCCATTAGGGTTGTGACCTACTAAATTTATTTTTTAGAATGGTCTATAAATGTAGAGTGTGTTCAAATAACTCACAAACTATGTTAGGCTAGCATGTGATCTTACACAATCAATAATGAAAATTTTATATTATGATTTCTTAAAATACAATTAAATGTCATTCCTTTAATTTCAAGTTAAAATTTTACTTTTCAAACCAAAAAATGTTTTGATGAAAAAAACATGCCTCTTTAACAAAATAAAAGTACTAGGTTTCTATCAAAAAAAATTAAGCTGTTTTGAAAAGATTGATATAAATTCAAAACCAATTCCATAAATCTAAAAATTCATTTCCATAATTAAATTAAATAATTTATTTTTGATATTTTATATCACAACACCAATTGAAATTAAATAATTTAATTCAACTAATTTCTATAAAGATGACCCAATTAAATAGAATTAGGGGTTTTCCCAATTATCATTCTAAAACCATTTCAAATATCATAATTCACTATAATTGAATTTCACTAAGTCAATTGAAATACAGTTTTAGATAATTAATTTTAACCAACAATTAAAATAGATCATTAAATTCATGGTTAATCAATTTGGATAAAGGGGATGGAACATCATACCTATTTCCCAAAACTCAACACTCAAAAAAGAACCATTCAGAAATAAAAAAGGTGTAGAAGAACTGAAAACAAACCCTAGAGATGAGATAAAACATCATAGAGCATTAATCCATAAATATCAAGATGATCTATTTAAATACCAAAGGGGAAAAAAGAGAAAAAGATGAATAACAAGTAAAAAATCGTACCCAGGAATCACACATCAAGCGCAATGATGATCAAACACCAAATGAGAGGATCTGTAAGGGTTGGAATACTCTATAATCACCTGGGTATGTCCTTAAGATGAGGGAGATGAAGCTAGAGTAGAAAAGAAAAGAGGATCTCAGCTACACTACCTTTTTAAAAAACCGCATTTGGGGTATTACATGACGTTATTAACATTTCATGTCCTGAAATAGTTAATATCTGAAACCACTGGAATTTTTTTCCTAGAATTAGAAATTGGTGATTCAAATTTAAAAATTCTCTTTAATTCCCTCATGATTTGTAATGTATATTAATTTCATGTACCATTCATAGTGTGAATCCTTTCTTGACTTACCTCCAGAAACCATTACACGTCATGTAACCGAGTTTCATAGAGTTTAACTCTCTGAATGCCTATAAAAAATGCTAGTTAAAGTTGAGTGTCCAAAAAATCTCTGACTCCACCATTATAGGTATCATCCCAACTCATTATCAACCCTACCCAGTCAAAAAAACCAGAAACTATGACAAGGTTAAAGATATACCTGTCAGATCGGTAATAGGATGTTATAGAATAAAATGGATAATGTGTATAATTTTCTACTTTATATCATATATTTTTTTATGTTAGTGTTATGAAATAATTATCTAAAACATTAAATCTGAAAGATCCTAAAAATTAATGAACGTGAATTATTATCTAAAGGTTCATCATACGAATTGATTATAGTTAGGTCTTTATAGTAGGTATCATAGGAAAGGTTTAGATAAATTTGTAGATTTGGATTAGAAAAATTCGTTGATAACATTGGGGGTTTGTATACGGTAAGTATAAAACGATAAATTCTTCTTAAAGTATTTAATTATTGTTTTATATAAATGAAATACCTATCTAGATACTAGAATGTGGCTGTGGCTGTGGCTATAACATAGATGCACCTTGGGTTGAAAAATCTAAATTGGAAGATTGGATACTAACTCGATCATCATCGGTACATGCTGAGTGGGCTGGAGACTGCACCCCTAGATAGTCACTCTTGTGGGAAAGGTCTTTGGTCAATTCACATTCATTTTTTGATCCCTTATGAAGAATTAGATTAAACATATGTAAAACTATGAGAATCCATAGTGATATGGGGTAACACTAAAGTGTCATGGATTGATAGGTTGATGGTTGAAAATACATTTAATGGGATAGATACCCATTTGGAGGTTTTATGTGATGGGAATACTTTGGGATATTTTTATTCAATATTAACAGATGACTGAGATATATATAAAATTTATGTTTAACATATTAAAATGTTTTTTGTGTAAGAATTACTTTACATTTTTTAGAAATATGTTTAAAGGTATTGATAAATTTTAGGGTTTATATGATATTTTATGTTTAGGTAATTATTGGTTATTACAATTTTCAAACATATGTTTTACAATATATATTACCATGGAATTGAAACGTTATTTGGTGTTTCGGTTATTGATGTTATTTTTAAAGAATATCACTATATTTTGGGTGAAAATTATATGATTAAGGTATGATGAATATTATTAGACAAGATGGGATTTTATTTGAGTAATAATGGTTGAATTATTTTTTGGAAGCATATATGGTTTTAATGTGGCTTTATAGTGGTTCTTGTTATTTTTGGGAATGATTATAATATTTTAGATATTATATTATTAGGTAATATAATTTTTTATTTATATGAATTTATGAGTGACTGATGTTAATAGATGATCAATGTTAAATTAATCTTGGAAGAATATGTGATCAAATCCATATCATATTTTGGTTTCAAATTTGGTCAGGAAAAATTTGAAATTTTTTATGGTTATCTATTTATCAAATTATCTATTTTGAACTTTGGGTGTTATTATTGAGGATTTAGATAGTATTTTTTTTATTTCTTAATATAATGGTTCATTCATTTTTGTTAATATTTTACATTGTACTTACCATTTCTATTTTGGCTAATATCTAAATATAAGATAAATAACTTTTTTTACTTTTGTGGATTATGTGATCTTTTATAAGATGATTTTACAGCATTAGGCATGAAGCATTCACCGTCAATACCCATCGATTGAAGAATACTATTTGATTAGAGTGTAAATTTATCAGAGGATGAAATTATACTTATGATGTAAATGTATTTCCTTATGATCATACACTAGATGGTAAAGTAAATCCACAAATCAATGAAAATGGTATTGAAATAAAAATATGATCCTATTACATTCATTTTTGATGAATTGATGTTCTTTTTCACAACTCTTTAGTATAAGGTTTTGTGGTAATTAACATTTTCATGATCATTTACTTTATTATGATCAATGGTAACTATCATATTCCATAACTATTTAGACATTAATATTTCTTACATGTTTATATTTCTCATTCCCATTATTGTTCATTTGTTTTATAAACCTATTTATGTTTCATTCTTGGTGACCATCATATTTACCTATACATATTCTCAAGAGGATGTTTTATTAAACATTTTTATGATGTGGGTTTTCAACAATGGAATTTTAAAACATCAAACCCCTAATTACTTAGGTCATGTTCAAACTATAATGACAAAATTTATTGGTGGGGGAAATGTAACACCCTAGGATTTTAAAACAAACTACTATGAGATAGTATATACAATACACAACACCAAGATTAAGTCAATCGTAAAATATTAATATTTTAATATTAATGATATAAACTAGTCATTAATATATATATATATATATATATGGGTTCTACTAAAACAATTACTAATTATTAGTAAATAAGAACATAATTTGTAATATATATTTTATTCTATGAAAATGAATTTTCATTAAAAATTATTTTCTTTTCATTTCTGGAGTGAATATTATAAATAATTTTGTGAAAACATTGAATTTTTATTTGATAAAAATGATATAATTTTTGAAAGCATAATTATTCAAGGTTTTATTTTTGAGAATTTTTGGAAAGATTTTTTGAATGAATATCAAAAAATACATATTTCTAGGGAAAACCATCTTATCTGTTTAGGTAATTACAAAGACATATTATATTTTTAAATATTTTTAAAATATTATTATTTCCATTTTATTGAAAACATTGAAAAAAATTATATATTATTTAAATTAAATATTAATTTGAAATAAAATAATTTAATACAAAAAATAATATTTATGGAAAAATGTTTCTTTGTTACATTTTGCGAAACTAAATTTAAATTAAATTATGTCATTTTTGGAAAATGAATTTGAGAAAATGTATCCGATATTTGAAATATTAAATAAGTAACATAATATAATAGTTTTAGATTATTTTTTGTTCTTAATGAATATTAATAACAATAATAATCTATAACCCCAATTAAAGTTTTAATTTTCTCCCTTAGTGTTATACTAAAGAGATAAGGGTTAAAATTACCTCAAAACATGAATTTATGAAAATTTATGAGATTTTTTCAAAGAAATATATATTTATTATTTTTAATAATGTATTTTAAACTTTATATTGAATTTTGGATCCTAAGTTTGACCTTTGAAAAGATAAGTAATATTTTATTCAAATTAAAAACTATTTTTTGGTCTTTGCTTTTAAGGGCATGGTTGGAAGATTCCATTATAATTTATCTTGATATAAAACTATATAAAACATTAATTTTATTATTAATTAAATAAAAGTATTTATGGAAGTCATTTTATTAATTTATTTCAAGGTAAAATCTTTTTTAAACTAAAATTAGGAATTTTCATAAACACTATTTTTATGTATTTTCTATTCTTATAAAAAAGGTAATATCATCCAAATTTAGGAAATGAACGTGATAAAATGGATTCATAATTTTGAATCGAAATTTCCATTTTTTTTGAGAATTTCAATTTTTTGTTCTTATATTTAAGTTATAATGATTAAAAATTAAGTTATCATGGTTAAGGTAAATATGAGTTTCATTTGTCTTAACGAAGAGATAAGGCTTAAAATAAATTTAACACGCGTATAAATGTGATTGGATGAATTTTAAATAAACCCTATCAAATATTATATTATAATTTTTGGTTAATTTGTATCACTATCTATGAATATGATATATATATATATATATATTACATAATAATTAATGAAATTCCTAGTGTGTCCTTACCCTTAGCTATAAAAAGGGAACCCCTCTCCTATCATTCAAACATATTTTGAGAACTATTGTTAAAAAATACCATTAAAAATAAGTTATTTAAATCCCTAAACATGTTATAGAGGATCTTTATTGATCATAAAACCATCCTAGGATGGATTTGGGTATACACCTAAAGAGGTTATCTGATGATGAGGTATAGTTCTTAACTGAGAATTTTTATTTTATTTACCCTTATACCTCCAAAACATATTTTCAAACCCTAATAAAATAATAAAATAAATATCTTACATATATTGAGATTTTATTATGTTAATGGTATATCCTATATCTATTTCCACTTCCATCAAATGGTAAATGGAACCATTGTTCCTGTGTACAGTGGACTACCACCTCATGAACTGATGTAATTCATTTTTCATAAATGCCTCTCACATTTTGATATAATGATTAATTTAATATATATAAATATATGATATTAATTAAATATTTATAATTATATAAAGATAATATATATTCTATTTCATTACCTTTCCTATCATTTAAAAATGATAATGTCATTTAGGGATACGTATGGATTACCCTATCCACAAAGCGATGTGATTCGTTTTTCATAACCACATCTCATGGATTCTATATATAAGTGAATTTAAAGAAACAATTTGATAATTATTACATAATAATAAATATATAATCACAAAATAGTACTTAGCTTCCTTCTATCAAGTTTGTTAAAAAATGGAAATGTTACTCATGTGTATGTATGACATACAGTCTCCATGATTTTAATATAGTTATTTTTTTATAAAAATATTTCATCGTAGGTTTTAAAGTATAATTGGTACATAAATGTGCTAATTATTTCATGATTATTATTATTAATATAATTTAGTAATGACCCCTTTGACCATAGATATCCTTCTAAATTCATTTTAAACATATGATCTGAATATCGTCAAAACGTCCGATGTGGACCTAATTGATTATGAATTTGAATATAACATAGTAATAAATAAAATAAATGGAATAATATATTTGTAAAATTTTATTATGAAATTCAATAATTAACATATTTTTATTATTTAGTATTCAAAGTTACTTACGTGATGAGTCAGAATTGGTGTAATGGTCACTTAACTTAATATCTCACTTTAATTGTTTTAATGAATTAATTTATAATTATTTTTATTCCACATAAATATTATTAAAGTTATTTTATTGATATATTTATGTATAAATAAGTAAATTATAATGGAAACATTTCATTTTCATTCAATGTTTTTCAAATGGACAGTTTTTATATATTTTAGATGGAACATTTGATAAATGGAAAAAAGGAATGTTCTATTTTAATGTAATGTCAACATTTTTTCATTCCTCCATTCCTGTTATTTTATTTTTGGATTATATTAAAATATTCCATGTTTTGTTTTCAATTAAAAAGCATCCTTAACTTTGTTCTGGTTATTTTCATGTGTTTTGAATGGAATCAATTTTTTGATATCCGAAAATCTTTTTCTTATATTCTTAAAGAATGTTTTTATGAGTATAACAATGGAAATGGATGCGTTCATGTGTTAGGATAATGTTACGGTTCTTGATAAAAATTTTTAATGATGGGTGAGCCTGTTATAACTCATGATAATAATAAATATCGATATCTCTCTCTAATTCATTGGGTAAAGGGGAATAGTTAACAAGTTATGGTTTTATCGTAAGAAATTATTTGAATTTATCAGGTAGGTTATTCCATTTCTACTAGTGATTTTCAGAGTGATATAAAAATGATCTATGAAGTTATTTGTATGATTTATCTATACTTTCTATGGGTTTTAAAAGAAATATATGATTTAAGAAGTTATGATAATGAGATTATATTTAAAGGAATGTTTATGATACTTCATTAAGGGTGAAATGTATACATTTTTTAACACATTTTCATGAGTTTTTCATGTTTGTAAAGAAACATTTCAGAATTTTATTTCACCATTACGATTTATTATGATTTTTTAATGAAATATTTGTTCATTAATGTTGATATATTGAAAAAAAAAATTATTTTGAGTTCAATGTTAATTATGAAAGGAAAATTTTTATAATGTGTATTCAGGGACTAATGAGATTCTTTATTTATTTTAATATGTCCCTTACTGAGATTTTTTTCTCATCTAGAAATTTTAAATACATTTTCATAGGGTTTAAGGATGAGTAACATAAATTAATAAGTTATGTTGAATGTCCAAAATATTTTCATTAAAACAAAACATGTTTCATTATAAAAGATTTATATAGTGAAAAAATGGATACTGAGTTGAATTATCCACTTTGTAATATATGGGTTTGTTATATAAGTGTTTTGAACTAATTATCTAAAAAAATAAATAAAAAATATCCTTGAAATAAAATAAATTGTATTATGGTCTAATGATTCAACATACAAATTATTTATGGAACGGTATTTATTCATCCACTCCCCATGAGTGGCATGTGAAACATGTTAAACCTCTCTGATCCTCCCAACATTATTAAAAAATTGAGTAATAACAACCACTCCCTAAAATAGGTCTATCATCTTACCATGAGAAGTGACAACCTCCTCTGTAAAGAATGAAACCTTGGATCCCCAACCCATCTGACCACTAACTCTTGCAGAATGTTCATATTGATCAATTTCCATACCCAGAAAATCTAAATCATTAACTATATTATTATTATTTATATCAATAATTTTAGTTAATAAATTATAATTAACAAATAATAATATAATTTATTCTACAAATAAATATAATTATTAATATAGTTAATAGTTAATAATATGAATAATAATTAATAATTTTATTATTAATTAAAAATGTATTTAATAATTAATAATAAATAGATAAAATATAATTAATTAATTAATTAATTAATTAAAAAATAATAAGTAAATATATAATTGTAATTAACTTATTTTATATCCCAAGGGTTAAAATAAAATAAAACAACTTATGAACCCATTTTCTAGAAAAGAAAAAACACACACCCCTACAAGGGTTAACTCCCTTCATGGATCACCCACTATAGTTTTCAGCAGCTCGAAGACCCATTTTTTTAGTCCAATGACCCTTGATTTTTAAGGCTCGAAGGATCCAAGTTCTAGGACTAAAGGAATTTATTTTATTATCCCAAATGACCACGGTTCATATAAACCCATTTATAAAATTGTGTAGAGTCCCCAAATTTTTGAAAACTACAATGCCAACTCCTACTTTCCATGCAGTTTCTTCACTTTTTTCATTATGTGCATTAACCATTATTGGGGAATACATATTGTCTTTGTTGGCCCAAGAGAGTGTGAGTTATTTCATTTTCTCATAACCTCCATGAATTCAAATAAATTATATTAATAATATTATAAATATTAATTGTTAACAATATTTTTAATTATTAGTTAATATTAGTAATTAATTACATTATATGTTAATAATAAGTTTATTTATTATTAATTATAATAAAAATATTTCATTTTAATTAATTAAAATATTAATTTTGTATTGTTATTTAATAATAAAAATTAACAATATATTATTTTTTTTGATTCTACCAAACCAAAAATTAAATCCCACATGAAAAATACTTAAGGGGTATCAAGGAAAATTCCCTTATAAAATGAATGTCTGGGTGTTGAATTTAATATTATTTTTTGATTGTTGTAATACTAGAAATTATTAATGAAATAACAATATTTTAAATAATCATTAAATTATATATATATATATATATGAATAGAATATATATATTTTTTGAAAATACGAAATGGGTAAAACATTTTCATACTTTGGGTTCAACTAGAAAACAAATAGTTTGGAATGGTTTTAGGCTTCTGGATCAATTATATTACTTTCTAAATGAAATTGGTTCAAAATTTTTATTGAATAAAAACACTAAAAGTATGAAACACATCCAAAAGCTTAGATTATTACTCCATAAATTTCATAAATAAATTGACATGGATTGTAATATTTTAGTGTATTTTTAGAAAAGAAACAAATTATTATTATTTATGGAGAAAAATTTAACATCTCACACAAATATCTTCACAAATAACACTCATGGGAGGTATTCCCTACCTAAACTATTCTTCATAACATGGAGAAGGAAACATAAAAAGGGTGATATTATATGATCAATAAGGGTAAATATAGTATATATCAATATATTATCATATTAAATCATATAATAATAATAAGGGTATGTGATCATGAAAATAGCTTATGATATTCATACAAAACCAAAAACTGATCATAAACATGAGTGATGGCATAAAACATTATCATTTCATAAAACATGGTCCATAAGAGTTAGAAATCATGAAAAATAAATCATGAACCATAATCTCATATAATAAACATTTGGAACCAAAATGAATATATATAAAAACATTTCATATGTCATGGTTAGCTACCAAACCCATCACAATAGTGGATCTTGACTTATCACATTTTTTCTATAACGGATCATGACACACCTGTTTCCCTTAGTAGATCCTGATGAACATATTCCCAATAGTGGATCCAACACATCAACTCATTAAAAATTATTATCCCATGATATATAAATCTCTACCAAATGTGTTGGATATAGATATAGGTCCCACCCATATTTTTTATAACAAAACCAATGTCACATAATTAAAATCATACCTATATATTCCACAAGATTATAAAACATTTATCATATCAGAAGCTATGAAATGAAATGGGTTTAAAACACATTTAATCATAAAATAACATATATAAAAGAAAAAAGTTACTTAATCATTTATCAATTTCGTCAAGCATAACCCATGTAAAATAAGTGGGTTTCGTATTCATTTTATCATGGTATAATTTGTGAAAGAGAAATGGGATTCATAATAATCTTATCCTCAAAAACAAAACTATCTATATGAAAAATAATAATGGTATACTTGGATCATATCCCATGTAAACCATAAGTAGCATCCAAGGAAGTCATTTTAGATGGAAAATGATTTTTAAATATCACTTGGATCATTTTTGAAGGAAAATAACTTTTTATTGAAAATCAATTTTAAAAACTAAAAATTCGAAAAATATTTTGAAAATTTTTTTCTTTGAAAATAACCTTGAATGAGTACAAAGGAATCATTAAAAATATTTTACAAATTTTAGGAGGAACATATAATTTATATATTAGAAAAACATTTTAAAACATAAAACATATTTAACATCATTTTCTTGGATAATAACGTTGAAAAGCTATAAATGAGTCTTTTAAAATCATTTAAACATTTCTTAAGGAAAATATAATTTCTTATTTTTAATTTGTTTAAATATAAAATAAAGAAAATAATTTTATTTGAAAATAAAATTGAAAACTTATAAAGGAATATTCAATGAAAATAATGGACATTATGGTAGGAAATGTTGTCCATTCCATACATGTTAAAGCAAATATTCATTTCATATTTTTGGTAAAATCCAAATTGGCATTGTTTGAAGACTGATATGAAGATTACTTTGATTTTTTTTAAAAAAAATTAATTATTTTTTATTAATTTCTTTAATAAATAATTTTATGAATATTAAAAACGTTTTTGAAAATATTTTTAGAAAACCTTGTTTTAGAATAAAAAATGTTTTTCGACTAAATTTGGAAATAAAGATGAATTTTCTTAAAATATAATTTTAAACTGTTGAGTATATAAGGATAATTGAATGAAGGGAAAACATTTATTCTATATAAGTAAGTATAAGATAATATATCTCATGTTTTTATTGAGATATGGATCATAATATTTCATCATTAGAAGGGAAAACATAAACAATGACAATAAACCTTAAGACTGTATCATAAAACCTATACCACTTTGGTAACATCGAATCTTAATCCCCATGAAGGAATAATATTAAATTAAAATTAAAATATCATGAGTATAAAATAAATTCATGATATTATATTTTAAATCAGATGTATATATGTCTTATAAGATAGGTGCATAACGTAACATGTGTCTCAAAGAAGGAAAATTTGGACAAAAATACCTTACCCTTTTCATAACATTTGAATCATAAACCCCCTGAAAGAGTGAAATTAAAATGGATATATAGATAAAAATAATATTTAGGTTTATAATAATAATATAAATTCATGGGTAGTATATACATCATATAAAATAAATTTGTGGTGAATATTGTATGTGTCTGACACATGTAAAAAGTGAGAAATAAATCCATTTCTTCTTTAGAAATCTTTTGGATTGTAAGAAAAAATAAAGAATAAAATCAAATTAACCTTTAAATATAATTTAAATAAGTAGATTCATTATATAAAAAGTCAAAGGGGGAGTATATAAACAATAAAAAAGAAACAAATCATGAATTTTCATATGCATTCCTAAAATAAAATAGAGACTAGAAATCCCTTACTTCTTTGGTAATATTTTTGGATAAAAATCCCATGTAAATAATAACATAGAAAGAAACTTTATATATCATGGAAATAATTATGTTAATTACATAACATTTTAAATTTTCATTATATATGCCACAAAAGAAATAAAAGAGTGGTGAATTTTCTTATATCTCCTAGAGATAAAAGGGAGACTAGAAATCCCTTACCTTAATCTCATCAGCCTGTATACACATTCAAAACCCCAGTATAATAAATATAAGTTTATCAAAAATCATTTAAATAAACTATATATATATATACACATCATACCATATATGATTTCCTTATGACCTTTTAATACACTTTTATTAATAATTCCTAGTTAATTTCACAATTTTGGTAATAACAGCTTTGTTCTTCATGTATGTTTTGATTTGCTATTTTGATGATATTACATTGATGGTAGTTCTATATTCATTAAAATTTTAAACATGATTCAAATATCATATGTATTATTTATATTTACTTATATTAATCTATAAAAGTTAGATATAGAAAATGAAATAAACCATTAATGGGGATGGTATGCCATACGTATGTGTGAATATTGTTTCCATTTCCTCATTGAATGAAATGAAAGAAACATAAATTATATAGTAACTTTCTAGAATCATTTCTATGTCATGTATATAACATACTTTCATTAAACACAACCTTATTTCATTCCATGTAATGTGTGAATGAATCACATTGCTTCATGAGGAAACCGTCTGTAGTACAAACAAACAATGTTATCGTATTCCCAGAGAATAGAAAGTAAGTAATAATATATGATATCATGTTTCAAGAAAAATAATAATATCATAAATATAATTAATTATTAATAATTCCATAATTATATTCATCTCTGATAGGTGGTGATTGAAAACAAATAACATCGGTTCACAAGGAGGTAGTCCACTATAACACGAATGATTATTTAATGATCCATTTGTAGAATGAGGGGGATTTAGATTATGAAACTAACTTAATAACATATCAGTATAAGTAAGTAATTGGGTTTATAAAATCATAATTATTTAGTAATTATATAAAGAGGAGGGAAGAAATAAAATAAAATTCTCACCTAGGGATGTTTCCTCTTCTTTAGAAAACTTTTTTTGGGTTGCACCGAAAGACATTTAAAGTAGCATTTATGACCAAAATAACGATTTCTAGTTGAGAAATGGAAAAATATTGAGATATTTTGAAGGTATTGGCTGAAAAAATTATTTTTTAATTTTGAAGAGGAGATGATAAAGGGTGTTCTTTTATAAGGGAGGTGAGTGGCACACTAATAATGTTTAGAAAGAAAAAGGTGTAACTAAATTTATCACTTACCCCAAAGCTCCCTAAAATATACCTATAAATAATAGAAGTGATAAGGTCAAAATATGACCATAAATTTGGTTTTAAAAAAGTTTTTGGTAACTTTAAACCCTTATCATTTTAGTTTAACCCTCTTATATACACATTTGTACCTTAACCACAAAAAATAATTTTTACTACATTTACAATTTATTTTGATAAAAAATTAATTTGAAATTATAAGATAATATAAATAATTTATATTCAAAATATGGAATCAATTTTATGAAATTCCATTCATTGAAATGTCAAAATTCAATTAATAATTAATCTCGCAGACATGACGAGAAAGTGAGTTTTCAATGAGAATATTTTCAATAGTTTAAAATATTTTTTATCAAAAATTAATATGAAAATGATTATGATAACCTAAATTTGATTAATAGATAAATAATTGAACTAGTGTTATCCTTAAATCCATATTAAACAATTTATATGTTTTTAAATGTTCAAAATAAATGAAAAATATTAATAAAAACTAGGATTTTTACTATTCATTGAAAAATTAATCTTTTCAGAATAAAAAAAATTAACTCTATGATAATTTCGTCATTATTATTTTTAATGTTTTTTATTTTATCATCATATATATATATAATTTTTAAGAAATAATTTTAAAATACATTCTCAAAAGATGAAAAAACTACTTTTTTAGAAAATACAATTTTTAACCATAAAATGGGATTTATTCTTAACTTTTGTCTATAGAGAAAATTAGATAAATGTTAATTTTTTTATTTAATATATAAAATTAAAATCATTCAAAAAAATTATTTATTAAATTTATTAACCTGAAGCACATTTTTGTGCATAAAAAGTATTTTTCAAAAAAATCTTGTCTTTTTTTCATATAGTTTTTATTTTCATTTATAGTTATTTATTTTCATAATTTAGTTAATCCTATTAATAACCTCCATTACAACAACTAGATAATTACAATCATGTTAAATAATAATATTTTAATAGTCTCTCATGTTTTTTCAAACTCGGTTTTGCGTGTAACAATAAATGTCCAAAATATTAAACTTATATGAAAAAACATGACACAAAATCTCATGGTGTTATAGGTTCTAATATTTTTTTTAGTTTTCCATTGTCTTATGAAACCTAAAATATATTCTCTTCTCCTAAAATCTTATGACTATATTGAACTCTATCATATGACTTTGTAATACTCAACCTGGTGTTTTTGTAACACTTTATATAATGAAATTAATTAAAGGATTCAATTTGATGAATCTATTTGGAAACAACAAAAAACTCTATCGAGTGATCTTTCATGGAGTCTTATGTTTGATGTATTTCAGTCCAAGATCAATGTTCGATAACTTCTTATCAATACTTCTTCATTCTGTGTTATTTATTTGTTTCTTCTAAGTGAGAACTTTTCTAGGAATCCTCTACTCAATCATTTGAAATTTTTGTCTCATCGAGTCTTTATATTGACTCAATAAGTTTTATGATATAATTTATAGGACCTTTCATCAGCTACAAATTCATTGGAAATTTCTTTATTCATTCTCCAAAATTTATTAACTTTCATTTTTGATCTTTGTACAGGACCATCTTTTAGACATTGTTCATCTATTTTTCCAACATAACATTAACAACACATCATTTTTTTGAGGAATCATTAAGCTTCTCCAAATTCTACCATCATCTAAATTTATATATAATTATGGGTTACATTGAATTATTACGATGTTTGATACTTTAAGAACATCAAACAATAACCATATTTATTTATCTCTATAATAGTATTTAAATTAAAAACATAAGTAATTGTGATGTTTAAATAATAAGAAGCAAATTACCAAGAATCAACTGATATTGTTTTTATGATTATTATGTATTTGATGAAAATATAAATTTAATTATTCAAATATTTATTTCTACCTAGGGTAAAACTGAATTAGTCTATTCACATCAGTTTGATGTCATAATAAACATTCATTCAGTGACATACCAAACATTACTCTGATATATAGAATTTAAATCTAAATGATTATAATAATGTTTAAATTTTGTTACATCTAATTGAATATGGTAAATGAAATCAGAATTATCCATATGATGGACACTATTTTAATGAATTTATAAAACTATGTTTGATGGACACTCTGAATGATGACCTCGATTCACCGAATTCTGTCTGACCATATTCGCTATCTCTATCTATTTGGAATTGTAATCTACTTAAGGAAGTTTAATAAGGAACATTTTTAATGGTGATAAAAAAAGTTCTTCTATTACAATTATAGAACATGCTCTAAGAATTTAGAACAATTCACCAATCATCCTAGGTAAACTCAACGACTTCAATGAACTTTTACCTTAATGTAATGAATATGAATATACTAAAATTCATCCAATGGTGAGAACCCAACCAATATTCTTTTAATATAACAAGACTTAGGAACAAAATTTTATTTTTTCATTCACATTTCTAATATAAATAAACTTTATAGACACTCTTTGTCACTCTAATAAAACTTCTTCTCAATTTCTTCTTTATAACTTCTTAAACATGATGAAATCAATGAAGTATTTATGTCTCATTTGAAACCAATGGAAACCATTGACTATATAACACAAAAAGTGTTCTCTTCAGTTAGTTTATTGGAAGTTTATAAATAATTAAAATGTTTTTATAATTAATTAGTTTTGTTTTTATGCAGTTTAAGGACTTGGGTTATAAGAGATCTAGGCATTGGTCTTGCACAATCAAGATGAAATGGGTTTCTGGGATCAGAATTAAAATATAAATGCTTCTTTGATGTAAGTGGTTCATCTAATTAACCCATACTCATTTTAAATATTTCAATTCATTGTATTTTTGGTCTCATCTGTTTTTATAGGTGATAACATTATAATTAATTGAACCCTTTATTTATGTCCTTTTCACCCAAAAAATAATTACATTAATATTTATAGTCCTAATGAGAATATAGGTATGGATGAGATTCTCAAATTTGATGTTAAGAATATATTTTTCTTAATATTATCAGTTAGTAGAATAGTCCATGAAGGGGGAAATAGATAATATATTTTATGGTGAACTATTAAGGGTTGGTTTTGATTAAATTGTGACCTAAAAAGAAACCTAAATAATATTTTCCCATATAGATTAATAATGGAACCTAGTCAATCATTGTAAATATGGGATTGTTGTTAACCAATGAATTAATAAATGTGAAATTGGGAAGATAATGAAATGGCTGATATGTTTGGAAATTATTTTTGGCCATTGTGTTAAGTTGATAAATGTAAATTAAGGGGATTAGTTTCCATATAAATTAAAGGTTATTATGTGGAAGGTAAATAATGATTTAATTGATTAAATAGAGTGACTCTTATTCTTGGTTTATTATGTAATACGAATTCCTAGGAGATATTACATGGATTCAATATAGAAGTTTTTGATGTGGAATGTCATTAGTGAGCCCTAGATTCTAATTGAGGAATTAGATAAATTTTAGTGGGTTGTGATGAAACCCTAAAATACATTGAGGGATAACGATACTGAATTATTTAGGAAGGACATTGGAATAATATTATATTAATACATTAAATGCCTCATTTCAACTATGACATGGATTTTTGAAGGTCATATTTATTGAATGGTAATGTTGTTTCTTCTAACTGGGTACCCTAGTGGAATGATGCATCATGAGATCCTTGGATTTAGCTTTATATTGATTGGAATCCATCAGGAATAATTCATTAATTCAAATCAATCCATAATTTTGAATTTCAAGGATGGTTATTTGATTTTATATTGGTATATTAGATTTAGTGTAAGGAAAGGGGTTACCCACTTTGATTCCCTATGAGTTTTATTGTGAGGGAATTCCCAGTTAGGTAATGTGGGTTCCCTCAGATTATTATGACCATGTATAACAAGGTAGTATACCTTAAAATCTGACTTTCTATAGTGCATACCCTGATTATAGACACACTAAAAAAAGATGAAGTAGGAATTAGACCAATGATTTGTGTCTTCATGGATAATATAGGTCGGTATTTGTTGTATTGCTATTATTTATAAAACTATCAATTTTATAATTGTATAAATGTTTATTTATATAAATTCCAAATGAACTTTGTTGTGGACTAGTTATGTTAGATATTATGTTGGTGGTGGCCTATTGAGTTATACTCAACCCTTGCTTGGGCCTCTATGGCACTTCTACACCTGATCAAATATCACTATTTCATTATGGTTCCATGTTTTGGAAGAAAACCAATGTCTTTGATTTATAGGTTTCTAGGATGGAGAATGGAATTGAGAGCATGATAGGACTCAAGACCATTTTTCATAATTTTACCACATTTTAATTTTTTATGTTTAGGGATTTTAGCATGAGTTCCTAACATTAATAGTATACATACCATTTATTATTACATGGCTTATTTAATCATTATCATCAATTTTTTTGATGTTGTTTTACAATATTATTTATTTGGATATATGTATTTTAATTTAATTACAATATTTATTTAATATGATATATGGGTACTGTCTGACCACTATACCAACCAAGACCTGCACTACATGTTTACATCCTTTAGTGCACATAATGACATGCTTGAGGCCTTTCAACGACTACTGGTTTGGGCACCAATTGGTGGTATGGGGTGGTGAGGTGTTACAACTTAGAATTCATATTGGTAGAGAGGATGGGAGGTTGATATTATAAATAACTTTTGAGGGATAATTATTTCATACTATGAGACTCTCTTATATATATTTAGGTCATATTTATAATACTTGAGACCTTACTATAGCAAGAAGACACAATATCTTGAAACTAATTTACATTACACACTATAAAGAGCCATTACTCATGAATTTATTTAAATGTTAAATTTTATAGGGTTAAATTTCTTATTTAATTTCTCATAGAAAACTTATTCTAATATTAATTCATGTGACTTTTAAGAGATAATTTATTTTTAAGTGAATATTAAGAAAATACCGATTTTGTTAACACCACCACTTTTTTGTCATTATCATTATACAATAATGAATTTAATGATTATATAAGTTTTTTTATATAAAAATATATTGTTATATAAGCTGAATTAAATCATATGAAATTATAAAGTTATAATTACAAAATTCTTGTTTATCATTTTGGGAACTTATGTAATATTTTACCCTAAAAACAATTTTTATACAATAATAAAACTATTTTTTGTTCCTTCTAGGAAACTAATATAGAATTATTTTTATAATTTGAGGTAAAATATTCATTATTAGGAAGTTATATCAATTTAATTTTTAGGAATAAAAATATGATTATAATGATTAAATTTAATTAATGTGATAATGGTAAAACCATTTTTCTCAAAGAGTTATTTATCAACATTGTATGGTTTTTTATAATCTAATAAATTAATAAATTATCAATATTTATTATAATATAATATTTAAACATATGTATAATTATATTAAAAAAATTTAATTTTTTAATCTATACTGAATATGAATAAAAACCCCTAACTGAAAATACATTATTTTTCTAAACAAACTATTTTTTATATATTTTGCATTTTAATTTATAAGTTAATTGTATCATGTATTGATATAAATTATATTAAATATATTATAAATTAATTTTCATAACAACCAATATTTTTTAATATGGGTTACCTTATATTTTTAATTAAATATAAATTACATAGTTAAAAACATGTTACCAAGTTAATAACCAAAATGAATAAAATTTAAAAATATAATAGAAAGTAACTAAAAACATGTTTAAAACATATGTTTAATTTTGTTAAGTCTCTATAAAACCAAGTACATCCAAAAATACATTATTTAGAACATTTGGAGTCATTGATCCTTTAATAGTGCAATTATATCATGGAAATATTAATGGTATTAACAAAATATTTCTTTTTCTTCACTTATAAAAGAGGATCACTTCCACCAATAAATGTCATACTTACATATTGAAATTCACCTGAATATAAATCAACATTACCTCTAATATATTTATTTTTACCATCCTTATTCCCTCATTCTTTATATTTTATCCAATGTATATCATTTATAAGGATAGTTTTAAGATAAAGTTCAATGTCCTAATGTGGGTATCGTTAATATTTTGTTTCATACTCATTCTCTTAAAAACCTATTGTCACCAATATAATATTATGAAGTCATTATTAGTAGTAAAATTGTGTTTTAATAAATACAATGAGTAACCAATTTATTTATTCTTTTCCATCCACTAATAAAAATAAATGAATGTTGATCATGTTTACGTGCAGACTACTAGCTCCACGAAATGAAATCTTCTATTTTTTTATAAACACACCTCATGGATGTTTTTAATGATGGTATTGATGAATAAATTTGATATATAAAATTCAATTATTATTTTATAAATAAAATTGATTATTTACCTTTATTACCTCCCATTCATTAAAAATGATAGTGTTAATAATGTCTACATTTGGATTATCGCGTCCACGATGTTAGGTTTTTTATTTTCCATTTATTATTTTTATTTATTATCCAAACAACATGAAATTTGATTAAAAAACTGAAAAAATATAAATAGTTTCACTGAGATTTTTTTATACAAATATTATGCCAAAAGTAACAATTACTTAACCACACCCACCCATCAAATGAATACACATTTTTCATTTTGGGTTAGTGTAGAAACTAACAAAGTATATTATAAAAGAGACTATCATGGATGATTTTTTAAACATACAAACAATATAATTATAAGTTAATAATAAAACATTACTTTTTTTATGTTTCAAAATATTTTATATTATATATTTAACATAGTGCTAAAATGTTATATTCGATCGCTAAAAGTACCAAAATAAGATAACACTTAATCCTTTCTCACACAAGATAATTAATAAATTTATAAAATGAGATGAGATATTTCTAAAAAATATAATATATATATATTATTATTATCTAATATTATCTATTAATTGTTATCTTAGTAAAAAATAATGGGCGTTGATATTTATATCATAAATATTGCGCGAAATAATTAAAGTCATAAACACATGAAGGTAAAAATATTCTTTAGCTATCTAATACATTCATAATAAATGATCATTAATAAAGTTTATAAAAGTTTATATAAATTAATAATGTCATTAAATTGGTAAATAAGAAATTTATTTTTGTTACACATGATATTCAAGAGCGTTAGTTGAATTCCGGAATCATAGCATTCGACATTTCATCTAAAATTTATTTTCTTGTCACATGTATTATATTGTGCACAAAATTTCAATTGTACTATGTATATAATACCTATTTAATTTATTATATCATGAATATTATTTTATTTATGAAATTTAATGTTTAATCACATGGTCTATATGTTAACGTTTTTTTGTGTTTAATGGTACATAATCCATAATAATTTTGAAAAATACTAAATCTTGGAATGTAAAGTCGGTTAACATTTTCCCTAAAATTTACGTCCCTATATAGATACTTTAAAGTGGACATGGATACGTCATATATACACCAGGGTTAATCAACATTAAAGAGGATATTTTAGTAGAAACTCAATATTCACTCAATGAACAATTATTGGGCCTAAGACTATACCCCTGGATAGACACTCTTGAGGGATATGATTGTATAATTCACACGATATTTATGAACCTTAATAGTGTATTTTCCTTCCATTTCCACAATATCTAACCATTAAATATATTAAAATCAATTACTACCTTGTATTGATAACCCATCACATTGGAAGTACCTTCTTCACCACCATATCATTATTTATGCGAAATGAGTCCATATTACACTAAGAATACTCTATAGTTTCTAAGTTAATTTTGAAGATATCCACTAAGATGATCACATATATCCCATGAATAAATAAATATTTTTTGTTAGCTCATATGGGTGGGGGATGATATAGAGAGACCCTCGATTCATCAGCAGGTCTCATGAGAAAAACTTTCTATGGTATTGGAATAGTTCATAACTATATATATATATATATATTTATATGTGATGTCTTGGAATAAATAATTTATGGTATATTCATGATTTCAAATATTATACATTCCATTAGTATGAGATTAGTAACTATTATCCATTTTTTATTTATGTTTATGAATACAATATTCCCATTATTTTATGTGAATATGGAATTATTTTAATATTTTTCTGTACTATTTATTCCATGACTAGGTTATAATTTCTTCCACTGTATGATACACCTTAAAAAGAATTTGAGATCACCCATATTTAGTTTTCCTTTCATTATGAATCCATGAAAATAAATATATTAAAATTTTATGGATATGACAGCAGGGATAACAATGTTCTCATGGTGTTTTTATGTTTCATTTTATGTGTTAAAGTTTAATGTGAAAATTATATTTGTTTCTAATATTTCAAGATAGAAAAACTATTGAAAAATATGGAAAGTCATGTATTCTATAACAATAATCCAATAATACTATTGAATCTTGGTTTCTACAGTTCATGTTTTTATAATTTGTATCATAGTAGGTTTAATATTAACCTTAGGTACTGGATTTAGAGGAACCTCATTAGATATCATAGATATTATGAGAAAGCATAAATATTTTATGGAATTTTTCTAAGAAAAATTAATTTTAATTTTAATTTATAATTCATTATCAAGTGCTCAATTGCACGTATTCCAATATTTAGAGAGGACATCTAACAAATGTAATGGGGGATGTATCAATACCAATAGTCAATGTAGAGATGTTATTCCTATGAAATTTATTGAACATATAGATATATATTGTGAGTTCATAATAATATTAGGGTATTAAAACTTGGTTATGAAAAATAACACCATTCTCATAGTTAAACCGACCGATCCATGATGTGGTAAAACTATATTTAACCAAATTATGTGAAAATAAGTTCCACCATTTAATGTAACTACCAATTAATTGGATGTTAATAAATGGATCATGTCCCTATAAAACATATTTATCAATTTAGGAAGTTGGGAAAGGAAAAAATATATCATGGTTGTATATTTTTTGATGGGATATGTAGATCAATAGAGGCCACTAATTGAAAACAGTATCAAGGAATAAGAGATGAAGTGAATGTAATATAGAAATTTTAAGGAGATGTTCTATAAAAACTACTTTCATCATTATCAAAGGTCTGAAATGGAAATGAAATTACTCAATATCTCTTAGAAAGTGGTGGGAAATTTTATTGAATATGAGGATAAATTTATGATGGTGTTTAGACATGTTTTAGACTATGTACATAGGCCAAAAAATAACATTAACTATTACTCTGAAGGGTCAATAAACATGCTTTGAAAGGATACTGTCTCTTAATTATTTTTATCATATAAAGATATACTCTTAAGTGTGATTAAGATGGAAAATGAGTTCTCCAAGACTTATATATTCAAATAAAATATGTAGATGAATAGGCCTAATGAGAACTATAAAATGAAAATTATATTAAATGGATATAAAGGAAAAGTGGAATATACCACATATAATATTCATTGAAAGAAAAACTTGGGGAATTTTTTGAAATGAATGAGAGTTTTATTCAAGTATAATAAAAAATAGCTATCAAGACCATTAATTAAAATGAATGGAAGAAGTTCCTGATGTTCAATGCTTTAATTGTAAGGGGATGGAGCAGTACAAGAATAAATTACATAGATGTAAATGTAATTTACCATAAAATGGGATTCTAGAGAAATAACAAGCTCATATGACTAATATAGCTGAGGATAAAGTCCCAAATGATGTGGTAACATGTACATTGATCCTAAACATAATGTTAATGAAGTATTTACTTCATTATGGATCTTCGCGCTGCTTTATGTCATGCATGTTTGATTAGAACATTCAATCAACCCATGATACATTGAGAAAAGTGTTATCAGTTAGGAGATATAATGGGATTCTTATTTCAATTAATATTTACAATTATTATCCTATGAAGTTTAATTGATATTACTTGGTGAAAAAAATGATATTCATACCTATTTTGTGTTTTGACTTAGTTCATGGTGAAAATAAATTTCAATGTATAATGAATGAATTTAATTATGATAGAAGTAGACTGCTATTTTTAATAGGGCTTATAATTCCTTATTTTGAAGGGGACAATTCACCTATTGAGTCTTTTCTTGAACCAACTCCAATATATAACCATAGTGAAATTGTGAGAGGAGATGAAGACAAAACACTATCCACGAATGAGAATAAAATACTAAATATAGAGGATACACCCATTTTATAAAAATATATTTATGTATTTTCAGTGTAATTATATGGTCATCCACTTTATTTTCAAGCGGATTTATCCATTAAACTCATTCCTCATGCAATAATACTATCTAAAAATCTCTATATAATTTCAAAATTAGAGTTTTTATAGTCAAATAACCAACTAAAATGGATTTTTGATAAGGTATTTATATACCATAGAGTTTCAACATGGGGATATCCTATTTTATCTTTGGAAAATAAACATGGGTCTATGATATTGTGCATCAATTAGATGAAGATAATTTCCATTATAATAAAAATAAAAATTACCCTTCACAATCCATTGATGATTTATTTGATCAACGTTAGAAAAATCAATATTTTTCAAAAGATCAATATTTTTTCTAGTTATTATTAATAAAAGGATTGTAAAGAAGATTTACCAAAGATTACATTTCATAAGATATATAATCATTATTATTTTATGGTAATTCCCTTTAGATTAACTATTTTACCTTCTACATTGTTAGATATGATAAATAGATATTGGAGGAATATATTGATAAATGTTTTTAGTATTTATTGACTATTTATTCAGATAATCTAAAATAGATGATGATCATGAGAATAAGATGTGAATAATTTTAAAGTCCCTCATTGACAAAGAATTTTGTGATAAATCCAATATGTGTGAATTTTGGCTCTATGAAGATTATTTTAATAACCATATTTTCTCCATAGATGGACTATTTGTTGATAATTTCTAGAAAATGGTTGTAAAAAAATGGCCTACACCAACAGATATAAGTGAGATATGTAGTTTCCATGGTTTAATAAGTCATTTTCGGTCATTTGTTCAAATGTATTTGCAATTATCTAACCAGATAAAATAGTAGACACCTAAAGGTACTAATTCACATGGTTTAGGGAATCAGTAGAATGTTTTGAAGAGATAAATAGGAAATTTAATGACATAAAAATATTGAATTTACGATTGGTAAATTAAAGATTTATAAAATTTATTGATTCAACAAAATAGGAACTAGGTTATTTCATTCTATACAATTATAGATTGGTTACATGTGCATCATGAAAATTGAAGATTCACGAATAGAATTATCCAACTCCTAACCTTGAGTTGGTAGCTATAATATTTTCCTAGATGATATAGAGGAACTACCTCTATGGATAAATATTTAACAATTACATAGGCCATAATAGTTTGAAGTATATTTTCTATTTGAATTATATAAGAAGATGGTTATAACTACAAAAGGATTATGATTTTGAGATACACTACCCCCATAGAAAGGGAAAAAATTTGGATGATTCATTTAGTGGGAGGGACCATGGAGTTCTAACCATGATGAATAATAACAAGGATCATATATTCATGGGTTTAATAAATATGGATATGACAATTTTTAGACAATGCGATCCATCATTAATATTATAAAAAATTATTAAAATGATGATACTAAAAATGATAGATAATTTCTAGTGGAATTATTATAATTTAAAAGGGATGATTAAAGATGAAAATGATGAGAAATTAAATGATTTAATTTATAAATATGAAGTTTTGATGTTAGAAAATAGGTTATGTGTGTTATACATACCAGAACTAAATAGGGAGTTACTAAATGAGAAAAATATCTAAACTTTCTCTATACACCATGGTAGAAAAAATATTTATATTTATTTAATAGAAAATTTTTAGTGGTATGGTATGATGTAGGAATATTTGGACTATGTTTCTTGATTTAGAGGGTTTCAGTATGTAAAGGATAAAATAAAACATCATATGGGATTCATGAAACCTCTTCCAATACGTAAATAGAAGGTGAAAAATATTACAATGGAATTTTTCACTAGTCATAGTAATACAATAATGAAGAATACTTATACATTTTTCTTTATTAATAAACTTTCTAAATCCACACATTTATTAGCATTAAGGGAAGCCGTAAACATTAATTTCCTTTCCCAAATCTTTATCTATGAAATTGTGGGACTTGATGGGGAAACTATATCAACTATACATCCTCATGACCTTTGAATCATATCAAAACTCTTGATGTGTATTCCAAAATATCTCATCACCATGTTAAATTTAAGAAATATCTATCATCCCCAATCTAATGGGAATTCTAAAAGGATAACTTAGACAGTTGAAGACATATTGAGATAATGTTCTATTTAGCACCAAGGATCATGGGAACAATATCTACTTATATTGGAATTTTATATAATAATTATTTTTATTGCAACATATAGATAACACTGTATAAGTTATTTTATGAGAATAGGTGTCATAATCTAGTTTTTTTGGGAAGCATTTTACAAATTAAAGATACTAGGACAAAAACATATGAAGTATAAAACTGCGAAAAGTAGTGACCATTCATAATTATATCAAAGTAAATAAAAATAGAAAATCAAGTAATGTTTATCATCCAACGGTATAATTAGAATTTTAATATGGGTATCATGTTTTATTAAAGGTTTCCCCATATATTGGAGTTATAAGATTTATTAAAAAGGATAATTTAAATGCTAGTTTATTGGGCCTTTGAAATTCTAGTAAGAATTGGAGTCGTAGCTTAATGATTGGAAATGAGACAAAATATTTCGAACTTACATGATGTATTTCATGTTTGATTATTGATTATATACATACTAGATCAAATGAATATACTCAAATTGAAGGGAATATATCAATAACCTGTATTATCTCATAATTAAGAGCCTATCAAAATTCTCTACACTAGAGTGCAATTATTGTGGAATCAAAAAAATCAGATGGTCAAAGTCAGTTGAAGAAATAAATAACTATAGGGGGAGGAATTTGAAACGAAATAAGATATGAGTAAGGAATAATCATAGTTTTTTAGTATTTTACATATCCCAATTTTGAGGATAAAATTATTTGGGGTGGGGGGAAGGTAATACCTGAAACCGTACTATAGGACGTAAACATTATATCATGAAAGTATTGCATAATGAACACTCTAAAGAGCCTTTATCAAGAAATTATTTAAAATTTAAATGTTAGAATCTTAATTTTACCATATTAACTTAATTTTTTAATTTCAAATATCATAATTATCATAATATGATATTTTAGGACTTTTCCGAGAAAATTGATTTTTATGTCAATAGTAAAAATATCGATTTAGCTAAAACAATTAATTTAAGGACACCATCATAATAAAAGAATTAATTAAATGTTTTTTGAAATGTTATTATAAATATAATATATATATTTATTATAATAAATATTTTAAAATTAATTTTTTAAATTTATAAACTTTTTTTCTCATTTTATAAACTTAAGTAATATTTTATTCTAAGACTGTTTTTATGCACTTATATTAAAAATTAATTTTTTTTCACATCCTTCCATATAATATAAAAAAGGGATTTTATATTTTAGGTATACATTTCCATAGTATGTAATATGTTAAATTACATTTTTAGGTATACCAATAAGATAACTGAGATTAATGTTAATTATTGTGATAATGGTAAAACTATTTTTCATAACATGTTTTTTTAATTAAAAATGTTTAATTTTTATATAATAAAATAAACTGATCACATAAAAATAAATACTATAACAAAATTTTTAAATTTATAGATAAATATACTGACACTCCTTCATTTAGTAATAAATATTAACTATGATTAACAACTCTTAATTGTGAAAACATCATTTTTCTATAATTTTGTATTCATATATTTAATGTCTTAATTTATATGTTAATTTTATGATGCATAGAAATTAAAATGGATTAATTTGAGTATAAATTTATGCTCATCACACAAAAAATTTCTAATTAGGGGTAACTTATATATTTTTAATAATATAAATCACTTAGTAAAAAAGTTGTTACTAAGGTAAAACCAAAAAAAGAAATATTTAACAATCTAATGGTAAATAACAAAAAAAAATTCAAACAAATGTGTGTAAATTATTTTTTAAGGATTTTTCAACACAAAGAAACCCAAAATAAATTATTTTTTACTTTTTCAGTCATTTCCACTGAATAGTTTAATGATAACATCAAAATGTAAAGAGTATCAGGAGAAGTTTTATTTGTTCTTCACTTATAAGAGAGGATCACTTACACCATTCAATGATACACTTTGTTTCTGACGCATTCCGCCACAACGCGGGCATCTGTCACACAGAGGATGCACAACTGTTACCCCGCATTCCTACTTTCCAAAGGAGCACAACATTCGCTCCTTATTTAGGTACATTTTCTCCTTGATTGAAACGGGGATGATGTTATGTCGGTTCCTCCTTCCATGGATTCTTCCTTAGAACTTATCACCTAGTCCGGGTCTCCCTCATAGATTTAAGACGTGGTCGTGAAACTCTCCTCGGTGCCATATCTTCATGAAAACCAGTTAATTACACTGCTTCTATCGAGACACTCCATGGGGTCTGGTCAGGGAAACAACCATCGATTAGGGGAGTGGTCACACATAGGCATTGTTGGTATGTCTTGACACTGGGGGATTGGCGTGTCTATCTTATGTCTCTTATTATAGGGCTTCTCGAGGTCATGGAAGCCTGAGGCATCCGACATTGAACGCATGGAATTGTATGACATACGAAATTATCTGAGGTTTTCCTCAGCTTCCCATGTTTAACACAGGGTATGCTATGAGATTAATGTATAGCGGAGACATATCAGACTGATCAGAACACTAGCTAGAGTGGATCAGATAAAACAACCCCCTGGAGGGAACACCGATGTTGGGGCCAGCACGTGGGTGGCTTCCCGGATGTTGTGGAGTGGAATAAGGTGGCATGATCCCACCAGGATGTGGAAGTCCGAGTAAGAATCAAGATCGGTGACAAAGTGAAGGGGGGATTGAACCTCATGGATGCTTCCAACGTACAATTCCTTGACATGGATCAAAGTCCTCGTAGTTTGGGATGAAACGGTGGGAAACCTGAAAGCGCGGTCTGTGAGAATGAATGCACGGATGGGACCCAGAGGGAGTAAAACCATCGGGTTATGGCATGAGATTCCGGAGGCACATGGGCTCAAGGGAGGGGTCATGATGAGACATGGGTGTTGGGCTTGAACCTCGTGGAGGCTACCTACGTATCCCCATGTCGGGAAATCAATGTCCACGTAGTTCGGGTGTGCAGTTTAACATCATACGAGATGGGGAATTTGGGGCTTATGTTTTGGGACGGTCAAAGGATATGGGGTTGGCGAACTGACGTGAAGAGGGACCTGGGGTCCGGATGGATGGGGCTTACGCTCTGAGATGACCCATGGTGGTGGGGCTTGAACCTCGTGGAGGATTCATATGTACCATGCCTTAGCACGAATCAAAGTCCACGTAGTTCGGGACGGATGGGGATTATGCTCTGAGGCGGCCCAAAATTGTGGATAGATGGGGCTTATGCTCTGAGGCGGCCCACAATGGTGGATAGATGGGGCTTACGCTCTGAGGCAACCCACAATGGTGGATAGATGGGGCTTATGCTTTGAGGTGGCCCACAATGGTGGATAGGTGGGGCTTACGCTCTGAGGCAGCCCACAATGGTGGATGGATGACGATTACGCTCTGAGGTGGCCCACAATGGTTTGTGAACCGAATCTAAGAGGCCGAAAAAATAGGGTGGGGGGATAGAACCTTGTGGAGGCTTCCTACGTATCCCCATGGTAGGGAATCAAAGTCCACGTAGTTCAGGTGTGCAGTTTAACGTCATGCGAGAGGGGGAATTTGGGGCTTACATTCTGAGACGGCCCAAAGATATGGGATCGGCGAACCGACGTGAAGAGGGACCAGAGGTCCAGATGGATGGGGCTTATACTCTGAGGTGGCCCACAATGGTGGGTGGATCGGGCTTACTCTCTAACGGGGTCCTCAATGGTGGATAGATGGGGATTACTCTCTGAGGTGGCCCACAACGGTGGATGGATGGGGCTTATGCTCTAAGGAGGCCCAAAATGGTGGATAGATGGGGCTTACGCTCTGAGGCGGCCCACAATGGTGTATCGATGGGGCTTACACTCTGAGGCGGCCCACAATGGTGGATGAATCGACGAGAAGTGGTTGGAACAACTGGGTGGTGGGCTTGAACCTCGTGGAGGCTTCCTACGTATCCCCGTAGCGGGGAATCAAAGTCCACATAGTTCGAGTGTGCAGTTTAACATGTTGCGGGATGGGGCATACAGTTTAACGTCATGTTGGATGGGGTTTGGTGTCATAGTAAATGCTTACTCTAGGCCCACGTGAGTCATGCTCAGTGTGAGAAACAATAGATGGCAGAGACCTGATGATGTCATCACGAAGGGTACGCCCGTGGGAAGTGAAGAGGGGCATACACATTGAGCGGCCCATGGTGCTGGGACTTACTCCAGGATGGAGGCCTGAGGGGCGACAAAGCACATAGGAAGAGGTATTTGGGCCTGAAGAAAGGAGGGGACTTGTTCCCTATCACGCCCTCCACTGGCCTTGGCGGTGAGGATGTACGGAGGTGCTTGGGTGCTACCTTCCGCAATAGGGGCTAGGGGTTTACATCAGGGAGGCTTACCTTCTCCCTTGAAAAAACGCCACTCCGAGAAGGATTATATCATCCCATGTGGGGGGTTATTCCATCCCCATGAAGACAAGCAGCGTAAATAATGTCCGAGCCGGGGGGACCCTGCATGCGAGGAATGGGGATAGATCATAGTTTAACGTCATGTGTTGAGGACGAGGTTCTTGGAAGATTAACGTCATACAGCTCAGATGAGGTGGGTTCACCTTGTACCCCTAGGACTTACTTGACCGGTACCCTCTGCTCATTTTGAGAGGGAAGGTACCGACAACGACATAGTAAAGGGGGTGTTGTGGAGAACACCTATAAGAAAGTGCACATGTGGGATAACACCAAGGGCGTTGGAATCAGACTGAACAAAGGGAGACGAAATGTGTGAATCACATGTTCGAAATTCAGAACACAATGAGGGTGGGGTAATGATGGAGGATAATTGTTGACTGTGTTCGAAACACAGTATCCATATCGCATTAGACTGAAATGGGGATAAACAAATGAGGGTCGATTGTTGACTGTGTTCGAAACACAGGACCTTACCCAAATATCGTCCCTCAGTCTTCCGGAATGTTGGGCCAGAACAACAGTTTTACCATAGTTTAATCATCCATATTGTTACAGCAGGTGGGCCAAAGGTCTATCATCCATATTGTTACATCAGGCGGACCACAGGTCAATCATTCATACTGTTAGGGAGTCCCTTCATACCTGATAGAGGAGGAAGATCCAAATGAAGTACACGTGAAGTGTGAGGTGGAGTGATGGAATGTTTGAATGGATTCCTATCTCTTGAACTTATGTCACTATAATCATGGAATCAGGCATCTCATACATGGAGCACAATTCATCTCTTGCTTGGAGAAAGAGGCATCCCATGTTTGTAACATATGGATAACTACAGTTTAAAGTCATGTAGATAATACTATTAGGTATAAGGCACATAGAAGTTGCTGGTATTGGGTCTTATGCAAGGGTGGTGCTTTTTGGTTCAACCTGGCATAGGAGCCAAGTGATAGGGTTTGGAGGAGTTTCCTAAGCAATGGTTCGACTCAAGGTACTCAGGAAATTGATGAAAAGAATATCGACTCACGACACATGAAAGGGACCAAGAGGAATATGTCGACTCAAGGTATTTCATGGTGTGCAGAGGAGTATCTCAAATCATGCTGTTCCATAGGTGGAAAGAGGCTGCACATAAGGGCGTAATGGAAAATCCCGACGTCCCGGCCTAAAAAGTTCACAGTGCAACTCTCCATTTTTCATGGGGGTCAGCTGGTGCAGGCCTAGTAATTGTTGTGCGTAATAGGCTCAACACACTAGATGGTTCATGCGCAAGAAGTAGGGATTGCGTTTGAAATAGGTCGGGTCAGCATGCAAAAGGAATTGCACGTCAAAGACCTAAAAGTGCGCAATTAGAAAGAATTGCATGCAAGGGGCAGACCTTGATGGGATTGGAGTTCAGTCTAAGTCAAAGGGGATCTCGTGCAAAGGCGGACCTCGGGGTTGACTGGGCATGATAAGATCCTTACCAGAAGGCCAATACCTGCGTGCAGAATGACGATTACGTGCATGAGAGCAAGTTCATATACTTCAGCCTTGAAAATAAAGAAGGTATCCTTCTATTTATAGAATTTCAGGAGCGCAGAAAACCACTTGGCGGAAATAATTTCATGCCAGAGTAGGCAGTGTGATATTTCAACCCCGCGGGGCGCGGGCGCAAAATAATTTCACGCTTGCGCCGGGGACCCTTCACGAATCCCAGAACTATTCTGCACAGTGAAAATTTTTTCATGCAATTTTCCATTTTTTCGCGCAACATCTCTGATCCCTCCGGACCGGGCCTCTAGGTCCAAATATGACTTCAAATTTTTCATTTCGAAACTTGTTCCAGCACTTAATCACTTTTTGGCCTCTATACACTTTCCATTCTAATTTACCATAAAAATATACCAAAAGTTCTTCTCATATAAATAATATTATCATTCTTAATCCTATATGTTTTGAATGTTAGACCAAGGCCTTCATTTCTAAGGACAATTTTAAGAAAAACGTGAGAGTCCCAATGTGAGTTTTAATAAATCCTTATAATTTTCTTCTGAATATTTTCTTTTAAAACCTATCCTCCTCAAAATATTATGGTAAAATCAATTTAATTGGTATGATAATGTTTTTTTATATTAATTTATTAATTTATATTTATTTATTTTAATCTTTTAATAAAAATAAATGAATTCTGATTATGAGTGCGTGCAGATTACAACCTCTATAAAATGATATCTTTCAATTTTATAGAACTGTATTTCATAAAAAAATATTAATAATGGGATTTATGAATAAATATGATACATAAAATATAATTTTTATTATAAATATATAATCTATTTTTTACCTTTCTCCCCTGTCATTAGTTGCGAAACAATAATGGTAATAGTGTGTATGGGTGGACTACCATCTCCATGAATAAATGATTTTCATTTTTCATGTAGTATTTTCATTATTTATCAAAAAATAATTAAATTTGATTCAAAAACATGAAAAAATATTTAAAACATAATTATTAATATTTAATAATTAGTCTACATCAAATGCAACACTTTATTAACCATACTCACCCATCAAATTATAATGTTTTCTTCTGTTTAGTTCTCTTTTAACAACCTACATAAAAGATGTTATAATAAAAAATCTTAGATGGGTATGGGTATAGAAAAATAATATTAAAAGTTATTAATAAAATAATTATAGGTTCATGTTTCCGAATATTTTATATTTTATTATTTTATTATTAAAATATCATATTTTATCACTAAAATCCCCAAAATTAGCTGAAACGGGTTCCATTTTCAAATAAGATAATTACAAAACTTAACGAATGAGATACGATATTTATATGTAAATATAATTTATCCATTATAGTATATTAAATTATCTATAAATAATTAACATAATATCAAATAATGTGTATCAATATTGACAACATAAAGAATGTGTAAAATAATTAATGTTTATAACACCTGATGGTGAAAATAATATATAAATAACTAATATATTCAAAATAAGTGATCATTAAATTAATTATATAAAATTTTATATAAATTAATAATTCTATAAACTAGGTAATTAATATTTTAATTTTATAACATAGGATATTCAACCACATTAGTGGACATTTTTAATTTAGGTAAGGGGATTTTCATATCAAATTCCTTTTCTTGAGACAAGTATTGTAGTGTGAAAACAATTTCAATTTTATAGTGTATATAATTCCTATTTGATTTAATATATCATGAATTTTATTTTATTTGTGGCATGTTATGTTTAATTTCAAGATTAATATTTCAAACTATTTTTAATTGAAATGTTACTCAAGCCATCATAATGCCCAAAAAACTAAATTTTTGAATGGTACATGTGTGTGGTTTTCCATAAAATTTACATCCTTATTTGGATATTGGAAAGTGGATAAAACTATAGAATAGATGTACCAAGGGGTAATTACCCAAAAAAATTATGGTTAGCATCAATTCAATAATTATTTAGTTCATGATGAGTGGGACTAAGACTGCACACCTGGCTAGACTCTCCTAAGTGATATTCATGAATAATTTATAAAATAGTTACAACCCTCAATGAAGGTTTTTCCTACCATTGCTTTGGTCTCTTTCAATTATAAACTACTAAAGTCAATTACTACCTTGTAATGACAACTTATCAAGTTGAAATTACTCACTCCAAAACCTTAACATTATTTCTTTTCAAAGGGGGATTTTTATTATAATGATAATACCCCATAATTTCTAAGATTATTTTTGGAATATTTTATCAAATATAAACATTACTCAATTTTATTGTGATTTTTTTTCTTTAGTTCAATTATATGGATAACCATTATTCTATTTTTCAATGATTACATGATTGTATCCTTAAGGAATGTTTTGAAATGTATTTTTAACTCATAGTAGGAATGAAATTAACTTAATTTGAATTAGGTGGGACCTGATGTATATTTCCAATCGAAGTAAAATTAGGTCTCATTAGATAAACTTTATAGGGTATTGGTATGTGACATACCAATTTACATATGATGTGTTAGTATAAGCCCATGACATTATGTTTTTTATGTTTTAAATTATGTATTCTATAAGTTTGAGATTAGTAATTATTATCAATGTATTTATTTATTTTCATGGATATAATCTCTTATTTTTATTTTAATATTTCATTATTTTGATCTTTTATTTTTTACATGCTATTTATTGCATTATTATGTTATAATAGATTCCATTGTATGATACTTATTACTAGGCATCTTAGATCACACTTCTTTCCCCATGAAATATAAATGAGATCTATGTGTAATGTTAAATAATATTCTCTAAGGAATTATAACTTCCTCCATGATTTTCCTGATTTATTTTATATTTACAAGTGTAATGTTAAAAATATATATTTATCTACAATTTTAAAACAACTAAGATGTTGGTTCTTGTGGTAAATATTGTATTCTATACCAATAATGCAAAAAGAATACTTGTTATGATTTTTTGGAGTTTAGTTTCCCTAAAAATTTGTAAATCCTTCCAAAATACCAATGCGGGGGTGGTTATCCCCATGCTAGTGGTGGATCAAAACAATATATCAATAGGAACACTTATTACATATCATAGGTCTTACATTAATTTAAAAATCTATTTTCATAATTGATTAAGTATCGGCGTTACCATTTGTATGTGTTTATGTTTCTCTATCTAGTTTTTATTTATCAGTGACATTTAGTTCTTGGATATTATGGTTAAAAGCCACAAATATGGGAACTATGATGTTTTACTCTATCTCAGGAGGTGATGGGTATTATGGTGTTAGGATCTAGTACATGATGTGGATTTATCTGTATCCTTGTGAAAGGAATCAGAACTCATATAATCTGGTACCACATAATGGAAACAATTGTACCTTGGAAGACAATGTGACAAAGTCTAATTTGAAGAAATTTAAATTCAGGATAAATGGAATTATATGAAAAATATTCCCAAAATGGTTTGTTTGGGACTTGTGAATAGTATTCCTTTCAGGTTTTCCTTATATGGAATATTTCCCTCTGAGGACGGATTGATTTTAAATGAAATCTGGCCTTGTAAGATATGTGGATGGCTTGTCTAGTGGGAATATGAAACATTGAACAACTTTTATGTAATATGATCTATGTGAGTATGAGTTGTTAATTCCTAGAGGTAATATGGATGTCTATGTAGGATAAATGACTTCATTATTATTATGGACCAACAAAGGGATGCAATAACATGTAGGGAATATAGAATGATTAGGGAGGGAGTATATGGATTCACTATGAATATGGTTAGTTTGGGTCATGGGGATATTGATCACTGAGAATGATATGGCATCATTAAAAATATAGACAAATTAAAAAGTTGTATACAGAATATAAACCTAATGAAAGGACCTCTAAGCTTACTTGGAGTATAGAATAATGAGAAAGGAAATGGGTGATTTCATGAGGTATATAATCCTAAGAAGATGGATTTTGATGTAATCCTAGAATCCTAGAGAGATATCCATCATATCCAAATCAATAGATATAAAATTCCATGGGTTTTGAGTTTAATAGTTTACTTTCATGTGATCGGGCTTTACCATATAGGTTAACATTATGTAGTAAGGCCATTGACATTAAGTTTTATATCATACGACTAGGACGGTATTCTCTTGAAAAGAATAAAAATGAAGGTTTATGTGGGTTTTGAAGATTAAATATTCTCCAAACAATGATACATTAAGAATATGGTCCTTTGAAGGATTATATATAACAAGGAAACTAGATATTAGAGGATCGGTTTCACGAAGAATATTGACTCATGAAGATGATGTATTTTGGATTTCACATAGGTTTTCTCATTGAGAACATGGATCATTGTGTAGACAAGGGTGACTTCCCATAACAAAGTAACAATTGGAGCTTACAGCTAATAGAAGGCCCAAAATACAACTCATGAATTGGGATAGAATGACTAGGGATTAAACATAAGCATGTGCATCCAAGTTGTGGGGTTCCATGTATTATTTAGGTTTCAAGTCAATGAAATTAACAATTAGGACATAACATGGGCTTATACCTACGAAGGAAGCCTAGAATCATGTGGCTTGTAGATTTGAATTAGGAGCTATGATGAGTATGATCAACTAGGGGATTACACTCTAGAGTTCTTATGATATAAAAACTTATGATCAAGGAAATACATTATTATAATCACCCCTATGGTTCTACCTATTTAGGAGGAATATTATCTAGACTCATTTTATCAAGGTAATACATGATTGATTAGATGTTAGTTGATGAACACATCCTAATTGATTGAATACAGTGGTTTTAGAGGAAGTATTATCCTCTCCATTTTGAGGTTTTGACCCTTCTATAAGTAATACAAAGTGGTATTTTGGAATAAAATGACATGATTAGGTGACATGGGAGAATGAATGACATTGAGAATCACCAAAACCTCAAATTATGTTGTACTGGTCAGATACCATGGATAGAATCATTGGAAGGGGAAGATACAAAACACCATGCATTTTTTAATGTAAAACATCATGTAAAATATTTTTATCTGAGATAATCCTACATAAGATATCCTGGAAAGATAGCTGGTCTATGTAATGGGGTTTTAGAGTATATTCCATGTAATAGATTCACATGTATGAGATACATGGATGACAGTGTGATAACCTCACATATGAGGCATCACCTTGTAGGATCATGTGAGGGATATCCATATAATGTTGTTTAGTAATTTTTCATATGAGACCTTGCAAAACCACTACTTGGGTTTTAATATTCTTTGGATTTATTTGTTCATGATTTAACTACAGTGATCATTAAAGTTTCATACTCTAGGAACTATTCAAACTATTTCTCTCTCTGCACTTCTCTCTTCCTTTATATCACCTTGTATCTATGGTTACATTCCTTGGATAGAAACTATATATTTTTAATATTCAAAAGGGGAAATTCAGGAGTGAATTAAAAATATCATGTTACCCACAAGATAACTCCATCAAAATGTTTTGGATAATGAGTTCACATTGTGGAAAAATGAAATATCCTTCCATGGTTCATGAATGATACATTTGTTATGTGCCCACATGAAACCTCCATAAATGGTATATAAATGAGGAGAGTCTTGTATGATCACATGAGAATTCTATCAATAATCAATTAATCTTATACTATTTAGGGGTTGTGTGAGATATCCAACATTGGTTTGCGAATAAAATTGATGTCTCATGGCCATGTGAGCGGACTACCTTCACATCGTGAATGATGTTGATTCCTCATGGCTACATGAGATGTATGCCTTTAGTTAAAAAATGATGTGTTTATTTCATGGATACATGACATGGACATCATTAGTATGAAAATGAAATAAATCTCTCATATCCATGTGATAACTTCATGTATAATTCAAGGGTTATTACTTATCTATATGTTATCCCTAATTATTTCATTCATTTTTGGTTTAATAACTTCTGACTTGGATGGAATCAATAACCCCCCTTGGATATTGGGTTTTTCTAGAATGAAAAAGGACCCATTTATGTGGAGTCACAAGTTAATGTTATGTATTTTCAATCCACTAATGGTCCACCCTCCAAATATCCTAACAAAGGGCCCTAATTTAAATGTGTGAACCATATATTAAGCATATGGATCTACATATATTAAAGATTCCATGTTATTCATACGTGAAATTTAATCACATGATTCCTTCAAGAAATATCATCACATAATCTCATCACATGATTACATGGTGATATAACCAAAGCTGAGTTACTGGAATTTCATTTATGGTGTCTTACACACATAATCTATATTTTATATGATTTCATACAAGAATATCTCATAATTATGATTCCATTGTCTTTTTTTCATATTTAATTTATTTTTTAGTTTACTCTTATGTTATTTACTTCATTTTTGTATATGATATTGAGAGAATAAGACTAATAATTCAATATAAGATAGATAGAATTGAAAAAAATGTGAATATATATCAATGCATGTGTATTTAACCAACATAAAACTTCATTTATAGCCACATATTATTGTGTCTTAGAGATTATCTACAATCATATTGGTGTCCCCAATACGGATCTATACTACTATGTGATTTTATTATTCCATCACCATGCGTAGAAAATTCACCACCACTTTGGATTATTAATAATCAAGATTTTATTTGGGAAAATATATCAGTGGAATGTCATTTTATCATGGAGGATGAATTCTTGGATGGTTATCTATTTGGATTCACACCTATGAACCCTAAAGAGGAATGACACATCCTTAATCCTAACACCCAGGTCAATGGATCTATTATGAAGGAATTGATCGATAATCAATAACATGGATGGTCCTCAAGCTAAGCAATCTGGTTTGGATGAGATTTAAGCATGGATTTGGGAAGACCCTTCAGGGTGTATCAAATATGTAGATTATTTTGGAAGGATCTAATGGTGGTGGACTTATAAAAGGTCACATGGATCTCACTAACCCTTCCTCAATTTAACAAATATTTTGATCAAGATATTAATAGTAGTTAGAGTCTAGATATAAGCATCATTCATCTGGTTAATGGAGAGTTTGGGTGAGCCTTTGGGACATGGAAATAATAATAATAGCTTCAATCCGTTTAGAAATTTATGACTAATTTATTCTTCTATACCTTATATAGGATTATATTGAGAGGATCTTGATAATTTATAAGGAACCATTCATATGGGGAAAATATACCATAGATTGGTTCTTTATCCAAGGGTTTTCATTACCTTTCAATCATGGCCGAATATGTTTATTAATATGATATGTTATGTTTTGTATTTTAATAGGCTTAGAGTGTACAACCCATAAAACTCACAGGGCTTAGGGTTCCTATTGGCACACTTTGGTAGGGTGTTAGTCTAAAAATGGGGGTGGATTTTTACCTCTAAGGTTGATCAATTATTTCTCTTAGAAACCATTCTACGAATGATCATAAGTGGGTACCTTCTCTAAACCTAGTAATCAAAATAAAGAGTTAGGGTTAGTAATTTTATGATGGAATCACAACTGGGCTATGGCGTAAAGATTATTATGGAAGTCTCAATACTAGAAAATTATATTTTCATCATGGGAAAATTGTAAATGGAAATCTATTTTCATAATCATCATTCCCTTCTAAATATAATGGGGGTGTATAGAAGCTCATATGGGTGTATAAAAGTTCATCAACCTCCAAGTGTTCCCTAAAACTCGATTAAGTCTATATCACTAGAGAATTAGTGGGGTTAATCTAGGCTCATTAGAAAATCCAAAAATAATGAACAGGCTGAACTAGAAAGACTAGTTTTTATATACACTATAAAGAATTTCAACTGATGCTATCAATTGAAATCCCACTAGAAACCTTAATGCATGTATATATTAGATATCTCATTAATGAGGTATCCTTGAATCCAATATAAACATGAAGTTAATCTATTATGTATATTCAAAATATAGATTTTTGGGGTATTTTATATGTGTCCAAAATATGTTCCTTCTTCCACCTACAAGTGAATGGATAGAGAAACATACCATTATATCATGTTCATTGTGGTTGATGCTAGTGAGAGAAGATAAAAGAATATAGGTGGCCTTTCATCCATATGAACCTTCCATTGATTATAAATCAGATTATTCTTTCCCCTAGATCCATTCATATCCCAATGGTAAATTGGATGAATCAGTAGATAAGTACAATGATAATTATAAAACAGAATGTGGGTAGGAGCAGGGGGCCCTTGCAGACACAATAAGCCCCCCACCCAAATGAAAAATTATGTGGAAATATCCAATAGTAGATATGCCAATGAAATAAATAATGCATCTAGATCCCACTCCCTAAAAGAATGTTGTTACTTTATTAAAACCCATTCATACCACAATGTTCTTCCAATATTCCTGGAAAGAGTGGTAACCATGAGGAATAGTCTATTTATTAAATAATCAAAGAAGATTCTTTAGGTGGATGAGATCGACCTCCTATTTTCTGGGCACATAACTACTCCTATAAATATTTATTTTAAAAATAATATTTACAAGTTCATAAATGATCTCAAATAAATGGACAAGTCAATCCATTCCTTCAAGTGTGGTATTTACAACTCAGATCAGGTGTTAGAAAAAAACATCAAGTGAAAAATAGACACACAATTAGAGTCAAAGTACTTCTTAAGAAGCGGTTAAAAATTTATCATTCTGATTTAAATTCCACATTTAATTAGATATTCTTAAAAAACTAGTAGGAATATTGTGGAATATGATCACCCTTCGACATCCCCATTATACTGAAGGGTGTATGACACTTAGAATGGACACCCATTCTAGTGAGATAGTCTAGAAAGATGGATCTCTTAGCATGGTAGAAAATATGTAGGAGGTAAATACAAACCAAAAGGGGATTTCCCCACCTCCCCTACCACAACTTTCACTCTCCGAAGTACTAACCTATATATTGATCCAAAATATAAAGTGTATGGAAAAAATGATAGCTCCCCTTCACTTGAGGACATCAGTAAATTATGAAACATTCACATATTATATATATCTTTTAGTTTTCTCCTAGTACTATCTTGGTAGTTTTTTTGGTGATGGTACAAAATTAATAATTCCAAGAACGTCATTGGTATATGAATTAGTTCCATCAACATGTTTAGTGGAATCTCTTATAGTAACAGAGTTGGTCCTAGTTATAGTAGTTATTCTTTGGTGGTGGTAGGGATTGTCGTCCCAATGATCGCAGGGAATATTCCAATAATGGTACCAACTATTTTAGTATCTATAGTAATTGCCATAAATGAATTAGGATCAAGGAAATATCAATCTAGAGATACTCATGGTAAATTAGTAATTGATTCTTATCCATCTATATCGATTTTCAAAAAGTTTGGCCTTGGTCTAGTGAATGAAATTATGGGGATCAAGGACTTGACTAATTTTTTGGAAGATCTGGTTTCTGGGCTTGATGTGTCTTTAAAAGAGAGTATATTTTTTTATATTGAAACTTTTGGTTCCAGGTGCAGCGAAAGTGCGTTGGTGGGTCCGCCCAAATTTAATTTTAGAATTAACAACGATCAATCTGAGATCCGTCACGATGTAAAATGACGGATCTTCAGAATAGAATGAAGAACAAAAAAAAGAGGGAGTGCTGGAACAATAGATATAAGATCATCATATATTGGTTATAATTAATTTAATTTATTGAAAAGAATTACCTTGATAGAATTATTTCTCCGTTGATGTCTCCAGTCACAATTTGGCTTGATCTGCCATTACGTTGTATAATCCAAGTCTAGGATTCTTCTATCGATAATCCACACGTGCTCCACGTATCTCTGGATGTTCCCGAAGGGATATACGGGTTCTAGCACAGAAGAACCTTCGCTTGCAATGCCTGAATTTGATCACCTTGATCTTGTGGTCATGGATCTCTCTCGGTCTTGAGAGCATTCATAGAGGAAGGAGTTCTTTCGCCCTTGAGATAACACTCCAGAATTGTTGTGCACAACAATTTTTGAAAAAGTGTTGGGGTTGTGAGGATATTTATAATCAGGTTTGAGGTCATAGAGTTATGAAAATAAATAATAACATTACACATTTTACTTATTTCATTAACTATTTTTGAAAACCCCCATGTCGAATGATTACTTCCTTGACATGTGCCCAATTTGATTAGAATAAATATCATTTAATAAAATGATATCATTTCCTCAAATCCCGACTAGAAAAACTGCATGCCTTGTAATCATTAATACACAGTGTGTACTTATTTTCCATAAAACTACATGGAGTGTATATTCAATATACACAACGTGTACTTTTATTTTCCATTTTTCTTTATTTTCTCCACCACATTTATTAGTCCTTGAGGAATGGCTATTTATATCTAGAATAAATATAACGGCATTACTCACTAATAATTATATTATTTCTCCCACAATATATTATCTCAAACAACTAGTGTTGAAATAAATGAGATCAGGAATCCTTGAATAATATTTACACCACAGTCGAGAATAATATTTATTAAACTTGTTAAATTAATATTTAACTGAGATTCATGGACACAAATATTATGTGACACTCAAGGGCTCTTTCTCATCGGCATTAGGTGGGCTTACCTAAATTCCAAGATTACTATCTAGAAACGGGTCAAGGAACCCTAGAGAAATAAGTTGATGCCGCATTGATGTGTCACCTAATACCAACACTTACCGTGTAATATAATCCCTTTGTCACGATATCTTGAATCAAGTTGTTGCATGCTAGTGCCATCAACCCATGTGATCTATTATTCGTTCTTTGACTTTCTGAAATTGAACTTGCCCATACCTTATCATGGCCATGGATTTATTTAGGCTATATCAATTCTATCAATGGGCCTGAGATATCTACTTTTGTTATGGAACAGAAGGGAAAAATCCTTTCTCGCATTATCTGTTACTGTAGTATTACTCGTGAGGCACCCAAAGTATCCTACCTGGCTGTGAACATTGGGTCATCACAGTTTTCATCAATACATCTAAGTGCATGAGTTGTAGTACTCATTAATAATAATCTTAATGTCTAAGGACCAATACACATGTCTGCAGATAGGAACATCTAATGACATTATGAAATGTGGACTTCCTAATGGCGGGTCTTGTTCTCATAATATCCTCCGGGATATTACCAAGGGCACACAACATGAGAAGGTGCCTCGAAGTTTTATGATTCCTCACCCCTAATGGCCTATATTATTTGTGTCCCTAAAATAATATAATCTGGCAATAGAACATATATTCAAGAACAGTGTTATGGAACTTCTGGGTTCTCATCATAGTAGAGATCTGTTATGACCCTTTAATGCAACGGTTGTCCTTGGGACATTATCACATGCGTTGTCACGCAGAAGAAAAATCAAGATGTGATAAGTCTTTTATTAATGAATAAATTACAAAGTAGTTGGTTCTAGGCCACCAACTCCGATAGACTACCACTTGGACTAGATCCAACAGCCAACAACCTTTAAACTACAAGCTCTCACATGATATTCATGCTTCTGCTGAGATAGGACTTTAGTCATGCAGTCCGCCACGTTATCTTCCGTGTACACTCTTCCCACTACAACTTCACCCCTTTTATATAAATCCCTCAATAGGTGATACATTCAGAGTATGTGCTTTATCCATTGATGTGACCTTGGTTCTCTTGCAAGAGCCACCGCTGCAGTATTATCACAATACAACATGATAGTATCTTTACTACTAGGCACCACATCAAGATCTTGGAAAAAGATCTGAATCCAGACGACATCCTTGGATACATCAGAAGATGTTATATATTTGGACTCTTCTGTAGAATTGGTGAAAACTGGCTGCTTTGAACTCTTCCAGCTCATAGCTCCTCCATTGAAACAGAAAACATATCTAGATTGCGACTTCAGATCGTTATGATCTGTTTCAAAACCAGAATTATCATACCCTCTGATGACAAGCTCATAGTCTCCCCCATACACCAAGAACGTATCCTTATTTCTTCTCAGATACGTAAGGATAGTCCTAACAACAGTCCGATGTTGTTCTCTTGGATCTTCTTGATATCTGCCTACCATGCTTAGTGTATAGGCAACATCAAGCCTGGTACATAACATGTCATAAATGATGGATCCTGTAGCCAAAGCATATGGGATCTTACTCATTCTATCTTTCTCATATTGTTCCTAGGGACACATTTTCATAGAAATATGTAATCCATGTGACACTAGAACCAATTCCCTCTTGGATTGTTCCATACTAAATCTCTTTAGTATCTGGTTAGTGTATGTACCCTGACTTAGTCAAATAAGCCTATTGTATCTATCAGGAATGGTCTTGATCCCTAGAATGTATGTTGCTTCACCCAAGTCCTTTATGGATAAACACTTGTTCAGCCAGCCCTTAACTGAATGTAATACTGGTACATCATTTCCAATAAAAAATATGTCGTCAACATATACTACTAGGATAAAGATTTCATTCCCATTAAACCTCTTATAAACACAAGGCTAACATTCGTTCTTAATGAAACAAAATTTCTTTATGGACTCATCAAATTGAATGTTTCATGAACTAGATGCTTTCTTTAATACATAAATGGATTTCTGCAACATGGAAACCCGTTTGGCTTCATCTGATGTATCAAACCCTTCTGTTTGTGTCATATGGACATCTTCTTGGAGGTTCCCTATTATGGAATGCCGTTCTGACATCCATCTTCCAAATCTCATAGAAATGGTAATATGCTATGACAAGTATGATTATTATGGATTTAAACATGGATACTAGGAAGAAGGTTTCATCATATTCAATTACTTGACGATGTCTGAATCCTTTAGCTACTAGCCTTACTTTATAGGTGCTAACCTTAACATCCATTCCTAGGTTTCTATTGAATACCCATTTGCATCCAACAGGCTTTACATCAACTGGCTCATCGACCAGAACCAAGACCTGGTTCTGATACATAAAATCCATTGCAGAATTCATATCTTCTAGCCATCTTGTAGCTTCTGAGCATTCTAATTCTTCCATGTAAGAGAGAGGTTCATCATTGTCCAACAATAATGATTCACCATCCTCAGTGACTAGAAAACCAAATCTGTCTGGATCCCTTACCTCTCTTGAGATCCTACGCAGTACTTATGTTTCTGGAACCTCTTCCACGGGGACTTGTAGAACTTGTTCCTGTACCAACTCCAGTGTATCTTGAGCATCAACTTCATTGAAGTCAATCATGCTCCCACTATCCTACTTGAGGATGTGCTCCCTCTAAAGAAAGACGGCCTATCTGGAGACAACCACTTTCTTTTCATAAGGGTTATATATGTAATATCCTTTCGTTTCCTTTGGATATTCAATAAAGATACACCTCGTGCCCTGGGGTGGTAGTTTGTTTCCTGATAAGGCCTTAACAAATGCCTCACATCCCCATACACGTGGGTGTGACAAAGTGGGTTTCCTTCCATTCCATAACTCGGATGGTATTCCATTTGCCTCCTTATTTGGTACAAGGCTTAATGTGTATGCCGAAGTTTGTAATGAATATCCCCAAAAGGATAAAGGAAGATTTTCATGACTCATCATCGACCTCACCATGTCTAACAAGGTGCAGTTACTCCTTGCACTAACACCATTACACTGTGGTTTATAAGGAGGAGTGAGCTGAGATAAAATCCGAGAATCCCGTAGAAGATCTATGAACTCTTGGTTCAGATATTCTCCACCTCGATCCGATCCAAGTTTCTTTATCTTCATAAAAAGCTGATTGTCCACTTCATTCTTGAATTCCTTAAATTTCTCTAACGACTCTGACTTATACCTCATTTAGTAGAGATATCCATATCTACTTAAATAATCAATAAAAGTAATGATGTATGAATATCCACCTCTAGATTATAATTGAGATGGTCCACATACATTCATGTGCACCAATCCTATAAGATCTTTGGCCGTTTCACCCCGTCCACAAAAAGAAAGCTTGGTCATTTTACCATGTAAACAAGCGTGAAATATATCAAGTGGTTTTAGCTCAGTAGTCTCTAAATATCCATCTTGGAAGATCTTTTTCAACCTCTTCTCATTTACATGACCGAGACACTGATGCCACGACTAGGTTATGTATTAGTCATTTGAGTTTCTTTCGTGATTGATTGCCAACACTTGGTTTTCATAATTTAATTAATACAAACCATAATTTAAATGCACCATACCATAACAATCATTGTTCTTATAAAATATACAACCCTTATTTCCAAACATGAAAATAAATCCATATATATCCAAACAAGATACATAAATTATGTTCTTAGTAACACTAGGAACATAATAACAGTCATGTAAAACCAAAATCATCCTAGTCGGCAATGAGAGGTTGTAATCACCAATAGCCAAGGCATCCATCCTTACACCATTGGCAGCTCAAAGATCCACCCATCCCCTGGTAATATTTCTAAATCTACTTGGTTCGTGTATTTGAATACAGATGTGAGCCCCACAAGAAGTTTCTAATATCCAATGAGTGGAAATATAAATATTACACTCGATAACGAACGCACCTTCAGCATCCCCACGCTTCTGGGTGCGGTTTCTCTTCCAGTGGCCTTGCTTTCCACATGAAAAACACACTGCCTCCCATTACTTGCCTTGCCTATGGATCTTCCCCTTCTTGTAAGGATGACACTCAGAGGTTTCAGACCGTTTATAAGTCTTTAACCCCTTTTCCTTGTCCTTCCTTTTCTTATTCACCATAAGGACTACAGGTTTGTCATGCCCCATGTCCGTATCTACCTGGTGAATTATGGTCAGAAATTCTGATAGACTCTTCTCATTATTATTCATGTTGTAGTTGACAACAAATCTTGAGAAGTTCTTGGGCAGTGATGATAGGATGTGATCTGTACACAAATCATCTGGGAATTTAAGCACTAAGATGTCCAGAAGTTTAATGTAGCCAATAATCTTAACATGAGGCCCAGCTGGCACAGACTCTCCATGATTATTTGTAAACAAAGCGTTGGATATCTAATATCTCTCCTATCTCGATTTCTCTTGGTAGAGATCCTTAAGGTGAGACATCATTATATACACATCCAAGTAGTCATGTTGCTTCAAGAGCTCTTTAGACAAGGCTGATAGCATGAAACACTGTTCATTTGTGGCATCTTCTCGGTGTTTCATCTAGAGAGATTTTTCCTCATCACTAGCCTCCTTTCCAGGCACAACTAGAGTAGACTCTTCCAGTACATACAATTTCCTTTCATGGTGAAGGATGATGTGTAAGCACCTCTTCCACTCTTGGAAATTGGTTCTAGTGAGAAGGTTTTCCTTCTCAAGTATGGTTCGAAATGATATGTTTGAAGTCATTTTTCTTTACCTTTCTACAAATTAAGATGAGCAAGGTTTTTTACATTATTATAAAAGCTGATACAAATAAATAAATTAATACTTATTAGTCTCCCACTATTTAATCAAAATCCAATAACCCTCACCATTGACATCAGAATATTCTGTTTCTTGAATATTCTAGTGGAAAGGATCCATATTTCCCTTCACATTACCCCAACTAGGGTTGTTCAAGGAACTTAAAGGGTTTTTGGTAGGCATTCCAAATTCCAAATGCATTAACTCGCAGCTCCTTGATATGCTGAGTGGACTCCCCAATCCTTAAATCCTTTTATTTTGGATTTCTTCAACCTTTGCCTCTTGGTTACACTATGTCATGATGGGGCAGTCAACCCTTGATGCAAACCAAGTCAAGTCAACCCAAAACCTTGAATTAGAATTCCCCAATAATTGAAAGCACCCCAACTAGGGTTGGTCAAGCACTTTGAACTATGGTTTTATTATAACAAAGATCATGGAAGGCTATACCGACTTAACTTTTCTTTGAGTGATTTTATACTTATACGTAAATTTAAAATTTATTTTCTTTTATTATATTCGTTTTAATATTAAGTGGGATATACTAATGTGATTAACCATGTGTAAGATAATTTTTACGTAAAAGATGGTTTTATTTTAGTTCCATCTTGCATGCTTGTTTAATTCATTAATTGTGTGATCGTAACAACACACCCAAAATAAATAAACCACGCAACTGATAGAAATAAAATAAATGGTATGATCATAAGCTTTTTCTATTGGTTAGTTTATCTAGCGGTTGATAAATTAACCCATGACATTGGGGAGAAACACCTTGAACCTTTCGGGTTCATGTTTACAGCTTTCCACCTATCCACATTTGTATATCCTTGGATTGGTTTTTCCTTGGCTCCTGACTTGTGCCGCCTCCACCAGGTTGGGAGTTCCATCCATTACATATGAATTTATATCATAGGCAGGTGAGGGTTAAAAAGGTATTTTTACATAAAATAATCCTTGGGTGCGTAAGCCTTACATATTAATGAGGAGAAGGCTCACATGGAAACAAATTTAATTTAAATAAATAAATTAAAAGAAACCATTCAAATGCAAAGGTCATGGTCTAGCTCATGATCATCCATATATGCAATGATATTTACACATAAATAAAACTAGAATTTGATTTTTAAATTGTTCTTGTTTAACATATATCATGCTCAAATCAATTAATTATCATTAATTAATCAATCATTTTATCTTAAATGCTTTTATGAATTTCCATGATATTCTCATCCATCATAATTTTAAACAAACATGTTCATTTGAAATTATCCTTGTATGTAACTTGTAACTTTGAGGCAACCCAGTGAATTTCCATTCATTACGCAGATGTTAAATTAAACACACATATATAAAACACCTATCACGTGTTGTACCTTAGATTTACTCCTAAAATATGGTACACGTCTCAAGGGTTTGTATAATATAATAATAAATTTTAATAAATTTGTGTAATTTGGATGAGTACACGTTGTGTAGTTCCGACTACACGGAGTGTACTTTTTTATCACCATCCATCTGAAGTACATGACTAGGGACATTGCATGTTGATGTACTTTGTAAATTTCTGGAGTACACGACGTGTTCAGTGGGACACATGCCGTGTAGTTTCCGTGTTACATGGTTTCTAGCTAGGCAAGCTGTGTACAGGGTACACGGTCCAACCCTAACCCGAAGGGACTACAATCCATGTTCAGCAAGACCACATGATGTGTAATCTGGAAACCGTGTGCCACCTGTTTATGGTCAACACAAGGTGTCATAAATGACATAGATAGGATCCAACACAAGTCCTGATTTGGTAGATCAGTCAATGCATTAAACCTAGACAACACAGCGTGTACTTCTAAATACACGTTGTGTATTTTGTTGTTTTATAGACAGAAGTGTTTGTCACCTCAAGATGAGTTCTTCTATTTTATTTTAATCAAAATTAAAAGAAAAATTCATTTTTGTAAGGTGAACGAGAAATGAGAGGGGAGGAATAGATCTCAATATTCAGATTTTTAAGAATGATTAACTTGAATTGAAACAACTAAATTATTTAATGCTTAAAACCCCAACGAAAAACTAAATAATTATAATCAATGATATGACCTCTCTAATACTACTTGTTGGTTCCGGGCACAATGAAAGTGCATTGGTGGTTCTGCCCAACATTAATTTTAGCGTTAACAACGATCAATCCGATATCCGTCACGATGTAAAATGCCAGATCTTCAGAATATAATGAAGAATGAAATACAAAAGAGGGAGTCCTGGAACCATAGAGATAGGAACATTCTATGTTGTTTATAATTAATTTAATTAATTTACAAGAATTACCTTGATGTAATTCTTTATTCGTTGATGACTCTGTTCACGATCCTATGTGATCCTTCGTTGCGTTGTAGAATCCTAGTGTAGGATTCCTCTAGCGGTTATCCACATGTGCTACACATATCTTTGGACGTTGCCGAAGTGATATCTGGGTGCTAGAATGGAAGAACCATTGCTTGCAATGTCCGCCTTCGATCACATTGATCCGATGGTGGTGGATCTCTCTCGGTCTTGATAGTGTTCTTGGAGGAAGGAGTTATTTCGGCCTTGAGAGAATTCTTCACAATTGTTGTGCACAACGATTTTTGAAATAGTGTTGGGGTTGTGGGGATATTAATAATTAGGTTTGAGGTTATAGAGTTATGACAATAAATATATGCATTACACATTTTATTTATTTCATTAACTCTTATTGAAAATCCCCATGTCAAATGATTAGTTCCTTGACATGCGCCCACGCATATTATAATAAATCTCATTTAATAAAACGATATTATTTCCTCAAAATAAAAACTAGAAAAACTACACATCATGTAATCATTAATACACAGTGTGTAATTGTTTTCCATAAAACTAGACGGTGTGTATATTCAATATACACGACATGTACTTTTATTTTCCATTTTTCTTTATTTCCTCCACCACATTTATTAGTCCTTGTGTAATGGGTATTTATATCTGAAATAAATGTAACTGCATTACTCGCTAATAAATATATTATTTCACCCAGAATATATCCTCTCAAATAACTAGTGTCAAAATAAATGAGATTAGGCATCCTTGAATAATTATTAAACGAAAGTCCGGAATAATATATATTCAACATGTTAAATTAATATTTAACTGAGAATCATGGACACACTTAGTGTGTGACCCTTTAGGCCTCTTTCTCATTGGCATTAGGCAGGCTTGCCTAAATTCCATGATTACTATCTAACAATGGGTCAGGGCACCCAAGAGAAAGAAGTTGACGCCGCATTAATGTGTCACCTCATACGAATTATTAACGTGTAATATAATCACTTTGTCATGATATCTTGAATCAAGAGGGTTTCATGATAGTGTCATCTACCCATGTGCTCGATTATTCATTCTTTGAAATTCTGGAATTGAACTCGCCCATACCTTACCATGGACATTGATTTATTTAGGCTATATCAATTCCATCAAAGGGACTAAGATATCTAGTTCCGTTATGGAACAGAAGGGAGAAATCCTTTCTCGCATTATCTATTAATGCATTATTACTCGTGACACACCCAATGTATCCTACCTCGCTACGAACAGTGTGTCGTCACAGTTTTCGTCAATACATATAAGTGAATGAGTTTTAATACTCATTAATATTAATCTTGAAGTCTAAGGACCAATACACACATCCGCAGATAGGAACATCTAGTAACACTCTGAATTGTGGATTTCCTACTGGTGGGTCTCATTCTCATAATATCCTCCTAGATATTACCAAGGGCGTACACCATGAAAAGGTGCCTCAATGTTTTATGAGTCCTCACCCCTAATAGCATATATTATTTGTGTCCCTCAAATAACATCATCTGGCCATAGAACCTATATTCAATAATATTGTTATGGCACTTCTGGGTTCTCATCATAGCAGGGATCAACTATGACCCTTTAATACAACAGTTGTCCTTAGGAAATTATCACCTGAATTGTCATGTAGATGAAAAATCAAGATGTAATAAGGATTTTAATAATGAATAAAGTAAAAATTAGTTTGTTCTATGACACCGACTCCAACAGAAACAACATCATACAGTTTTATTAACAATAAATTAATCTTATGTGTAGTTTTACATGAAATTTCTGAATAACTTCAACAATCAAAGGCACTGTTTGGTATTGGGGTCCTATTGAATGATTCTTTATTTCCATAATATATTACTATTATTATATATAGTTAAGTGAAAGTAGTTGATGTGGTTGGGCTATAATTATTAAAATGGGAGGGTCCAAAAAATTTAAACATGATGCATTGTTTCTTCCATTAACTAAATTCCTTATACATTTGATTTAAAAAATATTTATCTAAGTCAAAAGGACTAAGGTTACAATTTTCCCAACATATAAACAAATGAAATTGGTGGAAACATAGGCCGGATTTTTACTTCCTACTTTAACGAGAATCAATGTTAAACCCTCTCTAGTGGATTAGATTAAAGAGTATACCCCAACATTTGAAAGTGAAATGATGTCTAACAAGTAGTGCTTGGAGGGATGCCAAATAACCAACAAGTATATTTGGAGGAGTATACCGAAGATCATTTTCCAAACACCTTTGGATGGATTTCTAGTAAAGATATCTTGAATATTTCTCATGGTCATAACATTAGGATGAGGTTAGTTTTACTATTACAAAATATTTTATGTAGAAAAGGATATTGTGGAAAATGAGTCTATGAATGGGGATCAATGTAGAGTCTTTATGTGGTGGAATTATCAATACATGCTTTAATCCTTTGAACTTGTATTCTTCAGGAAAATTCTCATCATGTGGCAGTGAAGAATACATTAAAAAAATCACATTATGGAAGAATGATATTTGACTAACCAATTCATCAAGAATTATATAATCATAAAAGATTATATTTTTTGTTAAATACATCATGAAATATAAAAAACTAGTTAAATAAGTAGATATATTGATTTTGGATACTGTTAAGATGGCTGATGTTCAACATCCATAAAAAAATTAAAATGTAGTAGGCCAGCTAAATATAAAAATAAATTCAAACAATATTAAAAATCAATAAAAAATATATATATATTCATATATGCAACATGGATTATGATATCCACTTCCCTTTTTATACCATTTAGGAGGAGTGACTCTATAATGTTAAGGTTCTTCCCTATCATTAAAAATTTAACTAAAATGTTATTTTTCTTGAAATTTTTTTTGGGGTATCCTCCAACATATTTATTTAATGAATGAAAAATAATTTTATTCTCAGCCATTTTAAAATTTTATGATGTATATTCTACTCCAAACACCACTTGATGGTCATCTAGAAAACCATACTAGGTATGGGTCATGGATCAGTATTAAAATAGGTTTTGTCACTATAAACTAGTATTGTTTCATGCAGATGTAGAAATGGGATGAATCAATGTGATAGTGATCACAAGGTTAATTTTTAAAAATATCGATTCTAATGCTTTAGAGGAGTCAACATATCTAAGATTTTCATCCTTGAGAATTTATTATAAATCATAAGTAATAATATATAAGAGGAATAGGTGAGTGATTCAAATGTTTCCTAAGATAAATGTCCAATAATTCATTCCTTTATTTCATTGGGATCATATATTGTGTATCATAAGGGTTGAATAAATTTAAAATATGTTTATATGGAATCATGTGCATTGATAACCTGATTTGGAAGACAGAATAATTATAATATAAATATAGAGAGGTGCATATAATTTATATTTTTAGTGGTTATACTAATGTGATTGAACTGGAAATGTAGTACCATTGAAAACCATCCTGATGAGGGGTAACTATTTTAAGAACATGTTAATGTTCTGATTAATATTCAAGAATAAAATATTACACCCTTTCTATGAATATGAGAATGATGCATGAGGGCCTAACATGGTGGAAAAATTGAGGAGAAGGGATAGGGGTAAAACAGTAGTTGTGGAGGTTGAGGACACTGAAGTAGAAGGCGGAAATTTACATGGAAAAGAAATTGTGTATTGGACATAGGGATTGGTGAATGATCCCAAGATCACCATAAAGTATAGTTCCCCTACTTCGAGGGTCACCAAACATCAATTTTCGGTGCAGGGATCGGTTTTTGAGAGAATATAAACTCACAACCCTTGTCTAGTCCTTGATGACACGGGGGATGTATGAAATTCAGTTGGCTCGGGTCATTTGAATTTTGGTGTTGCTAATAAGGTGAGGAAGGAGCCGTGATTGGCTTTAACTCCTGATCCAAAAGTCCAAGATGTTTTTAGTAGATCGATATGTGATCTTAGTGGTGTGAGAAGGCCAGTCATAGTGCTGAATTGTAATGCATTTTCCTAACATGGTCAGTCTAGACCTGTAGGTGAATATCTATTTGAAATCAACGAGGAGTGTCCAATGGTGAAAATAGTTTTTTCTATACAGGGGGTGGGTTTGGAGGGTTTTTGAAAGCAGCCATAGTTCATGGGGCGTGTCTTATTACAGACTAGTCAAGACGAGACAATTGGGTGGATGTCGCTGGATGGGGAGGTTGGTTTTGGTATGGAGAGTACTCTTGTGGGTGGCAGTGATGATATGTCTAGAAGGAAAGTTCAAATAGAGAATATGGGAGTGGTTATGGGCCCTATTCCCACATATATTTCATTAAGAAATAGGTTATAAGGCCTTTTTGAGGCTGGAGTAAATTATGAATCCATTACCCTAGGTGTGGGAGTCAGGGCTGGAGTGAAGACTTTCAAAGGGAGTGAACAGGGACAACTAGCAGATCCGGATTCAAGTACAAGGAGTAATAGGGGTTTTTAAAAGATGAAGGGGAAGAAGTAATAATCTTCATTACCTCCTCCTTTAGAGACTCTCTCTACAAAGAAGATGAAGGACAAGAAGATGGAAAAGGAGTCAAGGAACCGTCAGAGGACATGGAAACAGAGTGATGAAAACTTGGTTCTCCTTTTATGTTATGAAGAAATAGTGATTAAGTAGGTCTTAATGTTCAATGAAACTAAGGAGGAGGCATATAGGATGTTGGGAAGGTTACTAGAGGTTTCCCTTAATGAGGAACAATTTTCATGGATTGACAGAGATGACTCAATTCTAGTAGGGGGTTTCAACAGAGGGGAAATCAGTGTTGAGGAGTACATTCAGGACGTGGGATCAACTTTCTTATAATTTTGAGAAGATGATTTTGGAGGTTGATGACTTACATGTTTTATCATGATCTTGGAAATATTTTTGGGAGAGGGATTCATGTAATACTAAATGTCATCTAAATGACTCTGGTCAAGTTGGTGGTTTTGTCCAGTAACTTTGAGAGGATTGTTTGTGAGAAACGGGAAACCCTCTGGTTTTTTCCTACTGGTTTCCTTTGTTAGAATTTTTAGTGCTTATTTATTGCTCTATACTTGTATTTGTGCTGGGTTAGGATCATATCATGAAGTCTTCATCGATGGAGGCCTTTTGGATTGGGATGCTTGAGAGGGTGTGGCTATGCCATCGGTACCGTGCCCGTGAACTTTGCACGAGACTACTCGTCGAAGGGTCCTGGGTTGGTGAAGGCCTGCTATCATGAATCAATTACTGGGTTGGGTCAAGTCCAGTGGTTTTCATTTGTTGTCCTTTATCCTCTTGTGTTGTTTTGAGTTTTCTTAGTCTGATTTTATGGTTTCTCAATTTCTTCCTCAAAAGTGTTTTGATAATTAAAAGGTAATTTTCAGTCATTCAGTGGATCTAGTGAGCATGGATCACATTTTTCAGGGCTATATGGTGGTCCCCAAATACTTTGTTCATTATGATAGAATATAAATTTTTCCTAATCCCTAAAATTGTGACTCATTATGAGAAGATAATTGAATTTCTTTCAACCTTCACTTTATGGGATTTATGGATAAGATGATTTATGACTCTTTTACTAGAAGTTCATGGTCTTTTGATTTGGATCATTAAGGCATAGATTTTATGTCCATATCAATTTTACTAATAGATACTAAGCTTAAGGTCATACCTAATTAAAAAATTTGTGTTGAGTTTAATGGAAAATAATTTTTACTATTGTATGAAGGGGAAGTGTGAAAAAATAACGCAAATAGGGCCCAAGTGCCACAAACACCCCAAAAATATTTAATAGGGAATGATGCAACTGAAAATCATAACGTGATATTTTTAAATAATGAGTGGTGATATGAAGCAGATACATAGTGGACGACCCATTCCCACATTGAAATGAAAATTTACACAATGATAATGTTAGGTAATAATACATTATAGCACATTATCTTAAAAAAACACACACATATGGTTGTTATGTTATATTTGGGGTGTGCATATCGAGAGCCATTTTAGGAGCATGCATTCATAGATAATAAGTTGTGTCCCTATGAGTGAATTTCAATTTTCATCAATTACCATTAAATATGGATGAAAATCTAATACACTCAAGAAGAAAAATAAAGATAAAATAAAAAGGATACCTAGAAAATGTGATGAAAACATTCCATACACAATTTTACCTTGCTTAGGATATTTAAATATTTTAGAAATAAATGAATGATTGGTGGTATATGGATTAATCTATAATATATGGTATATAAGTTAAAATACCTCTTGAAATAATAATAATCAAGCCATGAAGAGTTATTATGTATGTTGTGAGTTCACACCTAGATCTAGATCTCATGTATGATAGTTGGATCATATAGAATGGGTAACTATAAGTAGTTTATGGTTGTACAGGATAGAACATATCAGATGTAGTTTAATTCCATGAAATGAGGACTTTGATTTCGTGTAGGTTAACATATTGAGATATGGAATTTGATGTTACAGGTTAACATCATGTGGCATGGATGTGGATATTTTTGGTATAATGTAATTTAAAGAGGACTTAGATGGTATGGAGATAAACATAATCTGATGAGGGCTCTGACATCATATAATTTCACTTTATGTGATAAGGACTTGGATGTTTTCTGGTTTGACATCATAATATGAGGACTTGGATGTCAGGTAATTTAACATCATACAAAGAGGGCTTGGAATTCTTATAGTTTAATTTCATGAAATGAGGAATTAGATAAAAAAAAATTAATTTCATTCCATTAAGACATAGATATATTTTTCATAATACTGAATCTTTTATGGAAAACCCAAAGTGATCAAAGGGGTCTGAAAATTTCGGAAAATTGGAGGATTTGGATGAGATTCATGGCTGGGCCTAGAATGGGACATCCTAGAATGACTAGGTTTCATTAATTAATAGTAATTTTCCAAAATTTATTTATTATAATGCCTCTATATGAATTTGGATCATACTTAATAGATAATGGTTTGATAATATCACTTTGGTGTTAGATGATTATAAAAAACCAAAAATGAATGAGGATAAACCTTATTACACTAAACAAAATTGATAATTTTTGTTTCTAGACCTAGGACAAGAATTTTATCCATCAGAATATATATATACTAACAACATGAATCAATACATATGTAGTTATCAAGTGGGGAAAAGATTAGTATAGGCCAATAGAATGAGAAATTTTATACTGAAGGAACCTAAATATATCTGTATCATATAGAAAACAAGTGTAATTTTGGTTTATATAATCTATTGATGTACCTATGATATAGTATCTAGGAGTCCTTTTGAATCATATAATAATATTAATCAAGACAAATATAATTATTAATTGGAGATATGTTATCCTAACATGGATTCAAATGTAGAATAATTTTACATAAATAAAAACTCTTTACTTTAGAAGGGGGAATTTGGGGGAAGGTAAAATTTGTTGTTGGGTCCAAGATACAAAATTCAGACATCACTATGCATCCCTTGAGGATAATAATCAAGCCGTACTTATTTTTTATATGGGATTATTATATTTTAATATAGATAAATGTTCTAAAAATCTTATTACATGGATCTAGACCTTTTGTAATGGAAAAGTGTCTAATAAATAGGCCACCTCAAACTGTTTGTGGTATCATGTACAAAGGATCGCTTATTTTTCAATCTAGTGTCACACTTACTAGACTAGATACCCTACCTTTGAATATGTTTTATCTCATTTATTATTATTAGAGTGATTCTAATAGACCAGGAACGCTCAGCCAGAGAAAAAGTCTCTGACAGTTTATTAAAATAAAGGAAAAGTGTAGCAAGCATGCATTACAAACCAAAACAGACAATTACATATCATAAAATCCATACATGTTTCCATACACAGGATCAATTGCTTCATTCTCAGAAGCTGATTCCCACTCCAAGCTTTCATAAAGATTTAGAGTCTGCACATACTTCTGTCTCAGATTTAACTTCTTGAAATAGAAAAACTCATCAGAAGAATTCATACCTTTTCCTTTACTAATGGAAGATCTTGTAGGAATCAGCTTTGGTATAGAATAATAGTCATTTTTTCTTATTCTTGCTGGAACAATCACAACATCCTCACTCCCTTTCACATTCTTCTTCCCACACTAAACAACATAACTATAGGAGGTTCAAACTCTGCCACCAAAATTATCCTTCTCACTATCATCAATGTTCCCCCATTTCCCAGGTATAATCACCTCTTGATAACCATAATTCACCCCTGTCCCTAATTTACATGTCTATTAGTGTCATGAAATTATAAGAATTTTGGTTTCACTGTAAAATCAGGACATTCCTATGCCCCCTTCTGAAATAAAGCTTCTCTAGATGTAGCTTCCCCAGAATAAAGAATAATCTGCATATTGGTGTGAGAAGCCAGATATCACAAGGTTATCAAATGAATCACATGAGAGCACATGAAATAGAACATACAAGGATCATTTTCATCCTTATTTAATAAATTATTTTTATATGTATTTTAATCTCATGTTGGGAACAATGACTATTAGTGATGAAAATTCATTATTAGGATGAGTATAGAGGATCCATGAATCACTATGTGTCCTACATGAATAACAATTAATCCACACATATTTCTTATAATATGAGAAAATATTATTTTTTATTCCTTAGTGTACATTGGAAGAAAATGGGAGCAATATAGTGAGTATCCCTACATGGATCAAGCTATTATGTATAAGATATAATACATATGAGGTTAGCCTCTCTATGTAGTTTAAGGTCCTCCAAGGATGGAAAACATTTTATGCAGTTTAACATCCAATTCATAGGATGACATTGGGGGTACTATGTCTTTAGTGTGAACTTTACGATAGGAAAATTGTGAATCAGTACCCCCACACAATTATGACATCTATGTGGGGAAATATAGTCAATTTTCTTTCTTGAAGGTCAATAGAAGGTAAAAATTTTGTTTCAAAATTAAAATATAATTTAAACCCTAATTTCTAGAAATAAGGATTGGAATATAGGCCCTTATAAGATGTTTAAATCCATATAGGGTAGACTCAATGTCAAGTTGTTTAATGAAATGGAACACGGCCAACTATGTTATGTAGTTTTGGGTATTAGGACGAGGACCATAAAAATATAGTTTAACTTCATATAGTGATGTTGTTACTATTTAGTTTTACATAATACAAAAAGGGTGATGTCATTTAGTTTTATGTCTTGTGAAAAGGCCTTATTTTCTATTTAGCTTAATTACTTATATGTTAGAACTGTATCATGTAGTTTAACATCATACAATAAGGATATAAACTATAAATTTAAATTTTATATGATTAGTGCAGAGTCAAGGAGATTAATATCTTACCGGAATGATGTAAGTGTAATTAATTTTATGGTATTATAGCCCGAAGCTACACCCTGTATATTAACATCATACTATTGGTAAATAAACAATGAATTATAACAGAATGTAGTGGGGAATAAGTGAACTGATTAGAAGGTTATGAAAATTATTTATTCAGAAATATTATATTGGAAGGGGTGTGATATGATTCCCATATATATAAGACAAGGATTGATCTATTTTAGTAAATTCCTTGGGTACGATGTTAGGTCCCTCCCATTTTATATCTATTTTTGGGAATAATATTCATATAGATCATGCTAATTTTGAGGGTGAACAATATATCCCATTTAAGTAATGAAAAAAGACAAACTCTCTCATTGAAGTCTCAAATGATATGATTTTCACTGACTTCTAGGTTACGCAATGTACAAAATATTTTCCCATATATTCCCTCAGGCCCATCATTCCACTGTTGGAACTAATCATATTTATATAACTAGTTGTATATGGATATTCAAAGAAATTGTATCCAGACATAATTGGGTAAAACTCCCTCTACCCTGGAAACAAGTGAATATGGGTTTTCCCATTTTGAAATATTTTTTATTATGTGGTAGGACTACATATAATGTATATGTTTTTTTATAGGAATTATTCACATAGATTTCCATCATCAAGATGATATTTGACCTAATCATATTGAAGGGATATATCTATCAATTTTATATTATATTAGAGTATGATGAGTGGTTAGACTGAATATTGAATTATTGATACACTGTTTTAATCTCAAAAGAAAATAATTTCATGTTATTATTAGGTAATATTTTATGAGTGTTGATGCTTCTTTCCATCACAGAGTCTAATGAATGAAAAAGGAAATACCTTAAGCAAAGAGTGATTCATTCTTTGAAGAAACATAAAAAATTGACCAAGGCATGAACAAGGATTTCTTTAAATATGGGCCGCACAAGTTTCATCATGGTCTCATAAGTATACCTACGCGCCACATATTGGGTACAGAGGTGACTTGTGCGCCCTATTTGATTTTCACCCAAAGTCTTCAGTATCAAATAAATACCGCTCCCCCCCCCCATTTCGATGATGGAAAAATTCCAAAAGTCATATTTGAGCTCTCGACGCCCTAGTCTCTTCATGAAGTCTTCTGAACACTTATAAAGTAATTTCTTACTTATAATGGAAGATCTAAAGAGGGGGAACAAGGACTAAATATTGAAATTCACCAACACTTTCGCACATAGATGTATAACCCTTAAGGGAAATGGTCACACTTGCGCACCACCTTATCCCTTCAACAGAACATGTGCACCACTCATTTGAAAGACTTTAGGGATAATAATAATGGCTTGACCCAAGACTCGCCTAATTATTACCCTATGGGTTGACCGAAACACAATTACACTTGTGCCACCCAAGTACACTTGCGCGACCAAGACTTGTGCGCCCCACCAGGACTTGCATGACTGCCTCGTTTTGGGTGCCTCTCCGGCTTATTAACAACTTTTCATCAAATCCACCTCCCCTATTCAAGATTTAGCTTTCAATACACTCTTCAAGGCCATTTTTGGCATGGTTCTTTTGTTGGATTCCTTATCTGAAAGGAATTATGTGGAAAATCTCTTAAAACCTTGTGATTTAAATATTTTTATGTCACAAAGGTTAGATATTTCATTCATTCAACCTCATCCTTTAAAATGAGTGGATATGTAATATGGGCCGCCTTTTTAGGAGTAATCCCCAATTCAAGTCCCCCAAATGGGCCTTCTTATCAAGGATAAGCCCCAATGTAATTTCCTAGGTTCTCAGAGGTCCATTACTTAGTAAAAATATGATGTTTGAGGTGTTGGGTGACTCCTAGCGGTAGCCTTGGTCTACCGGCAGCTACCGGTCACTATCATCCACCGGTAGCTCTCAGCTCCTAGTGGGTGTCGCCAACAGGTTGCTCCCGACAGCCACCAATTGCTCCCGACTACCGGTGGTTGTCGCCAACCAGTCGCCCCCAGCTACTGGTAGCTGTCACCAACCGGTAGCTCCCGGCTACCAGTAGTTGTGGCCAACCGGTAGCTCCTGGCTACCGGTAGCTGTCACCTACTAGTAGCTCTCGACTACCGGTGGCTCTTGCCTACCCCCACAGGTTTTCCAGTAGCACCTCATTTTTGCGATAATTGAGTATTAAAACCTATTTTGTCCCCTTTAATATTGTTTTAAAGCCCATTAACTCCCATTAATGGCATTTAATTAAGTGTCTGATGAGGTACCTTGTGTGCATCGGTTTAAACCACCCCTAAAGGCGGGGACCCTTTAATGACGTGTGGGGATACGTGGTCAACCCACGACCCCCAATCCTTACGCAGTTATGCGTCCTTATCTCTGTATCTCAACTTTCCTCAGCCCTTATAAACCAAAGGGTTCTCCCTGGGTTCCTTTTTCTCGGTCACCCTGCAGTCGATTTGTCTGCTCGTCCTTGAGTTCCTGAGGTTCCACCCCTGCAATTAGGGCACCCCATATTCCTGGCGTGTGAAGACAAGCTTCGATTGTTGATCAATCAAGTAGGGATTTCACCTTCTTATCTCCTTTATATGTATCTTGCGGGGTGGGAACGCTACTGCTTCTATAGAATTGGACGAACCAAACTTTAATGAAGATAATTAAAGGATTCTAATGAATGAAGGGGAGGGGTGTGACTGATGATGATTCTCTATTTTTCTCCTCTTTCATGATTAATGATTTTTAATTTGTACGGGCTTACGCCTATTGAAAATCATGGCCATTTTTGGTCTTTCACTCTACACTAATAAACCCTATCTCTTGTGTTGGTCATGTATGGGAAATTGGTTAATTACTTATATTCGGCTAAATAAATTGAAAGCACCAGGATCAACCATTTTCTATTATAACCTCGGTTAAAGTACAACAGAATTATAATGATGGAGTGTGTTAAATATTTTAAATCAAAAAATACCGGCATGGGCCTGCTTTGTGTTTGTGGTAGTGGTTTGGTTGTTTTTATTTCACAGGATGATTGTTGGGTGATGTGGGTTGGGATGGGATCCCCTGTTGTTATGGTTTCTCTGGTTATGAATTTGGGGCCGTTTTGTTAATTTTCTTATCTCACAAATTGGGGTGGAATCCTCTATTTTTGAGAAACCGTTGGCTCCTAGGTTTTGGGAACATGGGGTAGTATCTTGGGGTTTTCCTTGGTTCGAGTACTTTGAGGGAACTCACTTATCCTTTTTTGTGGTTGTGACTATACAAGAGAACCAGGTATGAATTTTTAAGTTGATGTTTGACTGTACTCTTTCATTGCCTTGTACTTATGATTTATAGTTTCCCATGTAGGTGCAAAAACTTATTTAAACATTATTACCGAACATGAAAACAATGGTGGAACAAATGGGTTTTGGTTTGGTGTGAGTTGTGACTTGGACACGGGTGCTGAGTGTGTTCTTTAGGCTGGCTGAAGAAAAACCTAGATTTGGGTGAGTACCTATTACCTATACATATACTTGTAGTTTTTTGTTTCTTGTTCGTGCCCCACCCAAGTTGAGTACCTAGTGCCGAACACCCCCATTTGATGGGGGAGGGTGTTTTTCCTAACACTTGTATGAGTGGTTGGTTATTAGTTCCTTTTCTACTCCCTTTCCCGAATAGCCGAAAACCCTATGGATAGGCTGTGATGGCCTGAAGTCCATTATTAGCCCAAGAATATTCGGGTAGGGTAGTGTGGTGGTTGGCCCAGGTGTTTGCAGGAAGGTGGTTTCCCAAGTGTCTTCGTGATAAGGCCCAGGTGTCTTCGAGCATTGTAGTTGATCGTCTAGCCTAGGTGTCTTTTAGCGTGGCGGTGGTGGTTGTGGCCTAGGTGTTTGCGGGCGGGGATTGGCAGTGGGACTGTGTGAGGATATGGCCCAGGTGTGTGCGGGTGCGGTTTGGTAGTGGGACTATGTGATGATATGGCCCAGGTGTATACGGGCAGGGTGTGGCAGTGGGACTGCAGTGAGAATGGCGGGATTGGTTCGATGCGTAGAATGTCATCAACAACCAGTGGGAAAGTGGCGTGGGGTACCCAAACATTGATGTTCTTTTATCATACATTACTGTTTGAGTTATTTGGTGAGTTTGGATGGTGAGTGGGATGAATAGACTCCTTGATAGTGATTGGTTGTCTTCTTCTCACGGGACTTTAGTACTTCTCCCCACTTGTGCATGAGAGCTTTAGGTTTTTCCCTACTGAGTATACTTATATGCTCACCCTACGTTTATAAAACTGCTTTCAGGTTTCCAGGAGGACTTCATGGATCACATGGGACTATACTAGTTTGGACCTTGGGATAGTTTCTGTTTTTGTTTTCATTTTCTTGGTACTCTTTTGTCTTTGGCGATTTGTGACTTGTATCTTTTATCTTTGAACAAGCATATGGGAATGATTTACTTTTAGTCGTACATTCACTTTTAGTTTTGGTGTTGTGGAATTTTTATATCTTATCTCCCGATCCTATTTCTAAAAAAAAAGGGTAATGCCTTCCATTTAGTGTGTGATTCTATACCCTTGGAATTGTTCGCCACTCTAGGACCTATTGAAGGTGGGTTTTGGGGGTCATTATCTCTCCTTCAACTTAAAGAAGGAAGTGCCTGGCAATCTGCTGACCATTAACTCCTTTTGGTGAAGGTAGGTCGTGACATAATGATATCAATGGGAGGTTATGGTTGAGATATAGGATGGAGTTTGGAGTTAGGCACAGTGAGGATTTCATGGGATGGTAGGGAAACAGTGTTTGGTGACCTTGGTGTGTGAATTAGGCCAGGGAAGACCGACTAGGACACGTGATTTTAGGGCCCCTCGTGATCTAATGCAAGGACTCTGGACCTACCAAACAACCAAGTGAGGCCACGCTGATTGCAGGGTAGAGACCCTAGGAATGCTATATGCATCATAATGACCTATGTTATCGTGTTTAAAGGGTGTTTTGGGAATTTAAATCAATAAGAATTTTATGAAATTTAAGAACAATATTCTGCACTACTTGGGCTTAGGAATTATTTGAGTACCTTGCAGCTATGGAACCTAGGAGGTGACCAAGGGTGGTACGGGTGATCAAATCCCAGGAGTTTGACATGGCTGATTGGAAGAGGGATGATCGAGAGGAGGAGGACCACCAGTGGTAGAGGATGCTTAGAGCCTTCCAGTGACGGACCCTTGAGAAGTATGAGGGCAGCACCTCTCACATGAAGATGGAGAGCTGGCTAGAAGATCTGGTGATAGCTTTCAGCCTGATTCGGGCTCCACCAGAGTACTGGGTTCCTCTGGCCGTTATCCAGATGCAGGGAGCAACACGTCAGTGGTGGACGTTGTACCTGGGGGAGAGGAGAGAGGCTGAGGTGGCATGGGATAATTTCGAGAAGGAGTTCCGGGCGGAATTCCTATCTTCTACGATGAAGGCAGACAAGAGGCGGGAGATAATCTCCCTCCAGTAGGGGAGTATGTCATTAAGGGAGCTGGGAATCAATTTCAAGGTCCTCCTATGATTCACTCCGTACCTCTTTCCAGATGAAGTGTCTCGAGCGAGATGTTTAGAGGAGGTGCTCCGACCCTCCCTCCAGTACGTTGTGACCCCCTTCACCCTGCCTATATACATAGAGGTCCCGAATAAGGCCGAAGTGGTGGAGAGGATGCATGATCTAGGAGGTGTTTCACGAGAGGGGATCCAGCTGGGATCATCGAAGGGGAAGGCTGTCAGCACCAGACCACCAGCATCGGGACCCTCTCGGTTCCGACCAGCAGGGAGCATGCCACAACAGTTCCAGTTCCGTTCCCCCAGCCATCACCCTATTATTTAGGGCCTAGGACTGAGGTGCTTCATCTATGGGATCCATGGACATCTACGGAATCAGTGTATGGACCGAGTATAGTACGATGGTGGCACGCATGCCCAGCACCCGCCCCAGCAGCAGCTTCCAGCTAGGCACTTCCAGTAACAGCAGCAGGGGCAGCGAGCTCCCGCTCCTTTGAGGGAAGACGTTGTAGGAGGAGGCCGACCTCAGGGCGCTCCTCAGGGACCTCGACCAGGGCGTGGTCGGGGAGGTGGCCGACAACCAAGAGGCAGAGGAGCTGGGCGTGGCTAGTTGCATGCCACGGAGGCACCAGTCCCAGCGGGACCAGAGGTCGTTCGAGGTACGATCAGTTTGTTTAGTACCCTTGCTTGTGCCTTGTTCGATATCGGAGCTTCACAATCCTTCATTTCACCCATTCTAGCCCATGCTTTGGGTCTAGATTCCAAGAGAATTCTAGTGCCCTTGGTGCTGATCACACCAGTCAGAGGTCAGACCGACGTTTTATATGTTTGTAGAGGATGCACACTGATGATAGGGCCACACCAGTTTGGTGGGGATCTATGAATCCTACAGATACATCCATACGATGTCATCCTAGTCATCGACTGGCTGTTATCTGTGTGTTCCATCATCGAATGCTACCGAGGAAGGGTTGTGTTCTCAGACATGGGTGGCCGACATGTTACTTTCACCGGTGAGCGGAATGGTCAGAAGGGCAGCAGGCGAGAGAAACACCTCCCCTCCTTGTTAGCCGAGCTGTCAGTAGAGTAAGTAGATGATGAGATGGTGGAAGTACCAAGGATCGTCAGTGAGTTTATGGATGTTGTTCCTTAGGCGGAAACGACTCTACCCCCTCGACGTGATATCGAGTTTGGGATAGACTTGCAGCCTGGTGCTCATCCGATTTTGATGGCTCCCTACAGGATGGAACCTTCGGAGCTATGGGAGTTGCAGATTCAGATTGACGATCTGATGAAGAGGGGTTATGTCCAACCAATTACATCACTGTGGGGTGCTGCAATCTTGTTCGTGAAGAAGTAAAATGGTGGTCTCAGGCTGTTCATAGACTATAGGGGGATGAATTAGGTGACGATCAAGAATCGCTACCCTCTTCTGAGGATAGATGATCGTTTCGACCAGCTGAATGGGGCAGGATGGTTCTTGAAGATCGACCTACAGTCTGGATATCACCAGTTGAGGGTGATGGAGGGAAACATCTCAAATATGACCTTCAGGTGAAGATATGGGCACTTCGAGTTTGTGGTCATGCCTTTCGGTGTTACGAACGACCTGACTGTTTTTATGGGACTTATGAACTCCGTCTTCCAGGTACACATGGACCGGTTCATATTTGAGTTCATATACAACATCCTAATCTATTCAAGATCAGAGGAGGACCACACAGCGCATCTAAGGATGGTTTTAGAGGTCCTTCGACAGCACCACCTCTATGGGAAGTTGTCAAAATGCAAGTTCTGGACGCGAGAAGTACACTTCCTTGGGAACATAGTGTCCAAACAAGGGGTAGTGGTAGACCCATCAAAGGTTGAGCCAGTTGTTTCTTGGGCAGCACCCAAGAACATGGCAGAGGTCCATAATTTCCTCAGGCTAGCAAGTTACTATCGGAAGTTTGTACCCAACTTCTATCGAGTTGCAACAACTTTGACAGCCTTGACCAAGAAGGACCAGGTTTTCCTGTGGAATGAGCAGTGCAAGACAACCTTCAGCTATTTGATGGAGAAGTTGGTTAGTGCCCCTGTGATGAGACTACCAGAAGAAGTGGCAGTATATGAGGTGTTTTGTGATGTTTCAGGGCAAGGCCTCATATGTGTGTTAATGCAGCAACAAGGGGATATCTTTTATGGGTCTAGGCAACTATGCCCTCATGAGCGTAATTACACCACCCACGACCTGGAACTTGCAGTGGTCATTTTTGAGATAAAGTTATGGTGACATTACCTCATTAGATAACGCTTTGTGGTCTTCAAAGATCACAAACGTTTGAGGTATATCTTCTCCCAATGGGACCTAAACATGCAGCAGCGAAGGTGGATGGAGTTCCTCCAGGATTACGACTTCTATATTTCCTACACATTAGGGAAATGGAATATAGGGGCCGATGCCTCGAGTAGGAGGTCGTAGAAGGATACAGTCTGAGAGTCGACAGACGCCTGGAAGGCAATGGAGGAGTTGGCTTCCTTGCACCTGGATGTGAGAATGGATAACGGCAGAGATTGCCTGTACTAGATGACAGTGCAGTCGTCTCTATTTTAGCAAGTGTATGAGTCTCAGTGGGGAGACCCAGTGTGCGAAGTGATGTGTGACCGAGTTGACCAGAGCAATGCTCTAGAAGGATGGATGGAGGATGGTCAGATCCAGATGCTTTTCTGGGGAAAGCTGTTTGTCCCACAGGCGATGTGTGGCAAGGTTCTTAGTGAGTTCCATAACTCACCCCTAGCGGTACACCCAGGAGTTTCCAAGATTTACCATGGTCTGAGGAGACAGTTTTGGTGGCCCGGGGTAAAGCGGGTGGTGGTAGAGTTCGTGGACATGTGCCTAGTGTGTCAGTAGGTGAAGGTTGGACATCGTTTTCCATGTGGTTTGTTGCAACCCTTAGATGTATCCGAGTGGAAGTGGGACAACATCTTGATATATTTTGTCATGGTACTACCCAAGGATCAGGGGCGTTATGATGCCATCAGGGTTGTAGTGGACCGGTTGACGAAATCGGCTAACTTTCTGGCGATTAATGAGTTGAGTGCAATGGATGATTTAGCACGAAGGTACGTGGATTAGGTGGTGCGGTTTCATGGATTTCCAAGGTTCATAGTCTCCGATAGGGATGCATGGTTTACCTCACAAGTCTGGAGAGGATTTCAGCATGCTTTTGGCACCCAGCTACATCTTAGAACTGCTTTCCATCCCCAGAGAGATGGACAGATAGAGCGCACCATCCATACCTTGGGGGATATGCTGTGGGCATGTGTTCTCGAATCAGGAGGATCGTGGGTATGACATTTTCCTCTGGTAGTGTTTACCTACAATAATAGCTATCACTCTACCATTTGTATGGCTCCGTTCCAATCCTTATAAGGGAGGCTGTGCCACTCACCTATGTGTTGGACCAATGTCGGAGAGGTGGACATCCTTGGCTCGGAGGTGGTGAAAAGCACAACGGAGAAGGTTCAACATATACGGGAATGGTTGAAGGCAGAACAAGACTGACAAAAGTCGTATGCGAATAGCTGGAGAAGACCCTTGGAGTTCGAGGTCGGGGACCATTTATTCCTGAAGGTCTCCCCTCAGCGTGGGCAGCGAAGGTTCGGCAAGGGGAGTAAGCTTTCTCCCAGGTTCATCGCACCCTTCATAGTGTTGCAGCGGGTCAGCGAAGTGGCATATCATCTAGCGTTACCACAACCACTACAGAGGATACATGACATCTTCCATGTGTCCTATCTCTATCGGTATCTTCACGATGATTCACACGTCCTCAGCTGTGGAGAGCTAGACATCGAGGATGATGTGACCTTTATGGAAAGACCAGGGATGATTGAGGATCATGAGGAGAAGGTGTTTCGTGGGAGAACCATTCCCTTGGTCCGAGTGTTATGGAGACATGGTGGGATTGATGAGAGTACATGGGAGAGGGAAGCACATATGCGTGCCCAGTACCCAGAGTTGTTTTGAGTTTTTTACTATTCTAATCATACATGTTGTGGTGGAGTATTTTATCTTGTTGTCAATGAAATATATGGATTTTTCTTTCCTATGAATGTGTGTGAAAATTCATGGCTATGGGGAGGGGAGGACCTGACCCCTAATCATCACACATTAATGTGGATGCGATTAAACCTGTGTGGGCGAGTCAGTGCCACCCAAAGTGGTTAATATATTGACATGGAGGAAAAGACTCCCCAACCCACATGACTGCGCAGTTTGACATAGTATGTTTCTTGGTTCTTAAGAGGGAGGTGTTTTTAGTTAACAATGAGTTTCACTCCTGAGAGGTATCTTTCATGGTGGTTGTTTAGACCCTATCTTTCCTTCTGGGTTGTTTTGATTCTTGAGGGAGAGAATAGTTTTAGAGGTATCTGATGCAATGTCCTGAGTTCTCGGAGGTCCATTACTTAGAAATAATCTGATGTTTGAGGAGTTGGGTGACTCTTAGAGGTAGCCTTGGTCTACTGGTGGCTCTCGACTATCAGTATCTCTCGGCTACCGGTCGCCTCGTCCATTGGTGGCTCTCGGATACCGGTCGCTGTCAGCCACCGGTCGCTCCCAGCTACAGGTGGCTGTCCGCCACCGATAGCTCTCGGCTACCGGTCGCTGTCGCCGACCGGTAGCTCCCGCCTACCGGTCACTATCACCGACCGGTAGCTCCCAGATACCAGTGGCTTTCGCCAACTGGTAGCTCTCAGTTACTAGTGGTTGTCGCCAACCGGTAGCTCTTGCCTAACCCCCCACAGGTTTTCCAGTAGCACCTCCTTTTTCTGCGAATTGCATTTTTAACCCTATTTTGACACCTTTAAGATTTTTTTAAAGCCCATTAACGACCATTAATGGCGTTTAATTAAGTGTTCAATGAGTACCTCATGTGCGTCGGTTTAAACCGCCCCTAAAAGCGGGGACCGTTTAATGACGTGTGGGGCCGCGTGGTCAACCCATGACCCCTACTCCTTACGTGATTACACATCCTTATCTCCGTTTCTCAACCATCCCTGACCCTTATAAACCAAACCTTCTCCCTGGGTTCCCTATTCTCGGCCACCCTGCGATCGATTTGTCTGCTCGTCCTTGAGTTCCCGAGGTTCCACCACTGCAATTCGTGCACCCCCTATTCTTGGCCCATGAAGAGAAGCTTCGATCATCGATCAATCTAGTATGGATTTCACGTTCGTCTCTCCTTTATGTGTATCTTGCAGGGGGGGAACACTACTTATTCTATAGAATTTGACAAACCAACCATTAATGAATATAATAAAAGGATTATAATGAATGAAGGAGAGGGGTGTGACTGATGATGATGCTCTGTTTTTCTCCTCTTTCATTATTATTGATTTATGATTTGTACGGGCTTACACCTACTAAAAATCATATCCATTGTTGGTCTCTCTCTGTACACTAATAAACCATATCTCTTGTGTTGGTCGTGTAAGGGAAATTGTTTAATTAAGTATATTCGGCTAAATAAATTGAAAGCACCAGGATAAACCTTTTTCTTTGATTACCCCGATTAAATTACAGCGGAATTGGAATCATGTAGTATGTTAAATATTTTAAATTAGAAAATACCAGCATGGGCCTCCTTTTTGTTGGTGGTAGTGGTTTGGTTGTTTTTATTTCAGGGGCCGATTGCTGGGTGATGTGGGTGTGGATGTCATCCCCTGTTTTTATGGTTTTTCTAGTTGTAAATTTGGGGTTGTGTGGTTACTTTGATTATATCACAAATTGTGGTGGAATCATCTATTGTTGAGAAACTGTTGGATCCTGGGTTTTGGGAACATGGGGTAGTAGCTTGGGGTATCCATTTTTCCAGTACTTTGAGGGATCTCACTTATCCTGTTTTGTGGTTGTGACTTTACAGGTGAACAAGGTGTGAATATTTATGTTGATGTTTGACTGTACTCTTTCTTTGGCTTGTGCTTAGGCTTGCTTGTTGCCCAAGTAGGTGCAGAATCTTATTCAAACATTATTACCGAACACAAAAACAAGGGTGGAACAAATGGGATTTGGTTTGGTGTGAGTTGTGACTTGGACACGGTTGATGAGTGTGTTCTTTAGGCTGGCTAAAGAAAAACCTAGATTTGGGTGAGTGCCTGTTACCTATACATATACTTGTAGTTTTGTTTTTCTTGTTCGCACCACACCCATGTTGAGAACTTAGTGATGAATACCCCCATTTTATGGGGGAGGTTGTTTTTCCCAACACTTATATGAGTGGATTGTTATTAGCTCCTTTTCTTCTCCCTTTCCTGAATAGACCAAGAATCTACGGATAGGCTGTGATGGACTGAAGTCCATTATTAGCCCAAGAATCTTCGGGCAGGGTAGGGTGGTGGTTGGCCCAGGTGTGTGCGGGCAGGTGGTTTCCCAAGTGTCTTTGGGATGAGGCCCAGGTGTCTTCGGGAATGGCAGTAGATCTTCTAGCCTAGATGTATTCGGGCGTGGTGGTGGTGGTTGTGGCCCAGGTGTTTGCGGTTGGGGTTTGGCAGTGAGATCGTGTGAGGATATGGCCAAGGTGTGTGCAGGTGGGGTTTGGAAGTGGGACTGCGTGAGGATATGGCCCAGGTGTGTGCGGGTGGGGTGTGGCAGTGGGACTGCGCTGAGAATGGCGGGTTTGGTTCGATGCGTACGATGTATTTAATAACCAGTGGGGAAGTGGCGCAGGGTACCCAAACATCGATGTTCTTTTATTATACATTACTTCTTGCATTATTTGGTGAGTTTGGCCGGTGAGTGGGATGGATAAACTCCTTGATAGTGTTTGGTTGTCCGCTTCTCATGGGACTTTAGTATGTCTCCCCACTTGTGCACGAGAGCTTTTGGTTTTCCCTACTGAGTATACTTGTATGCTCACCCTACGTTTATAGAACTACTTTTAGGTTTCCAGGAAGACTTCAGGGATCACACGGGACCATACTAGCTTGGACCTTGGGACAATTGCTGTTTTTGTTTTCTTTTTCTTGGTATTCTTTTATCTTTGGTGATTTGTGACTTGTATCATTTACCTTAGAACATGCATATCGGAATGGTTTACTTTCAGCCGTACTTGCACTTTTAGTTTTGGTGTTGTGGGATTTTTCTATCTTATCTCCCGATCCTATTTAAAATAAAAAAGGGTAATGCCTTCCATTTAGTGTGTGATTCTATACCCTTGGCACTGGTTTCCACTCCGGGACATATTGAAGGCGGGTTTCGGGGGTCATTATCTCTCCTTCAAATTAAAGAAGAAAGGGCCTGACAATTTTCTGACCCTTCCCTCCTTTTAGTGAAGGTGGGTCGTGACACCCAAAGTCTCAAGTCCTCTTAACCTAGGCCTCCTTCTCAGGAATAAGCCACAGTAATAAGCTTTTTTAATTTGGGCATCCTCATTAGGAGTAAGCCCCAAGTCCCTTAACCTGGGCCTCCTTTTCAGGAGTAAGCCCCAGATTTTAAATTCACCTTAAACTGGGCCTCCTCTTCAGGAGTAAGCCCCATTCATAATTTACATTTGATTTGGCCTTCCCTCACAGGAGTAAAACCCAATCAGAAGTCCCCTCTAATTTTGGAATCCTTCTTAGGAGTAAGCCCTAAGTTAAGTATCTAAATACCCATAAATCATATATACCTTTATGGACCTTGTTATTGGGTTTCTTCCCTAAAGTAAATCCAAATCCTCATCTATCTGGGCAGTCATATATACATAAGCCCCATATTATTTCTTATGATTTTACCTTTCATGGCATAATCGTCAGGCTTTACTAATACTTATTGTTTCTCACACTGAGCATGACTCACTTGAGCTTAGTGTGTAAAAGTAATTATGAAATCATTATTTGGGCCATCAATCATGCATAAACCTCATACTTCTTTACTTAACTATGTGGGTTCTGATTCCTTTTCTAAACAAGGATATGTAGGTAGCCCATCAGTGGGTACGATCCCAACTCGGAAATAATCCACATCCTTCTGAACGAGAATAAACTTCAAGTGCCCCATTGAGTGGCTTTAAAACCAGTATGGTTATCATATTGACCAAGAGATCTCTATACAATGTATTTAAGGATATCATTGACTAAGAATATCTAACAAATATAGATGATTCTCTATTGATGAATAACCTAAAATGCCTATAAAAGATTCTCTAAATCTCATAGATATTAATGATTGATTGTTAGATCTAAAGGAAAGCTCATTTTCGTAATTTGTAATTTAATTAGGATTCACAAACATAACTCAAATCTATAAGGAGGGTCCCAGAGTAGACAATAATTCCCCTAAAAAAGGTGTGATGAGTCCGACCTCCCATCCTCTCGACCAATGCAAATTATTAAGCCTCATCGATTCAAAACTAATGAGCACCTACGTTTGGAAGGTAGGTCCAAATGGATATAGAATCATTGGATGTTTCTGGTTCTACGAACAAACACATTAGAAACTGATTGGAATGTTTGAACCTTAAACAAATGAGGTCATCCCTATTTCCAGAGGAAACAAAAAATAGTGAACCTGAAGTGAATCCTTAACCAAGTTAAAATTATATTTTACTTATTTGTTAGGCCCCTATTTACACTCAATGAGAGGTCCAACAAAAAAATCAACAACATATGTGATCATCCAAATGATGTAGTGGCCGAAATTATCTTGATTATGTATGTTATATCAAACAGGAACTATTTTCCAAGATCTTCTGCCTTACAGAAATGGCTTCTCTATAGTTCACACCTATGAATACCTGTGCTGTGAATACCTTTGCTGCTACTCCTACTGATTCTTTATACGCTCTGAGAATGACATCACCTACTTAGCATCTTCAATGCCGGGTATCAAATGCACTGGTTACAGAATATCATCAAAACGGTACCATTCTGACTCTGGAGGCCGCTCGAGAAGTCCTACAAGTCAATAATTCACCATGGTTGACTGGACAGCGACGACCAGCGATCAAGAGGCTGGTGGTGCCGACAACCATATCCAACCATTTCATGTCGTTATCCCTAGAACTAAATCACCAGTCCTGCCCATATTCTGGGGAGGTGAATGATAAGGTCACTCAATGCCTTAATTCAAGGAGACATGAGTCCTTCCCGAGGGCTCCCATCAACAATCGCCGGCAGACTCGTGCGACAGTGCGCCATCAACATGATGAGGGTACCGTCTTTAGGGGTTCAGCTCAGGTTCCTCAGACCTGAGTCCACAAGACGAACCTAAAAAGGCGAAATGTGGTCAACATGGAGAAAGTTATTGCTTCTTCCCCCTCCGGAGAAGTCCATCAAGCCAACTTGATGGCAAGCAACGAGCGGGCACATACACCCGTCCGTCCTGATGTTACTGCCCAATAGACTCGTCTGCTAGAAACACACCAATCCCACTAGGTAATTCCCTAATAGTATTATAGGAAGGAATATACACCTATTTATAATTCATCAGTTAGTCAGCAGGATCGTCTGACTACAACCAAAGAAGCTCGCCCATCTGATATAGTGGAAACTGATAAACCGGATCATACAACTGTTTACAATCAACAATTCTGTCCGTAGTATCATCTTTCAGTATTGAAGGAAAATCATCAATCATACTTGATGAGGAATACACAGTAGGCACATACACCTTCCAATATTCAGAAATCCTTCCAACAGTCTCGTTTGGTAGCATCTGGAGAAGTCAATCGGAATGCTCCGATGACAAAATTTGGAGCAAACTCAACTCTCTACCCCCACACATGAGTACTGTAGGGATTCATTGATAGGAAAAGTATGACATGAGAAATAATACACACATACTACAAGAACTAAATGGACGTATATTCTTGTTCCGACAGCTGATGTTACCAAGCACATTCTAACAGTGGTGAATGAGTAGAAGCAAATCCCTGCTCGTATTTTGGATGCCTGTCAGAATATTATAATAGCTTCAACAACATCACGGGGAATGAAATTCAAATCTTTCCCTACCAGTGGAGTGGCACATCAATATATCACTCCGAAACAGATACACACCTCTGTTCCAGTCCAAGAGGGTTGTGGGTCATACTCCCCCATGTCATACAGACAACCAAGTCAGGCACATACACCTGATTTGAATGAAGATAATCAACCTAACCTGACTATTTCTCCGGAGAAGGCACATACAATGGCCCATAATAACCACTTTTGTCAGCAATTGGTTCCCAAAGTGAGTAAGACGTCATCTAAGAAGAAGACTCATCCAACACAGTCATGAAATCAAGGGCCAATCTGTAACAAGGCCTTGCTCGATGATGGAGTTCTTGAATCCCTCAGACAATTATCTGTTGGAAATCAATATTATACTCTCTCATTTTCGAATAGTTGGAACATTAATTCTGAACGTCTTCATCAGACACTTCCTCATGAAGGCTTGCTTCATGATAGTTCAGTTGCTCTAAAAGTATCATCTTCAGTTGAGAGCCACAATAACCCTCTGTGTGGCCAAAAGATCATGATGAAAAAGGTTAAATCTTTTGGTGTAACCCACAACGGTGTTCCTCCCCATGGTGATGAATTTAGCTACGAAAGTCCTCTCTGTATTGTAATTCACATTGCCTGGAAAATTATCCAATGGATAATGTAGTGACGATAAATCCGTCTTATATTGAGGCACTTGCAATTGTGAAGCTAGTCATGTCTAATTATTTAGTGCTAGCAGGTGAAATACTTTCTCATTCAGAAGATAGCCTAGGGTGTAGGGCATTCTCCGAACCACCACTAGGTCATTCATCTTCTAGTTTGATAAATGAATTATATACCAATCTTGTTGAATCTGATGAAGCAACAAGGAAGAACAAGATCTCGTCTAATCAGGTAGAATAATCTTCATTGAATGATAAAGATGATGTACTGAATATGAGAAAAAAATGGATAATGGTGAAGTACCAGTCATGTTTTGGACTTTGGATGACTCTCATTATGACATTCCAGATATGTTGACGGAAGATTGTATTCACGATATTCGTCTCAACATGTGGAAAACTATTTGTCAATTAAAAAATAAAACAATATCTTATGATGTGTATGAAAATCATTTCATAATAATAGAAGGGTTACAACGCGAAATTGATTTGGCCTCTCTTTCAGTTTCTCGATATCCGAAGTCTGAAAAGCAGCAGAGAGGACTTCAGCGTTCATGCCTTGGCACACTAAAAAGATTTCTTCAGTTAATTGACAATGCCCCATCTGGTATTCATATTAGGCGATGGGGTGTTCCTGGAGCACTGCATTTCACTGTACTCTCTAGTCAACAAATCCCGCCAAAAATGGTCTCATGCAATGTTATTTCCCATGGATGGCCACATCCAATTGACTTTGTTTGTAATCAAAGGCTTGCTCAGGAACATGCCTCAATAAGTTCTTCCAAAGTCCGGAATATAGAGAACAAGTTGTCGAATTACTTTTGCATCAGGAAAATGATAATATCGAATAGGCTTCTCGTTTAGAGTGAGCACATCATCAGGTGATAGAATTGTCAGAAATCATACAACGTTCGTTTGAGCCAGGTGATTTGAGTGGATGTAGGTTGATGATTCCCGCCAATTTCTAGACTAATGTCTGCAAGATCAGGATATCTTTTAAGAAATTTTCATATGTAGCAGCTCAAGAACCACCCTAACTTACCAGACTGGGGAATCTTTTAACCCAACCCTCAGAATCAATAAATACGATTCGAAGAGTTGAGCAGAAATAGATGGAACAGCCCCAGTCCAACGGACTATGGACTTTTTCAAATCCTCAATCTCTTCCTCAGAGAAAGTTAGTCTTCTCTCGATTAGGGAAGAAGCTAGAAGAGGAATGAAGATCCAAATTATCAGGATATTCCATCCAAATTTTGGTTCATCAAGTAGTTCCTGAGGGATCAACTCAACAGAAGGAAATATCTCATCATGTGTTTTGTACAGTCATTATAAGGGCCTGTTTTATTTGGTATACGAGCTTGCAATCCTGGTCAATTACTGTATGGGAGGATCTCCGCCAAAGATTACTTCTTTAATTCAGATAAAAGTTGCCAAAGGCAATAGTTTTTTATCTTACAAATTGTAAGAAAAGGGAGAATGAAAGGGTTTCAGATTTCATTGCTTGCTAGAAGGGATTAACATATTCCCTAAGCTTAGCACTCCCTCAAGAAGAATTTTTGCCAATATTTGTGGCAAATTTTCATGATGAATTACGCACATCGTTGATCCCTGAGAAATACACAGGAGGGTTTAGAGACCTTACTTCAATCTCTCAACATATTGAAGACTCTCTTATGATGACTAAGGATAAAACTCATGTAATTCCATCTGTTCCAAGAAAGAGAATGTGTAGAGCAGAGACTTCTATAGTTACACTTAAACAAACACATGTACCTGCTTCTACTTCAAAACCTTCATCCTATCAAAGGGATCCACCTCCCGAGTGTCAACAACAGAGGACGTTTCATCAAGATGGTCAAATAGATCAATGACAGAAACAATTTGAGGAGTTAAAGAGCAATGTTTATTTTTTCCGAAATGAAAAAGTTCTTGGTTACTTCATTTCAGCTCTGGAAAATAATTTGGTTCAATTTAAAAGGCCCAAAAGGCCGAACAAAGAAGGAGATGAAGACCATCCCAACTATTTCCCATTTCATTAGATGTTGGGGCATCCCATTCATGAGTGTTTTGTCTTAAAATACGTCCTGTAAAAAATGGTGGACTTCGGACAAGTCAAATTAAAAGGATCTTCATCTCAGGTTGAATGTGTTGCTGCTATAGATCCAGAGGAAGAAGGCGAGTGGTAAGAAGCCAAAAGAAAAAATGAGCAGAAATATGATGATCGGATGGTCAGAAAAATGATCAACCAAACCATTTCCATTTTATGAATGCAATTAAAGAAACCAATTGTGCCTTCTGCTATGAATTCCACCACAAAAACTCCTTCATCAAAAGAAAAATCCTCAAAGAAACGACATATTTCAATGAAAGAGGAATAGTCAGAAGAAGAAGAGATTGTGTTAATTCCCAACCTGTCTTTGACTCTGGTAGATTTTATTCCATCTACTTAAAATCCATGAGAACCGTCCCACCAAACGGCACAGTCTAAACTGGATAATCAGGCAGATTATTCATCAGATGAAGAGTTGATCATTGGTTCTGTTAACATGATTCACTTAACAGATCCTTATTCCAGTGACAGTTTTGATATTGATGAGCATGAATTTCTTGTATCAAACAGAGGAATTAGAGGGAGTTCTAGAGGTCTAGGATATAGAGGAAGACGTGGATATCCCAGAATAATCTATTCTAATTCTACCCCTGCTATAACTGTGTATGCAGCAGAAACTCATGGAAGAGACCTTCAGCGAGCTCTACATGAACAAGAATTTTCTTTCATGTATGGCAGATTCAGTCCTGGAAAAATTATTCTTGATGATTGGTTGGAGGTTACACCTTCTTCCTCACAACAAGTAAATAGACATAGTCAGTCTAATCTTCCAAATCTAGGAGTATTTCCAATTCCTACCCCGATACAAGAATCATCTACCTCCAAAGCATCAACTTCTATAGCACCTGCGAAACCGCATGTTCCTATTGGGAAACACAGACCTTTAGATCAAAAATAGTATGTCTTGAAACATCTGGTCCATGTACTGGCCTAGTTATCAATTCAGGATGCTTTAAATATATCAAAGGATATTTGGGAGGCACTCATCAAGGATTTTTCATGTCCTTAGGAATTCGAAACTGAAATTGCTCCGGCTGAAGTCTACCATGTAGAGAATAATCCTGCACAATGCCATGAAGTGATATCTTTCACAGATGAATATGATGATGATGTTGTGCAAGGACATATTAGACCTTTGTATTTATCTGGCATGGTCAATGATGTAGACAACCGAAGAAATTTCATTAATAATGGTTCAGGAGTCAACCTCATCCCCATTCATACACTTCGTCGATTGGGCCTCACTAAATCTGATTTATCTCCTTCTACTTTGATGTTGCAAGGATATGATAAAAATGAACAAGAACCTCTGGGTGAGATCACACTTAAAACTCAGTTTGGAGATCTTGTATCCAATTCATATTTCATTGTTGTTCGTCATGACACAACTATCAAAATTTTTCTTGGAAGACCTTGGCTACATTAACATGCGGCTCTACCCTCATCATAGCATCAATGTCTCAAATATTGTTTCAATGGTCAAATTGGGACATTGTATGGTGATAAATCCCCATTTAAAACATGTGAATCTCAATACATTGATCCAGAATTCTATCACATGGAGGGTAAGGAGAAATCCACAACAAGGGCGTTACCAAAGTTAATGCTCCATATGGTTTGGAAAAGATTCCAGTAAACCCATTCATACATGTGAGTACAGATTATGTGTTGCCTATTAGTCAAATTGACATGATAAACCAAAACCCAAACACTCTGATGGAAACTTCCATAATGTCAATTATAGCAATCAAGCCAGACTACATGGGAAAAATTGGTGATTCACCAAGCAATGATGTAATATCAAATTGAGATGTCTTAATTTCATCTGATGAAATCCAGCAAGTCTATACTTCCCCAACTAGGCCAAATGAAATTATAGCAATGTCATAGATGGATGATGATGTTGATTCTCAATCCATCATCTCCTCTTTATTACCCAAGGTAGACCCTTCATCACCAATAGGGTCAAAAATGGTATCCTTTTCTTCAAGATGTTCAAATTTTAACACCTCTCTTGATCTTGGAAATTCTGCTTCATCATATACTATGAAAGTAAAAACAAAAGAAATAACACGTGTTGAAGAAGAAGAGGAAGATCTCAGGGATGCTCCTACAACATTTGAAGAGGGTATCTCTACCACTGTAGATGAACTCAGAGAAATAAATCTTGATACAAAATAAGATCTACGCCCCACTTTAATTAGTGCGTCCATGACTCTTGAAGAGCAAGAGATGTATATTTCATTTTTGAAGAAAAATTGAGATATATTTTCTCTGAACTATACAAAAATTCCATGGCTTGATCCTAATGTTACTACTCATCATTTGGATTTTCCAGAAGAACATCGAGGATTTAATCAAGCCGCAAGAAGAACAAACCCAACTTATGGTTCAAAAATTGAAGCTGAAGTGGATAAGATTATCAATGCTAAATTCATCAGAGAAGTTCAATATCCCAAATGTCTGGCTAATATTGTCCCTGTGAAAAATAAGAATGTACAAATTAGAGATTTCATTGATTTCAAAGAACTTAATCAGCATTGTCCTATGGATGATTTTACAGTTCCGATCATAAAACTCTTAATTGATGCAAAAGCTGGCTATGAATCACTTTCCTTCATGGATGGATATTCTGGGTATAATCAAATCTGAATGGCTCTAGAAGATGAAGAATCTACAACCTTCAGAGCCCCTCAGGGTGTTTTTTTGCTATCGAGTACTACCCTTTGTCCTGAAGAAAGCGGGCGCAACAGATCAATGTTCCATGAACCATATCTTTAAACCATTTTAGGGAATGTTTTTGAATATTATGTGGACAATTTGGTTGTTAAATCTAGACAAAATTATAATCACTTGGCTTATTTGGAATTCATATTCCAAAAACATCGAAAACACAATTTGATGATTAACCCCTTAAAATGTGCTTTTGGGGTAACCTCGGGAATCTTTCTTGGTTTTGATGTACGTCATCATTATATTGAAGTCGATCCTGAGAAGAGAAAGTCAATTCTTGGTATGTCACCTCTTCGAAATTTGAATGAATTGAGAGGTCTTCAAGGTCACTTAGCCTATATTTGGCATTTCATCGACAATTTGGCAGGTAAATGCTTACCCTTCACCAAATTGATGAAGATGGGAGTCACGTACCAGTAGACTGAAGAATGTCAAGAAGCATTCAATATTCTAAAGAAATATCTCTTGAGTCCACCAGTATTAATGCCACCTGTTGAAGTAAGACCACTTATTCTTTATGTGACAGCTTTAGAGGGATCATTGGGTGCCTTCCTTGCCCAGAAGAATGAAGCTGGGAATGAAAACTACCATTACTCTCTCAGTCAGACTATGATTCAAGCATAAACCTGATATTCAAGTATTGATAAGTGTTGCATAGCATTAATCTTTTCAGTTCAGAAATTGAGACACTACCTACAACATCATGAGGTCCAATTGGTATCTCGCAATAACCTCTCAAATTCATCCTTATTCATCCAATGATTACCGGACATCTGGAAAGGTGGAAAGTTATTTTGCAGTAATTTGATATCCATTATGTGTCTCAAAAAGTGATAAAGGTCCAAGCTCCTGATGATTTTCTTACTGAAAATCCTTCAGTGGCAGATACATCTTTATATATTGAACTTCCTGATGAAGAAGTCTTTTCTATTCAACATAATCATCAAACATGGGAAATGTAAATTGATGGTGCTTCTAGAAGTCCAACAGGGAAGAAAATGGAATATCCTAAATTCAAAAATGTTGGGTTAGGAATTGTTCTTATTTCCTCGGAAAATGAAGTGCTACCCTATTCCTTCTTATTGTGGGATGTCAGTATAAATAATGAATCAGAATATCATGCTCTCATCGCAGGATTGGAGTTGGCGCTTCAAGCACAAGTGAATCACATAAGGGTGAAAGGTGATTCAGACCTGGTAATCAAACAGTCAATGGGGATTTTTCCATTAGAAAAGAAGAGTTAATCCATTTGTATGATTACGTAAGAGAGTTAATAGTGTAATTTCCTTCGAAACCGACATTTTCTTATGTCTCGCGATCACAAAATACTCAAGCTGATGCAGTGGCTAATATAGACACAGCCCTGGAAGATCCAAATCGGGACGAGACAATCATCAGTATTGCCCACCGTTGTAAAATTTCACCTTATGTTCAAACCAGAATAGAGGAAATCAATGAAATTAGTCCCATTTCTGAACAATACGGTCATACTACATGATGAGTGACCCATATCAGGGAATACCTTCAAAATGGAACACTTCCACCTGATAGAGTCGGGAAAGAACAAATCCAGCGACGTGTGGTCAATTTTACTCTTTAGTTTAGCCCTGATCTCCTATAAAAACATCCTGTAAAAAAGTGGTTTTGATGGAATTATCTTCAAATGCATTGATGGTGAAGAGACAATGGTTGTCATGAAAGAAGTACATGAAGGAGTCTATGGTCCCCACCAGTCTTGACATAGAATGTCTGATCAAAATCAAAGGCTTGGATACTTTTGGCGTTCAATGATACAAGATTGTGTTGATTTCATGAAGAAGTTTCATTCAGGACAAGTATGTACCAACTTCATTTATCAACCCCTCGATATGCTTCATAAAGCTAAATAATCGTGGCCATTTTCCACATGGTGAATGGATGTAGTGGGACCTTACCCTTTAGCTACAGCCAAACAGTTTAAGTATATTATTACTACTACGGACTTCTTTTCCAAATGGGCAGAGGCAATACCTCTGAATTAAGTTAGTTCTAAAAGCATTGTTAGCTTCATCAAGACTAACATCATTATCAGAATCGGTGTCCCTCATACCATATTGATAGACAATGGCACCAACTTCTGTTCATATGAGTTAAGGAAGTTGTATCATGAATACAACATCAAATACAACCATTCATTTTAGTATCATGCAGCGTCCAATGGCCAAATAGAAGCCTTCAATAAGACACTTTCAAAAATACTGCAAAAGATGGTGGATAAAGATAATAAATCATGGCCTGATAAACTCTTTCATTCTTTATGTTCTTATCGAACCACCACTCGCACTGCAACGCGGGCAACTCAATATTCTTTGGTATATGGAATAGAAGCAGTCTTGGCCATTGAAGTTCAATTACATTCTCTCAGAGTATCCATTTGTGATCAGTCATCAACAGATGAACAATGTCAAACGAGATTGGATGAATTGGAATGATTAGATGAGAAAAGATTTTGTAATCTGCATCACTTGGAAGTCTATAAGAATCGAATAACACGAGCATTCAACAAAAAAGTTCCTCTTCATTCATTTATTGAGGGAGAATTGATATTGGTTCTCAGAACCCCAATGATACCTGGAAAGAAACCTCCCAAGCTTGAGCCAAAATGGGAAGGACCTTACTCAATACATAAGGTCTACTCCAATAGAGCTTATTCTTTAATCTCAAAGGATTGAGAAATCATCACGACTCCAACCAATGCCAGATTCTTGAAGAAGTATTTTGTGTAACACAAATACCCTATTGTCTAACATGACGTTAAACTATAACGCCCTAGCAATATGACACTAAACTGTATAACACCCTTATACGTCCAACATTACGTTAAACTATAAATGTCCCTTTGTACGTCCCACATGACGTTAAAATGTACATCTTCTCGTCCAACATGATGTTAAATTGTGTTGTCCTTGATGCAAGACTTTAAATTGCACAGTCCCTTATAGGTCCAACATGGCATTAAACTATGTTTTCCTAGCTACATGAAGCTAAACTGTACAGAAGTACCTTACGTCCAACAAGATGTTAAACTGGATAACCATCATCCTATCTATAGGATGTTAAACTGTGCATCTCTTCATCCCACGTGATGTTAAACTGTGAAAAAGTATCTAATAAGTCCTAACTACATGACACTGAACTGTACATCACTCCATTGTCCAACATGATGTTAAACTGTATTGTCCCCTTTTTTTCTAGCTTGACGTTAAACTGTGTTGTCCTTACTGCATGACATTAAACTGCATAGTCCCCAATGTCCTTACTATAAAACTTTAAACTGCATAATCTTCTCTTTTGTCCTAGCTATATGACGTTAAACTATACAGCCCCTCCTTTGTCCTTACTGCATGACATTAAACTGCATTGTCCCCCATTGTCCAACATGACATTAAACTGGGCATTTTTAGGGTGGTTGCTACCTCTTGTTTCTCACACTGAGTATGACTCATGTGAGCTTAGAGTAAACTTCAATCATAACACCCTCTCTAGGCCGCTAAACATGCATAAGTCCCAACACCATTTTTTAGATTGTTGTCCTCAAGAACAACTAGATCACCAATTCATTATTCAATTGAACTACATGTACTTTGATCCATGCCTTCTAGGCTGGGTACATAGGCAACCTCCCGAGGTTCAAGCCCAAAACAAATCTCTTCACATCGTTCCACCTCCATCTCATACAATGTTGATTCGTGAAACCGCCCCCAGAACCAATATTTTTTACATTGGTTCACCATAGTCCTTGATATATGATGTTAATCTATTCAAATTTTTGTCATGTACAACAATAAACTACAACATTCTTTGACACCCTCACCTGATAGGGAATCATTATTTACATTGATCTCTAATCATGTTATATTTCAAAGACTACACACATACATGGAAATGCCTAAACCTTAATCTTGGGTCAAACCATCATTGCACTAAAGTCCTCTTTCACCATTCATATGTACGAACCAAATCTGTAGAGAGGGTATTTCAAGAACTACATGAGGCTTAATTCCCATTCTTATGGGATACGTAGGAACGTTCAAGCATCCATCGAATCCAGCCCCAAGTATTTGGGCCAAACCCCAAATTCCACTATCAGTCCCTTGGCTGAAAATTCCCCTTGTGAAAACATGAATGTGGTATGAAAACCCTTGTCTTCATTCACATCAGGTTTATAACAAACACACACAGGGTATTCCTTATAATGGTCTAAGTTCTATTACACTAAACAATGATCTCCTACACTATCATCCCACATGACGTTAAACTTTATTTCAAGAACTACGTATGGCTTGATTCCCATCCTTATGGGATACGTAGTGAAGTCCAACACCTCAATTCAGGACCCATACACTACATGATTATGGTTTGCATTGGTCTGTGTATCTCTACATGCATTGAATAATGCCCATTTTTATGTGTCATACTCCTAACCTTAAATACTTCTAGATCTCCATAACCCTTTTCTTGACTTATGGTCACAAAATGTCTGATACCTGATTGTTCTTTTTCCTTACCATGCAACATGTTCCCTTAGGGGGCCTTGCATAAAGAGACAACATAACAGACTTGTCAGCCAAAAGATGCATTTATTTGACTATGCAGTCAATGCCCTTTGGTGGCCCTACATAATTTAACCCCGTAAAGAGTTTGTCAAATACTGGTAACTTCATTCATGGGGAGAAAACCTCTTTTGTATTTATTTGTCTTAACGAAAATATGTAGGTATCTACAAAATAGCCATCCTTAACATATTTTTCTAATACTCTTTTTCATGATCTAAAAGTATTTAAGTCTATGAATTTTATTTCCCTTCCCAACATTTGGGTCAGTCCTTAATAGGAGTGACATCCATCCAATTCTTTGACAATCTTGATTGGAAATATCCTCTCCATGTTCAAGTACATCTCTCTATAAAGAAAACTCTATGCTTTGGAAAATATGAATCTCCATAAACTTCCACTGGCTTTTTAGAAGTAGAAAAGTAAAATTTCTGAGAGTTATTTTTCTTGACTACACACCACATGCCCTTAGGTGGCCTTGCATAAGTAGCATACATAACAGACCTTTCATCCAAAAGATGCTATTATTTTACTATGTACCCAATGCCCTTATGTGGCCCTGTATAATTCAACCCCCTAATGGGTTTGTTAAATAGTGGTAACTTCATTCTTGGGAAATACTTCTTCTAATTCATCTTAGTCCTTTTTTCATATTATTCCTTAGATTCAAAATTTCATAAGTCATAGTTTACATTCTTCCCCCATACTTGAGTGTGGTAATATGTTTTCATATAAATTTTTAATGAATTGAGTCAATTTTAATCCATTCAGTCAATGATATTTCAACCGTAAACATTATCCTTTTTATGTCTGACATGCATGACTTTAAACTACCCACAAAAGACAAGGGAACTCTCAACCAAAGTCACGTCCCATCTCCCTAAACATACATTTTGTATGATTTTGGTAATATTGAGCAATTAAAAGATTCAAAAATTTTAGGATTATTTTTATAATACTAGTAAAAATAAAACTATGCTTACTATGCCCATCGTCTTAGGTAAAAATTTAAAGAAGGTAGAAATAAAATGCAGGCAAAAATGGTTGAAGATGAAAGTATTATTCATTGATGCACATGAATTAGAAGGACATCCACAGACTGAAGTCTGTTCTCTTTTCTAAGAATTACAAAAGGCTGTCAACATAACTCTTCACTTGATTCACGGTATCCTGAGCTTCATCAATAGACACTTGAAGCTCATTAACTCGACCAACTTCACTCTTTTCATCTTGATGGAGTGCTTTCTTGGCATCCACAATGGTTTTCATTAAATTCGTTTGAACTCCATATACTGAATTATTAAGCTGGTCAATCTCCCTAGTAACAACATCTAACTGTTCATGAAGGTGAATCTACTGGATGACTTTATCCTTCATCTTATACATCAGCTTCATTAACTTGGCAGCATGATTTGCCTCATCTCGGGAAACCGCAGCCTCAAATTCACCGACACTGGTCAACAACCTCACCATGGTCAAATCTTGAACGTACTTTTTCTCTTTCTCTCTTCTTAATATGACTTGTTTTACCGCAGCATGGATCTCTTGATATCCATAACTGCCAAGTCCCAAAATGAAGAACATGGATGACAGTCAGGGGATCTTGGATGATAGATCTTCTAGAAGCACTTAGATATGATCTTCTATATGTTCTGCCATGCCTTGCGACGAGAAAACTGGAGTGCCTTTTGTACCTCCAGATCTATCTCAGCATCACTGTCACAGGGGGGAATATAATCTGGAATTCATGCACTTAAAGAAGTGCCATGTTCTGCTCTTTCCCCCCAGACCCTAGTTACTTCACTTTTTATTCCCGTTGGGGTAGAGGCCGAGGCATAAACTCCAGATATAGCCACTGAAATTGATGGACCTATACAGTCAATTGAAAACATTGATTAGTTTTATAGGATAAAAAAATATGATTGGATGTCTTGCAAATTAAGTACATTTGCAAATATTTTTATCCCTTAACCAACGATAGATCAGCAACATGAGAAGGATCCTCTCCATCCTTCCTAGCTTCAACAAGATTTCAAGACGAGTTTCATGATGCTATACTAGGTTCATCTCCACTTGAGCTATTGTTTCTGCAATAGTAGGGTTTGCCATACCACCTTTAAGCCTTGGAAGTTCAACAGCTTGCTCATATGGAAATGCATATTTGAACCAATCATGGTCAGAGATGTAATAAGAAGTTATTTAAATAGGAAAAAGGATAACAATCAATGTAACGACCCCAATCTAGAGCCACTCAACTAGTGCCCAGTGCCCGGGTCAGCACATGATGACCACGCTATCATGACACGTCAAATTCATTATATTTGTAAGGTTGATTTATAGTCTAGGGAAGACCCTAGGTCGTCTCTCAAGGAGCGTTGGTAGGTTTAGAGTGTGTATTTTTAATCGAAATGACTAAGAGAGGGGGTGGTTTTGAAAACAGTTTAAAACAATGACTTAGTTGAAATAGCTTAAAATATGAGTGACCAAGTGGATTTTTAGAAATATAAGATAAAAGGGTAGATGTGATTTCACTATACACATATCAATTTCATTGTTCATAGATATTCATCTTGGTATTAGAGTAATTATTTGGTTGGAGTTAATTGGAATCCCGATTAATTCCTAAGCTTTTATTTCAATGCTTTAAGGACCAAACCTTGACGTAACAATCATATTGTCAAGGTCCAGTAATTATGCATGGAATAAGAGCTTCCAAAGAATATTTAAATCTCAATAAGTAGGGTATGAAAAGGATTCTTTTGATGTCCAATCGGAACAACACAAGTCATGCACTCAAAACCGCACACCAATTGGTTAGAAATTAAGAGCATAACACTCACATGCATCAAATCACGCATTCAAATATGAAATAAAATAAGATACATGGAATGAAATGTTTAAACACCCAAATTAATCCAAAACAATAGCTAATGTATGCATCGTAACTCCCTTGACATGTGTGTATATACCACACAACGAACACCCAACTTTTAGCTCGACATTGGGGGGAGGAGGAAGCTCGGGTGGAACTCCTTCTTCATCCTTGATTCCCCTATGAGGATAGGGGCCTCCAAAACCTCAAAGGTGATTAGGAGACTCCTCTAGGACCCCAAATTGGAAGCACTTCACTCCTTGGCCTAACTTAAAAATGTGGAGCCCAAGGTTCCCTTTAATAGGAAATGTGGGAGGTGGTTTTGGGCACACAGATTTCATCAATCCACTTGAACGACGCGTTTCGGCCTTCCGACAGTCTTATCTCGCTTTGGAGAAATCGATAAGTTGTATCCCTACATCATGAATGTCTCCACCGAATTTTTGGCACCGTTTGGACAACTAATGCTCAAGATATTGATAAAATACAGAACACCGCATTTGACTTGGTCCAAATTCGGTGGCTTGGACAGAGCTGTTCGGATGGGCCCCATAAAAGCCGAATCAGGATTGGGTTCATTAATATGAAATGTAGAATATTGAATTTTGGACAGTCCCATATAAGTTCAGCCCATTTGGATGCACGTAGTTTGTGTAATATTCAAAACAGTGGACAGATGTCCATGGATCCATGCAATTTTGGCCCATTTTTTTCACTTCATCAAGGGCCCTCCAAATCACCTCCACCTACATTGTAATTTTAAAAACAAGTATCATTGACCTATTTAAAAGTGATAAAAACAAAATTATTGAATCAAACATGAAGCACAATTTAATAATATTTTTATAATTTTTAATACAAAATATGTTTAGCACAACGGTGTAAGGGTGAAAATGAAACAGTGAATCGTGGTACGATCACACCCCCACACCTAAACATTTGCACTCCTGGGCAAGGTCACATATCCAAATACAATTATGCATATATATATATATATATATATATATATATATATTTACAACATCCTGAAGATTTATCATTTGAGAGAATTTTATTTAATGTAAATTGATCAATGCACGAATCACACCAAGAAGTTCTTCCTAGTGAAAATAGAAAAATATGTATCATAAATCATATCATAGAGAAATTCAAAAAGGTTCATGATACCCAATTGAGAAAAGAATTCAGAAGTAAATCATGACACTAACTCTCCATGTGTGTGTGTGAAAACCATTCCATGCTATTCTTTCCACTTGCTATCCAATAAATATATGTTATTTTAACATTTTTCAGATCAAATGATTTTGTCACCGAACCTTTCCTACATCCTTTACAATCATATTTCAAGACCCACTCATTTAAGAATTCCCAGAAGTCAAACCATAAGCTCCCGACCTAGATATCCCCATATGTTGAACATTTCATCACTCCCCTCATTTTTTTTGAAGTTGCAATTGGAACAAATCTCACACTCATATCTCATCCCTTGTTTGATATCCTCACGACACTAATTTCAATAGTTATAACAAGATCAAAGGTTAAGGAGGAGTGGTTTTTGACCTGCCCAAGACACAACAATTTTTTTCTGAGGGAGTACAATAGTCGAACATTAGGTACACACGCATAGGTCAATCTGGTACAGTAATGAAACATATCGAATAAGGAATGAACATATGGAAATATTATTTAAAGCTGAAAAATATTAACCCAACATAAATTTACCTTATATTAAGTAAGAAATAATCACACTTTGTGGTTTGGTGCAAAAAAATTTGGAGATATTAGTGACACAGTTTTCCCAAAAACTACTCACACAATGGGCATCAATCATCTCAAAGGTTTCACATAGATATTACCATTTATATCATTGACAGAAAAACAATTCACTAAAAATCACTCCCTAATGTTAAATTCATACAAATATTCTTTTTAGACTTTGTTATGGTATTTTTACTTTCCCCACTTTACGGTCGTCAATTCATGGAACTTTGAAATTGTTGATGGGGAAAAATGAAAATACCATAAAGAAGGCCAAAAAGAGGAAACAAAAGGAGAAAAAAATGAAAATTACTAACTATCCCAGGAATGTATCCACACCCCACACCTAGAGAATGCAGTGTCCTCACTATAATAAAAGAGACTGTGGGAAGGAAGGATAAAACATGGTGAGTGTTATTCATAGACCGCTTCTTGAACATGGAGTTCCTCCATTGGGGACTCCGGAATGGATTCATGGAAGTTCTTCAGCCGCTGCCCATTGACAGTGAAGGTTTGCTTGGTGTCTTCATTTTGAACCTGGAAAACACCAAATGGAGAGACATTAGTAACAATGTAAGGTCCAAACCAACGGGAACGAAGCTTACCAGGGTGCAACTTCAGCCTTGCATTGTAGAGGAGGACCTTCTGCCCGATGTGGAATTGACGATGAAGGATGAGACGGTCGTGGGAAGCCTTGGTTCGCTCTTTATAAATTTGGGAGTTCTTATATGAATCTCTTCTCATTTACTCCAACTCCTGAATCTGCAACTTCCTTTGAATACCTGCACCATAAATATTACAATTGCATTGTTTAATAGCACAGTAAGCCCGATGCTCTACCTCAACAGGGAGGTGACAACTCTTCCCAAAAACTAGCTGATATAGTGACATGCCAATTGGAGTTTTGAGTGCAGTACGGTAAGCACATAATGAATCATCGAGTCTAAGACTCCAGTCTTTTCTGTTTGGCTGAACCATTTTCTCAAGAATTTTTTTACCTCTCTATTTGATACTTCGGCTTGACCATTTGTTTGTGGGTGATAAGTAGTAGACACTCGATGCCCAACCCCATACCTGCGCAAAAGAGATTGCATTGTGCGGTTGCAGAAATGAGAACCCTGATCACTGATGATATACCTAGGTAATCCGAACCTACAGAATATTTGGGTTCTCAAAAATTCCACAACTGTCTTGGAAGCATCTGTCCTCGTGGCTCGTGCCTCTACCCACTTTGAAACATAATCCACTACCAGAAGAATGTAAATGTTCCCAAATGAATTGGGGAATGGTCCCATAAATTCAATGCCCCAAACATAAAAAATGTCATGTAAGTGTAAGGGTTGTTGGGGCATCTCATTTATTTTAGAGACATTCCCTATTCTTTGACAGCGTGGACAAGATGTATAATATTCATGGGCATCCCGAAACAATGTGGGCCAAAAGACACCAGAATCTAAGACCTTGCGAGCAGTCCGTTGGGGACTAAAGTGGCCCCCACAAGAAAGTGTGTGGCAGAACCTAAGGACAGATTTAAACTCATTATCGGGAACACAACACCTAATAACATGATCACTACATGTGCTTCAGAGGTAGGGGTCATCCCAAATGTACCAACGAGACTCATGTTTTAGACGGTCGGCTTGGTTTTTGGTGAAATCAGCAGGAATTCAAGACGCTACCAAATAATTTACAATTTCAGCATACCAAGGAATAGCATCTTGCACTCGGTACAATTGCTCATCAGGAAACAATTCATTTATGGGAATACAGGGGGATGAGTCAATGTCCGAGGATGGGAGAATCCTACTGATATGGTCAGAAACCACATTCTCTGCTCCTTTTTTATCCCTAATTTCTAGATCAAAATCTTGAAGGAGGAGCATCCAGCGAATGAGATGTGGTTTGGATTATGTTTTCTTTAGTAAATATCGGAGGGCCGCATGGTCTGAGAACACAACAACTTTGGACCCTAGAAGGTATGACCTGAATTTATCCAAGGAAAACACAATGGAAAGAATTTTTTTCAGTGGTGGTGTAGTTTGCTTGGGCAGGGTCCAATGTACGTGAAGCATAGGCAATGACATGTGGAGCTCGATCGACCCTTTGTGACAAGACTGCCCCAACTTCATAGTTAGAGGCGTCACACATGAGCTGAAATGGTAAATCCCACTGAGGTGTTTCGATTACTGGTGGTGACGTGAGACTCCATTTTAACTTATTGAAAGCTTCCTCACATTTTTTATCAAAATCAAATTCTTTTTCTTTTTGGAGTAATCGGGAGATGGGGAGTGCATTTTTACTAAAGTCACGAATGAAACGACGATAAAATCCAGCATGACCCAGGAAAGACCGCACATCCCGAACATTTTTAGGGAATGGTAGGGAGGAAATGATATCTTTCCACTTGGATACCTTCGCCAGAAATGACATGTCCCAAGACTATGCCTTGTCACACCATGAAATGGAATTTCTCATAATTTAATACGTGATTATTTTCAATATAGAGACGTAGGACAGAAGCAAGACTACTCAAACATTCATCAAAAGAGGATCCATAAATAGTAAAATCATCCATAAAAACCTCCAAGAAATTCACCAGGTAATCCAAAAAAATACTAACCATACATCGTTGGAAAGTACCTGGAGCATTGCACAGACCAAATGACATCCTTCTGTAAGAAAATGTACCAAAGGGGCAAGTAAAGGTTGTCTTTTCCTGATCCTCAGGGGCAATATGAATCTGAAAGTATCCAGAATACCCATCAAGGAAACAGTAATGGGACTTCCCTGCTAGCCTCTAGAGCATCTGGTCAATGAATGGTAATGGGAAATGTTCATTCCTAGTGTGTTGGTTTAGTCGACGATAGTCTATACAGACAAGCCAACTATTCTGCACACGAGTTGGAACCAATTCATTGTTTTCATTTTTAACTATAGTAAGGCCATTTTTTTAGGAACTACTTGAACGGGACTGACCCATTGGATTTCAGAGATAGGGTAAATGATTCCAGTAGCCAACAATTTTGTTACTTCATTTTTAACAACATCAAGTTGGTTTGGGTTCAGTCGACGTTGTGACTGCCTCACTGGTTTAGCCTCATCATTTAATAAAATATGATGTGTACAAATTGATGGGATAATGCCAGGAATGTCAGAAAGTGTCCATCCCAAATCTTGTTTATGATCTCTCAATAGATTAAGTAGTCACAACTCATGCTCAGGAGGGAGTGAACTAGCAATGATGACGGGAAAATTGTTTCCATTCTCAAGATATGAGTATTTTAAATCTTGAGGCAGTTGTTTCAGTTCCAATTCTGGGGGATTTTGGATTGACGGAAGTGTGTGTCATTGTGAGAAGTCACTAATCTCATCTAACTGCTCAATGGTAACATCTTCAGATGATAAATGAGCTTTTACAAGCTTAGCAGTATCATCGATGGTCATGTGATCCTCTATGTTCAAGAAATCATCAATTAACAAACATGCATGACATTTCTCTAGACCGCTACAATAATCAATGCATGATTCATTACCTAAAATTTCAATCAATGAAGAAAACTCATAAAGGGGATCAGGTGAATGAAAATAAGTTGTTTCAGGGGATGGGAGAACATCAATTGAATTGACAGAGATAGAGGAGTGTTCTTCTGAGGGGTACTTCATGACATCAAGGATATTGAAGTGAACAATATTACCACCAAACTCCATAGATAATGTACCCTTATGGACATTAATTATGGTTTTTTGCGGTTTTCAAGAAAGGTCTCCCCAATATAATTGGGGCATGTCCATTCATCCTATCATCTTCCATTTTAAGCACGTAAAAATCAGTAGGAAAAATTAAATTTTGCACCCTCACAAGAACATCCTCTAGCACACCAGAGGGGTGTGCTGTATTCCGATTTGCTAGCTGAACGACATTACCAGTGGGCTTCAGTTCACCGACCTGCAATGAAGAGTAAATAGAGTGAGGCATAACATTAATAGAAGCACCCAAATCAAGCATAGCGTTGGAACATGAAAACTCCCCTATGGTGCACAGAATCGAGAATGTCCCAGGATCATTGCACTTGGTAGGAAGTGATGACTCTATCAATGCTGAAAAATTCCTCCCCAGGCTCAACTTCTCATCACCACGAAGCCTCCTTCGGTGTGTAAACATCTCCTTTAGAAACTTGGCATATCTTGGAATTTGATTCACAACATAAATCAAAGGAATGGTAACTTGTAATTTCTTGAAAGTTTCCAAGATTTCTTTATCAAGTTCGGTTTCTTTTTTTTCATATGTTGGGAAGCCCTTTGAGGAAATTGAAGAGGAATGGCTGGGATATGTGGCTCATCAACAGCCACAGTCTTTCCTTTGGAAGGGATTCTCTCTGTAAAAGGATTTTCTTCTCTTGGATCATTTTTAGCAGTTGGGATGGTGGTTTCATTTGGATGGGAGGACTCTAATGGAGGGGTCATTTGGATTTTGAGTTTTGTCCCACTCCTAAGGGTGATGGCACTAACATTTACTTTATCCCTAGGGTTTACTACTGGCTGAGATGGTAGTTTACCCGACCCATGACTTTGGATTTCCCCCACCGAGTTGGCAAGTTGGCCTAGTTGGGTCTTTAGTTCTTGTATGGCTTCTTGGGTGGTTTTTTGGAATTGGATATTATTGGAAGCCATTTTCTTCATCATATCTTCTAGGCTAGGCTCGATTTTTAGAGGGGGTGGTTGGAATGGCCTTTGGGGTGGTTGAGGATTTCTGGGTGGTGGTGGATGACTACTCTGACCTTGTTGGTTCCATTTCTGTTGAGGTTGGTTTGAATAACCCCCTTGCCTATAGGCTTGGTTGTCCTTCCACCCTTGGTTGGATGGATAGTATGGTTCTTGCATAAAGGGTTTGTTAAAGGGGCGTCCTGGAAATATTGCCTCACAACTCTCAGAAGTTTCTCTCAATTGAGGGCATTGGTCAGAATAGTGGGTGTCAGAAGAGCAGATTCCAAAATGGATGGGAGGAGGAGATTGATATTTCCCTTGGGAGAGAGAAATTTTTCATAGAAGGGTACATTCCTCTTCAAGCTTTGTGTCCACATTCTTCTCAAACTCAGTACTTTGCACCTCATGGACACCTTGAATGGGAACACTGGACCATGTAACGAATTATTGAGTGTTCAACGCCATGTTCGCAATGAGGGTTCTTACAGAAATTGGGGTTTTATCTACCAATGCACCACCTGCAGCAACATCAATCATATTTCTATCAATAGGAATCTAACCTTCATAAAAATATTGAATTAAAAGTTGATCACTTATTTGGTGGTGTGGGAAACTTGAACATAACCTTTTAAAGCGTTCCCAATATTCATATAATGTTTCCCATTGAGATTGTCTTATAACACATATTTCTTTCCTTATAGTTGCAGTTCGAGAGGCTGAGAAGTATTTTTCAAGAAAAAGGTGTTTCATGTCTGCCCAACCCCTAATTGGTGAATTGACATAGTATAACCAATCTTTTGCAGTGTCTTCTAATGAAAATGGGATTTCCCTAAGCTTTACTTTTTTTCATCCACATTAGCAGGTTTTATGGTTGAACACACATTATGAAATTCTTTTAAGTGCTTATGAGGATCTCCTCCAGGCAGTCCATGAAATCTTGGTAATAAATGAATTAAACCAGATTTTAGTTCAAAATTGGGTGCCTCTCCTTGTAATTGAATGTAGGTGGGTTGGATATCAAAATCAAGTGAGGTTAGTGCTTTTAGTGTTCTATTATTTTTCAGCCATGTTATACAAGTTATGTTCAATTTTATCTTTGGTTTTAGAAGAAGTAGAAGGATCAAGAAGTATTTTAAGATTTGATGTCTCCTCCTTCAATGTGTGGTCTTGTATGTCTCGGTTTTGTTGATGTATGATCCTCTCCGGTTCGGGTTTGAAAGTTTGTAGGTCTCCCAGAGTAGAAAACGTCATACAAAGAACCTACATAATAAATAAATTATAACACAAAAACAAATGCAAAGGTAGAAGATAAAACAAACAAATATTCACTAAAATTACAAAAAATTTATCAAAAACACGCACAACAAACCAAAGAGCTCCCCGGAAATGGCACCAAAATTTGACCGCGCTGTCGTGAAACGTCAAATTGACTATATTTTTAAGGTTGATTTATAGTCTAGGGAAGACCCTAGGTCATCTTTCAAGGAGCGTTGGTAGGTTTAGAGTGTCTATTTTTAATAAAAATGACTAAGACAGGGGGTGGTTTTGAAAACAGTTTAAAACAATGACTTAGTTGAAATAGATTAAAAGATGAGTGACCAAGTGGATTTTGAGAAATATGAGATAAAAGGGTCGATGGAATTTCACTACACACATATCAAGTTCATTGTTCATAGAGATTCATCTTGGTTTTAGAGTAATTCGTTGGTTGGAGTTAATTGGAATCCCGATTAATTCCTAAGCTTTTATTTCAATGCTTTAAGGACCAAACCTTGACGTAACAATCGTATTGTCAAGGTCCAGTTCTTATGCATGGAATAAGATCTTCCAAAGCATATTGAAATCTCAATAAGGTGGGTATGAAAAGGATTCTTGTGATGTCCAATCGGAACAACACAAGTCACGCACTCAAAACCTCAAACCGATCGGTTAGAAATTAAGAGCATAACACTCGCATGCATCAAATGAAGCATTCAAATCTGAAATAAAATAAGATACATGGAATGAAATGTTTAAACACCCAAAATACTCCAAACCAGTAGCTAATGTATGCATCGGAACTCCCTTGACATGTGTGTAGATCCCTCACAACGAACACCCAACTTTTAGCTCGACATCGGGAGGAGGAGGAAGCTCGGGTGGAACACATTCTTCATCCTTGATTCCCCTATGAGGATAGGGGCCTCTAGAACCTCGAAGGTGATTAGGAGACTCCTCTAGGACTCCAAATTGGAAGCACTTCACTCCTTGGCCGAACTTACAAATGAGGAGCCCAAGGTTCCCTTTTATAGGAAATGTGGGAGGTGGTTTTGGGCACACAGATTTCATCAATCCACTTGCACGACGTGTTTTGGCCTTCAGACAGTCTTATCTCGCTTTGTAGAAAATCAAAAAGTTGTATCCCTACATCTTTACTGTCTCCAACGAATGTTTGGCACCGTTTGATCATCTACAGCTCAAGATATTGATAAAATACATAACACCGCATTTGACTTGGTCCAAATTTGGTGGCTTGGACAGATCAGTTCGGATGGGCCCCATGAAAGCTGAATCAGGATTGGTTTCCTTAATATGAAATGTAGAAAATTGAATTTTGGATAGGCCCATAATGTATTATCCCATTTGGATGCACGAAGTCTGTGTAATATTCAAAACAGTGGACATATGTCCATGGATCCATGCAATTTTGGCCCATTTTTCTTTCACTTCACCAAGGGCCCTCCAAATCACCTCCACCTACATTGTAATTTTCAAAAAAAGTATCAATGACCTATTTAACAGAGATAAAAACAAAATTATTGAATCAAAAATGAAGCACAATTTGATATTATTTTTATAATTTTTAATACAAAATACATTTAGCACAGCGGTGTAAGGGTGAAAATGAAACAGTGAATCGTGGTACAATCACATGACCTCAAGCTCATTTCCCCATACGCTAGAGGCTGCCGACTAGCATCTAGGGCCTTGGTAAGATATTGGGGAAACTATTACATCATTTGGTAAGGTATACAAGGTAATGGAAATAACAGACGATTGCGGATGTAGTAAACAACAAACAATAACTGAAACTAAACAGCGGAAGAAATGTATAGTATAATAATGATACAGAATGGTACATGTATCTAAGGATAGAAGAAAAGACAACAACATTCTGAAATACAACTGAGAAGCAAGTACACAAAAAAATAAACAGCAGCTCCAGCAACATTGCAAGCCTAAGCTTGGTCCTATGCTCTCCAGCTCCAACCAGAAATCATGTATCCGAAGTAGAAGGGCCAAAATCCCTATCCACACCTACAACCATATAACCTATTTGGGCAGAAAAGAAGGACCCAAACAGGGTGTGAGACTAATCCCAGTACGCAACCACCACAAGATATGTTCCCTACTGTCAGTGAGAAATATAGCAAAAGAAATGGAAATAAATGCTGTAGAGAAACAAAAGTACACTCAAGTAAACAAAACTACAAATCTCCATTCACATTTACTAATTAATTTAATACAATCATTTATTTATTAACCATGTAATCTAGTAAAAAACTCTATATTTACAAGGAAAAGAATGTAACACAACAGGTATCTAAGCAGACTACCTAAGCAGCAAGCAGTACAAAACCCAAGCTTGTTCCTTGTATTGATGGACTCATTACAACCAACCAACAATATTCATGGTGACTCTATGGTTGGATCACACTGGAAGACACCTCTAGTCATATAGAAATACAAAGGCACATACACTCTGGGAAGCTCTCACTGTCAGTTCCACTGAGGTATTGAAATGATTTATATAGACTCTCTAAGGAAGAAATTACATCTAATTCCCTCTATAGTCTCGATACGTAACTAAGGAAACTCTAAGGAAGCACAAAGTCCCATTATCGTAGGTCCTGCGAATGATACTAATTTATAATACACTCTCTAGGGAAGCTCTTAATCGTCAAATCCCTCTTTAGTCTACCACACCGGGTTCCCACAGCCCTGAGTAGTGTAGTCGTGCGTAATCAACTGTTAGCAGCCCAAAGTAAGCTCAAAAAACTACTCATCTAATAGATACAATGCATCAAAAGCAGTTAAATAGTAGGAAACACATGAAATCAATTTTATCATAGAAGACAAGCAATGCAACAAGGTCTGCCTCACATGCATCCTAAGTCAAACGGCGATAAATAGGTAAAACAAGGGAAACACCCAAGGGGTGATCCTCAAACATGATAACAAGAAATTATTAATCATCTAAAAACCTCAAGAATACAAGAAATATAAGGTAGATAACAATACAGGATCAAAACCCTAACCCGAGATACCCGATATATGGGTATCCCACTCTATTGCACAAAAAACTCAAAGACATTCAACGTAGGGCAACAAAACACCTACCTCAATCCTAGGATATCGATATACTTGAACCTCAGCCCGTGAATCATCCTAGAACAGAAAAGACCTGCAAAAACATCTAATACATTCAACCTCAGATAACTCTCCCAAGAGAAGGAATCAGAAAACGTGGCCAAAGAAGAACCAAGAACTCACCACTGTGATTCTATTGCAACCGACAGCGTTCGATTCAGATAACTGGTGACAGATTAGTGGATCCGACAATATTCGGCCTCCTCGAACACTCTGGACATAATTAGGTAGAGAAGGAGACGAAAGCAGGTTTAAGATGCGACACTGGTCCATTTAATGAAATACTTCATGAGTACACGACCTGTACTCACTCTTTCCATACACCACATTAAGCGGCCTCTACATCACCGCTAAACACTGTGAGTGTGGCCCAGACACGTCCAGAACATGGCCTCACATGGGAGAAAAGTACATGACATGTGATCATAAATTACACGACGTGTACTTCGAAATTTTCGAGATTCTTCTATTTTTCCTCTTTTTCTCAAAAACGACCAAAATTGGAAAAACATACCTGAAAATAAGGTCCGGGTTCTTACAAACTTCCCCCCTTAAATAAATTCATCCCCTAATTTCCCTAGAAAGGTGGTGAAGAAGAAACCTCGAAAAAATTTGGCCATTGTGATCACATATCATCCTCACACCCCCAAATCTTGTCCTGTACACGGTCGTGCTGCCATAGCACCCGTACCACAGGAACAGACCGTCCACAGAGTATATTTGTAGTACGATCAAAAATCCTGATAAGATGCATCTCGAACGATGCATGCTGCTCTAACTCAACTTCCTTGGGTTGAGAAACATTAGACGGGTCTGAGAAATACCGACGAAGGGGATAAACCTAGAAGACATCGTGCATAGCCGAGTACTTCTGAGGTAACTGTAACCTATAAGCAACCAGCCCGACTCTCTCCAGAACCTCAAATGACCCGATGTATCTCGGTGAAAGCTTACCCTATCTCATAATCCTATTATGTACCAACCTCGGGGTAACATGTCGGAAAACATGATCCCCGACCTTAAACTCTAGAGGTCGTCTTTGCTGATCATCATAAGATTTCTGCCGAGACTGTGAAGTAGTCATTCTTTTTCAAATCAGCTCAACATGTTCTGTGGTCTCCTAAAAAAGATGAGGTCCCATCATAGCTGCCTCTCATGCCTCCATCCAACACATGGGTGATCGGCACAGCCTACCATACAAAGCCTTGTAAGGTACCATATGAATAGTTTCTTGAAAACTTTTATTGTAGGAAAACTCCACTAGAGGTATATGTTTCTCCCAAGAAACTCCATAATCAAGGACACATGCTCATAGCATGTTCTCTAGCACCTGAATTGTGTGATCTCACTGGTCATCTATCTGGGGATGGTAAGTTGTACTCAGAAGTACCTGTGTACCCAAATCCCTCTGTAGCCCTTGCCGGAAATGCGATTTAAATCGAGCTTCCCTATCTGAAACGATAGTTCTCAGAACCCCATGAAAGAGTACAATCTCACAGATGTACAACTGTCCAAGCTCATCAACCATAGATGTATCAATAATCGGTAAGAATTGAGCTACATTTGTGAGACTATCGATGAAAACTCATATTGCGTCAATCCCTCAAGGAGATCTCGGTAACCCTATCACGAAATCCATCGCGACATCATTCCACTTCCACTCGGGAATGGGTAGCTCCTGTAAAAGCCCTACTGGTCACTAGTGCTCTGCCTTCAGCTACTGACAGGTGGAACATCTCCTGACAAAATAGGAAACATCTCTCTTCATACATGGCCACCAATACTGGCGGTGTAGATCACGATACATCTTGGTGACGCCAGGATGAACTTCCCAAACTGAGGAATGAATGTCTCGCATCAGCTCCTCGCATATATCTACTAGCACCCATACACGTCCTTAGAAACGCAAGATCTCATCCTCGCCTACGGTCCATCCAGAAGGAGGGTCCTCTCCTGACACACTCTCCCATAGGACTAGGACTTCATAATCTGATAGGTGCCTCATTCGAACTTAGTCAATAAGCGTCGAGGTAACAACTACAAAAGATAGGAATGTCTTCCCCTGTCTGTCATGCACCTCCAAATGTATCTTAGAGAACAGATCCTTATGCTGCCACTCATTGATGGCCTCCTGAACTGCTTGTATCTGTGTCCTCCAACTTAGTGCATCAGCCACTGCATTGCCTTTTCAAGGTGTATAGGCAAGATCGAAATCGAAAGACTGCAGGTACTCAACCCAACTTAACTATCATAGATTCAAGTCACATGGCGTGAAGATATACTTGAGGCTCTTGTGGTCAGTATATACCAAAAAATGATCTCCCAAAAGATAATGTCTCCAAAAACGCAAAGCATGAAAAAATGCAGCCAAATCCAGGTCGTGAGTAGGATAGTTCCTCTCATGTGGCTTCAACTGCCGATATCCATACGCAACAACACGATCTATCGGCATAAGTACTGCTCCAAGACCGATTCCATATGCATCACAGAAAACTGTAGAACTCTTGCCTGGCTCTGGTAGGACTATAATCGGTGCTGAGGTCAATCTCCCCTTCAGCTCTGGAAAGGATGAATCGCAAGCTTCTGAAAAAACATACTTCATCCCCTTCTTAGTCAGTACAGTCAACAACACTGCTAGGGGTGCGAAGTCCTGTATAAACCACCTGTAGTAACCAGAAAACCCTAAGAAACTTTGTACCTTGAAGACGTTCTTCGGATTCTCCCAGGTGACTACTGCTCTCACCTTCTCTGGGTCTACTGATACTATTATCTCTGAGATGACATGACCCAAGAAGTGAATCTCATCCATCCAAAAGTGGCACTTCGAGATCTTATCATATAACTGATGCTCCCTCAGTGTACTCAAAACAATATCAAGATGCGTAACATGGTCATGTCGAGTGTGAGAGTACACCATGATGTCATCCACAAAAACCACCATGAATGAATTTAAATAAGGATGGAAAAATCTGTTCAACAATGCCATGAAAACTACTGGTGCATTTTTGAGGTCGAACGACATAACCAAGTACTCATATAGACTATACCTGCTCCAGAAGGTTGTAAGAGGTATATCGGATGGTCTGACATGCAACTGATGGTAGCCGGATCTCAAGTCAATGTTCGAGAACACACCGGCTCCTCAAAGCTGATCAAAGAGATCATCTATCTGTGGAAAAGGATATCGGTTCATGACCGTCAACTGGTTCATCTTCCTATAATCTACACAAAGCCTAAGGGTGTTATCTGCCTTCCTTGCAAATAGGACAGGCAAACCCCAAGGAGAAGTACTGGGTCAGATGAAACCCCTTGTCTGCAACTCCTCCAACTGCTTCTTAATCTCCTACAACTCAGGTGTAGCCATCCTATAAGGAGGAATGGACACTGGTCCCACACCTGGCAGAAACTCAACAGAGAATTCTACCTCTCGCACCAGAGGAAAACCTGAAAAGTCGTTTGGAAAGACATCTGGAAAGCGATCAACAACTGGAGAAAAGTCTACCTGAGAAGTCCTGTGGTCATCCAGATATAAGTTAGCAATCTGGGCCATAACACCGCCCAACACATGATTCTCTTGTCCAGATCTGGTCACCTGGACATCCAATTTTCCCTTGTTATGAAAAGATCCACCCTCTGGGGATATGAAACTCACCCAACAGTGATAACAATAGAAAAAGGCCTGGAAGGAAACTAACCAGTCCATTCCGAGAATGACATCATAGGCTGTCAACTCAAAAACATTGAGGCTCCACAAAAAACGACACCCACCAACCTCAGGGGGGAAATCTGAGCACTGTCTCTCGCTAGTAGTTCTAATTCCCAAGAGAGTGTCTAGCGTCATCATATCCTTATAAGTATAAAAATTATGTTTAAGGATTTCCACAGTATACAGAGAAATAAAGCTATGGTAATATACTGTATCAAAACGTGCAGAGGATAAAACCGAGGCTAATAAAATCATACCTCGAACTATAGAAGGTCCAGGATCCTACTCCTGATGAATCTGCTCAACAGAAAATGTCTGGAAAGTTCCGCGGCCTGGTGTAGCAGCCTGAGATCCCTGTGCTGCTCCTCCCTGAGCCAGACCATTGAATCCATGACCTCTACCATGGTTTTAATGACCTGAAGAGCTCCACCCCCCTTTCTATGTAGAATTGGTAATCCTGCTCCTGTAGGCGGAGTCTAAACTGATCCTCCTTCACTAGACGTGTGCAGAAGAACCTTATAGAAGTGCTGCAGATGACCTATCTTACTGCAAGATCAGCACTCTACTGGGTCCCTTGAGCACTGGGGCTACTTATGCCCACTCCTTCCACACTGATAGAACACCACTTGGTTTACAAAAGGAAGGTCTCATCTACTAGATGGAATACCTCGTTTCCTCAAGTCACCTCATGTAGACTCTCGGTGGCACTTCCTACTATCTGTCTCGAAAGAATCATCCCTGGATGCTGAACCACCCTGGTCCACAGATCTAGTCTCCCTTAGGTTTTACTCTATAATAAGCACCAGGTTGACTTTCAGAGTGATATAAGTCAACTGAAAGATGTTCACCTGTGACCTAATTTCCAGTCTAAGGCCTTCCTCAAACTTCCTCACCAAAAACAACTCATCATTCCCCATAATGGGAGTGAAAATATATAACTCTGTAAAGTGGGAGTAATACTCCATAACTGCGAGAGTACCCTGCAGCAGGTTCATGAAATCTCTGGCTCTATCATCCCTCAGCGTCGCTGGGTAGAATTAGTTGTAGAACGTACACTGAAACACATCCCAAGCCATAGCCTGTTGGCGCCCTGTCTATGAAACCACACCCCACTATCTCTTGGTAGATTATCGTAGCATATAAGTTGTGATCTTCACTCTCCTCTCTAGAGGTGACTCGAAATGCTCAAAGATGGTCATCATGGATTCTAGCCATGACTCCGCAGCCTGAGGTCCTCCATCCCCTGTGAATGTGGGAGGGTGATGCTATTGAAAAACTCGCGTCAGATCTACCATATATGGGGCTGGATACTGAGCTACCTAGAAGGTCTGCATGAATCTCATGAAATACTCCCATAACTGAGCATCCGCACCAGTCTCTGGGATCATTGCAGGGTCCATGTCTGGAACGATAGGCGGAACTACTGGCAGTCCTTGATATGTCGTATCAGGCGTACAGTCAGTGCCTGGTTCCAGAAGTATAACGGGAGTACGTCTTGGTGTCATAGCTCTGAAAGTCCAAAAGTACCCCTTCATTAATGATGAAAACAATTGAAACTTAAGAGGGAAAAACAGAACATGCGGGAAAAAATTTAAAATTTGGGAAAAAAATGACTACACGGCGTGTAGTACTTCTACACAGAGTGTTTCATAAAAGTTTACCATGGGTGTGTACCTTGGCCATACATGGCTGCATAAACCACCAGGATACACAACGTGTACTATCCCATTTCTCCCTGCCTATTCACTCCTATAGGGGTGGGAACACGGACTGTCTGAGTAGGAAACTACACGGCGTGTCTGTCAGCTACACGGCGTGTCCTTAAGATCATTCCCCATGTCTGTGTCATTAGTCACACAGACTTGTACATAGACCACTACTACATGTCGTGTCAAAAGAGACACGACATGTACTTGACATGCCTTGTCTGATCCATGTTGTTAGAGACACAGCCTAACACACGGCCGACCCTACATGACATGTAAAATAGTACACAACGTGTTCCTACAAGAACCTTCACAAACCCATGTCATTGTCCACATAGTTAGTGACACAGCTAAAAACTACACAACATGTATTCATGATCTATACACCGTGAATTATGGGTTTTTCTGGAGAGTATCCTTAGAAATGAACTAGATCTTAGAAAACATAGAAAAGAGAAGTGTTATGGTTCCAAATTCTGATCTGTGGGGGCCCATACTCCCCACAAATCAAATCTTGGCATTATAACAATGGATATAACAAGTATGAAGTATAAAAAACTCAAGATCCACCAAATTATGATCCTCAAGGGCCCATACACCTCTAAGACCAAATTTTGGCATCCATGTTTAAGAAGATCTAAACAAACGATACCCTATCAACATATCAGGTATTCTATCATAGCAGATATCACAAAAACATGCATAGTCTATCACAAATTCTATCACAACAACATGCAGTTTCTAATGTAATCTAGATGGCATGGAAAAATGCATGACATGTGATTTTCTAACAAGTGCCTATATGATGCATGAGATGGCATACCCTCATCTCACCGGGCTACAAAAAAATAGAACCACAATCATATAAACAGTAATAACACAAAACAAGTGCACCACCCAACAGTGAAATCAATTAAACTATAACATTTTCAAAACTCAGAAATTGCAATATTCGAGGAAAAATAGCTTTTTTCTTGTACACGAGGTCTAGAACTCCCAGGCATAGGTATTTACCATTTACATATTCTTCTGATCCCCGTCTAATGTTGCTAAACAATAAGTCAATAGAAAAGGAAAAAAACTCCTCTGATACCACTTTGTAACGACCCGAATCCGGAGCCACTCAACAGGTGCCCTGTGCCCTATTCACCACATGACCTCAAGCTAATTTCCCCAAACACCAGAGGCTTCTGACTAGCATCTAGGTCCTTGGTATGATATTTGGGAAACTATGCTCTCATTTGATAAGGTATACAAAGTAAAGGAAATAAATGATAATAGCAGAATCAATAAACAACATACAATAACTGAAACTAAACAGCAGATGTAATGTATAATATAATAATGATGCAGAATGGTACATGTATCTAAGGAAAGCATGAAACAAAAAGACGTGCTAAAATACAACTGAGAAGCAAGTACACAAAAAAATAAACAACAACTCCAGTAGCATCGCAAGCATAAGATTTGTCCTATGCTCTCCATCTCCAACCATCAATCATGTACCCGAAGTAGAAGGGCTACAATCCCTATCCACACCTGCATCCATATAACATGTTTGGGCCAAAAAGCAGGATCCAAATAGGGTGTTAGACTAATTCCTGTAGGCAACCACCACAAGATATGTGCCTGACTATCAGTGAGAAATATATCCAAAGTAATGGACATAAATGCAGTAGAGAAACAAAAGTACACTCAAGTAAACAATCCTAAAAACTTCCATTCACATTTATTTATTAATTTAATACAATCATTTAATTATTAACCATGGAATCTAGAAAACAACTCTATATTTCCAAGTCAATACAAGTAACAAAACAAGTATATCAGTAGACTACCTAAACAGCAAGCAGTACAAAACCCAAGATTGTTCTTTGGTTTGGTGGACTCGTTACAACCATCCAACAATATTCTTGGTGACTCTATAGGTGGCTCACACTGGCAGACCCCTCTAGTCAGGTAAACATACAAAGGCACAAACACTCTACGAAGCTCTAACCGTCAATTCCCCAATGGTCCTGCAACGATAGCTATAGACTCTCTGAGGAAGCACATACGTCTAATTCCCCCTATAGTCTCAATACGTAACTAATGAAATTCTAAGGAAGCACAAAGTACCATTCCAGTAGTTCCTGTGAACGATACAAATTTATAACAGACTCTCTAGGGAAGCCCTTAATCATCAATTCCCTCTTTAGTCTACAACACCAGGTTCCCATAGCCCTGAGTAGTGTAGTCGTGCATAATCGACTATTAGAAGCCCAAAGTAAGCACAACAAACTACTTGGCTAATAGCTACAATGAATCAGAAGCATATAAACAGTATGAAACACATGCAATCAACTATATCAAGGCAAGCAAACAATGTAACAAGGTCTGCCTCATAGGAAACCTAAGCCAAACGGTGATAAACATCCAAAACAAGGGAAACGCCCAAGGGTGATCCTCAAACATTCTAACAAGCAAATATTAATCTTCTAATATCCTCAAACATACAAGAAATATAATCTAGATAAAAATACCGGATCAAAACCCTAACCTAAGATACCCGATACATGGGTTTCCGACACTTTTGCACCAAAAACTCAAAGACATTCAACGTAGGGAAACAAACCACCCACCTTGATCCTAGGAGATCGATATACTAGAACCTCGACCAGGGAATCAGCCTACAATAGAGAATATCTGCAAAACCATCTAAGAAGTTAAACCTCAGATAACTATCACAAGAGATGGAATCATAAAACATGGCCAAAGAAGAACCAAGAATTCACCGTTGCGATTCTATTCCAACCGACGACGTTCAATTCGGATAACTGGTGACAGATCGGTGGATCGGAGAAGATTCGGCCTCCTCGGACACTCTGGACATAATTAGGTGTAGAATAAGATGAAAATATGTTTAAGACGTGACCCCGGTACGTTTAATGAAATAAAAGGAAATGTACACGATGTGTACTTCATGAGTACATGGCGTGTACTCTCCCTCTCAAAACACCGCATTAAGCGGCCTCCACCTCACCGCTACACACCGTGTGTGTGGCCCGAACACAGCCAACACACGGCCTCGAGTGGAAGAAAAGTACATGGCATGTACTCATAAAGTAAATGGCGTGTAATTATAAAATTTCCAGATTCTTCTATTTTTCCTCTTTTTCATAAAAATGACCAGAAAAGGAAAAAGATACCTGAAAAGAAGGTCCAGTTTCTTACAATCACGTCCAAAATCTTCTAAATTACATGGTAATTTAACATGATCTAAAAATTATTGAAAAGATGCACCATGTTTCATCATTTCATCCAATGATATCTCATATTCCTTTTTAGTCTCACTAGTGGGAGTATTTGATGTGTCTTCTTGGCGACCCTCGTCCTGTGGCCTCTGACCCTGGACAACTTCTTCAGATGAAATTACGACATTAGTTGCAGTGGCAGCCAAATGCTCTGGTGTAGGGGTTTAATATAAAGTATCACAGAATGGAATTTAGTTGATGTTTCATTTAACATTTTATGAAGCATTGTTAATTTACCAGAAGCAGGCTCTTATCTTCTTGTAGTAGCAGTAAGAGTGGTACTGGGAATAGATGCTGGTTCCTCTTTAGGACAAGCCAAGCCAGCATGAACTTGTGATTGTTCACCAGTACCATCCATTGTTCTTAGAGGAGGGTCAGTCCTCTCCCTCAAAGGGGAAACTGAGGAATCCCCTACAATCCCAAGAAGTATGAGAAATCGTTTCATAAGTTAAGAATCATTAGTATTTGAAGGACTTACCACTACTGATGAAATGTTTAGCTGTGGACTTCCTCCTTCGATGATTTTTCTTCTTTTTCTTTTTAGGAGTGTTGAAATCATCCTCTCTAAACAAAGGTATTGGAGTGTGAAAAGACCTTTCTAATTCCTCATCCATGGATTTCCGGCATAGAGATACCTCGCTCGGATCACAAGTAAATTCATTAGCCCTGATGGGAGTACCACAAGGGCTATACTGTGGTGAAGAAACCTCAACAGTACCTTTCCTTGAAAGCTACAGGATGTAGAAAATAATTTCTTTGAGTAACAAAGCATTAACTGAAATAAAGTTTAAATGAAAATAAGGAAAGAAACTTATATCTTCAAGAGCCAAGTAATCATGCCACTACTCATCTACTAAAGCACCAATCCCCTCAATGGTGCCCCGATCCATCATTTCTTTCACTCGCTTGGTGATTGGAATGGAATCATTAGTGGAGTATATGAGCATCTCCAGCTCTCTGATGTAAGCCCGCACTTTATAGAGATTATCCTCAAAACAGATAGCAGTAAAAGCCTAAAGATTCTCTATTCCAAGGACGTGTAGCCCTGTGCATAATTACAGCTAGGCGGTTTTTGTATCACAATATAAATTCCGCCATGTCTGGACAGCCTCTTGTCAGAAATATTCAGCATGTGTACCAGAAGGCTGTGAGGAGGGTCCAACAATGTTAGACTTTAGCTTCTTCATAGCACCTTCAACTACAGATAAAGGATAAGAAAACAAGACTTGTTGCTTTATAAAGTAAATGTGATTAAATTTCCCCAATGAAGTAACTCACTAGGAGTCGATGGGGTGGGTCTCTTGATTCTGACAGGAGGATTATATCTACCACGATGCCTCTTTTCCACATGTTGTGCCTCATCATCCCCATCTGGGGAATTTGGAGAGTCACCCTAGGTGAGGAACCTGGTGAATCAGCTCCAGGTGGGGAAGTGTCACCTCCCAGATGAGGGGTTTCTTTCTCTACAGTTCTTTCCTTTTTCCCCACATGATAAACCACATGATTCATTACCCCTTTAGGGTATGATGGTATCCAGTTCTCGGCATACCATGTAGTCATATTAATTTCCACTTTATCAATTGGTAGATCAAACACTACCCTGATCTTCTCCATAGATGTCAGCAACCATAGTTGTCGGGAAACCATCATATGCTTCTCAGAAATGATATGCACAGGAGGGGATACAACAGTCTGTTGTAGACACTTGATTTGGCCTGAAAATATTATTAGAGCATAGGCCTCACATATAATCTCTCTATCAGTCCTGGTGGACAGTAAACCATCTCTTCAAGCCAGCATGTATGACCTCAGTTCTAGGCCGGCTGTTCCATCATCAACAAACCACCATGTTGGTGGGTTTCCATAATGAAAGAAATTGAATTCCTTGAACTTGATCAGCCTCACCTTCATATCATAGATGTTGAGAGCTAACAGAGCAACTCTAGAAAATTCCTACACTGATGGCATGAAAGGACTTCCAGGAACCTGTACTCCGTTCTGTACAGCATAGGTCCTAAAATGAGTGGAAATCCATCCCCACAAAACATGTAATAGTCCCACTATTCTCCAAGAATACATACCCATAAAGACATGGAGTAATCTCCTATGAATATTTGCCAAAATGGGGGTGGCCAACCCAACCATTTTCTTCTCAGACAACTTAGCTACCACAAAGAAGGTCCATATCCTGACGCCTCTTTTAGAATCCCTGACTAGAAGAAGATAAACACTGAGCCATAAGGCTAAGAATCCAACCAGATGGGTCTTTTTGGGATTTTCTGATTCACTTCGCACCCCCACTTCTCAAATTCAACTGCTTCTAGAGTCGGCCAGAATGTGTCAGAAGCACCCCTCTTCTCTGTTCTGGGGCAGGTAGTAGGACGAGTACAGGTGGGCCCCTTCACCTATTTCTTGGTAAGAAACATATCCATCAACTCCTCTGGATGAATATCCTTTCTATAATGAGTTTTGGAGGTCTTTGAGTTCATGATATTATAGAAAATTTTCAATTATTCTCGAGAGAATGCTGGAGTCTTCTCCGAATCAATCCAAGTCTCCTTGGGAGGGATGAATTCATCATACATATCACCCAAAAATGGATCCCCCAAGATCTTGTAGACATCCCACAAACTGATTCCTACTTCTCCCTGATTCAGATGGAGAGAATTGGTTTCTGGGCTCCAGCGGCTGATTAGATCTAGTAAAAAGTCGTCATTCTTGTAGACATATGTCTGCCCATCCCAGATGACTTCATATATTGAAGATCCTTTCAAATCCTCCACAAAACTCTACACAGGTTTGTCAAACCCAATATGCCCACATCCAAGTTGGCTTTACACCACCATGACTGAATTCCCAGCTCTTTTTCCTGCCTTTGGATTGATCTATCTAAGACTTTTGGAAGATTTAAGGATAACAATGTGGTTGCAGCTCGGGCTTTTGAGGTTTCAGATCTGGGGCACAAGGGCTATGATGCATTATCTAGGAGTTCTCCATTATTCCAATATTAACAAATGATCCTCCAATTTAGATATTTTCTTAAGCCAAATTGGTGTAATTCTGAAACCAAGAATGCGGGATATAATTCTTCACCTCTGGAATAATGACTTCTTGTAGATGACCATGCCCATACAGAGGCTAGTAGATGCTCTGTGGAAAATTAAGATGATATTTCTTCAAGTACTTGGCCAAATCGGGGAGAGTGTTGTCGCAGATATCATAGTAATCATGGCCAACAATGTTCATCATATCATCAATTTGCTTGCTATCCAGTTCATCAGCCATTCCAATTATTCTAGGGTCCATTTAATCTACACAAAGGTCGAATGATTAACTCTTAAGTAAGTTTATTTTTCATAAAATTTGTGAGGAAAAGTGGAAAAAAGTGTTAAGTCATTAAGGTGTGCAAGTCCAATGTTGGCGCGCAAGTGTAAATGTGTCACACAAGTTTTGGGTGCGCTGGTATTACCGCGCAGATCAAAATACCTCTTCAGAAGCACGACATGGGAAAAAATCAATGAAAAACAGAAAATCAAGACACTTGCACGACGAGGACAACATGTGTGGCGAGAGCGGAAATGTTTGAGATCCGGGTGCTTTGCGCAATAATGGTGCGCATATTTATAAGCAAGGCCACACCCCTACGCACAGAGCCTGCGCGGCTCACCCTTGCATGCCGCCATCAGCGTGCCAAAACTTGCGCGCCACAGTTCCTTGGTTTTCTCCTTTACCTCAGTGTCAAATTATCATTTCCTTTCAAATCCAACTCTAAGGGGGGACTTTTTTTGATGTTCCTTTCTATCACAGAGTCTAATGAATGAAAAGTGGAATACATTAAACACAGAGTGATTCATCCTTTGATGAAACATAAAAAATTGACAAATGCATGAACAAGGATTTGTTTAAAGAAGGGCCGTATAAGTTTCATCATGGTCTCGCAAGTATACCTTCACGCCACATATTGGATGCGTATGTGACTTTCTCACCCTATTTGATTTTCACCCAAGTTATCTAGTAGCCTATAAAAACCCCTTGTGGGCCCCCCATTTGAAGGACGGAGAAATTCGAAAATCCAGATTTGAGCTCCTGGCACCCTAGTCTGTTCTTAAAGTCTTCCGAACTCTTCTAAGTTAATTTCTTACCTATAATGGAAGATCTAAAGAGGGGGAACAAGAACTATGTGTTTAATTGCACCAAAACATTCGCGCCTAGGTGTCTAACATTTAAGTGAAATAGTCACACTTACACGCCACCTTATCACTTCAACCGAACCTGCGTGCCACTCATTTGGAAGTCTTTAGGGATAATACTAAGGGCTTGAGGCAAGGATTGCCCAAGAATTACCCTATGGGTTGACCGGCGTTGTAGTACACCTATGCCACGCAAGTACACTTGCACGGCCAAGACTTGTGTGCCCCACCCAGACTTGTGCGACTACCTCTTTTTGGGTGCCTCTCCTTCTTATTCACCTCTTTTCCTCAAATTCATCTCTCATTTTCATGATTTAGCCTTCAAAACACTATTCAAAGCCATTTTTGGCATGGTTCTTTTCTTGGATTCCTTATCTGAAAGGAATTATATGGAAAATATCTTAAAACATAGTGATTTACATATCATTATGTCACTATGGTTAGAGATTTCATTCATTCAACCTAAACCTTTATGATGAGAGGA